>CM077506.1:29317290-29917290 GCA_039654745.1 Houttuynia cordata
CCAAATCCAAATCCCCGTTCCCAAACATACCCTTAATGCTTCTTTCAAATAAAAAAAATGGGAATTGGTCCCTCCTCTTATGTGTAATCAGAAGAGGCACAACAGAATCTCCTAAACCTTCTCTCTTCGGTCAACTACCCGTTACCCCCAAAAAGTATCTCATTAAGTTTTTCCTGAAGAGGTCAGTGGTTGACGTATTAAAGTTACAAGAGGAAGTTGGCAGACCTACAAACATTAAGTGGAGACCAATGCTACAATGTAAAAGATAGAATCGCCCTTACCTGACATAGTAACTCTCCCAATTCCTTAAGGACCATTAAGAATTTATCATTGAAAAGATGCTCCACTTAATGAGCATATCTTAAAAGATTTTAGTAAACTATAAGACCGTAGAAACATCTATGACTATAGTTAACTCAGACAGTTTGAAAGCAATGCTAAGAACGTATGACCAAAAAAATGATCCGCACTCGGCCCTGTAAAAGATTCTGCCGTATGCACCTCCATGGACAATGTTACCTATGCATTTAATTATGTATTCCTCTAACCCTATAGCAGTTCTACAAGCAGTCTAACTCAAACATTCGGCTAATTTACACAGATAGCATCATTATGAGACTGTCCAATTTCAACAAGGTCCAGAATAAATACCGACTGGTTGGTTGCCCATCTCTCATAATAATGTGTATATCTTTCTAAAGAATTCTTTGCCATTTCCCTTCTCCTCTCTGATTCATCATACTGCGAAAACATAACAATTGAGGAAGCAACAAGTATCAATTATCCAGCTGCATGATATGACAAAGCTCAAAACAAGAGATAGAGCATACCACTCCTTCCTGCTTTGCCGTCTCATAGCGATTGCAAGCATAAAAACCACCCGTCCTCTCGCCATGCTCTGACCATGCACCAAGACACAGCCTGAAAAGTAAAGTCAAGACAAATCACAACACTATGCGTTGATTCCCAGCAAGATTACAAATGGAACATTTCCAAGACTCAGTATTGTCAACGCTGCAAGGCTGGCAGCCGTCAGATCATGCAGGGCCCACGTGGAGCCCACTGATCTAATGGCTGCCAGCACTGCAGCGCTGGCTAGCTTTTTCCCATTTCCAAGGCCAAAGTAGAGACAACTTTTTAGAAGTTATACCAGCAGAACTCAAATTTACAAGGAGGTGTGCATGTAATATGCATGCAACCCTGGTTTTTCTCGATTGGCCGCTTGCATTTTGGACAAGGCTTGGAATTGGCCAATATCCTGAAAATCATACAACGGGTAGGAATCAGAAATCAGAAAATGATAAATGAGGTAGCACAAGGCAGCAAGGCATGAAGCCTCAAAACGATATCTGAAAATACCCATAAGTGTCTATTGCTTTATATATAACTGCTAATATAGACCTCTCCTACATATGTGCATCCATGTTTCAACATGCATGACTTGCAGGAGAAAATAATAGGCACACGTGTCAACCAATTTCAGTAGAACTGTTTTTACATTCATCCATGGTTTGCAATCCCGAGATCTCTCTTCTCGGCTTGGGCCCGAGAGATTAAGGTACGAGAATAACCTAGCATGAGAAAATTTCCAAATCTCAAAGAGATCTCCATAAAAGTTGACTGCCAGTGTGTTAAATTTTCCTCAATATATCTTGCCCAATCTAGGATCTGTTTCAGAAAAAAGATCAGACTCCTTTGCTTTGACCCTCCTTTTCACATTTTTACAAGATACCTGATAAAAATTTAGTTGACTGAAACGATCATGAAGTTCTTCAACAACACAAAAATGTACGTGTTCACTGAAATATCAGAACTACTCGTCTGCATGTGAAAATGTGAACACACACATCGTGAAATGTCGCAAATACCCTTCTCCTCTTGATGAATTGTCATATGACAAGTTCTCTAGATGACAGTAAAATGTCAAATGACAGTTCTTTATCTCCTTCAAACTAACTGTCAAAGAGTTCTTCATGAGGGGCATTTGAGACATTTCACACTGCGCCACGAGTAGTTTGTATTCGATGAAGGGTGATACATCTTTGTGTTTTGACGAAGTTGATAATTTTATTCAATTCCATTAAAAATTACTCTCCCCATCATATTTTAGATAATCAATCATAATCATAATCAAGTAGCGCATTTTCCCAACCATTTGGGGTCAACGACATAAATCTTACGCCTCCATTCAGGCCTATTTTGTGCCAACTCTTTTGTAAGAGATAGTCAAGTCATATCCTTTTTATTAACTCTATTCAAGTTCTCTTAGATCTCCCTCCTCTTCTTTTGGCATCATTTACATGCATCGCTTCTAATTTTCTCACAAGGGCATCTATTGGTCTTCTTTGCATATACCCATACCAACGCAACTTATATTCCCTCAGCTTCTCCCCTAATAGATGCCCTTAAACTCTTACAAATAAATTCATTTTTAATCCCATCTCTCCTAGTTATCCCACTCATCCACCTTAGCATTCTCGTTTTGGCTACATTCAACTTATCTCTATGACTTCTCTTTGATGCCCAACACTCCACTTTATAGAGTATTGCAAGCCTAATGATTATCCTATAGAACTTGCCTTTAAGTCTTTTTAGAACACACCTATCACACAAAACTCCCAAGGCTGCCCTCCACTTTACCCACCCCACATTTATCTTATGCACCACATCATTATCAATACCCCCTTCTTTATGGATAATGGATCCTAAGTAGTGGAATTGATCACACATTGGCACTTCTTGCCTATCTATTTCAACTAACGTCTTAAGTATAGTTCTACCTTCCTTAAAAATAAATTCCATGCCTCCCTCCGTAATTCTAATTTTACATTCAAATCTACTTTACTCTCATCAATTAAAACTACATCATCTAAGGTACACTATCTTCCATATGTCTAGTTAACTCATCCATAATTGGAGCAAAAAGACAAGGACTTAAAGCTAATCCTGGATAAAGACCTATCGTAACTGAAAACTCCATGGTTCTCCCCCATTGTTTGTACATTAGTCATAATCCCTCATATATATCCTTTATAATATCTATATAACCTCTTATGACTCTTCATCAAAACACTCCAAATGAGCTCTCTCGACACTCTGTCGTAGGCTTTTTCCAAATCTATGAAGTTCATACAGAGGTCTTACTTTCTACCCCTATACCTCTCAACCTTCAAATTCCACCACTTGATCCTAAGCTCCACTTTATCCGCCCTTCGCTTCCTTCACCCCTTCATTAGACATCCAAAACAACTAATGTATGTTATAGTGCTATAGGTTCTTCGGGTATAACCTACAATCCTTACATTTAGTTCTATCCTCGCTTCTAACTAAAAAAAAGTTTATTTGGCTCTTGTGAGGTCCACTCTTGAAGTTACTAGATGCTCTTCTCTCTTCTTGAAATAAATATTTGTTATACCCAAATCGTTTGCTATTGCAAAATCAAGAATATCTTCTCCAATCTCATTCCTCATCCCAAAACCATACCCTTCATGCACCCTTTTATATCCTACATTCTTCTCCCCTACATGCCCATTTAAGTTGCTCCCCATAATAACATTTTCCGCGTTAGGTATCCCATGCATTACTAAGTCCATTTCCTCTCAAAATTGTTTCTTAAGGTTCTCTCATAATCCTACTTGAGGTGCATAAGCATTAATAACATTAACTATAAATTCCCCTAACACTAGTTTTGTTAATATAATTCCATCACTAAATCTCTTGACACCTAAAAGATTTTCTCTCAAGTCCTTATCAACCACTATGCCCATTCCATTCCTTTTTGAATTTTGACCTACATAAACTAGTTTAAAGCTCTCCCTTAGCTCCCTAGCCTTCTATCCTACAAACCTAGTCTCCTGCAAACAAGCTATGTTAACCCTCTTTCTCTCAAGTATTTCTACTAACTCCATACCCTTACCCTTCAAGGTCCTAATATTCCACGTTGCCACTCTAATCTGACGCTCTTGGACTAGCTTCTTTACTCGGGCCCATCCACACCAACGCGAGAACCCTTGCTCACTTTTCAATGCAATCATGTAAGAATCAGTACATAGTACTTGTCTAGAGCATATATTTTTGAAAAGTGTACAATTTGTTTTTTATGGTAGCATTAATGAAGCTTTTTAGCATTAATGAAGCCATGCTCCCATGTAAAAGCAGACTGGTTTTCATTGTTAACAGCTTTGTGATGGAAGATGGCTATATTAATATTTCATGTGCAACCATCATGTCATGAAGCAAATCCACATATTTGGAAATGTGTATGATGAATATGATGATGTTGAATCTTTCTTATCATTGTCCCCTCTTCGAAGGGTTGTCAGGAAGGGCATCCGGCGTAAAAACTTGCCACTTTGTTTCTTTATATGGATTTTATGCCATTTTGATTCCGATAAGAGTCAAATGCGGTATATAATCCATGCCACCGACCCCAGATAGCTGGGATAAGGTGTATGATGATGATGATTAATGAAGCTTTATAATTATGCATAAGCATTAGTTTTACTTATGAGATTAGAATTCTTTTTTTTAAGATCATTTTCCCAATCTTTTTGAAATTTCTTTGACATCTCTTTGAGATCTCTTAATTTCAGCCAACTGAGACCGAGATTGCAAACCTTGATTCAACCTGATGAGCTTAACTTTTGTCTACTTCATTTGCCTTTTTCCAATACTAAGTTTCAAAAGGGTCCGTAATCTGTCTACTTCACATGCATGGGTGCCACATAACACATCCACAATTACCAAAAAAGGAGGCGAGCATGTTCCATAAAACATTGCAAGAATAAGCACATAACCTTCAGCAGGTAAACAAGAATATGATCTAATACATTAACTTTTGCACCAGAACACATTAAAGTCATACCAGTTCATATTTTCTGATTCAGCACTATTTTTTAGAATCCACATGGCTACAGTTCCACAATCCACAGGTCGGTGAGCTTCCTCTGTACACTACAGGTTTTTGTTTTGGAATTTTTAAAGAATTGTTAATAAATAACATTTTGTCAATCTTTGTAAAGTAACTCATCCACAAGCACTTACATTCCAGCAAAAGTTATAAGCACATTTGCACGTAAGATCATAGTTACCACTCCCCATAACATAATCCACAGCAAATTCACATCCAGGAGCAGGACACCATTTTGTCTGCATGACAAAAAATTAAGACAATTGTTAGTCCATTACTAGAGATTCTTTTTCAAAAAGATAAAAAAAAATGATGCACTAAGGCAAATAATGAGAAATCATTGAAGATAGTACAAGAAGAATACAAAGAGAAAACAGAGCAAAGGGAAATCTGCATAAAGGGATAGATAAGAGAACAAATAACTCAATAATTTGTTCTCATTTATGTAAATCAACCATTAAATTGTAATCCCGCTACTTATTTATAGCTTTCTAATAAAAATCCCTTCAACAAGTTACTCATGCAGTACAAATCACTAATATTGAGATCCTATTTAGGCAAATTCTTAAAATCACACAAGTTCTAATTTTATTTAAACAATCAAAAGTCTAGATCAAAATACCACATTCTAACTCATAACTGCTGTACAAATTATTCTGTTTCACATTTGCAGTTCCCATATAATCCCATGTTAACACGGTAATGAACATTAGTAAGACAAAATGATAGATAAGGAGCTTAGAAGGAAAAAATTAGCACTTTGCAACCTTTGTGTGCTTGCATGCTGAAGCCTTTGTCAAAGGAAAATATTAAGGAAAACCAATGCAAAAATAATGCGGACACGCAAGGAGGTATAACCCATCCATGATATTTTAGGAACAGAAACGCGAAGGAAAAGAAAAGCAGTAGTAACAATTAGGTCTTTAAGTAGCTTTTTCTTCAGATAATCTCAACTGATTATAAGACTTGTAAACAACAGATAATAAATTGAAAAATTCATCCTTCACCTGTTTTCTCCTTTTATTTAATTGATGCAAAATATTATAGTTATGCTGAAAGAATAGCCTTCAAATCATAATATTCAACTGCAGCATAGACATACCGTCTTGCTATCTTCAACATAAGATCTAAGCAGATAACGAGAATACTTCTTTTTATCCTCATCCGAAGCCAAAATATCGATCATGTCTTGACCCACAGAAGCACGACAAGACGGATCAGGGCATCGCAACATCAAGCATCCAGGACCGTCATTTATTGCCGTACTAATGTAACCTACCAAGAGAAATAACGAACCACTGTTAACTATGATGAAAAATTTATAACATTTGCATCAAAATAATAGGATGCTAACATCGTTTTCATTTTTTCTTAAGGTTGTGCAACAAAAAGTGATGGCACCCACACTCATATTGTAGTAAAAGTTGAAGACCATTACAGTTGTATAAAAACACAAATCAGAAACAATGAATGGTCATTGAAACCTTGATGTCATAGCCAACGTCAAATTTCTTAGCACTGAAAATGCACTATGCCTGAAAAGGCACTCTTTCAGAAAACCCCACACCTTTGACAACCAGTCCCTTTAAGGCTACATATCAACCATTGCCAGCACCATCATAGCCATAACCCAGTAATCTGGGTCGGCGGTCTAAATATCATACAATATTTGACTCTTATCAGAATCAAAATGATGCTACAAAATCCATACAAAGGTACATAGTGCCAAGTTTTTACACCGGATGCCATTCCTGATGCAACCCTCTGTAGAGAGGATAATGAAATGAAGGTTCAACCATAATTTGAAACAAGGCCAGTACAACTTAAAGCCAAGGTTTTAAAAATCGGACCGGTCATCGATCAGGAATTCTTGCGGAGTAGGTCGAACTGGGGTCAACCCGGGTTGACCCGGTTGCTGACATCATCGATAAAAAAAATGGAAAAAAGCCCCCCCTTCCCAAATCTTTATATGATACAAAAATTTTGCATTGTCTATTATTCCCTGTGTAGGAATTTACTGAACAAAACAACCACATTACAAAAAGTAAAATTTTTAAATGAAAAAACAAATATTTTTTAAGACATAAAATGAAAAAAAAAATATACGGTAGAAGTTTCTACCAAGATCGATGTCGAAAGAAAATGAAAGGATGTTGCAAAGAAAAAGAAATGGAAGAAATTGTGTTGGAAATGGGTTTGGGTGATGGTTTTAAAAACCGGCCCAGCCCGGCCGTTTCGACCCGGTTCAACCAGGCGAGTTAAACTGGGTCGACTAGATCAATTGACCCGGCTGAGCCGGCTCAAAAAAACTACCTGCTACGGTCGAACCTGCCGGTCCAGTCCCGTTTCTAAAACCATGCTTAAAGCAGCTAAAATAAATCAGCACAATTAAAGTGGAATCGAGAAGTATAAGGTTTTATGGAAACGTAATGAAATGACCACGAGATTCTTAATGCTTATTGTCTCATAGCATTATGGTTGCTTTGGTCCTTAGTAGTATTAATCTTTCATATTATAGAGGCTAGTTCAGTCCAAGTTTTATAAAATTAGTTCTTTGTGTTCAAGTAATTTCATGTTTTTGTATTATCAGATTGATAAAAAAGGATCATATTCCTTCAATGTAATTCAGACTTCTCTATTCAATAATATACAGTTTTATTCCGAGAATTATCTCACTTATTACAATTGCACTCATTCTTACAAGTATAGACAGCTGAAAGAAATCATAACAAGACCATGAAGATATGTAGTAAAGCTCAAATAGTCAAGACATAAAGGCAAAAATTGTTGCAATTAAGTAGCCCTCTAGCAAAGATCACAATTTCAGTGATTAGCAACGGCCTAAAGAGATCATAACAAAATCAATGGATAGTGAAACGCTTTATATAAATCCTACAATGGTATAAAAGAAACTTGTCCCTATAAAAAAGGGCTCTCTTTTGCTTCAACAAAGATGTTGAAAAGAAAAAAAAAGACACAGTTTTAGCTTTGGCAAATACATCCAACTCCATAGGGCAGGATACTGCCAATCCACTTATACCTGATACTGTGGCCACAATAGTGGAAAACATGCTAAGAAGGAAACATCAAGATGTGATGAAATATCTCTAGACATCTGAGCACAAAAATCTGTAGATTGTATAAATAGTGCTGATTCTTGTATATAGTGCACAAAATACCTAGTTACAGAAATTATCATTTGACACACAGGACAAACCTTTCCAGCAAACACTACAGAATGGATGGCCGCAAGCAGCAGCATTCATCAGACTGCGTGGATATGTTTCAAAGCAGATCCCACAAGTCAGCTGGAAGTAAAAACAATCATCAGTGAACAACAAAATCAAAATTACACGTATAAAAATAAAAGCTTCTAAGTCAAAGAAGGAACGTTGTATCATTAATTCCAAGTATACTTACTTCCCTGGCATTTGGAGTACGGTCAGCCACTGGTTTATCCAGCAAACCAACAACATTACGAACTCTTTCCTCATCCCCAAACCAAGCTTCATGAACTTTGCTCACATCCCTAAACAATAAAGTACAATGTCATACTGCAGGAATCATGTCCCAGTTTAAACCTTTTGTCTTACCATAAATGATTGACTCGAGTTAACTAACGCATTCTAAATCCCTATGCAATCTTAAATTGTAAAGACTTAATACCAAATATACACATGGAACTTCAAGAACTAAATTACTCTAAAGAAGCAATTCTGACCCTTTACTTTGTTGAAGGTAAGAAAGGTACAAAGCAATCAAGCAAGCACTAAGTGTTACAAGCAAAATTCGCATGACCAGCCAGTTCACAGTGTACCAAATCCCATCAAGCCCATTGCATAAGTAATTGCCTCTCAGTGGAAAGTATAAAACCATTGTAACCACATGAATATGTGGAAATCATTTCTTTCACCACATCAAGGAAAAAACAAATCATATGCATGCTTTGTTTACGTTAAGATTGGTATCACCCTAGAAAAAGTTATTTACCAGTTGTAGTGGCGCAGTAAGATACTTGCGGAAACCCTTGGTATTGAAAGCACCATAGATATGATTGATATATCTTTCTCCTGGCGTTGGCAGATATCAGCGTCACACAGGACTGTATAATTTTGCTGGAATTTGAAAAGAAAACTGGTTCAAATTCAAGGAAATCACTAACATACAACATCAAGCATTTAGATACATATTACTGGCAGAGAGTCAAATAAAACAAAAGGCGTTTCCAGTAAAATAAGCATAGGCCAAAGCAAGGTGCGGTACATGAAATGCAATGTGAGCGCTACATATGAGACAAATACATGTTCCAAGAGAACAGAGAAAAAAAATTCAACATAAAAGATGTAAGAAGTAAGAAAAGAAAAGGAGAAACCCATGAAAGATGGTTTACCAAAAGCTTACTCCCCCCGTCCGGAATTATTATTTACATATTCGCTATTTCAAGTCCGGAATTTTTTTTTTTCGGTAAAGCCAGAGAATGTATTACCATAACCCCTAAGAAAGCATTTATCTAGCTTCTCACCCTTCCTTTCTTAGAAACAACAACTTTCACCTTTTAGCCTTCTCTCCGTTTCCGGATTCTCATTTCCCATAGTACAGATTGCAGAGCCTTCATCGCCATGTCAGTGGAGAAGGGAAGGAATAGCAGGAGACACTGGCTGCACTTTCTTAAAAAATTCATTGTGAAGCTATGTTTATAATAATTAGGGTCGGAGGGAGTATTAGAATAGAATTCATGTTTCCAAGCACAACTTAGCCGGGGTAATGTATGTGATAATGTGGCCTTGTTGATGATACAATGAAGAATCATAATAAAAGAAGGACCCGACAATAAATGCTCTCTCCATCCCAATTCAATACTCAGATTTGGTTTTTCAAAATGAACTAAACAAACTACTAATGTGGGACAGTGGAAGTATATATGAAAAAATACGGTATAACGGGACATTTCTTATAAAGGAAAGCTGCTTTGGTCGCCTAAAGCAGCCTCGCTGTTCAGCTCAGAAGCAATAATGATAATCTACACGGCTTAAACAAGCCGAACCTCAAGCATACACCTGAGCAACATACGCGAGCTAAAGGCCTATCAAACAAGTAAATGCACTCAAGTATAGCACTCCAAACTTCACAAACAATCATCAAAACCCCCATTCCGCAATCAACTTCCTAATCAGATCAAACTTCAATCAACTCACACTTAATCAGTCAACAAAACTTCCTAATTTGATGCATCACTAATTCGTTCACTCCTCATTGTCGAATTTCAGCTCAAAGCCTCAAACAACATAATCCCCAAATTCATCAACAAATTCGCACAAAAGAGGAAACAAATATCCAGCCATTTCATCCTAATTATAAAAAACCTGCTGGCGGAGGCAAATGCTGTCATCGGAGGCATCAGAGTCATTATCCACAAACTCGTAATTGTCGTCGACGTCATCGCTGTCCATGGCCGTCTCTCCGCTGTAGAAGTCGTCGTCGAGCGACTCGACGTCGTCAGCGTCGCGCACGTCGCCCTCCGACTCCATCACTCCCTCCGAGCTCTCCCGGAACCCTCAAATCAGACGCCGGCGAGGAAGCTCCGGGGCCCAATCGGAGCTCACGAGAACCCCGATCGATCCGATCCGAGCGGCGGAGGAGGAGGCCGAGCTGCGAAAATAAAGGCGAAAAAGGGGGACGAATCCGAGCTTTTTATACGGTGCCTTCGCAAAAGAATTGAGGCTTCTTCTTTGGAGAGGAAACTGTGTGTGTTTTCTGATTTTTACAGGAGAAAAACAACGAGGTTACAGAACTGGTTTCGTTTAGTCATGAAGCGTTAATTATTTTCGTAACATACCACTAGTTTTCAGTGGTGTTATATTCTAGGGGTGGCACTTTTGTAGATAATAAGAAACATATGTGTGTTTTTGTATTGTCTTGGGGAGGATAAAAAGAAGTTCATTTCTCGAACTTGATTGATTACAACCGCCATTTTTGTTTTTGTTGGTGGTGTTGCTGTTTTTGGCTTTGTTGCTTCAATGGTGATGGCATGGGTGTAGTGGTGTGAGATGGTGGGCCTTGTGGCCAGGCCCATGACCAACCTTCTTTCACTTGGAGTGGCCTGCCTACGGGTGCGGATAAATTATTGGGTACAACGGCCAGCCCACATCACTTTTATGCCAAGCCGTCCGGAAGGCGGAAGCTGTCAATCGAGGATTGATAGCACATTTGCTTTACGCGTGCTCTCCACTATTTAGCCATTTGGGGCGTGAAAAAAAGCAAAACATCTACGGTGGATGTTTCACTTTCACTAATCATTTCTAATTTTTTTCACTATAAGCTGAAACTCCTGAGGACGTGTTTCACACACCCATAGCAAAAAAATCCAAAAATAAATAGTAAAAGTGGATTTTTCACCGTAGATGTTTTGGATTAATCACGAACCAAACGGCGATCGATCCTAGACATTAATGACTCCCTAGCACCATGAGGTAATATGATAGGGAAACCCAATAATTTCTAGAGAAGACATGGAAAAAAAAGAGGAAAAGACGACTATTCATGTTTTGTATTTTGATATTCGTATTGGACTACCCCTCAACACAAACATGGGTGACTCTAGACCGGCCGCATTTATTCCCCAAACTCTCTCCACATCTTACGCTCTCCACATCTTGTCCTTTCCATTATATGAGTTTTTTCCACATTACTTAGCCAATGAGCCAATAATTCTATATTACATGGACTTTCGACCCAAATACCATATAACATGGGAATGATATCTGTTCTTTCCAAAATACCCTCTTGACCAACCGTCACAATTTTACACGCCCGAAAAAGCGCTCCATTACACAAAAAGTTGCAGCCTTCAGGTGAAGAAATGATCATGGCAATTAGAAGAAATGATAAAAGAGTGGGGGAGCCGAGAAGTACTCGTAGTCGATGGGCGAAGTACTATTTATAAATTCGTCATCCCCCCAAGAAGGTATTGTCTAAAGAAATTTGAGATATCTTTATAGAAAGAAAGAGGAGAAAAAATAAAGAATAATGCAACAAGAATTGACGGAACGCAAAAAAGTATCTCAAGAATTTGAGATATCTTCATAGGAAAAAAGAGGGGAAAAATAAAAAAAAAATGCAAACATCAATGAGTCATAGCTCCATCATTTCTTATCTATTTTCATCTTTTTTTTCTTTTTTTTCCCTTTTTATTCCCATGATGATAGTTTAAGGATCTTGAGACACCTAGTGGGGATGAACAATTTCAAAAAAAGAAATAAAGCATAAATAAAGCAGAACAAATGGCAGTTTCACCACATGCTCCTTTTTTACAAATTCATCATCTATACTAGAAGTTGTATAAAAATATTTTGGGATATCACCATGAGAAGAAAGATGAAAAAGAAAAGAAAAACCCAAAAAGAATGAGTTAAAACGAATAAGAAATTAGGGAGATATGACTCGTTAAATTTTGCCATAAAATCATGTCATTAATGACACAATATCGTGTCTATCATATCATCGATGACACGATTTGAAGGCAAAATTAAGTGAGTAATATCTCTCTAATTTATTGTTTATTTTAGCCCATTCTTTTTTAGTTTTTCTTTATTTTTTTCTCAATTTCTCCCTACGATGATATCCCAAAATATTTTTACACAATTTCTAGTAGGGATGATAAATTTGCAAAGAGGGACCATATGGTGAAACTGTTATTATTCCGTTTAATTTCTTCTTCTTTCTTTTTTTAAAAATTGTTCATCCCCATTAGATGGTGTCTCAAGATCTAATTAATTTACACAATTTCTTCTCTCATTTTTTATCCGTTTTTTTCTAATTAATTTTTTTTTTCATCTTTCTTCTTATAAAGATATCTCAAATTTCTTAAGACACCTTCTTGTGGGATGACAAATTTACAAAGAGTACTTCACTACTTGGCTCCGCCACACTTTTATCCTTCCCTCTAATGGCCACGATCATTTCTTCATATGAATGTTGCAACCTTTTGTGTAATGTGGCACTTCTCCGGCGTGTAAAACCGTAAGAGTTGGTCGGGAGGGTGTTTTGGGAAGAACATGTGTCATTCCCAAGTTATATAGTATTTGAGCCAAAAGTTTAGGTAATATCAAATTCCTAGGTCATTGGCCAGATAATGTGGAAAAAACTCCCCTTATATAGTTTTTCCCCTTTTTTGAATAGTATGCATCACTCTTCTTTTTTTTTAATGAGGGGTATGCATCACTTTTTTTTTGTAACAGGGGTGTGCGAGCCCTTCAGGCCCGACTAAAAGGGGCAGGGCAACCAACCTCTTGGAGCACAATGACCAAATCCCTTTGACCATAGTACATAGGATGTCAATGTCGTACATTGAAATTATGTACAAAACTTTAGCACGTGGACATCTCTATTCGCTACATTTACAACCTATACACATGTATGCGAGCGCTTAAGTTGGTTTGGGCAAGATTGGTATAGCCACTTTGGCTGCAAGAAATCTACTACACGTAGTTTGGATTGGTTGAGCTTAATGCATGTGTGTTGCTAGGATGATTGTTAATCTTACAGCCCCTTGCAAGGCAAATGCATGTTGTTTAGCTAGACATCACGGTAGAAGCCCCTCACAGTGCTTGAGATGTACATTCCTATATCTATGTTGCCCAAATTTCTTGGATACGTTGCAAGGCTACATTCCCCTCCGTCTAGCTCGCTTGGTGTAGGTTTTCATGTTCGACCTTGGGCGGGTTCGTGGCTTGAGGCCACATGGTTGAATGATACAAGGCCAAGATAGTGACAGGTTAGGCTTACTTGCTTGGCACATGAACTTGCAAGCACCGGGCAAATGTAACATTGGTTGATTTTGACAATTTATCATTAATCCATTTCGAAGTTTAAGTGTATTTTAGAATTGACGTGATGGGAAATTGTATTAAAGTATAAAGTCCAATTTACATGAGATACGGCTCACGCAAATTGCATGAGCCAATCACTTTCAGCCGTGAGCTTTCAACTCGATGGCGGATGTCCAATCAGGGGTAGGTGAGTATGAATCACCACCCTCTGTCATATTAAAGATTGACAGCTTAAAGTGATTCGGCTCATGCAAATGTGAGTAAGAGTGATTCGGCTCATGCAAATGTGAGTAAGCCGTGTTTCATTTAAACTTTTCCCTGAAGTATATATAATGCACAAAAAAAGAAAACAATGGTCAATGATTAAAAGCAGAACCTTGGCCTTCAAATAATGCTGGAAATCCGTCGGTTGTTGTTTTTTTGGCCAATTTGCAGGGTAACAGAGAGACAAAAATACCTTTTAGGAATACTACTAGTGGGACAAGTACCTTTTTATCTTGATCAAATTCCCTTCATGCATATTTCCACATTTCTACCATCATTTCCTTCCCATCTTCAATAACTACCAGTTAGGAGTTATATGGGAGAAGTTTGCATGGTCTTATGGTGTCCCTCTCCTCATGAGCATGCTTGGGTGGGGTGCAGGTGGTAGCGCTCCCTACCCAAGGACTCGAGGCGAAGCCCCGAAACCAAACTGCTGAAAGAGGTGGGCTAATGTAGTTTCGTCATCAACAATGGAGCATCATTATGGCAGAGTTGGAGCTGAAATTAACAACGAAGATGAGACAATGAGTATATGAAGGAGGAGAAGGAAGAGGAAGAGAAACGACGGTCGGAAAAAATGAGTTTGAGGCATATAGGGATGGTGAATAAGAGGAAGGAGGAGAAGGAAAAGGAAAGAAGAAGCAGAGAAGCCAAAAAAGTCATCCAACTAGCCTAAGGAGGGCTTTTACAACATTGAAGTTAACACCTTAAAGTTTTTCTTGTCGATTAACAGCTTAAGTTAATGCAAATAGACTTTTGAAGAATGAAACAAGTAGATGAAGTTTACAAAAAGAGTGAAAACATTGCTCGTTGAATAAGATCTTTGCGCTTGGGGCAGCTAGTGAGGTTTTAAGGTGCGTTTATTGCTGGTTGGAAACTATTTCCAAACCCGTACTCAGAATTTTTAGGATTCCTCTTCGAGCGCCCCCCCCCCCCCCCCCCCCCCCAACAACAACAACAAAAAAAAACGATGAGCTTTTACAAGAATATTTGAATGTAGTTTGGTCGAACAACTATAATTTGACATCGTGAAGCACCAAAATTAATCTCACAGGTTGGAAGAAAATAAAAAGAAGCTTAGCATGGTAGACAGAGGCCTAACAGTGTACATACTACATAACGCTACCCACTTCTTTAGGTTGGAACATCTATTTCAGGACGGAGGAAGTATTAAATTTGCAACATACGACATGGCTACATGGTCTTATCATGGTCAGTTCAGTTGGTACTTGGATTGAGATTGTCTCTTTCTAATTCATCTACATGCTCGTCAAGCCATTAAACAATTCCCCACGCCAGATACATGCAACTAATGTCTCTCAACACCAAGTAGTAAGTTCCGTGAACTTATGCAGAGGACCTCAGAACACACGAAGGAAGAAAAGCAAACTGTACGATAACCCAAATGACGGGCTAGTGCTCGTTGAAGAAGAATGCAGCAAAGTTCACCCCACATGGAAGCCTCATCCTCTGTCAGATAATCACAGCCAGAGATGTTGTACTTAGTAAAGTTGTACTAATTCAGGGAATCAGCTCCAGTGTCTTCCTCGTCTACCAGTTCATCCTAGCCACAGTTTTCATCACAATCCAGGCTGATACCTTGGAAAGGTGATGAGGCAAACAAAGAAACTCACTTGCATGCTAGTTATTTCATCTAACTTCTCTTCAACTTCATTACACATCTTCTTTCTATTGCAGACAGAAGAGGCCTCCTCTTACAAAACACATTATATGCTGGATTTTCCTTCTGGCTTTAGTTGGGTATGTAAAATCTAAATTCTGATGTCTTAAAATCAGTTTATATTAGCTCTTCATAATCATAATCATCCTAATTCCTGTGATTATTTGTTGCCTGCAGAGTTACGTTGGTTCAAAGCATGGAAAATTATTGGCTACGCGCCGCGCAGGGGGAACAGTGTGCGCATCACCAATGGGTGATGAGCACACTGCTCCCATGCGCTCCGCGCAACTAATAACTTCTCTCAAAGCATGTTAGCAGGGACCTTGTACTTCACATCGAGCACAATAGAATCATCTGTTCTGAACATGATACCTGCAATCAGTCAATCACCTACATCATGTCATCATATCTAGGCAGGGGAAGCTGGAACTTCACACCTGGTGGGAAGGGAAATGATATTTGTACATCAGATTTTCCATACACATCAGCTGTCCTGGTGGGAAAGGGGAAGATACTGGGTACTATAGTCTCCGTTTCTGGCGCACTAACTCTAATGTTATGGCACCGATCAAATGACAGCCTCAAAATAAATACAAGCTTGAGAGATTGGCTGGTTGGATTACTGATGGTTGCTGTTGGTAACTGGATCTAGGACTGCTAAACCAGCCGGGATCGGGCGGCCCGCAATTGTTCATTAATAGCGCAAGCCCGCTGTGTAGCATTAATATGCACAGCCTGCCACAATATAAACAGCCACGGCTGTTTATTAGGCTTGAACTTCCTTTAGTTTTATCTTATACTCCAGAAACCACAGCAGACACTGGGCTCACCGGGGGTATCACTCTGAAACGACGGCATCACAAGCTCGTACACGCACAAGTAGAACGACGGTGCCTCATCCTCCTTCCACCCGTTACATACCTAACACACTGCATCCCACCGCTTCATAAGGTGCAATTCTTGGCCCGGCTTCGTAAGGCAGAATTCTTGGCGTCGGGGCGTCATGGTCCATTAACCCCAGTGCGGAGAGCTGGGTTGGCGGCGTGGACAATCGGCCGAACTCCGGAAGGGGGGAGGGAGCCGACGAAGTGGAAAGGGCCCCGAGGAGTCGCCGGGGGGGATCGAAAAACGGGGTGGGGGCAGCTCTGGCCGCCCCGAACCGGGGGTGGGGGGGCTGTGGCCCCCTTGGCTTAACGGGGCGGCGGCGATGGCAACGGTTGCGTCGGGGTGGGGGGGGAGAGACTCGTTTTGGGGGGTGCCGGTGAGGGTGGGCAGCAGGAGGTCGGAGTGGTAGACGCAGGGACTTGTGGCTTTTCAGTGTAGAACAGATGAGGAATTTGACACAATGCAGGAAAGTAAATTTCCATTAAGAAGATTGTCTGAAATATCTACAAAACTCAGTTCTTTGTTGCAAGTCACAGTCTTTGGTAGAGAGCAGCTTAGTACAATATATGGGTCTGTTATAATTCACTTTTAAAGATGGAAAAACTTCTTCTGATTTTAGAAATGCATGATTTGTTGGAAGAACTTCAGCTAAAAACAATGTGAAAACCCGAGTTTGAGAAGATGAAACTATGCTTTCCAGAGGAAAGGGAGCTTTAGATAGGTAGAAGGATGGCTTTTACAGATAGAAAGCAACATGGGCAGCCATTTTTTGGGCTATGTAGGAAGAATTGGTGGACAAGATGAAGTGATGTATGCTGGTCATTAAGGAAAGCAGATGCAGGAAGAGCAAAGCGAGGGAAAGGGATGGGGCACCAAGGACGCGGAATAGACTCGTCGGCTGAGTAGCAGAGGAGGGCGGGGGTCTTGGAGGAGGAGTGGTGGAGATGGTGAGAAGGGCAGCAGAGGAGGAGGGAAGGGTAGGCGGCGCTGTCATCGCAGAGGGGGAGCGTTTAATGTCGGGACATATCGAGATGAGGCCGCCGGCGGGGTTTGGGTAGTAAGGGGCCGTTTGGGGTGTGATTAAAAGCAAAACATCCACTGTGGTAAAACATGCGGATCTGGATAATACACTGTGGATATTTGCTTATAATCACGCCTCAAATGGCCCTTAAGGTGGATGAAGTCTGGAAATGAGGAAGGTGAGTCAGTGAGGGAGAAGATGAAGGGAAAGTGTTGCGCCGGATATATAGGGGCGGTTATTGGTCCATGTGGGTGAGCCCGAGATCGGTTCACTTTAGGTAAGCCTGTTAATAGCCCAACCAGTTATGGTTAAATGGGCTAAGGCTGGGTTGGTTCAACGAGCCTTGAGCTCGTTTACCAGCCCGACCTGGATCTTATAGCTGGTGACTCTTCAAGCTCTTTTGCTTGGTAACTCATTTAGTTTCTAGCTTGTCACATGAAAACATTGGATATCTGGCAGGAGCCGGTGACTGGGAGATACCCAGCTGAGTTATCCATGACTGCCATCATGTTCTTCTTTGCAACAATGCAAACCTCTGTAATAGCTCTATTCACAAGCCACCAAGCACATTTGGCGTTTAAAATGGGATTTTGAACTCTTGAAAGTATTCTGGGGTAACTAACCTCCCAGTTAACGTTCGTGCAACAATATCTTTTTTCTTTGCCATGTGATTTGTAGAAATTATCTCCATTTTGGAATGCAGTGAGCTCTGAATAGTGGGTTGGCCAATTTCTTTGTGGCTTGGTGTGCAAGGCTAAAAGGGCCTGTCTTTGTTGCATCTTTCTCTCCTTTGGAACTGCTGTTCACTACCATTTTGGAGATGGTCCTTTTTGGTCGTGGAGGCAGGAAGGCAATATAGGATCGAAACCGATGTAATTCTCATTCATAGTCCTTTTCTTTTGCATGCAAATTTTTGGTTAGTATAGAGTGTAAAATGACTGACTTTGTTGCGATAATTGCAGTGTCTTTGGATCAGTGATGATAATGATAGGTCTTTACACGTATTTATACTGTTGGGCCAAGGAAGAAGAGCAGTGCAGTGACCTCTCTATTACTACGTCTCCTTTCATGCCTCATTAATGAGACCCTTCAGCAGTAGTATAATTAATATTAAGCACGAAAAGAAGGAGATATAACATACAAGCAAATGGAAAAAGAGGTCAACCCCCAAACCAGAAAGACAAATACAGAAGCTAAAAAGCAATGCCCTCAAGACATGCTGAAATGTCAAGTTGAAGAATGGTTGCAGAGAGGTTGGTTGGATGCCCAGAGATCAAATCGTGCATAAATTGATTTCCCGTCACCAACTTTAATTTTACACCTACCTCTCATCAAATCGTGCGAGCCCAATACAAAACTCCAAGCATAAAAGCATTCCTTTTGTTTACTACTCCAAAATGCATCATCTCTCAACTATACTTACATGAATCTACTTACACCAGAGCGACTCCTTTTTAGATAATAACGATCAGAAAAGCTTAGCCAAAGCCGCAGTGTTAGTATCTTTAAGGCTTCTCACACCCAGCCCACCTTCCTTAAGAGGCCGACAAATCTTCCTCGAAAGATGTGTTACGAAAGGATGTAGATGAATCATTTCCCTTCCAAAGAAAACTTGTGAACATGCTTTCCAATTTGTGCAAAGAAAACTTGTTAAAACCCTAGTAGAGAGGCCGAAACATGAAGCCCAGTTAAGGTGGAGACTACTCGAGACTATTTTAATTAATCTGGACTTCCACCTGAAATTTTGCTTGTAACTTTATCGAAAAGAGGATAGTGCAATTTATTCGACTGCTTCTCGGAGGAAAGAGGTAATACAAGATAACGAACACGCAGATCACAATTTGATTTAAAAATATACTTCTTGGTGAGACGATTAACAAAAAATTTGCATACCAAAATCAAATGACACCTTTACCTAATTATTCTCCGCCGGATGGCTGGAGATGTCAATAACAGCCGCCCAGCAGCAACCCTAGGTCAAGAGGCCTCCGCGATAAAAGGTGACTCGAATGCTCAGAAAGCCTATGCTTTTACTGTGGACCATACATCTCAATAAAATTAACCATTTATGTGACAGTCTCAATTAAAAGTGACCCGAGTGAGTATTAGCTATAGCCTCCTTCCAAGAACATGCCACTGAGAAAAAATTGATCTAATTAGAAGCACTAGGTTCTAAACCAGATGATGAAGCAAAAACTAAGGCGATTTTTCGATGGGCTGAGCTTATTGATTCCTGAGAGAAGATGAGAAGCAACTCGGCAAACATAAGATGAGAAACCGAAGGAGCATCTTTCAATTTGTGTGGCCAAATGAATCGCTGTTAACATTAAGCAACTGTTAACTGCTAATCCCTGTTACACTCCTTCTAAGCGGCTGCTGTCGCTAAAATAGCACGAGGATTCGAATTAGATGATATGGGTTTTTCTTGTTATACTTGAAGGTGTAGATGGATGAAAAGAAAGCAGTTATTTTCAGTTCTTTCAATGTAGGCAGCATCTTTAGTAGCAATGTGAATCTGGAGTTTCTGGGGTACCCAATTTTATGTGCACTAGAAAGTTAGATCAGTTCATTCTCTTATACATGTTTGACTAGCAGATACTATTGGCAGACTAGTAGCTACGAATTTACTTAAGTTCCATCCCTCTGTCATTCCTCAAAGGGCTGAACTGAAGTTTAGTTGTTCTTTCTCTCCCCTTTCTCTCTGCCTTTTAATTGTCAGCTCGCTAATGCAGCATGCCTGTTTTAGGCTGAACCAAAGTACTCCAGGCTCCTCTCTTGCATTGAACTTAGAAACGAGAAGAAGCTGAGAAGAAATTGTTATAAGGATGGAATGCTTGCATTGTTATTGTCGTCAGGGGGTCCTACAATGTCCTTTACTAACGGAGAACGACCAATATTATTACATTTCCCTCAAAGAAGGTATAGAAAGGATTTCTTATTCTTATATGTGAAAAGCAGAGGGCTGTCTCTTGTATATATATAATATGCACGCGGATGGCTAGAGGACTGAGTTGAAGGGCAAAAAAATGGTAACTTCTTCTTCATCTTCCCTTAGTAGGACTGCAATTAAGTTTGCTCCACATGCCAGCATGATTTTTGTTCAGGCCAGTACTGGAGGTTATGTGGTCCTAAGCAAGCTGATGCTCAGCCAGAGCACAAGCTCCACAGTTTTTAATTTTTATCAGCTGGTAGTTTCCACAATCTTCATGACCACTCAGGCTCTTGTCTATGAAAGGTAAGCGTCAATTCAAATTAGTTACACATGGAGTATCAAGTGTTTAGATTTACATCAGATTTTCACATTACTATGTTCTTTGTTTCTTGGCAGAGAAGAGAGGCCTCCTCTGACAAGATCAGTTTTATTCCGAATTTTTCTACTAGCTTTGGTTGGGTATGGATTGAACCATCCCTCTCATTATTACTAATTGACCACTTGTTTTTATTTTTAATGTTCATGATAACTGTTTCCAGGATGACAGTGTCCATGAATTTGTTATCAGCTAGTTTGTACTTCATAACAAGCACCATAGAAGCTGCAATTTTCAACATGATGCGTGTCTTCACTTTCATCTTATCTATCCTCTCAATACAAGAGAAGCTTAGCATTGACACCTTGTGGGGAAAAGGAAAGATATTTGGCACACTTTTGTCTGTCACTGGGGCCCTAACTCTGATCCTATGGCATGGACCAGTTGTTGATCTCCTACACAGTACTAGTTTGGTGGATTGGCTACTTGAACTTGTAATGGTTGTCTTTGGGGTTCTTGCACTTAGTACATGGATTTTATTGCTGGTAAGCTGACAACTAGCTGCTAACTCTATTGTTTGGAAGGAAATTTGTAATGCAAAATTGCCTTGCTTCATCAAAAGCTCCTTTTTAGACAGAAGCTCATTGCTTGATCTGGTAATGGTTGAAACTCCAAACATTCAATCTTATCTAGCCTTAGGATGTGATTCTGACGGGGCACCAAATTTAGTTAGATTTAGATCTGGCATACCATCATATGGATAAATCAAGCACTATTTTGAATGCCACAATGTAGCCTATTGAATTTTTAATGCTGAAGGAACTTGGTCTTGACCACCAAAAAATTGATGGTGCCCCTAAATTGATGGAGCACCAAATTTAATTAGATTTAGCTCTGATATACCATCATATGGATAAATCAAGCACTATTTTGAATATCACAATGTAGCCTATTGAATTTTTAATGCTGAAAGAACTTGGTCTTGACCAAGAGCCACACTTTGTGTGTAATACAGCCTGGTCATATCCGTGTATTTTTGAAAAGTAGTTAGGGACGATGTCAATTAGAAAAGGAATAAACAAAAGTAGTAAGGGAAGGGATTCTGACATGATTGGATATTTCAATTTGCAGAGGCCTATGACAATAATATATCCTGCAGAGATATCACTGAACGCCCTCATGTTATTCTTTGCAACCTTACAAACAGCGGTGTTAGCTTCTGCAACGAGTCACAAGGCATCACAGTGGCAACTCAGATGGGACCTGGAGCTGCTAAACATCTTCGTTGGAGTAAGTGTAGGGCACTAAAAAGCAATAACACAATCTGAGCAATGATATATGTATGTGTTTACAAGGAAGGGGCTTCACTGATGAAATTAGACTCTAATTCTATGAATTATCAGATAGGAGTGGCCTATCAAATGCCAATCTGCTAATTGGAGATGTAACCATTCTCTACCTAAAACCGCTACCAAACCATTCTCTACCTAATTGTAATTAATCGATTCAAATCCAACAGAATATTTTTGAACTATAAATATATATGTGAAATGGATGCTTTATACAGATAAATCATCTCAAAAGTCAACCAATTTGATTCAATCGTTCAGGTCATATACAGTAGAACTTTCAATAAGCTATTGGATTAAATTTTTTATTACATGATTAAAGTTATTCAAGAAAACTTCTTATGCACTTAATATGATACTCCTACATTCTAATAGGTGATTATAATTATGGGTAAATAATAACTATAAAGACATCATGTCAACCAATGGATAATTCTTCTTCTTATGTTTCTACAAACTTTCTCTTTTGGTCACCTTGCATACTACAGCAACACCAACCTGACAACCTCATCATATCTTTGCTTGTAAGCAAATTGTTTGAGGTGGACATGCTCTGGCGTTGAGGGTTTGATAGTGAACTTTGTGACGCAGGCGATATTCTACAGTGGGCTATCAAACCTCTTCTCCACATGGTCAGCCGCGATCAAAGGCCCCATCTTTGTTGCCACCTTCTCGCCCCTTGGTTTGGTCTTCACCACCATCCTTGAAACCTTATTTTTAGGCCAGTCCTTGGACTTGGGAAGGTGAGCTCTTGTCTATTTGAAGGATTGCAAACACAATTCAAAACTTCAAACTTTTTATACAGATACAAATTCATCAACTTTCACACTAGAATTCAGTTTTAGTGTAGCTTACTTTGTTTAAATGATTTATGCAGCGTTGTGGGAATAGTTCTCGCAATTGTGGGGTTGTACATATTCCTCTTGTCTAAGGCTAAGGAAGAAGATTGCTGCTATTGCTTGCTGGAGGGGGACGATTCTCCTAGCTTGCCCTTAGTGTCCTAGTTTCTCAAAAACACTAATTCTTTCTGTGTTGTGCACTGCATACGGCAATTGGCTAGAAAGTAAAAGAAGCCTTGATCAGCCATACAGCATAGTCAACCAATCATTAATACAAATACTCAGAAAAAGAAGACCATGTATATCCTAATTTTAGGGCATATAGCGGTTATTCCATTTACCATACTACCCAAGGATTAGAAAATGGTTTATGGAATAAGCATGTCATGCAACCATGTTTGCAGGTCGTGTAGATTGGACCCAACCATAAGAAGCAGTAAACATAAGTGAAGGTGTTATTTGGTTTTCTTCCGGAAAATGCAAACCATATTCACAGGGAAAGGCACTTGGGACGTTGATATCCTGAATCAATCCGTGAGACTTCCCAGCACTAGATTCCCAAAAAAAATTGTCGAGCACCTGAGTTTGTACATATGAGGGTAAACTTTCCAGAAGACCTCAACAAGAGTGACATAAATTACAGTGAATGTTCGACCAGCTAACAGGCAATAAACCAGGCGCAAAAAGTTCTCCATTTACTCCTCCAGTTGGGACTTCAGATCAGCAAAGCAGGGCATATGTAGAATCCAGATAAATTGTAAAGTGATTAATCTATTAAGCTGTTTACATATTTTAGAAGTTGCAAAGGAAATAAGGTTGTAAATTATTACACCTTTTATCAAGAACGCCCGCGGTACCTTTCGGCTGTTGTTGGGCCCAAGATGAGAAAACAGCAACACTGCCATTTACAAATAGATTTTGGCATCAATGAGATAGCAGGTCCATCAAATGGATTTCCAAAAATTGCATATATATGCATGAAAGAATTATGCAAATAAGAATGTACAAATATATCTACTTGATACGTAACTAAGAGTATACATAGTACTAAAATAACAGAAAAATACGACCTAGTGCAAAACCTGCAAGCCGTACAAGCATCTGAGTAAGAAACAAACCTCCTAGAAAGAATGTCTCCTTAGCCACTACAACGCCGAGGAGATCCATAAATGCTCACCATTTGGACTGCAAAAAAAAATTAAAAAAACATAAACTTCTAACATTATTTATGAAATCAAAGTCTATAATTAATCAATGTAAAGCTCACATGATATTTTGTTAATCAATAGGAAATTACTAGATTATGTAATAACAGACATTATTCAATTGATAATCCAAAAGATAGCAATTTAACTGTTCAACTGAAACCTGTTTCACCATCGCTGATTAGATCAACTTCCCCTTTTCGTAGTATAGTTGCACCACCAATTCTGAAGGCAGAGATAGCAGCAAAATATGGAGCACCTGCATATTCACGACATCCGTCAATAACCGCAACCTTACCTGCGCAAAAACACCCACCATGTTATCTAGAGTCGTCTCTCCCAACCCCAAAAATTAGGCAATTAAATCATCATAATGTTGGTCACAAGTTTTGTTTTTCAGCACTATTCGCACCAGACGCTCACCTGCCTGGCATTTATAGTCTTGGATCAAGCGAGGGAGTAATTGTTCTCAAAATGCTCTCAGAATCAGCCTCCAAAGAGTGGAATTCCATGTTCATACGACTATGTGGTCCTCCCAGACACCTAATGAGGAACAGCTGCCTTCTGAGAACAGAAGAGCCACCCTGTATGCAAGCGTTCATGTCATGTCCAACCAAGACACGGGAAGGGCACATGCCCTTCAAACCACTCTGCAAACATCATTTGACAAAACCCCCGAAGTCACTCAGTCCACAGCCAATTTCACCAAATAATTCCACAGGACAAATAAACTGTGACAGTATACCTGACGGCTATGGCGGGGCTGGGCCTCAGGGGTAGCTGGTACAGAACAGATGTAAGTGCTGATGTGCTAGTAGGGACCTGCCCACTAGTTATTCTTCCATTCCCACCCACTCAAGAGGCCCAGTTGCGATAAGTTATTAGGTGCGCCTCGCGTACCTGAATTTCATGCTCATCACCATTGGTGACTGACACGAAATCCAATTTGTGGGCCTCAGATTAATCTGAGAGGTCGTGTTAATCACCCTTTGGTGGTGAGCATGAGTTTCACATACTCAAAGCGTACTTAATAATTTCTCCCAGTTGCCCCTTCATTGGAAATTTGGAATTTGGAACAATGCATTATCAACCGGCCCCAACCAGCCCTGAGGCCTAAACCCCTGAATCCCTGATACTGTGATACAGTGCGGCCCATTTAACAAACCGTTTACCCTTTTCATCAATTTTTTTTGTAATATAAATCCCACTATTCTGTATACTATTTTTGACTTGTAATGTTAAGACTGATATCAATGTATATACTTCCTATTAATATTCAATTTGGGTTTCTATGTGTGTACATGAGCAATACATATATTTATTTTTCTATGTATGTTTTTTCAAAGAAAAGCAACAATCGCAGCTCAGGATCATGTATAAAGGATTTGTTTTGAATTTGTTGGCTAACTCGGATGATTTACGATTTAGATTTGTTTTGTGAAATCTTGGGTTGTGACAACAAGTACCAATTACATGCATATGCAATTTTTTATGTTTTTCTTTCCTTGCCGCGGATATTCCAGTAATTGCCTAGAAAAGGCTGCCCTAAACCTATTTATTGGAATATTTCTAACACTACTTGTCTGCTATAGTACTCCTCATTCCCAGTTAATACTTGGATTTGGCTTTTCACAATGAACTACTTTTGAAAAACTGAAATAATTTTTGTTTATTTGAAAATAGGAAATTACTAATTTGGAAAAAGAAAATCAAATTGGACTATTAAAGTAGAACGAGGGAGTATTTCAAAATCCGAATCCTATTGAGCTGGGTTGAATAAGTTAAACAAAGATTTGGCTAGTTGGCCCATCCAGTGAATGTTGGGAATTGTCTATAAATAAGAGGGTAAGAATACTACCAACCGATTGACGAATAGTTCCACGAAACACTCAAAAGAGAAAGATAAGAGATTTGGTTCAAGGTATGCTACACACTGTCCTTGAAACAAATACACCGCCCTCCGTGCACAGGTGATCACTGGTGTTCCGTTTATGAAATACAACGAACCACACCATTGATTTAAAGGTGCACTTCAAATCAAACAAACTAGAACTTGATCAGAGGAGATGCTATTGCTCAATAATTTCTAAGAAAGAAAGAGAAAAAAATTTTGATTCACTTTTGTATATTCTTCTGAGAATTTTCATTCAATATATATGAGAGGACTCTAATGGGTACTTTCAGAGAGAAAGAACGCAACTTTTTGAAGCCAAAACGGCAGTTTTTGCCCAATAACTGTCGGTGCAATCGATCGCGCCTCGTTTTAAGAAAATCACAGTAGATATGATCGATCGTTGCAAGACCGACCGATCAATTGTGGTTTCTGTTGCGATCGATTGCATCTAATAGGCGATCGATTGCCTAACCCATAGTTAATTCAAGTCACATTTTCAACTGTGAATGCTTCTGCTGATCAAAACATGGCCCAGTTGGCACAATATCAACACAAAAAAAAACCTCTGCTA
Source organism: Houttuynia cordata (assembly GCA_039654745.1). Lineage (NCBI taxonomy): Eukaryota > Viridiplantae > Streptophyta > Magnoliopsida > Piperales > Saururaceae > Houttuynia > Houttuynia cordata. Next base: position 29,343,985 of record CM077506.1, read on the forward strand.
CTGCATGGAAATGATTGACAAAAAAAGGGCAATTATATTCTACTTCTCTATTCCACAACTTGATTGGCACGTCAACCTATGAACACACTCCTTACCACATGGGTCCACATTGTGGTTTGGTGCTGCATAAGTAGATTAAGAAAATGAAGTAGAGTACTAATATCAACCCAAAAAAAAAAACCATCCAACTAATCTTTCCCTCTACAAGCATATAGAACTTGATCAGCAATGATTTGAACACAAAACATAATTGGTCCCAATCCCCCATCCAACTAATCTTAGTCGTCCCTAAGCATGAAGTACCACATTATTATACCCTACCAACAAAGCATACCTCAATAATACCGTCCCCACTTTGCAAAGAAACTTTATACTCCAGGCCCAAAAAAGCTTGATTATGGACCATTTCCATGCCATCATATCACTTTGGAGCCCAGCAAAAGATTGCAATTAGATTTATAATCTTGAGCCTCCAACCAAACGATTAATGAATTGTGAACGGCGTGTCGTGCGTGTGAATTATTGTTATTCACCCTAATTTTTTTTCTTCTCTCTCTGTCTTGTCAGTTGCCTTTTTTCATTAGTTTTCTATTTTACTCTTTCACCAGAAATTGGAAAGTTGAAGGGATTTTATATTTGAACGACAACGACCGGCCACGTGGGTAGGTGCTAGGTGCCTGCCTTTCTTGCAAATTCAGTGTGTCACTTTTCAACGGTCATATGCTCATCCATTCATGTAAACCCATCACATGCTTCACATGGTCCCATCCAACCATCCCATGCATTCGGGCCTTGGCCCTCGGGTTGGGACTCGTGGGACTGCATGTAATGTCTTTGCTGTTTTCCAAAAATTTGATCTGATCTTTTACTCCTTGGCAAATATAAGCTAAGCTCATCGAACCTAATAGAACACCAGCAGGAGTATCTCGGTTGAAGACAGCATAACAATAAACATGAACTAGATTTGAATACATTAACAAACATAAATAGTCGGCTCTAGATAAGGAGAATGGAACAAAATAAACAGAACCACCATTAGGGACGAAGAACATGTCAAAGACCACCATCACCAGTGCACCGGCCTTGCTACTGCATGACACGAAAGGATGTTTCCAAAGGGTCGGCCTAATGCTGATGCAAGAGACTAGAGAGAGTCAGTAACAAGACAAGTTTCCGAAGTCATCAAAAAAGTCGTAGCGGAGACACGCACCAGCATAGGTGCAAACCCCATGCATCTCTCTCAGGCTCTTCCATGTTGTACATCCTACATTAGTCTTCAAGATAAGTTCAAACAAACAATAAGCCAATAAAAGAGAAGAAAACCAATAAGCTCCTATCGTTGATCTATATTGGCGGATTCTCGACACACGGATGTGGTTTCTCTTTTCACGATTTATTAGATTTAAGTTCGGATAATTAGTATTGAAAAATTATAAGCTTGTTGGAGATCATATGGGATAACCCCATGTTCTGCGGCTCAAATTATATTAGAGCTATGAAACAAGTAGCTGGTACATTAAGAGCATCGATTCCGTGAGTTGCTCGAACAATCTCAATCAGGTATGTGTATCAAATTGACCACATCGTATTTCAAATTGTAGGCTCCGAAAATCAATACTTTTGCAAAAAGCTGTAGGTCATTAAAAAAAAAAGAATACTGTAGTATAAATCATTTGTTTTTCCCCTTAGAGTTTAGATAGGTAGACCACAGAACGTGTGGTCTTTATATTTTTATCAAAGAGACGGCGGTTTGGATATTTCCGACTCCAGATTAACTTTCAACTGAAATGAATGTCACATATTGAAAAGTAATTTAGCAACAATAAATTAAAAATCTTTAATCATTACTATATATAATAATGAAATGCAGTACATGTGTCAGGAAAAGTAACATTATTTGTTAGTGAGATGGCACTGATTGGCAGATTGTTAGGCCCTAGCTGGGAACAGATCATTCCAAGTCATAAATGAATCCAACCAACAAAGATTATGCTTCAACAAGCAGTTCAACTAGAACAGAGACATGTGGACAGCAGTTCGGTTCATGTGTGGCTTTATTAATTTACATTGTTTAGTTCTTTTTATAACCTTCTTCTGGCTCCTTGTCCATGGCCGGCCGGCATGTCCCTTGTCCATAACAGTGTTAAGTTATTGCCCTTTGGGGCGTGAAAAAATCAAAATATCTATTGTAGCATTCCGCTTTTTTCACTATTCAGCGTGAAAGACGACCTGAGGTGTTTCAGCTGAAAGTGGAAAAAACATCGATGTTTTGCTTTTAATCACGCCCCAAACGGTATTTTCTTACAATGAATAAAATTGCAGGCAGACTTGGGTTGGGTCGGTACTATTATGCCAAGAGAAGTGAGCGTCAAACAGCTGATGGATGATTGACGACCTTACTCTGAACAGCAGCTCTTCTCCGACCCAACTGAGCATTCATTTCTCACATTATACAAGGAAAAAATCTAAAGGAGAAGGGACCCATATCACCAATGTTGAGTGCTTCCTTAATGAGCACGGATATAAGCAAATCAAGTTTGCTAATTACGACTAATCCGTGTGTTGAAGTCAGTATGATGCGTGGCATCACCAGGGGCTTGTCCAAGTGGCATGATTACAGTATTTAGTACACTAATTTTGGAACCGCCCTAAATTTGGTCAAAGTGTTGAAAACAATGGCATTGCAGTACTATACCCCTAGTGGAAGTAATGCAACCACAGATTTATAACAAGAAAGCTGATTTAACTGGGTTGATTAAGCTCTTCTCTGGATGTGAAATCAATCTTGTGTCTTGACTTTTAGACAGACCCTATAACTGCCCAGAAAGAGTGACCATGCCACAAGTGAAGACACATGTGTCTCTATTGCTATCTTGGACCACAGGTTAAAACTTTAAAACAAAAGGCACTTTTGAGATAAAGTGGTGTTGGCAGTTGGCCTATAGTAGAACTCCATGTATAGTAAGCACTTCCTTTCTTCCTGCCCTTGTTTTTTGTATTTGTATTTGTATTCACCTACCCAATCTCAGACGCGGTATGCAGTTGCTGTGCTTGTATTAAATTCCAATCCTCTTCTTTAAATTATGGTGCTTGGAATTGCAGGTTGGTGAAGTTTCCGCTGTCTGAAATGTGAGCTGTAGGTAATGAAATAATGGAAGACCAGATGATGAAGGGTGTTGGCTCTTTGTGCCTTGTGCTGTGGATTGGTTGGGAGGACTCAAAGAAGACAGACCCATGTGTGTACTTCCCACATTTCAGATTGATCACATGGGAATGAAGTGTACGAGCTTCTCCCACCGTCAAGCCAGCCCACAGTAGCAATTTGTCTATTGCGGTCCCAATCTGTCTTCTCACAACAAAATTATGGACCACATAATGGGGTTTGTTACATTTGTGGTCCTCCCCATGAAAGGCCCAAAGTTTTCGGTGCAACTTTATCTAGCTGTGATAAAAATTGTCCCATTTTGAGTAACAGTTGACACCAAGACGAAGTTGATGTGTTGTGTGGGTGACAAAGTAAATTGCCTCGTGCCACTCAAATTACTTAACATCATGATAGATGGCAGCGGCAAGAGAGCACATTATGTACATTGGTTGTAAAACCATGCTAAAAACATGGTAGTGTACCATATTATTAGAAAGTGATTAGCCTAAATAGTGCCAAATAAAAGATAGTGATTAGCCTGGTTGCTTTATAGCAAAAAAAGAAAGTCTGGTTGGTGCCCAAAAAAAAGTGATTAGCCTCGCAATGGTTCGAAATTTTATTAGCTTGTGCACTTCACTTGCCTCATTATGTTTTATTTGCCCAGTAGCTTAAATTATTATGAAAATGGATGACTAATATGTTTAGTTTGGAGTTCAAGAATCACTTCCTTATCTGACTATAGAAGCTTAGCCTAACTAATCCATTTTTATAATGATCAATACAGATTGTTCTTTTTACCATTTTTTGTTGATATCTAATGTTCTCATCCATTCATTTTCAGCACATATGTTCATTCATTTTTTTCTTTATTTTTTTAGTACATATGTTCCTTTCGTTTGGATGGAGAAGATTTATTTTTTCTTTTCAATGCCAAAATATGTTTTCGAACAAAAAAACTAGAAATATGTTAATGCTTCCATCCTCAATCCACAACTTTCATTAAGTTAAAGAAGCCTCCCTCCGTCCATATTAAGTGTCCTATTTGGCTTTTCAAAATTAATAAAAATTATTTCATTTTGAAAAACTAATTATAATAATCAATATGACAAGGGACTCCCCCTTTCCACATAAATAGTCCACATTTTAAATTGATACTTAAGAAGCCAATTTTTTTTTATTATTTTTACTCCATCCACTAATTTCTATGCAAAAGAAATAAAATAGGGCAATGGTGTATATATTTTTGAACCCCATTCAATTATAAGTCCACCCTACTCATCTCCTCGCAGAGAGAGAAGTTTTTCCTTGCCACCCTACCCCATGAAACTTATTACGGACAAGCTAGTTCTAAACTCGTTGACTGTCTTCCCAAACCCCTCTCTCCCCCTAGGTCCATCACTACTATCGATTTATATTACACCCTCTCTCAAGAGGCTTCTACCATCGATGACACGAATCCCTCCCTCTCTGCCTGACCTTCTTCTATTCGACTATCATTCTCCAATTTAGCCAATGTTTCTTATTAGTGTGATCTCCAGCGTGGTCAACAGTTGCCATGGTGAGATTAATCCTTACTTTTTCATTATTACATTAGAATTTTAAAACTCAATAAAAGATTAGAAGGTGTAGTGGGGTGGGGTTAAGGCAAAAAAAAAGACCAAGTTACATTGGGAATTGGGATGATAAAACATTGTGGGGTGTCACTATTAAAAAGTGGGGTTAGGAAATAGCCACCCAATAAAATATGATACTCCACTTTATTGGAGCACTATAAGTGAACTATTTTTTCACCAAATAGGACTATTAAAATAGAACGGAGGAGTAAAAGAACTCACACATGGGCCTCAGCCAGCAGCAAGCACATCATGGGTCATGCATGACCATGTATGAAACCATGTACATAGAGATACACACTAAACTCAGTTTAAATAGCCCGACCACCTGTAGGACAGAGCAGAGATGGCGGATAGAAGAGCTAGGCAAGAGATGGAGCAAGTATACTCGGACTCTGAGAGCATCAGCCATGAGGACATCATCATCCACCCCTTCCCGGACTACCATTCCGACGACAATCTCCAATCCTTAACTTTCCACGACTTCGCCGAAGGAGATCCATGGCTGAAGAAGAAGAAGAAGATGATGATGAAGAAGAAGACGACGAAGAAGAACGAGGTGTTGCTGGAGGGGTATGTGGAGGAGGGGGAAGAGGAGGAGGGGACGAGGGGCGTGACGAGGACAAAGAGCCTTACTGGTGAGGATCTGGATGAGCTTAAAGGGTGCTTGGATCTTGGGTTCGGGTTCAACTACGAGGAGATCCCCGAGCTCTGCAACACCTTGCCGGCGCTAGAGCTGTGTTATTCTATGAGCCAGAGGTTTTTGGACGAGCAGCAGCAGAATAACAAGAGTCCTGAAGGTTCGTCTTCTTCTGTGGCTTCCTCCCAGCCGTGTTCCGCGACTTCCAGTCCGATTGCCAACTGGAGGATTTCGGGTCCTGGTATGTGCTTGATCCTCTGTATTTTTCGTGTAAAGTTGGTTTCTTTCTGTTATTTGATGACGTATCTGGAAAAAGTTTGATGCTTTTCTGATTGAGAAGAAGTTTATGTTGATTTTTTTTTGGTACAAAAAAAACTATGATTGGAGAAGTGTTTAGTCGTTTGATATCGAAAGGTTTTTAGCTCTTTGTTGTACTGTTATTGAAAGCATTGATATGTTAGTTCTATATTTCACTGGAGCAGATTGGAGTTGTCAAAAGAATTTGTTTTCTCCGTAATCCAAAACTGTGTTGAAGTTACTTGTCGCGACTTTAGCTGTATTTTAGAGTGTTGTTTAAGGTTTTATTTTTTTTCAAATTCACTAATATTTTGCTTTATTTGCTTCTGTGAAGGAAGGTTTAGAGTCTATTTCTGAATGTCGTGAGGTTCTTTGTGCGATCAATCTGTTCGATATTGTGTTACTGGATTTAACACCGGGCAATGCACAGAACCATTTAGTTCATTTTTCAGTTGAGTGTATGGCCATTTCATCTCAATTTATGTGGCTACTGTAACTCCGATAGCTGGATAGTGATGCCCAGTTCAATAGATACTGAGGCTGTATCCCTGAGTGTGATATTGATTTATTTGCCATATGTCTTTAATATTGGTGTGAAAGTGTAGTTCACTATTTATAAGTGTCACTGCAAACATCGGCTTGTTATGTACCGAAAAAAATATTGGCTTGTTCAGTATGGGTCAGTTCTCTTTCCAATTAATTCAAAGGAAATAAATAAATCAAGCTATGTATGTTTGGAAAACTGTTAGAATTGCTGCAGTTCATTCTTCTCATATTGCAGATTCTAATGTGCCAAGTGTATTTTCAGGTGACCATCCTGAGGACGTTAAAGCGAGGCTGAAATTTTGGGCTCAAGCTGTGGCATGCACTGTTAGATTATGCAGCTGACACAAACGTCACCAAATCGCTTGAGCTCCTGATAACGGAGAATACGCATTTGAATCATACAAAACATGGGGGCTCAAGGCTGTTTTTTGCAGAGTGACTTCTCTATTAATCCTCTGTGCGTATCAACTGATCTGTACTCATTTGCTCGAGATAAAATGACCGCAAATTGTTGATGATGGTGGGAAAACAGCTGAAACAAAATCAAGTAGGGAAGGCAAAGAATGAAGGAGAAGAATAAGAGAATAAATTAACAAGTTCTGTGATATTAGTTTTGACATTACATTCCTTTGAGATGTATATCTGTATAGGAATAATATTCAGTGTTCTTGAGTAATATCATTATAAAATTTCTTCTTCTTGCCCCTCTATTAAGTATGTTCTGTTTCAATCCAGATTTGTTTGTGAAATTATGGGGATGGTGGTTATCTGTGTCAAATATGAACAAAGTTTGTGCGAGGTTCACATGCATCATGTTGTCAGCATCCGTTGCTGGATAATGGCAAGAATCTGGCATTCCCAGATTCCGGAAGTAGGACAAACACATCGTCGATGGCAAGGGTCGAAAAAGGAGCAAAGCAGTTGGCCACAAATTTCACTGCTCTCTGGATCACAGAAAAAAACAGTTGGCTGTCTTTACACTGATACATTTAAGTTTTCATATTGGCATTTAGCACACCTATGCCAATGCTCTTCCTGCTCTTTTGTAAAGGTTCTGCCAATGCACTTCTTGTTGCACAGGAATGCGCCATTGATGGATATTGATGGATAAAGTTAGTTTCCGAAACTATGTGCCCGGCACATCCCAATCTGACGGCTCGCGTGTTGCAGGGGTGGACAGGGGATTCAGAACTGACTGCTAAGTGCTAACCCCAAGTGGTACGTGAGTTGGGTTTAGAATGCCGCCGTGCGACAGTTCGGTTCCTAGCTACCGTTGGTGTTAAAGGGAGACAGCGAGGAGGCAACCCTAGTACGAGCGGACTGGGTTGGGCCAACCTATGGTCTACCGGTTGCTATGCCAATAGCAGCCGGAGCAGCTAAACCCCTTTTAGTCTTCTATATAATTGGTGCTGGTCCTCACTCCTCAGTCTTGGGATCTTGGCTCTTTTTGACGGTCCTCAGCCTAGGCCTTTTAGGTGTTCGTTCACAGTCTAATGTTATATATTAGGGCTGCTTTAATCTACTAGCAACTGCTAAAAAAAACTACTAGTAAGTAGTAACAAAACATAAGTTCTCAGTATGAAAGAGCCGTGATTCACGCCCGCTGCCCCACCATCTATATCATCCTCATTGGCCAAAATATCCAAGAATTGGGTGTTTCTTGTGTTGTCCACGTTACGTATCCATGAGCATGGATATGTAGGTCCCTTATGGACCAAATCCTACCGACATTTAAAATCTTTGTTATGAATGCCGAAGAAGACATTAGGGTGCATAAAAATCGTTTTATGATTTAGAAAATACCCATAGGCACTGAAATTACATCCCTCTGTCTAATTTACTCATTTAGTTTATTTTGGTTTTCTAATCCAGACAGGTATAATTGGATGGAAGGAGTATCTTTCTATGACATTTCAAAAGAAGAAAAGCCTTGTGAGTAGCTTTTCAGTCGCTCCTTCCTTTCAATAGGCCAAGTGTTTGTATTATCAATTAGTTTAGTATGTTAATATCAGAAAAAAGTAGTTTAGTACCCCGTCCAGAATTATTGTTACCATAAATTTTTGTGCATTCTGAAAATCCTTATGGTAATAGTAATTGAGGCCGGGGGGAGTATATATCTGTGTATGTGTGTGTGTGTCAACATTAGCTTAGTATAGTATATATGATTAGTGCATCAATAATAGATTTAAGCTTTTAGGGGAAAGTTGACCAGCATCTTTCCATCACATTTTAGTAGTCCCATTTCGTTTTTTTGTTAATATTACAACTTTTTGAAAAAACAAACAGGACTATTCAAGTGGAACAAAGGGAGTATATTGTAAGCCTTTTCTGTAGTCATGTGTGTATTCGAATTCAGAGCCTGGTGGTGCTTGAAATTGTAGAGAATTACTAATATTGTTAAAAGAAAATGCTAATTCTTTACCTGGCTTTTTGTTAACCAGGGGTTCCTAGTATTTAGGACCTGATTAGAAGGGGTAGGGCAACCGGCCTTTGGATACACTGTATGTTTGTATCCTACAACCAATTCCCTTGGAAAACTGGAAGGCCCTCACAACGTATCTTCATGTGAATGGCCAATAAAGGAAGGGTTCGTGGTCCTGGCCATCCCACCAACCACCAAACAACCAATTAGCTAATTTTAACTTTCAACCTAATGAGCTATTAAGTGAAGCATTAATTAGCTAATTTTAATTTTTTTTTATTTTAAGATCCGTCGCCGGCGGTCGTTATGGCGGCCCTTTCGGCCGCCTTTTCATCATCTACACGATGATGCCGACTGCGGCCAAAAGCCGCCCTCTTTTTTTTTTATCATCCCCCGGACTAAGTGATCGAATCCGGCGCTGCCGCTGCGCCGGCGAGAGCCCAACGCCTGGCGACGGCGGCTCTGGCCGGTGCGTCTGCTCGCAGTGGCTGCGTCGGCCAGAACCTAACGCCTTGCGGCGGCGGCTCTGGCCAGTGCATCTGCGTAGCGCCGGCACCGGCCAGAGCCCAACACCCGGCGGCGGCGGCTCTGGCCGGTGCGTCTGCTCCGGCCTGCTATTCCACAACGTGTGGCTCCACTACGGCGGCCGAAAAGGGCTGCTGCCGGGACGACCTGCGACCCGTACGGCCGTCAGCCAGTGATGCGCAGTAAATCTACAGCGGAAGCGTACCAGAATATACTGGGAGCTCTCATACCAATTGATAGAACTTAATGCAAAAGACTTAGGCATACCTGCAGCCATTAGAACCGAACCTTCAATGGAGTCTCTGCTAATCGTCTTCAGAACCACGTGTTTCTGGTTTAGAACTTGGCTGAGAGCAATCTCACTTGAGACACCGTATTAGGATGGCTAATGGTGTATTTATAACTAAACCAGGACACTACTGTAAAGAACCCTAGAATCTTGACCGTCCATCCATAGGTCATCCAATGGTTCAGATCTGCCACTCAAAACCCCAACTTAATGGGTATTCTGACTCAGGCCCATTACCCAGACAGTTCTAAAAGCCCAAAACACTGTCAATTGAAATAGTTGGGCCACTTTATATTTTATTATAAAAATAAGCCCAACATTATCTACAGTCTAGACTTCCACTTTATTAAGGGGCCGTTTGGATCATGAAAAATTCACTTTATTCATTTCTGGATTTTTCACTGCGGATGCTGAAAGTCAGATAGCTACCTTTGTTTTATTCATTTTTCTGTGTGCGTGTGGGGAGAAAGAAACTGACTCAATCAGTTGGGATTGGCTCATGGGCCTTGGACCTTGGTCCTTCCCTTAATATTGCCATTTTTGATAAACAAGAAATTGCAAAAGCATACAGCCTAACAAATAAAAAAAAGACGGAGCCAATCGGTTGTTTTTCATGATCTATATTTCAGCACCAAAATATAACTTTAACAGCCTGTTTGGTAACGTTTTTTTCCAGGTTTTTGTCCCAAATTTTGATTTCGAAAATGGAAACGGGCCCAAAACCCGTTTGGCATCGGGTTTCCCGAATCCAAAAACGGCCCACGCCCATTTGTAAAACTCACCAGGGAGGGGTGTTTTAATCTCAAAAACATGGGGCGGGGTGATCTCAGCTTTCCTCTCCCCCCCTCTGGCCCGACAGCCCCCCTCCCTCTCCCCCCTCTGGCTTGACGGGGCGCCGCACCGACCCTCTTCCCTGTCCCCCTGGCTCGATAGGGCACCCCGCCACACCGGAGACCCCCCTCCATCCCCTCTAGCCCGACGGGGGATGGAGAGAAAGGACAAGATAGAGTAATTTTATGCTTTAATTACACATTGGCATATTTTTTATCACCAAAATACTTGTTTGTAATGACTGCATTGTTTGCTAGGTAATGTTGCCACCAAAGTTTTGAGGGAGCTGGAATTTGAAAGCGAAATGGAACATAGTTTCGATATTTTAACTTATAGCAGATGATGACTTCTGCGATTATTGTTGATTGTTTTACAGGTTAGGATTGATGGTAGCAGGAGGTATAGTTTTAGCTTCATTCATGGCATATGCTTCAGAGCATCTCGCAATCAGAGCTTTCCTAAGAGGGCAAGAAGATGGGGATCAACCACGAAGTAGAAATATTTGTATTTTATGTTGAGTCCATAGATCAATGTAAATTATTGTTGTACAAACTACAAGCCATCTTATGTTCAACTTGTAATTTAGTTTTCTTATCTGTTCATTGTGTATATTAGTACAGTTTGCAGCTTCGACATAATTTTGACTTGAACTCCCTACCCTAACACATTGTTAATTTTGCACATTTGCTGCTGGTTGCAACCTGTTGTGTTTCTAAGGTGTCCATTGGAGCGAAAATCATTTCAGCATTGTATGTTAGGAAAGCTATTGTAGCTCAATGTATTTCTTCCTCCGTCCAAAAATATAGTTATTCAATTTCTTTAAAATGTTGAGTTTACTGCCAAATAGGTTTGTTATCGTTTTTGAAAATTAGTGCATTTCTACCAAATAGGTCAGCACTTGAAATGTAACAATTTTAGATTTTGGGCCAAAATTTTTTTTGCACCTGATCTTTGGGAGCAAAAATATTTCAAAATAGAAAACGCTCCCAAACGGGCTGTAAGTTATGGTGATAGAAAGAGATAAAACCTTAATCATTTTTTATTCAAATACAAAACCTGACCATTTGATCATTCAGAACATGTGAAAAGAGGAGAAAACTAGACCAGCTAACCCCATAAAAGGAAAAAGCTAATCAACCTCATCAATCTTTTAACCAGAAAAGAAATACTAAATCTTGGGTCCTGCACCGTCATCCATACTACATATTCACGATTGGTTTGCAAATGCTCTGCAATTCTTTCATTTTGTCATCAAATTTGTCAGCCTCTACAAGTTGGTTGCTGTCCAACCACTGAATTGTTGCTTCAATTGCATTCTTAATTTTCTTCTTTTTCACTGGATGGAGATTAGAATCAAACTTCCCATTCATCATAACGTTTCTCATGTCGTAAGGATAGTTCTGCAAAGCATTCCTAGCCTCTACTTTCTTCTTATGCTCCTCATCTTCAGACCTGTACTTTTCAGCCTCCTGGACCATCCTCTCAATTTCCTCTTTGCTCAACCTACCATTATCATTGGTGACGATGATCTTGTTCTTCTGTCCGGTACTCTTGTCCTCAGCTGAAACCTTTAGAATGCCATTTGCATCAATATCAAAACAAACATCGAACTTAGGCACACCTCTGGCCGCAGGAGGGATGCCGGAGAGTCTAAATTCACCCAAAAGATTGTTATCCTTGCTGGTTATCTGTGGCTGTACAGAAAACCTTCTCCTTCATTATAGGGATAGTTGAATTTCTTGGTATCACAACATCCATAACTTCTCCAGCGATCTCAATTCCCAGGGAGAGGGGTGTAACATCCAAAAGAATCAGGTCTTGCACTTTCTCATCGCCTTCGCCACTCAAAATAGCAGCCTGAACAGCAGCCCGCCCCATAAGCAACAGCCTCATCCGCGTTGATGCTCTTGCAAAGCTCCTTGCCATTGAAAAAATCCTGCAATAATTGCTGCACTTTGGGAATTCTGGTAGAGCCACCGACAAGAACAACATCGTGGACACTACTCTTGTCCATCTTTGCATCCGCCAAACACTTCTCAACGGGCTCCATGCACTTTATGAAAAGGTCCATATTCAGATCCTCAAATTTTGCACGGGTAATGGTGGAGTGGAAATCGATACACTCAAAAAGAGTTTCAATCTCAATTCTGGTCTGGGCATTGGAGGAAAGAGTTCGCTTCGCCCTCTCGCAGGATGTCTTCAGCCGTCGAAGGGCCTTCGCATTCCGACTAATGCCCTTGTGCTGCTTCCTCTTGAACTCCTTAGCAAAATGATTCACCATTCGGTTGTCAAAAATCTTCACCTCCAAGGTGAGCGTCTCCAGCAATTGCCTTTACCTCAAAGGTACCCTTTTTAATCGTCAGAAGAGAGACATCAAAAGTCCCGCCCCCTAGATCAAAGATGAGCACATTCTTCTCACCAACACAACTAGTTGTAACTATCTTCTTGTCAAGCCCATAGGCAATGGCGGCTGCCGTAGGCTCGTGGATGACACGCATAACATTCAGACCAGCAATGACTCCAGCATCTTCGGTAGCCTGACGCTGAGAATCATTGAAGTATGCAGGCACCGTTACAACAGCATTCTTCACTGTACAACCCAGGTAAGCTTCTGCAATCTCACGCATCTTGCTCAATACCATGGAAGAGATCTCCTCAGCAGCAAACTGCTTCTCTTCACCCTTATAAGTTACCACTATCATGGGCTTGTCTCCGGGTCCAGGGACAACATTGAATGGCCACAACTTCACATCACATTGCACACAAGCATCGCTGAATTTCCTTCCGATTAGTCGCTTTGCATCGAAAACAGTATTGATCGGGTTCATGGCCACCTGATTCTTGGCGGCGTCCCTGATGAGACGCTAGGTATCGTCGAAGGCAACATAGGAAGGTGTCGTGCGGTTGCCCTGGTCATTGGCAATGATTTCCACGCGATCATTCTGCCACACTCCAGCGCACGAGTACGTCGTCCCAAGGTCAATCCCGATTGCCAGATCTTCACCTCCGTCGTCCATTGCCTACCTAGGGAGCTTAAACGTAAATTGTTTTCAAAATTCTAGTCATCATTTATTCGTTAGAACATTGTTAGTTCTTCTTAGTTCTTCGAGAGCATCAATCATGTAATGCAGAAGTTTGAAATCTTTTGGGACACATTGTCTCATAACATTATACGGATAACTTGTAAAGGAAAGCTCATATAACCATTACACGACGATAAATTCATACTCCCTCATCCGAAATTATTACCACCATAAAGATTTTTAGAATGAACTAAAATTAGTTTTTTTTTGGAAAACCTTATGGTGATAATAATTCCGGACGGAGGGAGTACAATTATCAACCATAACATAGATAAACTAATTGTTTGATTACTTACGTTCATAATAAAACTTCATATACTTCGGTTTTTTAATCGTTCTTGATTTCACTTGTTTTCCGAGTCTCTGACTGGGGCTTATTTCGTTGTTGTCTTGGCCCCATAACCAAACTACATTCAGTTTTTTTGTTCCTTCCTATTGGGCTTCATCCTAAATTGGGTTTGCTCAATAATTTGTTTCTCTCTCTTCTCCAATCACCAACCAGCATAAAAAACTCCCCTTTAATTCCCTGTAACTCTTTAACTTCTGTCAGACGGTAAATTATGATCTATACTTAACATGTTAACTTCGTATAAAATCCTTGTATCAAACAAAAAACTTTTGTATCAAAAAACAGAAACAAAAAACTTCATATAAAATCGAAAACAATGTATAAATGATCCAACAGTAAGATAGACCAAAGTTCAAGTGAACAGAGATTAGCAAATCAAACATAAAGAAGATCAGTGCAATAGATTAATATAGCACAGTGTGTCCTACCTTGAACTTGATGAGAATCGATGAGGAAAAACTTCCAAAAGGCAAGGCGCCCACTAAGACGGACTAGACTCTTCACCGGTGAACTATGTCTCTCTTCTCTTCTTTATTTTAAATGGCAACTAGATTAAAGCGTTCAACTTATGGAGGGATATATTAAGGGGCGGACGCAGGATTTTTAAGGATGGGTCAGGCCATTTTGAGATGGGGTCATTTAAGGGGATTTTAAGGTAAATTTTGAAAATGGATGAAATGTATACGTAATATTAATAAAATTGATGAAATCCATTACATGTAGGTCCGCCCCTGGATATATATATTATGAGGGAAAAGTTTAAACGGGAGTAATCTCAAACCATCGGATCTTGATCTGACGGCAATAAGAGCAGGTGATGATTCACAATCTGATTTCACAACCGTTGTCGAATCAAAATTTGATGGCTCAAGATGACTTTGCTCATATAAGCTGCATGATACTGGGCTCATATGTGAATATAAGAGAGAGAGAGAGAGAGAGAGAGAAAGAGGGCCACTAACCGAAACTTCCTCATTAAGGGGCCGTTTGGGGCGTGATTAATACACTGTAGCATCTGGATATTTTATATATCCAGCTGAAACACCTCAGGATGTATTTCAGGTGGATGTAAAAATCCACATGGATGCTACAATAGATATCCAAAATCCAGTAAGGATATTTTTGCAATAATCACGCCCCAAACGGCCCCTAAATATGCTCTACAAAGGGCAATACCCATCCAGTTGTCTCACAAACGAAAAAGAAAAAAGAATAAGACGGTGATTGCAAAGATTCTCAGAAGTCTAAAAGTAGGGATGCCACTTGGGTTAATTTTTTCCGACCCTTTATATCAGGAAAAAAAAAAATTTTCCAACCAGACCTAGGTATGGGTTTTAAATTAGACCCGGTTGACCGAGTCGGGATGGGTTTGGGGCCACGAAAAACCCAACCTGACCCGTATATATATACTCCTAAGAAACTCTAATTTCTTTCCTCTTTCCCTCACAGTCAGTCACGACGGCACCTCTATCCTGCCCCTCCTCCGCCCAGCCCCTACTCCACCCAGCTCTACCTCCCTTTGAGCCCCTCTTCTGCCCACATCTCCCGTAGGACAGACGGTTAGATTTTTCAAATTTTAAAAGGGTAAATTGCATTTTTTTGGGCACCAGGTAACAATGATGAGATTGCAGTTGACTCTTAGGATTTATTAAAAGCAAGAATAAAACCCACATGTAGAACCCTTACACTCTTCATTTTTAAGATTATTTTACCCCTAACATCTTCTAGCATATTTGAGGCCCAGTAAGGGAACATGTCGCCGGTCTAGTGGCCTACCTCTGCAGCAAGGGCTGAGAAAATGCTACCCGGCCCGATTGCAAAATAGGGACCGGTGCAGGTTTGGATTTTTTACCCATTTTAAAAGAGGGTCGGGTAGGCTAATTACTCACACAACCCAAGGCCAACCCGACTTTACGTATTAAAAAAATTAAAATACTGCTTTAATATTAAAATCAACCAATGTGCATCTACAATTTTATTTCTAGATCATTAAAAAACTTAGTTTAACCTTATGTGTAATCAAATTTAGCCTAATAAAGCTCAATTTTGACAAAGAAAAATAACTAAATGAATTAAAAAATTAAAATTCGATAAAAAAATTAGAGCAATAAAAAAAATAGGGTGCCCGTATTACCCGACCCAACCCAACCCAAGTAGAGTTGTGGTGTGACTGTATTTATTAATTGGGTAGGGAGGCGACACTATCAAAGGTAGGGTCAAGGTCGAGCCGACTGACCCAACCCTATTTGCAGCCACAAAGGGGAACGGGCACGGTGGTACCGTGGTGGTACGAAAAGGGGTGGGTTGATTAGGAAAGAGGGGAGAGTTTAAAATTGTCTCCTCTCATAGGGGTCAAGTAGGGCTGGGAATCGGGTCGGGTCGGGTAATTACCCGACCCTATTCATGAGTAGGGTCGAGAATGGCCGACCCTAACCCTACTTGGCTCGGGTCGGGTCGGGTAATGACCTGACCCTACTTTTTAAATTTTTTTTTTTAAAAGTACTTTTATTTTATTTTAGAGATGGATATAATATATCGCAATGCTGCTTTGTGAGGAACTTCATCCATTTGGTGGAAAATGAGATAAAGATGAGGAACAATAGTTTATTTCCACACGGTTATATGAGAGATGTTGTGCTTTATTTTTTGTCGTAAAAGGAGGCCGTACTTAGGACATCCTGTGGAGTTGATATATGCAAAATATACACATTTTTATATGCCTTTCTACCTATTTGTTAGTCGTATTTTTAGTTAAAGTAAGGATAATTAATGTTTATCTGTATTAAGTGAATAATTAGGAGTTTGGTAATTAAACGCGCTTAATTGAGTTAGTTAGATGCATTAATTGGTTTTAATAGATTCATGTTTTATTATGCGTCTAATTACGATTTATTTTTATTTATGCAGGTTTTAGAGCTCCAGGTTTCAGATTCACGAATACGCGTCAATCAGCTCATGTGAAGAGATTGAAGATCCGGCGACTGAGATTAATACGACGGGTTTTAACCCAAGAAAAGAAAAAAAAAGAGAGAAAAGAACCGGTTCACCGGTCTGGTCTAAAAATAAGAAAAAAAAAAGATCGAAAGCAACCCGAGCCCGATGGCTCGGGCGCCTGGAACAGGAAAAAAAAACAGAGCACATGAGGCTCTGTTTGACCGGAGGGTGGGCACGGAGGTGAAATCCGCCGGCCATAGGCGGTGGGTTGTGCTTCCGACGATGTGGCGGCGAGGCTACTTTGGCGGTGAGGCTATGGTGGCGACTGATTGAGACGGCAGAGCACCGGCGACGGAGACAATTCCGGCGTGAACAGAACAAGGAAAGAACACATTTGGAAGGTTTTGATTTGGAAAAAATGGCGTGCAACAGAGCCGAATCGAGAAGTTGGAGAAATTTGAATTGCAGCTATGATCCAGAAAGGGAAGGGGTGATTTGAAAAAGGAAAAAAATCGACTTCCAGATTATAAAAGGAAGTTCTGTCTGTTTTGGGTCGTGGTTGGTGGTGGAAGGGAGGTTCTGGCTGTGTTGGGGGGTTGTTCGTGCTGAAGGGAAAGGAGAAAGGGCGCTTTCGGTGGTGGCTGTGTCTGGGGACGGCTGGGCTGCTCGAGAGGGGGGACGGCCGTGATAGAAAGGGAAGCTTTGCAGAGGAAGTATTGGCCGGCGGTGCACTGTGCGGCACGACAGAGGCTGTTTCTGTGTTGTGCCGTGCAGACGGGGGACGGCTTTAGGAGGTGCTGTGGCGGCCGTGTTGGATTGGAAGAGAGGTCGGCCGTGGTAGAAGGGGGGACTGTTCTGTGCGGAGTGGAGGAGAGAATTGACGGCATAAGGTGGGTGCTGCTCTGCTCGAGAGATAGAGAAGCAGTCCTGGTTGGCTCACAAAATCAAAACAGAGAGTAATTGCTTTGGCTCGAGAGAGCAAAGCAGAATTGTTTGCCACTTTTGCTCGAGAGAGAGAAGAGGTGCTGAGTCAATACGGGAAAGAAGCTTTGCTTTGGCTGGAATTGGGGACTGTCTACTCTGTTCGAGAGAAAGAGTAGAACGGTTGAGGCGTGCAGTTGAGAGACTGTTGCTGAAGGTGGAGGAGAGAGCAAAGCAGGACGGAGAAGCAAGACAGACTGAAAGCAGAACACAGGACTTTTCTTTATTATTTTATCTTTTGTTTAGTTAATTTCTGTGTTTTTAGTTTAGTTGAACAATTGACTGCTTAAAAAGAAAATAAAAATTAGAACTTTTCATTTCATTGTTGCTTGCTACATACTCTAGAATTAGGTTGAATATCTTACTAAGTCTCTGAGGGATCGACCTCGTAGCCACTATTCTACTATAGATTCGTGCGCTTGCGAGTATTATATTAAAATTTACATCAAGTTTTTGGCGTCGTTGCCGGGGACTACGTAGGATAATTTACCGAATTCTTAGAGTAGTTTAGTTTCAATTCAATTTAGTTTAATTTTTGTTGCTTATTAGTGTTTTGTCTTTTTGTAGGAGTAAGAGAAAACGTGGAATTCTCGCCAACGTTGGAAGGGCCACCCCTTCCCCTCGTTTGCATTCTTTTACCTTCTCTTTTAATTTTTCTAGGTGTTTGGTATTTTTTATATCTCTTTCTGTGATTGCATGCTTGTGTTAGTTGCGATTTTTAGGTCTGTTCTAGGTATTTAATTTTTAGTGCCATTAGTTAGTGTATGCTTGGTCGTCGGTCACTGGGTGAAAAGCTTGCACCTCTTGACCTAGAAATTGAAAGAACTTTTAAAGCAAGACTCAAACATACAATGGATATTACAAATCAATTAGGTAACATGGAAAATGAGAATGTGAGGAAGACATTAAAAAATTATTCATCCCCCATTCAATTCAACTCACCTTCTTGCATAGTGTTGCCGCTCACCACGGCACACCACTTTGAGTTGAAACCAGGGGTGATGCAACTCTTGCCAACATTCTATGGTTCCAATAAAGAAGATCCTCATGTTAAAGAGTTCCTTGACATTTGTGCTACATTTAAATTCCAAAATTTCTCTGATGAATCTGTTAGGTGCGCCTCTTTCCCTTTTCTTTGAAAGAAAAAGCGAAAGTATGGTTGAACTCTTTAGAAGTTGGAACAATTAGGAGTTGGGATCAATTAGCTGAAAAATTTTTGAACAAATTCTTTCCTGTTCATAAAACTCATGCCCTTCGTAGAGAAATTTCAAATTTCATGCAGAAAGAGAGTGAACACTTTTATGAGTGTTGGGAAAGATGGAAGAATTTGCTCCTTAAGTGTCCACACCATGGATTTTTAAAGTGGCAACAAGTTCAATTTTTCTATGACGGTTTAACACCTCAGAACCGTCAAATGGTTGATGCCGCTAGTGGTGGGTCAGTTATGATGAAGAGTGCTGAAGAAGCATGGGATTTTATTGAGACTCTATGCGAGAACTCTCAGCAATGGGATTGCTCAAGTAGAGTTGACAGAACGTTTTCTTTTCAAAAGAAAGGAGGCGTATATGAGGTAGACAATAATGCACATTTGATTTCCAAGATCGACAGCCTGACACAACGTTTTGATGCGTTGATGTCTGCTGGTGGGCCCCAAATACCATCACATGTCAATGTGTGTGCTATTTGCTCTAACCCCTCCCATGTTACACAAAACTGTCCCTCTAACACCTCTGGAGTGGAATACAATAGTGATCAAGCTAATGCTATAAATGCCTTTCCTCGACCTGGCAATAACCCATATTCGGAAACTTATAACCCAGGTTGGGCAAGGCATCCCAATTTTTCATGGTCCAAAGGACCGCATCAAGGAGGACCACCAGGGTACCCTCCCAATCAATCTTACCCTCAACAAGTTCAAACATTCCCTACACAACCCAAGAAACCATCTCTTGAGGATACGTTGAATTTGTTCATGCAAAGCTCTCTACAATTTCAAAAAGATACCCAACATTCTTTACATGCCAACTCGCAAGCAATTGCGAAGCTGGAACTTCAAATGGGTCAATTGGCTTCTGCATTAAATGAGAGGGAAAAAGGTAGGTTTCCTAGTCAACCTGTAGCTAATCCCAAAGGATAATTTAAAGTGGGATCTAATTCTTGTCAAGACCAATCTCCAGCGCAAGTTAAAGCCATAACTACACTTAGGAGTGGAAAACAGATTGACAACAATGTTGAACCACCTAAGACTGCCATAGAAACAATCGCTAGAAAGGGTGAGGAACAAGAGAGCACCACTAGACCAGACGTGAGTCCTAATACATCGAAGAAGAGCCTAGAAGCTTCTTCGTGTCCTGAGTCTATCCATATGCCACCATATATACCCAAGGCACCTTTTCCCCAAAGACTTGCAAAAACATCTCAAGGGAACAAACTTGATGAGACAATGGAAATTTTTAAGAAAGTGCAAATCAATATTCCATTGCTCGATGCTATTAAGCAAGTTCCCGCTTATGCAAGATTCTTAAAAGACATGTGCACCCAGAAAAGAAAATTGAATGCACACAAGAAAGTATTTCTCACTGAACAAGTTAGCTCAATTCTTAAGTATAACACTCCTCCTAAGTTTAGAGATCCAGGATGCCCCACAATTTCATGCGTTATAGGAGACCATAATGTGGAGAGGGCATTGTTGGACTTAGGAGCTAGTGTAAATTTGCTACCATTCTCTGTTTATAAGCAACTTGGATTAGGAGAGTTGAAACCGACTACCATAACACTGCAACTTGCGACAGATCAGTTAAAGTCCCACGCGGTGTTATTCAGGATGTTCTGGTTCAGGTGGATAAATTTTACTTCCCAGTAGACTTTATTGTCTTAGATACCCAACCTGTGCAGAATCCTGGTAGTCAGATCCCTGTGATTTTGGGAAGGCCATTCTTAGCCACATCCAATGCCATAATAAATTGTAGAAATGGGGTTATGAAGTTGTCTTTTGGCAATTTAAAGGTCAAACTCAATGTCTTTAATGTTAGACAACAACCCCCGGAGACGGATGATTCTTTTGCAGTGAATATGATTGAAAGTTTAGTAGAAGAATCTCTGCAAACTGTTTTAAATGATGATCCCCTCCAGACATGTTTAACTCATTTTGGCTTAGACTTTGACATCGAAGGGTCCATTAGAGACGTCAATGCATTGCTTGACTCTACCCCTATATTGGATCCAACTAAATGGACAGCCAGGGTGGAACCTCTTCCAGTTCCCGAGTCTAAACTTGTCCCATCTATTGAAAAACCACCCCAACTTGACCTAAAACCATTGCCAGATACACTTAAATATGCGTTTTTAGGTTCTTCTGATACCTTGCCGGTTATCATCTCTTCGAACCTTAATTCAGAACAGGAAGGCAAGTTGCTTAATGTTCTTCGCGAACATAAGACAGCTTTGGGGTGGACAATAGCAGACATTAAGGGTATAAGTCCTGCTCTGTGTATGCATCACATTTACCTTGAGGAGCATGCAAAATCTTCCCGTGAAATGCAACGCAGACTTAACCCTAATATGAAGGAGGTCGTTAGAACCGAGGTGCTAAAATTGTTAGATGTTGGCATCATTTACCCCATATCAGATAGTACTTGGGTCAGCCCCGTTCAGGTTGTTCCTAAGAAGTCAGAGATCACAGTAGTCAAAAATGATAATAATGAATTAGTCCCCACCCGAATGACTACTGGGTGGCGGGTTTGTATTGACTACAGAAAATTGAACTCAGTCACAAGGAAAGACCACTTTCCTTTGCCATTTATTGATCAAATGCTTGAGAGACTTGCTGGTCATAGCTATTATTGCTTTTTAGATGGCTATTCAGGCTACAATCAAATTCCCATTGCTCCAGAGGATCAAGAAAAGACCATATTCACTTGTCCTTTTGGAACATATGCATATCGCCGCATGCCATTTGGGTTATGTAATGCACCCGCCACATTCCAGCGGTGCATGATGAGCATATTTTCAGATATGGTTGAGCGATTTCTTGAAATTTTCATGGATGACTTCTCAGTGTTTGGATCCTCTTTTGATGAATGTTTACACCACTTGTCTCTTGTCTTGGCAAGGTGTAAAGAAACAAATCTTGTGCTAAATTGGGAGAAATGTCACTTTATGGTTCGTCAAGGGATAGTTCTGGGGCATGTTATTTCTAATATAGGAATTGCAGTTGATAAGGCCAAAGTTGACTTAATTTCAAGTCTGCCTCCACCAAAATCAGTAAAGGAGGTTCAATCTTTTCTTGGCCATGCTGGGTTTTATAGAAGATTCATCAAAGACTTTAGCAAAATTTCAAGACCTTTGTGCAATTTGCTTGCTAAAGAAACTCCTTTTGTCTTTGATGATGATTGCTCTAAAGCGTTTGATCAACTCAAGCAATTTCTCACATCTGCACCTATCATCCAACCACCGGACTGGAATTTACCTTTTGAGCTCATGTGTGATGCATCCGATTATGCGGTTGGAGCTGTCTTGGGGCAGCGGGTGAATAAGATACCTCATGTCATCTATTATGCAAGTAGAACTCTCAATGATGCTCAGCTCAATTATTCTACTACAGAAAAAGAGTTGTTGGTTGTAGTTTTTGCTCTAGACAAGTTCCGATCATATCTCTTAGGATCCAAGGTCATAGTGTTTTCAGATCATGCAGCTTTGAAATATCTTCTTTCAAAGAAAGACACTAAACCTCGTTTAATTCGTTGGGTCCTATTACTTCAAGAATTTGATATTGAGATAAGAGATAAGAAAGGTTCTGAAAATGTTGTTGCTGAAGGTGGAGGAGAGAGCAAAGCAGGACGGAGAAGCAAGACAGACTGAAAGCAGAACACATGATTTTTTATTATTATTTTATCTTTTGTTTAGTAAATTTCTGTGTTTTTAGTTTAGTTGAACAATTGACTGCTTAAAAAGAAAATAAAAATTAGAACTTTTCATTTCATTGTTGCTTGCTACATACTCTAGAATTAGGTTGAATATCTTACTAAGTCTCTGAGGGATCGACCTCGTAGCCACTATTCTGCTATAGATTCGTGCGCTTGCGAGTATTATATTAAAATTTACATCAGGAGTCTGATTGAATATTGACATAGTCGAGGCAAGTTGGTAAGTGAATCAACTTGGCTGTTAAAGCAATTACTAAAGGAGAACGATTGGGTTGTCATCACAACACTCTCTCTCGGTGTTCCATGCGTTCACTCTCCATTGTACATACAATGTAACTATCTCTAGTGGCTACAATGGGACAAGGGTTTGTCAATCCCTCCTTTAATAACAGATTCTCTCACCTATTTGAAACGATGGTTGTTTCAAAAGCTCAACTGAAATGTATTTCTGTAAATGACGAACCGGTTGTGGTTTTTTTTGTTACGAAGAACGGTTGTGCTTACACTTAAAACAAAAAGTTCCGCTTCTATAATATTTTATGCTATTTCGTTCAAACATCACTTGTCCTGAAGATAAAACAATAACGGATGCAATGAACGAAACCCGATACAACATATCAGGGCATGGTACCGGATGGAAATGGCAATCCATGAATAGCCTTTCAAAATTTTCTGTCAAAGATATAGTCCATTTCAAATTAATAGTACAAATGAAATGTTCCTAGCTTTTTTCTATCTGAAAAATATGGTAAAAATAGTGATACATACTATTTTGTAGTGCTTATTCCAGTTCATACATTATTCAGGCTTTATAACGATGTAAAAGATTAGTTAAAGAAGCCGGCGTAAAAAAGAAAAATCACAAAAAGGTACATGCCACGACAAAGTAAAGTATACACACATTCAGAGATTGTAAGTAAATATATTAAACCATACATATTTTGATTAATAAAATATGAATAGCATTCAGAATTCTGAAAGTTTGGTATACATCAGCTCCTTTCAGTATACCATTGTCATCTACACAAAATTGTTGAACATGATTGAGTCTAATTGAGAAGACAAGCTATATACACGCTAGTTACATGTGGCCCGGAGTCTGAAAGATGTTTCACTACAATTATCCAACCCATGTCATTGGCTTCATCTCTTACTGAAACTGCTGCAATTTAATTTAGAAAGAATCAAATTAGTAAAAACATAGCTGCATGCTACAAAAATTTAGAAAAATAATTTACTAGTTGACTTAATATTTTTGGCAAGTCACATCAATGTCTTGACTCCGGTGGTAGTAGAGCTGCTCTTACCATCTACTATTTTAAAATATCTCTAATTTTCTATTTTCCCTTCCCATTTGTTTGAAAAGATCCAACAATATTTCACAAGGGTAAAAACGTTTAGTATTTATTACATAACTGGCAATCTACACAAATACTTACATTGCCTTTTCTGTGGTTGCTTTTGACATCCACCTTAATTTCTTGACCACAGTTTTTTGCGAGCATCTCTGATAGCTTCTCATCCTGTTAGCATTTTACCAAATCAATATAAAACAGAAAGTACAATGCAGCTCTTAGCATTAATTTGGACAAATGTTTTTACAATATTACCTCAGCATAAAGGCGCATCTGGAAACTCCCAATGTACTCCATCTGTCCTTCATAGAACTTTTTCCTTTTCAGGCATTGCAGAGCAGCTGGTAAAAAAGTCTGTAGATCAGTAAACCATCCTACTAATCTTTTCTAGAACTACAAAATATATCGTTTAATATTTATATTCATAGTAAATTCACAAGCATCCAAACGTAACATATTAAACCTTACAAAAGTAAATTCGAAATTACAATATCCTAGCTCAATTAATTATTGACTCAACTCAACAATTTGCACTACAGGGAAACACTTTGCACACACATTTTGACACAAACTGATCCACGATTAATTTGCCATTATGAGTTTCTATAATAGCTCTAATTGTTTCTGTAAATTACATGAAGAGCAGAAACACCATATAGTTGCTGTTAATTAGATTATTCTGAGTTACTGATGTTAAGTAAGACACTGAATGACATAAACATTTCATAAATCTGAATTTTTACGATTTAACAACAAAAAGAACGTCACTTTCCTATAAAAAGGGCTAGGGAGGAGCAGACAAACAAAACAACATTTAAACTACTCAATAGAAACTATGGCCAAATTTCTTGATGAGTTGGCATGGTCCCTAAGATGATACAGGATTTTGGGCTCTCAAAGCCTAAAACTCACACTAACAAATATAAATTAAGAATAATATGCATGCATCAAGTAGTACTATCCCAATGATGATAACTACTGCTATCTCACCTTTGGAGATTGAAGTAGTGCAAGTACCAAGCCTTCGTTGATTTCTCCTCTTCTCCTCCTGGAGACGAACACAGAAGCAAAGACAGCCGAAGGCCCGAAGCGGAGAGAGTAAGTGACGGCTTTTAGGGTTTTTTTATTTTTTAGATGGGTCGGGTTGCACCTGACCCGCGGGTAATTACCCGACTCGACCCGTGATTCGAACGGGTAAAAATATTAAACCCGCAACCCGACACTATTTTGCAATAGGGTCGGGTCGGATTTGTGGGTCGGGTACGAAATTCCCAGCCCTGACAGTCTCAAGTGCTAAATTTCATGTCATGTAACCCAAGTGCAATGTCACCACGACTCAGGTAAAGTGCAATTTACCTTACTCTTCTTTTTTAAACTTCCTCCCTCGTCCCTCCCCAATTTCCCGCCCCCGCCACCTTGTGACCAGATGCTAGCCAGGAGACGTCCATTCCGGCCATTCATCTCGCCTTCTCTCCTCTTTCCTCACCATCTTTTCTCCTCCATACCCACTTCCCGACCTTCAATCTCTAAAACCAGTGAGCTTCTGCCGGCCAGAAGCCTCCCATTCATAGACGCCCATCATTCTCCTCCCGCCAACATTGCCTGCAATATCAACCAGTCTTGTCACCCGATTCCTCCTGCTCTATCCCCAGAAGCACGCCCCATCTTCTCTTTACTCTGCAATGCGAGCGCGTCTCCGAGCCGATACCTCGACAACTTGTTGAAGGATTATAAGGACAAGCTTACTTCCGAGCTTGTTTTGGAAATTCTTTCGAATTACAGGCACTTGGGCAGGGCTAATACGCTGGAGTTCTTCAGCTGGGCCGGGTTTCAATTGGGTTTCATGTTCAATGACGCCGTGGTTGAATACATGGCCGATTTTCTTGGCCGGAGGAAGCTCTTTGATGATCTCAAATGCCTCCTCAAAACGGTTTCTTCGCAGGGTGGGCGGATTTCCTGCAGGGTGATCTCCATTTGTATTCGGTTTCTGGGTCGGCAGGGCCGCATCGGAGAAGCGCTTTGCCTATTCGAAGAAATGGAGGCGGAGTTAAGTTGCGTCCCTGATAATCTGGTTTACAACAACATGCTTTATGTTCTATGCAAGAAGGTCATATCTTGTGAATCAATCGATATTGCTGTTACAATATTTCGGAGAATTGAAAGCCCAGATGTGTATTCATACAGTAACATGATTGTTGGCCTCTGTAAATTTGGGAGTCTGGAGAAGGCCCTCCAATTGTTTGATGAAATGACAAGGGCGGGATTGGTCCCTACTAGAACTGCCGTGAATATGCTGATTCGGGAGTTCTGTGAACTAAGTAAGAAACAGGGGCTTGTTGATAAGGTGAGGGTTCGCAATATTCGCAGACCATTTGACATTTTAGTTCCTTCCATTAGAGCACCATGTGGCATCCTGAATGCAAATGCAATCTTTTGGGTAGTCTTTCCACTGGGTTTGTTGCCGAGTGCTTCTGTTATTAGTTATCTTGTTGCAGAGCTTTGCCGATCTAGAAATATTGGAGAAGCCGTTGAAATATTGGAGATTGTAGTAAACAGGAAACTTTGTTGTATGGAGGACTGTTTCACAATTGTGATTCAGGCTGTATGTGAAGTACAGCGGCTGGAAGAAGCTTGTGCCTTCTTTAATGAAATGATTCATTTAGAACAAAGTCCGAAGCTTGCTGTTTACAATTCAATAATTTGTGCATTTTGTAAACTTGGGGAGGTGGGAGAAGCAGAAAAATACTTCAGTATCATGAATAAGAAAAGGCGCTCACCTAATACTGTGACATATACTGCTTTGATCCATGCCTACTGTGAGGCCCAAAATATTGAAGCAGCCTATGAGATGTTGATGGAAATGTTGGGGCTGGGATTTCTTCCATATTTTCGCACATATGAAGGAGTGGACAGGCTGTTGAAGGAACAAAGACAGCATGATTTATTAGTTAAATTAGAGGTGAAAATGGAGACTACACTGTTACTCAAATACTGCAAAACAGGTCAGCTAGAAGGTGCTTATGACAAGCTGAAGACGATGCTGGCAAGGGGTTACTCTCCACCATTATATATTAGACAAGTTTTCGAGTGTACCTTCCAGAAATTTGGTAAGTGGAATTTGGCAAGAGATTTGCTGGATAAAATAGACCAGAAGGTAAATTGAAGCTGTTTTCCCATTCTGAGCAAGATATGAGAGAGCTACCTCTTGTTTCTCTTTCAAGGTAACTTATGTGCTGCTTTAGCCACATTCTTGATGGACAATACAAACCATTATCTGATGTCAACATTGGACGTATGGGCAATTGTTTGAGCTAAATATGGCTGATGTGCCTACATATCATCTTAATTTGTTTATTGATGAATGAGCCCATGTAATTTTAAGATATATGATTGCATAAAATTTTGGTTTGGCTCAAAGTGTGTTGTAGATATAAATTGTCTGTACATTCAACAGCAATAAGTTACAACTCACCATAAGATTGTAATGAGAATTAGTTTCATATACTAACAGATGTGTGACAAATCACAATGGAGGGTATGTCTTTGAAAAATAAGTTATGCGGGTGTCTATCAATTGCAATTTCTCTATGTTTTTTTGTCTTAAATTCAATAGTCCTGTTAGTACGGGCCTGGATGCATGCAAAACATGTCTGAGCTGCACGATTTTAATCATGCAGCCCATGTAATAAATGGCAGGTGGGTTTCAATAACCTGCCCGCCTCCCATCTATAAGCACATCATCATATCATAGTCACAATGTTTCGATTTCGATTCATTTCGGTGAGGAGCCATTTCGGTTTCTTTTCGTTTCGTTTCGAGAAATTTTCGGAAAGCTTCGTAATGTAGAAAGAGGAAGAAGAAGAGGGGCGGAGGCAGAGGAGAAGAAGAGGAAGGAGGCAGAAAAATAACATGCCTCACATGAAAAAAAACTTCAAACTTTTCTGCTTAAATTATAGATAACCTAAAAATTAACTGGCTGAATTATAATAAATCTGAAAATCTTATGACTAAATTGCAAAATACCCAAAATTGCCATGCTTAAATTGTAAATTTTGGGTAAATTTTGCGAAATTTTGGAGAATTTTTCAGAATTCCGGAAATTTCACGAAACGATAGAAATTTATAAATACAGAGCAGTGACACCCATTTCGCCGAAATTTCATTAATTTCGCAAAATTTGGGACTATGCATCAGATCTCAATCCACCATGCCACCAACTTCATAGGTGGCACCTCTCTCTCTCTCTCCTAGAGGATCCTCTTCATAAGAAAATGATACTATGGGCATCTAGGTACGAGCCTTGAAAGATTATAACCACCTGTTAATCGTTCATTTAACATGGTTTCAGCTTCTTTGTGTTTTTTTAAACCCAACAGCAGCAATACTGGTCAATTGCAAAAATACCCAGTTCATCAGCAGCAATATTCACCTCGCAGAAGACATGCCAATTGTAAACTTCTTGGATTGTTTTTTACTTTGATGAGGAACTTCTTGGAATTTGGCCACATCAAAATAGTTGCAACGTCATTCTGTCCAAAAAAACACTGATATATAGGACTCAAACAATCATATTTCCACAGATTAGTAGCAAAATCATTCTGGCCGCATAAAAAAACATGTGAACAGCAGTGATACTGGTCTTCTACATCTCTTACATACTAGGAAGAAAGAGTAGTATGCTGGATTAGTATTGCTTGCTACACATGATCCCCATGCCGCCAGAGTCTTATTATCACTGAACACTGCTCATTAATTTTCCTAATGACTAGAGCTTTATGAAGAATGTAGTTTAAATAGCTAGGTCAAATGAGTCAACTTAATCTTTTAGGAATTAACTGACAAGTTTGACATAGATAAAACCAAAGCACTGGAGTGACTCCTGATTAATAGATCACAACCTCTTAGTTGTGCCGCTTGTGCGTTCTTGATATTTACTATCTTCATTGTAAATTGTTGGGAATTGTGTATTATCTTGATCCAAAGTTGATGATATGACCTTTGAAGTCAATTTATTTGATTTTTGGTTTAACTTTATTCATTCAATTGTCTATTTTTTTCCTGTAACCTATGTTCGAAGTACATACTCATTTACTTCATCTTCAGTTTGTTATTTATGCAAAGCACATTTTTCTTCTCTCTGCCCTTCACCATGCAACATGAGGCAGAAATAATTCATGATCCTGTTCAAATCTTTCAGTAGCAACATGAACTTAATGTTATGTGGATAGAAATAAGGACCTAATCAATCAAAACATGTGAAAAGAGTGTTATTGGAAAAGCAAAAAACATGTAAAAAAGGAACAAACCCAAACTTAAGGCCAGCACCCACTACTGCTAGGAGGAGGAAGCATATATCATCATTCACCCTGGTACATCTTTGTGATGATCGGTAGCAGATACATCGCAATTCCTTCGCCTTGTCATCATATTCGTCAGCCTCTTCAAATTCGTTGCTTTCCAACCACTGGATCATTGCGCCAAGTGCATCTTCAATTTTCTTCTTATCGGCAGGAGCGAGCTTAGGACCAATTTTCTCACCTATGAGAGCATTTCTCATGTCGTAAATGTAACACTCCAAATCATTCTTAGCATTTACGTTCTTCATATACTCCTCATCTTCAGCCTTGTACTTTTCGGCCTCCCGGACCATCCTCTCAGTTTCCTCTTTGCTCAACCTACCCTTATCATTGGCAATGGTGATCTTCTTCTTCTGCCCACTAGTCTGTTGAAATTTGACTTGAAATTAAACAAATTAATCTAAAATGCTGCGATCGATCGGGCAAAATGACGCGATCGATCGTGTTACGATCGACCGTGATAAACACGATCGATCGTATTTATTGGAATAAAAGGATTTGTGTACCGTGATAAAACGGTCGATCGTGTTTTTAGGCTAAATAAGGCGGTAGATCGTAAAGCGATCGATCGGTTTCAAAAACGATCGATCGCATGAGCGGTTACAGGAAAAAATGGCCGTTTTCTCTGCGGAAAAGCGCGTCTCTTCTTCCAGAAAAGGCCCAAATGCGTTCATCTATATATAGAGAACGATTTTCCACAGAGAAGGGTTACAGAAAACAACAAAAGAATTCATTCTTCTTCATTTTGATTCTTGGTCCATCATTGAGCAATAGAATCTCCGCTGATTGAGATCCAGTCAATTTGAGTTGAAGTGCACATTTAAACTGACGGTGTGGTTCGTTGTATCTCGGGAACGGAACGCGATTTTCGCCTGTGCACGGAGGGCGGCGTATCTGTTTCAAGGACAACGCATAGCGTGCCTCGAACCTGGTTCATTCTTATACTCATTCTAGTAAATCTTTGTGTATATATTTGTCAATTTATGTGCATAGTTTGGTAGTATTTCAGCCCTCTTTTATGTGACAATCCCAACATTCTTGAAACAGATACTATTTGTTCTTGTTGATTGAATACTACTGCAATTATGGGTGTTGACAAATCATTGAAGCCTGATAAATTTGATGGAAAGAATTTCATGCGATGGCAAACAAAGATGATATTTTGGTTGACTCAATTGAACATATTCTATGTTATTTCTGATGTTCATGTGGAAAAAACTGTATCTTCTGAATCTGACAAGACTGCTAGTTCGTCTGAAGTTGGAATTACTAAGCCTGTTGATATTGATAAATTCAAACAAGATGATGAATTATGCCATGGACAAATATTGAGTGTCTTGAGCAATGAGTTATATGATTTGCATGTGAATACTAAATCTGCTAAAGAGCTATGGGATACCCTTGATAAGAAATTTGGAAAGGAGCATGAAGGGGAAGAAAAATATGTTGTAGGC
Organism: Houttuynia cordata; assembly: GCA_039654745.1. NCBI lineage: Eukaryota > Viridiplantae > Streptophyta > Magnoliopsida > Piperales > Saururaceae > Houttuynia > Houttuynia cordata. The sequence continues at coordinate 29,374,731 of CM077506.1, forward strand.
AAGTATTTTGACTACAAGATGGTCGATAACAAATCTGTTAGAGATCAGGTTGTTGAAATACAGAATTTGGTAGCAAAGATCATTGGGAAAGGCATTCCCGTTGACGAGAGGCTCCAAGTTCCGGCTCTTATAGACAAGCTACCACCCTCATGGCAGGATTTCCAAGTTAACTTGAAGCACAAAAGGGACGCAATGTCCGTTGATGATCTTATGGTGGCCATACAGATTGAAGAAAAGCATAGAGGTAAGATGAAAATCTTACAAGGCTCATCTTCTGGGGTTAAAGATAGTGCTCAAGCCAATGTTGTAGAAGGGAAACCAAAGTTTCATGGCAATAAGAAGAACAACAGGAAGTTTAAGAATAAGTCTTTCAAACCTAGTTCAAATATCCATAAGGACAAGAAGTCGAAGGTTTGCTGGGTCTGTGGGAAACCGGGACATTTTGCAAACAAGTGTAAAGAGAAGAAAGGTCAGGACCATAGTCATGGTGGGGCTGCATCTTCTGCTCATGTTAACATGGTTACTTCAGATGACAGGTTAGTATTAACTAATTCTGAAATTAACTTGGCATGTGATTCTACCGATTGGTGGATTGATACAGGGGCAACTGTTCACATCGGTGTTGATGTTTCTTCTTTTTCTTTCTATCAGGAAGTAAAGGATAGGACTGGAACTCCTCTGAGGCTAGAGTTTATGGAGTTGGAAATGTGGACATCCGGTTTACATCGGGGAACACGTTAACTCTTCGTAATGTGTTGCATGTGCCTAGTGTGAGGAAGAACCTTGTTAGTGGAGTACTTCTTAGTAGAGAAGGGTATAAATTAGTGTTTGAGTCAAATAAAGTTGTAATAACTAGACATGGTACTTTTATTGGCAAAGGCTATGTGTGTAATGGCCTCTTTAAACTAAATTTGGTTTCTTGTAATAACTCTTTATTTCAAGTAGATGACTCTTTAGTTTATCATGTTGATTCTTTTGATGTGTGGCATATGAGACTTGGACATGTAAATTTAAATACTATTAAAAGAATGATGAATCTTGATTTGATTCCGAAATTGCATGATGTAACTAGTGATAAATGTGAAATATGTGTTCAAGCAAAACAACCTAGAAAACCTTATAGGTCTATTGATAGGTCTACATGTTTGCTTGAATTAGTTCATTCGGATATATGTGAGTGGAATGGATTAATTACTAGGGGTGGTATGAGATATTTCATTACATTTATTGATGATTATTCTAAATATTGTAATGTTTATTTACTAAAGTCTAAAGATGAGGCTTTTGAGAAGTTTAAGGTCTATAAGATGGAGGTTGAGAATCAAACTGAAAGGCGGATTAAAAGACTAAGGTCTGATCGTGGTGGGGAGTATTGTTCCCTTGAATTTTCCAAATATTGTGAAGATCAAGGAATAATACATGAGACCACAGCGCCTTACTCTCCTCAATCTAATGGAGTGGCAGAAAGAAAGAATAGAACTTTCATTGACATGATTAATTCTATGCTTTCCTCTTCGGGTCTACCGAAAAATTTATGGGGAGAAGCAATTCTTTCTGCTTGTATGATCTTAAACCGTGTACCTCATAAAGGACAAAATACAACTCCCTATGAATTAATGAAAGGAAGAAAACCAAGCTTGAAATTCATTAAGGTTTGGGGATGTCTTGCCAAAGTGAAAATCCCAAACGTGAAAATGGATAAGCTAGGCTCAAAAACATATGATGCAGTATTCATTGGTTATGCACAAAATAGTAGAGCATATCGGTTTTTAGTAATTGGGTCTGATCGGCAGGATTATGCACCTAATACTATTAAGGAGTCCGATGATGCAACATTCTTTGAGAATGTATTTCCTATGAAGGAAAAGAGTAAAGCTGTAGTGCATAAAGAAGATGGTTCATCATCTTCTATTCCAAGAATTGAAGATTCTGATACCAATGTAGAGGTTAGGAGATCTAAAAGAACCAGAATAGAGAAGAATTATGGAGATGACTTTTATACTTATATGGTGGAGAATGAGGATCCTTTGACGTTTAGTGAGGCTATGTCATCTAGTGAATCTTCTTTATGGAAAGAAGCGGTACAGAGTGAGATGGATTCAATTCTTGCACATGGAACGTGGGTTCTAACGAATCTACCTCCAGGGTTTAAACCCATTGGGTGCAAATGGATCTTTAAAAGAAAATATTATCCTGATGGATCCATTGAAAAGTACAAAGCTAGACTAGTAGCTAAAGGGTATAGTCAAAAGGAAGGTCAAGATTTCTTTGACACGTATTCTCCTGTGACCATGATAACTACAATTAGAGTGCTTATTGCATTGGCAGCTCATTATAACCTCGAGATCCATCAAATGGATGTCAAAACAGCATTTTTAAATGGTGAATTGGAGGAGGAAATCTATATGGAGCAGCCTGAAGGTTTTGTAGTTCCAGGTCAAAAAAGAAAAGTATGTAAGTTAATTAAATCTCTCTATGGGTTAAAACAGGCTCCTAAACAATGGCATCAAAAGTTTGATTATGTTCTTCTTTCTAATAATTTTGTTGTATGTACATCGGATAAATGTTTATATTGGAAATCTTTTAACGATAGTTTTGTGATGTTATGTCTGTATGTAGATGATATTTTATTGTTTGGTGATAATGTGAATCATATCAATAAGGTTAAGGGTTTCCTTAACGAGAATTTTGATATGAAAGACTTAGGTCTTGCCAAAGTCATACTGGGCTTAAAGATTGATAGGACTTCTAATGGAATAGTTGTGAGTCAATCACACTATGTGGAGAAGATTCTAAAGAAGTATGGTTACTTCGATAGAAAACCTGTCAGTACGCCGTATGATTCAAGTGTAAGACTAAAGAAAAATCTTGGGGAAAGTGTGTCACAACTTAGATATTCACAGCTGATAGGAAGCTTGAGTTATCTGGCAAACTGCAGTAGACCGGATATATCCTATGCTGTGGGAAGACTAAGTAGATATACTAAGAGCCCTAATGAGTCTCATTGGATTGCCATTGAGAGAGTATTCAGATATCTGAAGGGAAGTGTAAATTTCGGTTTACATTATTCCGGGTTCCCTGCTGTATTAGAAGGATACAGTGATGCTAATTGGGTATCAGATTCTGATGAAACAAAGGCCACGAGTGGTTATGTATTTACACTTGGTGGTGGGGCTGTTGCATGGAAATCTTCCAAGCAAACTGTGATAACAAGATCTACTATGGATGCTGAGTTAGTAGCTCTTGATAAAACTGGAGGAATGGCGGAATGGCTTAGGGATCTATTAATAGATATACCCTGGTTGAATAAACCAATTCCTGGAATTTTGATTCACTGTGATAGCCAATCAGCTCTTGATAAGGTTAAGAGTAAGAATCATAATAAGAGGTCTTCCAGGCATATTGAACTCAGGTATAAAATCTTGCGCAAGTTGACTACATCAGGAGTCATTACCTTAAGTTTCATACGATCAGCGGATAACTTGGCTGATTCGTTTACTAAAGGGTTGTCGGCAGGACAAGTCTTTAACTCATCTAGGGGAATGGGGCTTAAAGCCTATGATTTAAGTCATCGTTAGTAGCAACCCAATCTCTCTGAGTGGAGATCCCACGAAGAAGATTCAATGGGTAACAACAAGCTAATGCGTGATTTGGAGAGCACTACTATAATAAATGTGTATGCTCGTTCCCGTGTGATGATGAGAGTGCTCTACTGCATGTGAAACAGGATGACGAAAGTCTTAATGAGGTCAAGGCTTAATAAGCAGGGTATTGTTATGCAGATTACCCTTGGAGACTGTCACCTATATGAGTGCCACTGAGGTCGCAGTTAACGAGAACGAGGGCTTGTTCTCTAATGTGCAACTCATGAAAAGATACAAGGCGCATGGCCATAAAGCGCTACCCCGATTGATCTCGAAAAGGGAGTTACTCTAACTGTTAGGTTTGTCAAAGCTCTTGCTCAAAGGTTCAAGTTCAAGACTTAGTTCACTTCGAACTTGTGAGAGCGGCGGCTTACCAAACTAGGTGTAGGTTCAAACCCGCAAGGTACCTATCGGCGAAAACTTAGAGTACTGTTGCTCAATGTTTCATTCATGTGTCGTATGCATTTTAGTGTATAGAATGGTTTAATATCAAGTCATGGTGGGGATTGTTGAAATTTGACTTGAAATTAAACAAATTAATCTAAAATGCTGCGATCGATCGGGCAAAATGACGCGATCGATCGTGTTACGATCGACCGTGATAAACACGATCGATCGTATTTACTGGAATAAAAGGATTTGTGTACCGTGATAAAACGGTCGATCGTGTTTTTAGGCTAAATAAGGCAGTAGATCGTAAAGCGATCGATCGGTTTCAAAAACGATCGATCGCAATGAGCGGTTACAGGAAAAAATGGCCGTTTTCTCTGCGGAAAAGCGCGTCTCTTCTTCCAGAAAAGGCCCAAATGCGTTCATCTATATATAGAGAACGATTTTCCACATAGAAGGGTTACAGAAAATAACAAAAGAATTCATTCTTCTTCATTTTGATTCTTGGTCCATCATTGAGCAATAGAATCTCCGCTGATTGAGATCCAGTCAGTTTGAGTTGAAGTGCACATTTAAACTGACGGTGTGGTTCGTTGTATCTCGGGAACGGAACGCGATTTTCGCCTGTGCACGGAGGGCGGCGTATCTGTTTCAAGGACAACGCATAGCGTGCCTCGAACCTGGTTCATTCTTATACTCATTCTAGTAAATCTTTGTGTATATATTTGTCAATTTATGTGGATAGTTTGGTACTATTTCAGCCCTCTTTTATGTGACAATCCCAACATAGTCTTGTCCTCAGCCGAAGCATTCAAAATTCCATTTGCATCAATATCAAAACAAACAGTCATAAATACACCCAAAAGATTGGTATCCTTGGCCATCGCCCTCTCACCCTCATATACTGGAACACGGACACGTATCTGGTTATCCTGGTGTGTTGTGAAGACTTTATCCTTCATATTTGGAATGGTTGAATTTCTTGGTAACAACACAGACATAACTCCTGAGTCAAGCCCAACTCCAAGGGAGAGGGGTGTAACATCCAAAAGAAGTAAGTCTTGTACCTTTTCATTGTCTTCATCACTCAAAACAGAAGCCTGAATGGCAGCCCCATGAGCAACAGCCTCATCCGGGTTTATACTCTTGCACAACTCCTTACCATTGAAGAAATCCTGCAACAATTGCTGCACTTTGGGAAATCTGGTTGAGCCACCAACAAGAACAACATCACCGACGCTACTCTTGTCCATCTTTGCATCTCTCAAACACTTGTCGACGGGATCATGAAGTTTTTTCCATAGTAATGCCAGCTTCAGATGATAATGGGATTAATTTCGGCAGAAATGTTCCTCTATTTGGTCGGTCAGCCGGTGAAGAAGACCTACGAGAGTATGAAATTGCCAATTGACTACAGAATTCAGTGGAATATGAGATGAAAGGATTATCACTTACATGCTGGGATTGTAGCCTCTTATGATGGTTATTCTCTTTCATATGATTTTGATAGTTCTATCACTTCTGCCAGTAGTGAAGGCGATTTGTCATCAGCTAAGCCTAGTGATTCCAACACAAATGGACACTGGAATGCCTCACAAATTCACAAATTAAGAGATCTCAACCTGATACCAGAGAAAGAGCAACATCTTGATACCGCACCTCATTCTAATTTTTCTTGCCAATCTTGAATGGCGGTGCAAAATGTAGAAATTGATACTTTGTCCAATGCATGTAATGGTGAATTAGAGCGCTGTGACGCTAATGAACTCTATTGGCCGTATGATGATCCTAATTCCTGTCGTTATCCAAAAATAGAATGGGATGAATCATTCATTTCCCCTCGTAGAGATCGAGGGACCCACATTCAGCATGTGCTAGGAAATCGATCAGATTGAGACTTCTCCAGAGAAGCAAACCCTTGTTCCACAGGAAAAAATTTGAGGACCAACAGCAAGTGACAAGAACAACAGTTGGTTCAAGAATAATGTCAACATCTTGAATACTGAAAAGAATGAGGCAGGAAAGAAGAGCACAAGTCCATTGAGATAGGCTAAGGAAGCTGTTGACATCAGAATATATTTATTACAGATTATCAACAGAGATGTGAAGCCAAAAGGAGCCGGAATGGATCATGAGGAAAGCTATGAGGATCTTGTCAATGAGACTTCTGTCCTAATGAAGTTCCAATTGAGATTCAGGTTGGATTAAATGAGTTTGATGGGCATGACGGATTAGAGACAAGGACAAACTTGGGAAAGGATCAGCATCAGTTGCATCTAGACTTTGCAAAAGACACTTTGGACAGATAATAATCATAATATACATGGATTATGTACCAACTTTGTTTTTCTTTAAGAGAAGCGACAAAAGAAAACTCACTGTTACATAGAATCAAAAGAGGAGAATAAATTGGCATTTTTCTTCATGCATTTTCTTTTTGGCAATGTATAACAGATGCGTAGGATGCCCTTAGATTTGAAGAATCTCAAGCATTATTGTTGTAACTTTGTACAAGTTTAAAATCATGGGATACATCAAAAGCACAATATGCTACAAACTTCACCGTGCTTGGTTTATTTGGCTTTTCTACAAGAGTATGCTCCCTGGCTCACATAGGTCGCCAGGGCATCGTAGCCATCAGATTTCGATCTAGCAGCGCGTATAATACGCGAGGAGGCGCGTTTGAATCGCCTGTGTGCCCCTTCTATTAACTTGTGCAATCGGACCTCCATCCAATGACTTGTGATGCGCTGGTGCAGGCCGTCACACATGAGCCAGGACGCACGATAACTATTTTCATTTCTACAAACTAGTGAAATGAAATGCAAAGAATGAAAAGGGGTCAATTTGATGTATTTTAGTTTCTTTTCTTGTACAAGTATTTTGGATTTGAATGTCAGCCTCTTATCATCTGGGACGATCTCATAGGTTGTTTTAATTAGGATCAGAGTGGGTTATTACCTGGATGATGATGTAGCCAGCTCTAGTAACCTCCATCTTTTCAACTTGAACGCTTGGGCTCGAGTGCTCATTAGCCCACATTGGAATGCTTCACCAGATTGTAAATCAGACCAGCTAGACATAAGTGGGCCTTCTTAACTGGCCTTTGGTCAGATACTCATTGTAATGTATGAAGCAAGAACAATTATCTTGAGATGTACTCCTCCAGACCAATGAAGCCTGTCTACATTTGAAAACAAGTTAAATTTTATTGGACTTTAAGGCCCCCACAGAAGAATAGATCCCTCCTAGCTTCCGTATTTTTGGCCGTGAGTGAGCAAAGCCAGCTATGTAATGATGGACCTGTGTGTTTTTAAAATGCAGACGGGCTTCATTTGGATGGATGGGAGTAATCAGTCACCTAAACTGGTGAAGCTTCATTGACCATCTAGCCATATCTAAAATCATACGTTAGTAGTTGCTTGTGAAGTTTCACCAGATGCTGATATTAAGATATCGATGATGCACATGCTAGTTGACTATGCTAGTGAAGCTTCACAAGCTAATTATAACTTGTATTTTTTTTATTTGTTGACAATAAGAGGTGTTCTAGTCCTTACGAATTAGGAACTAACTTGAAGGGGCAGGGCAACCGGAGTGAAGATTCAGAACTCAAGATCTCCACCTCAAGAAGTATTATCCTAGGGAAAATACAAGATTCGTATTTCCCTAGGATTAGAAAACGATCCTTGTTTTGACTTTGTTGAGGTTCTAGAAGGGATGTTAGGTAAGTGTACCACATGTTAAGTTCAGCCAACTACCCATATCAAATACAAACCACAACTTTATTCTGGAACGGTCTGTTTTGTTACATCTAGTATAGGGCTTTGTAAAAGTCACCCGTTTGGCTGTTGAGCTCTCACATGTCTCACACTGGCGTCCATCAAATTTGACTTGTATTAAGCTCAAACTAATTCATTTCCTATCCACTTTTGTTCTTATTTGACTACTCCACTTGCCCTCAATTTGTATCATCATCATTCATCAACACTTTCCCTAATACTCCCTCTGTTCCACAATGCTATGTACATTTGAAAAAATTTTCATTTTTATTGAACCATGAAAATCACAAGGAGATCACATGACTCCTTCTCCCTGATATCCCGTCCAACTCGTATGCTCGTTCATAAACAAAATTCTAGTCAATCCTTCTAAGTCTCCTCCAATTTTGGAAAGAGGAAGTCACTTGATTTGGTAAATGTATACAATATTTTAGAATAATAATATTTTTAAATGTACATAGTAATTTGGAACGGAGAGAGTAGTATATACGGTCCTTTCACAAAGTCGGGAGTATCACTAAGACCCCAAGGAAGGATGTATACCACTCATACTATGATATTTATCTTAAATATCAAGGATGGATTTTGTAAAATTTTTAGAGGATTGCTAGACCCCCTCACGCTACAATGAGCAGACTCTGTGCAGACTTCCATGCACAAGCACAGCTGTAAAAGATGATCATCCCCTAATAAACTAAGATGATCATCCCCTAATAAACTAAGTATTCTTTTGGTACAAGTATTACATGCACATTGTACCAAAAAGAAAACGTATTACGTGTACTGATTCTCATGCTTGGACTGTAGTTAAATCCATAGAAGACATCAAAGCAATAGCTAATGACATAACTAATCCACGAGATATCTGCTGTCTACTTCCCTCCTTCCTGACTACATGCATCATATCTCAATCACCTGTGATTACATATGCACGTGCTCCGTTCACGCTAACATTTAAATTATCTAAAACTTCCAAACTACTCAATTTCATTATTCCCCCAAGTCATCATTAGCAAGAAAAAATACAATGAGACACACGGGTGATTTCCACCTAGCTCCTCATTATTTTAAAATTCTGACTTGGAATTGGAATTGATGGAGATTTTTCTTTAAAGGATTGGAAAAATAGCATATTATTTGGAGCAAGATGATAATAATCCCGCATCTTGCTCTCTCTTTTTTTGCAATATACTACTCCTTCCGGCCTATTTCAATAGCTCCATCCGGAACGAAGATTATCATATTAGAGAGGCCCCATATAGCTAAAATTAAGTGGATTTTGAACCTCTTCATCCCTCGATTGTGGCTTAAAAATTTTCATTAATCTTTTTCATGACAACTACGAAATTTTCAGTAATGAACAATCTTCAAATGGCAACTACGATAATAATTAATCTATACAAAATTAACCTATTTTCCTGATTTCTACGAATTTTCTTTTTGGAATAAACAGAGAAAGGTGGCAAAAGGAAGATGGCCGGTGTGCCCTTCATTAAAAAAAAAAAGGGAAAGGCCGGTGTCTCATTACACCAAAAATCAAAATACCTATCTTGTCCCTCCCTTTGCCGCCACTTTGACGTGGCACCCGTGCCTACCATCCCGCCATGCCCTCCATTCTCCTTTTCAATTTCTGCAAGACCCAAATCCCAAATCCGTGCATCCTCCAATCCAACGGTCCAAATAACTCTATAAAGAAATCCACATCTGCGAAAACTAAAGACGGGAACTGAAATTCCAGTATCACCCCTCATATTCGACGATACTACGTGGGTATTTTAGGAAGATCAGTTGACCCACGGAAGCTTCTGATGTCATTTTCGTAAATTTCCCTCCGACCCACCCCGAGTGGGGGAAGGGAAGGTCAAGGTCCTGGTCTGACTCTGCTGCAGAGAAATGGCGGACTTCCCCGAAACTCCCACCTTTCCCTTCTCCTTTAACCCCTCTCCCCATTCTTTGATCCACCATCCTCTTCTTCACCAAGAAAGTCCAAATCTTTCCTCCCCTCTCGCCCTCCATCTGCCTCTTCAGGTGTGCTTATCTTCCGTTGCTTTTGCCATATCTGGCCTGTATCAAACTGTAGACTCTTCTCTTTTTTTGTGATTTTTGTGGTTTTTTCTATTATGGGTTTTGTTTGATTAGTTTGAGATTATGGTTAGACTTTATGCGGGTTTTTGTTTGTTTTGTGGTTGGATTTTGGTCATGGGATGTGGTTTTAGGGGATTTGTAGTGAGGATTTGCGTTGTTTGTTGTGATTGCAGATTTTGTGATAGTTTTGGTGCGGAAAGGAGGGAGCTTTACGGGGAAGAGGAGAATATGCGGGCTTCATCACTCTTGGCGCAGTGCCTGCCGGGGCTTTTGCCGCAAGCTCATAACATTTCTGCCATTTCTGAGAAGGATTTGCAGCTATGTTCTCCAGCCGTTGAGATTGTCCCTTCCAAGGTACCAATTCTCTTTGCACTGAAATGTTCTACTATCTTTTTACGCCTCATGACTATTTCTGTTTAGAATTTGAAGATAGCAAGGGCTCTTTGTTGTCTATATAACTAAATTGCGTGTTATGTTTTGGGCAGAATGCACACCCCTATCGTTATGCTGGGGAAAACATTGACTTGCATGGACTTAAGATTTTCAAGGTATCTCTTTTTTTGTTTTGTTTAAGACTTTTGTACAGTTGGGGTGGTTTAATTTGGACTTGATAGGAGAAATGCTCTTTGCATTGCCTACACTGCTCTTTGGCTTTTTCTGTTCAATTTTCATACTCCCAAACTTGGAAGTACGGATACTCCAAAAGGGGAGCCGTGCCCGCTTCATATCTGTATCGTACCCATATCCCAAGAGGATACAGCTGCATACTTGTCCTACCTTTGCGTCATATACCAACTATAAATTGCTTCACCAAATCCTTGCAATTAAGCATTTAATGCAAGAACTAACCTAATGTATCTAACTGTGTATGAAACCCAATTGGAGTGTCTACTTGATTTCCTTGTTTTTATATTAAATGCCCCAAATAGGGGAGCATATATAAGTCTACTTGCAATTGATCATTTCTTTGTTCATGTTTATGTATCAGGGAAAGATCAGTGTAGCTGATATGATCGGTCTCTCAAATCCTGAGTTGATATCTTCAAAGGCAGAAGGTATGATGATTTATGCTGATTTTATGCCTGTTTACCTCAACAGTTATTTTGCGAATGAGTGGGTATTCATTTAAAGAAGTGTAAACCTCTCTGCAGTGTCTACAAAATCGTGGGACAGTTCTGTTGATCTTGTCAATGTCCTTAAGCTGGAGATCCGAGATGGACAATTAAGTTTTAGAGGCAAACGCATTCTGGAGGTAACAATAACATTAGTTTTTGAACTTTTTTTTTTTTATCAATGGAAAACTGAACTTAAATTTAAATGCAGTGGCGTATCCTCCAAACAATCAACCGGGAATATTTAACACTATGATATCTGAACCTAAATTTTAAATTCAATGGCATATCCTCGGAACAACCTAACAAAATTCTGCAATACAGCTGTTTTACTTGCCATATTCTTATGTTGACTTTGTATAAAATTTACATAGTTTGCCAGTGAAGATGCTTGTTTCCTCCGTCATGGTTTGATCTTCTTGTTTGGTTTGATACAGCTGAGCTGCAATTATGGACTTCCTGGAATCTTTGCTTGTTTGAAGGTATGCTGTATATACTCATGTTTGTGGAACTGCCCATGAACTGCTTCCTTATTTTCCATTTACTCAAAAAAGTTCAGCTTGGCTCTAATGATGATCATCTATAGGTTCAGGAATGAACAATCGTTTCTTGTTTTCATTTGACTGATATTTTCTCCTTTTTTGGGGCTCGGTTGATTCATAACAATCTTAGATAAAATAAATAGAATAGTGCTCTAAATAGTGTGAATTATATTATATTATACATATCTATATGCATCTCCTGCATATAATTCTTTATGTCTCGGTTGACTGCAGGGTGCTTCCATAGTCCATTTTCAAGATTTAAATGCTGAAACTTTGAGGTGCTCAACCATACCCAATGTTTTGGCCAATCTTGAGCAGGCTCGAGACATACAAAGCAGGCAACCAGAGAGTCCGCTCACACCGTCAAGGCAGTCAATGGCTCCAGATGTTCATTTCTATGCAGGAGACTGGGAAGAGCTTCCTACTGTCTTATCTGTTGTGAGGAAAGATGGCTTTGAGATGCTGACTCCTGCAATGATGAGTCTGAGCTTTTCCGAAGAGGATTTTAATGATGGATGCAGTAGTCATGATGAGAGTGTTATTGGCCATGATTCTTCCAGGCGTTCTAGAAAGCTTTCCGGGAGCCGTGCTTGGGAGAGAGCTAATGAAACGAACCCTGATGAAGGAGGCTATGACATGATCCTGATGACTGAGATCCCCTACTCCCTGGCCTCTCTCAGGAAGCTCTATCCACTCATAAAGAAAGTAAGTTGTTGGATCATAACTTTTTAACTTCGATGAATTTTTGTTAGTTTCTTCATATGACGGGTGCTGTCTAGGAGTATTGTGTGTGACCTTTTTTTTTGGCATTTCTTATCAGTGCCTGCGGCCACCTTATGGGGTAATGTACCTAGCTATTAAGAAGAATTTAGTTAGTTTTAATGGAGGAGCGAGACAGCTGAAAGCTTTGGTGGATGAGGAGGGAATATTTGGCGTCCGATTGGTCACTGAAATGAATGACCGAGAAATTTGGAAGTTCTTCTTCAAATAAATATTTTTAAAGGATACGTAAGAGCTTACTGCCTAGTGCCCTGTGCACAATGTGCAGTGGAGAACGAAGTTAAGATTATTTCATTCAGCTGTATAAAGCACGAAATTGTAATTCATTTTTTTTTCTTTTCTTTTTTTTGGCCGCTTTTGGTGCTAAGCTTGGAGTTGTTAAGATTGGCAGCTCGTTATGTAAGGTAGAAAGCAAATTCTGTATGTTAATTCTTCATTTTTTAACATTTGAACTGCAGATGAAATATGTTTAGAATGAATTTGTAAGATGGTTTTGATAGCTTACGATGGTTTGCAGTCATATTTCCCCCATAGTGACATGTTCTTGTATGTCTAGCTCAAGTGTTGGAGTCAGCGAGTCGCAATTTCTTTGGCATAAGTCAGGAAGTGGTAGATCTGGTCCTACCTCCTCAGCGAGCCCTTACGTGATGTCAATCGAGCAATATGTCCAGGGATACCCTCCACGGTTAGTAGTTTGGCTTCAGTTCGGTAGTGTCACTTATGTGCTGTTCTACCCGTTATATTACAACAAAATAAACAGCAAGCAATGGCAAATGCAGCGTCCACTATCTCTAGTTTCAAGACCAAGAGGGTTGAAACAAGTATCACCTTACAAAGGGCCGGGTCATGTCAACTATAAAAATTTGTATATGGAACAGGAAAGGAAGCCATGTTATTAATGTTTATGCCTTTCTCAAATTCCTTGTAAGAATTGGCTATGGGAATCCATAACAAAAAGTCGGACATGGTTGTGGCCTTCACCATGTCTGGCATCTGAGAATTTAAGGTACAATTAGTATCCAAGTATTCGTCCTTCAAAATAGTCTTTTCACCAACGAATCTAGCACTCTTATACCTTCTTTTTTTTTATTTGCTAAAACTCCATCGGTTAACAAACCATAATTTAACACATAGAGCTCTAACACATAATGCATTAATAATAATTATTAAGTTGAAATTGCATGTCTTTTGTGCATAGAATGTGCAATTAGACCTTGGCAACTCAGGACTCGGTGCATGGAATGGGGACACAAGCAAAATCGACTGGAAGTTGGGGAAACTTCAGTTCGGGACTTGGAAGTTAGAAGGTTCGGTTGACATTTGATGCGTAGATAAATGTAGGAAGTCGGTAGCCCGTGACTGCAAAATCATCGTGGAAACTGGAGGCTCGTACGAAAAAGGGGTCCCAGCAAAAATTCTGACCACATCGGCTTCACTCTCCAATCTTATGGTTAGATGCAGAGCCCGCGCCACTTTGACCTCTGCATCTAGATGGCCATGTCCAATAATTCCAGATCACACCTCTCTATGACCTTTGCAGGGCACATACACAATATTAGGGCTCTGCGTGCTAGCAGTTATCTTTCAATAATATTTAATTACATTTAGATCAACTATTTGCCACAAGAAAATTTAACATTGGAGTGTCCACCTTTTTGTTTGGTACTAGTTTTCGTTCCTCAGATGTTAGCTGAGGATTTAAACTGCACTAGCACATTATAGTGAAAAAGATAGAAAAGAATAGAAAGAACAGAGAGTGACTTAAATATCATTATGTGGTGTACAAGATTTTACCAATTGAAATGCCAGCAGCATTAAATAAGGATTTATACATGCTGCACTTCATACCACAATACTTTTCACAGATAGCACAAAGATAATTTTTATACAGCAATATACTATAGCATCAAGACCGAATCGATGTACAAAGTTGGCACACAAAAACACTTCCATCAGGCAAAACTCCATTGACCTTTGTGTGAATGATCCAAACTAATAACACAAACTGTCGTCAGTGAACTTACAAAAAGAATTCTTCACAAGGTAGAATTTTAATCAGGACTCCTTTGTCGGGCTGGACTTCTTTGCTTTTGACACTGAACTAGTGCTCTCCTTGAACGCAGACGGGCAGAAGTTGCTAACAGTACAATGACCACACTTAGGTCTTAAAGGCGTACAAACAGTTTGTCCAAATCCCACCTTCACACGAAAAAACAATCTTATAAGATCACGCCAGATTTTGTTTGCTCCCATTTATATAAAACAATCCAAGAAAACCCATGCTAGAAAAGTAGCAAAAATTTGCTGAACACGTAGATCATCTAAGGTCAGAAATAGTAAAAAACGAAGATCATTGCTAAAGAAAAAATCAATGCCGAGTATGTTAAATAGCCAATAAATTATGCTATCAGAAGAAAAAAAAAAGCCAAATTAACTGCGGAAGATCTTGTCTAGACAGATAAGCATTCTGCATAAGTTAAAGCCCCTCAAAGGGTGCTATCCATCCAAGAGAAAATAACCACCTATTAGAGAATCAAGAAAACAGATTAAAGACATACCAACCAACCTTTCTCTCCTTCAGGAGTCACTAGAAGAAAGAACTAAACAATTTCGAAGGACAAAGTAATGATTGGTAGATAATATTTAGGCAATTCATACCAATAATGGGTTGATAGCAACCCATTCTTCCTTTGGGAGCCATGACTGCAGAGAAATTCTTGTTTCCTCAGGAGATGAGGTTTTCTAGCAGAAGATAACAAAAAGACATAAAGATCATGAGGGAAAATCGAGAAATACCCACATGATAATGGCTTTATCAAGTACTGAATCCAACTACTGAAACTGAAGTACTTCACAAAAGGCAGCTCCAACTTTCCATTTCCTGGTTACAGCTTAATCCATCTCGCATACAAATGTAATTGGTAGGAAAGCTAGCTCGACTTGGCTAAGTGCTTACCTAAAATTAGAGACTGTAAGTGTGGACGAGGAGTCAGATTTTGGCTTGGCAAGCTTGGACCAGAATAGATAAATGTTTCATACCTCTTTAAATCCTCCTATTTGGTTTTTCAAAATGAACTAATTTTTGTTCCTTTAGCAAAACCAAATAGGACACTTCATATGGGAGGGAGGGAGTATTAAAGTTTTTGGAAAAACATATCAAATGAACCCAAACAAGCCAAGCTTGAGTTTTGAGAATGATTTTTAAGTCTGGCTCAAGCCAATCAAAACTTGAGCTGGCACTGCTCATTAGCACCCTTAACTGGCTACCTCTGGAAAGTCTAAACTCCTGGTATGTTTTATCCAATAGATATCACAAAAAAATAAATTACTACGGTCCCACATTTGATATAACATGAAATGAAGATTACCTGTTTTGTCCCTGGCCGAAATACCCATCCAAGTCTATTACAGAGTCGATGCACATGCATGTCTACACATATTCCTTGGACATTTTTCCATCCAACATTCATAATCTACAGCATGTAAGAAACAGAGAAATTACCTATAAACGGCAATTGCTAAATGACAGTTAACCGACATAGCATATAAAATTAACCAAAACCAAGAACTACCAAATGAGCCATCTTAGGGCCAATTCCTGGAAGGGCAAGTAACTCGTCTAAGGAATTGGGAATGTCACCATCATACTTCCTGAGACAGATTTCTGCGACTCTTTTTAAGTAGCCAGCTTTTCTCGAATAAAAACCAACCTGGTTTTTGAAAAAATAAATTTGTTAAAAACTGCATGGTTATAGTGAGTAAATGGTGTGCTGTTCAAGACATACTGGATAGATCAGATTCCTAATTGTGGTTTCGTCAGCATTGACAATGGCATCAGGAGCCATTAAGCCATTTCGAAATAGCCGCTGCACTGCACCTGTTATACGAGAACCAAATCTGGACTTTAAAGGCAAATCTGCTGCCACATAAGATATGATTCATAAGAATTTCACAACTTTTTTAACTTGCCATGGTTCACTTGATCCTTGGTTTGGCTTGACAGAAGTGAAGACACCAAAACTGCAAATCTCTGTTCCTGATGAATAAGATTACATAATGTCAATATGATTGCATAATCACCGATGGCAATTATAGCACATGACATGCATTCCCCAGCTTCATAGCAGTGTTCACAAATTTAAATCCATCAAAACCGTCTAGCAATGGAGATGTAGAAATTTGAAAATTACAAATGGCTTATCCGGACGTACCTTTGGCGGAAGAAGAGTACCAGCTTTCTCACACCCCATAGAATCTACTGGAGCATCTGCAGACAACCTCATTCCACAAATGCCCTTGAGGACTTCTTCCCAATTAGCAGGTGTGTCAACTATTTCATACATCTTTTGTCAAACATCTGGAAATAATTTTGATAATATTGGTTTGAAATTGACTACTAATACTTGAAAGAAAATGGTACTTTAGAATAAACCATTTTTTCTGTCAGCAATCTCAGCTTAAAATTTAACAACTTTCAAACTTTCAGATCCCTTTCCCTTTGAAAGAAACACTGCCTTCTTTATCAACAATAAGCAGAACAGAATTCAGACTTGATTCACCTGCAGAACCATTTCCCTCTCTAAATATTCTGATGTTCAAAGCAATATGATGACAACAAATCCATGATGCATTATATGGCAATGATGAATGAAGCATAAAATTGTGGCTACATGCATATGACATGCTACTTCTATAGTATTCATGAACTATTGATCAGACCCTGCCAACGAAACTTTCAAATAAACTTAACAGATAATGACAATTAAAAGAGATCCGGAGATCTAATATTTTTTCAAAATTCAATAGCAGCGGTGACAGCGCTCCAAACATTCATCCAGGCACAGATATGCTTGTAGCTTATCTAGCCTTCCATATTTATTCCTTGCTTTTCTTAGATATAAGCCCGCCTACTCCAAGCGACAAAACCATGTCGGTGAACCCAATACAACTTCTATGCAAATTTTGGCATAAAGGGCCTTTAATATACGCAAATACATATACATTTGGAAATGCTTACGATCTCAAGTATAAAATATCTATATCAAGATAATAGCCTTATCGTTCACTACCTAAATCTTAAAAATGAAAAAAGCTAGATGCACTCACTTGAATTGGAAACTGAATTGGTCTTCTCATATGCAAATACCTCAATGTCTGGTAAGTTACAAATCTGTGCAGATTTACTCAACTTCTAAGTAAAATTGCAGTTTTAAGCAGTAAGAGCATTTTGAACCACAACCAGAACGAACAAAATTCTTTTTGATAAGCGATAACAAATGCAGTCAACAATTAAAAGACCGTGTTAAAGTGGAAAACCGGTTTATGAGGATGCAATTATCCAAGCTTATATAACTCTGAAAACACCCATCAGGTCGTCAGGAATACAAATGGAAGAAACTAAAGGAAAAAGAGTAAGAACAAGTAATAAAGAAGGTAAACTTCCAAAAAAATGTTACTGAAAGAAGAGTAATCGGGTCCACCTAAAGCATGATAGGAACTCATGCCATGAAATCATATGCCAAAAACGCCACATTGAGTGAATAAGCAACCAGGTGTTCATGATACAATTTTTTTTGGCAACAACTGCTCACGGCAGTGACAAGTGACAACTCACCCACACACCACCTAAACATTTCTAAGATCCTCCTTGCGCCTGAGTGGAGACTCAAACCCAGGTCTGCTCACTTACACTGGAGCCTGAAGACCAATCCGCCAAACGCATTTGGGGGGGGTTCAGATATAATTAAGCAGTAAATGTCTACTCCCAATATTGAGCATTTAAGTTTGCTTCCACTTAATTTTAACGCTTAAATCTTGTGCAACTTAAACTCGCAATGTTTCTTTGACCCCATGTTAACAAGTACTGCATTCCGATGGAAGTGCACCCATAACCATTATTAATACTCCATATGGTCAATTTTTTAAGTGGATTTTAAACCTCTTCTTCCCCATCAGTTAAGGTTTCCACCATCCAATAAAAATCAACACTTTTTAAGATGGAGCATCTAAAATAGGACGGAGGGAGAATAAAATATTGGAATATCAAACAAAGGAAGACAAAGCTACAACACATGAAATGAAAGTTGTCTTTTTTATAGGCATGAATGAAAGCTGCTATGTACTGTGCTCCCTTCCAAATACATAGACCCATTTAAAGTCTTCAAGTACCTTCTTTTACAAATGACAATATCTACCAGAATCACAAAACATGTCAGAAGACAAACGCAAAAACAGAGCACAAGTGAAAGGCAGAAAAGAAGCCACACTAGCACCTCTGTCTTCATCACGTCCGCCTCTTCAACTTCCTCAACCTTCTCCCCGCCCTTTCCCCTCGCGTACACACGAGTCTCCCTCTCAGCACATCCTGCATTCCATTTTGATCACATCCAAGAAGAAAACAGATTGAATTGCCAAAACAAAATAGAAAGCATAGGCAAGAAAGTCACCGAGATGGAGCTCCGCAGCGGGGACCGCCGGGGAGGGCGAGGAGCGCTTGCGAGAGTAGGTCGTCACCGGCATTCTGAGGCAGAGCCTGGCCGCTGGTGAAGCTGAAGAGAAAGGAGCACAGAGCCTCCTCCTGCTCCCATCAGCAGCGTTACTCTGCTTAACATGTTTAAATGAGGGAGTTTAAGAAGTTGATTTAATTTAATTAATCTGGATTTGAACTTTCGCGGGGAGGTCGAGGGTTCAAGAAAGTGGAACTTAAACCAGGAAGTAACATAACTCATTATAATAAAAATCGGAAAATAAGTATTTTATAAAGTTTAATGAGTTATCAAGGAAAATAAGTATTTTTTAAAATATTAATAAAATACAAAATTAATATAATTAGGAAATATATTAAGGTTAATAGATAGATTAAAAAAATACTGACTAAAGCTTTATATAAGACACTTGATTACTTATATAATAGGCTATATATACTTAAGTTAAAAAATTAAGAGAAATATAGATTTAAAGCAAGTTAGGTACATTAAAAATAAAGATTAAAAGGTTTTTACTAAAAGATGAAAAATTAAGGAGAGATATGTATGGATATTTTGAGCATCTATTAAATAAATATTGTATTAGTATGAGTTGCGTTAAGGAATACGAAGAAAAGCAAAACTTTGGGACCCAATGGAATTTTCTGGCAAATTATGAAAGATTCTCGGTGGTATTGGTTTAACTTGTTCACTAGTTTATTTAACAAGATCAGAAGGTCTAATAGGATGTTAGAGGAGTCGAGGAAAAATACCCTCGTACCATTGTATATAAGAGGATATTTAAAGTTCTACAAATTATAGAGGTATAAAATTTATAAGGCATACTGTGAAATTATGGGAGATAGTATAGTAGAAAGACGTATGCGAAAAGTGACTAAAGTAACAGAGAATTGATTTGGTTTCATGCCAAATAAGTCAACAACGAAAATTATATTTTTTGTTAGATAATTAGTAAAAAGATATAGAGAGAAAACAATGCCACTATATGACATTCATAGATTTGGAAAAAACCTACGAAAATATTTTTCTGGAGCATACGATATATGTCTGCGCGTCATCAATACTAATTGGCGAATGCTTTCCACTGGCAGATATCTTGCAGGCAGACTAAAAATGCTTCCAGCTACTGGCTTATTTGACCGGGAGATAAAAGATCTGATCCAATTTCAGCACTAAGTGTTCTTCATAATTAAATTCTTTTCAACATATACCTCTCCAATTTGGGCTGCCAAGTCAATGAGTAGAGTTATATAGATCATTTTTAGCAAATCTAGCTTTCATAAAAAAAAAAGCCCAACTCCAAATCCTCTAATATGGTCTTTGTTATTGCCAAAAAAAGAAAAAAAAATGGACGTGCCTAGTGTAATAAGGCTTCTATAACCGAATTCCATGTCTTGATACATAAGGGTACTAGCATGGTACATAGAAGTAAAAAATGCTACATAACCAAGGATACCGAAAAAAGAAAAAAAAAATGGATGAGCCTAGTGTAATAAGGCTTCTATAACCGAATTCCATCCCCTTGATACATAGGGGTACTAGCATGGTACACAAGTAAAAAATGCTATATAACCAAGGATATAGTCCTAGTAGTCATGGAAAATCGTCTCGTCGTTATATCGCCGATATATCGGTATCGGCCCTAAACCGATACATCGATACCAACCCATCTCGTTTTTTTTGAAAAATTCTAAATATCGCCGATATATCGGTTATATCGGTATTTTTTGAATTAAAAAATTATTTAAATTTTTTTTTTTTGAATTTTTTTTTTTTTTGAAAAAAAAAACCTTTCATGTTTGTTTTCTATCCTAATATACATATTTTAAAATTTATTCTTTGTTTAAATTAGTATAACTCATTTTAGAAGCTAGATTATGAAAATATACGGCAAAAACTAATTTTTGACTACCGATATTTTTTTACACAATATCTCCGATATATCTCCGATATTTCGTCTCTTTGGCCGACCGATATTTTACCGATATCCTATACGACATTCCATGCTAGTAGTCACTCAATAGCTCTTTATGTACCATGCTAGGACCTCTATGTATCATCAGAATAAACTAATCATGGAGCCCCGTGGGAGTACTATTTTCAGTAGCAAACTGGGTGCCAGCTATCGGATAAATATTTAGAAATTAGGTAGCTACTTAATTTTCTAAATTTGTCTTTTATGATGTTTTAGAAATACCCCTTAATCAACTTTATGTCGATGTAGAATCAATATTATGATACATAACTATCGTGACACTGTACTACCCAATACTACTAGTTTCCGAACATTATATTACCCCAATACTAATTTTTCAAAGGCCACCTATCCTGCTACCCGGGGAATTTGTAGGGTCCCCATCTGTTTTATTGATCTTTTGCAGGGGAACACTTATGAGGAGAAAAAATTGAGCAATTATCTTTGCACCAATTTAGCCCCCCCTCTCTCCTTTTCAGTTGGAAGCATGGGCACCCACCCATCTACTTTCCGAATTGGGCATACACATTAATTTAACATCCTGCATGTTTAAGTGTTTGATTGACAGAATGAATAATAAAAAATAAAAAGCGAAATGGTTGTCTACTGAAGTATGAGTATGTAAATGGTTTCCGATCCATAAAAACTAAGCCAATTTAATGGAACAATCTTCGTTCTATTAATACTTTGTAGAATTTCATTTTCTACAATTGTATAGAGCGAGTTGCATAATCGATGCTTAAACCTTATCAGTTGAGATTGCCGGTGTCGGGCGGGGCATCGATGGACGCTATGAGTGCTAGTAGTGCATAGTTTGTGCCACCAACAAAGATTGGTTTTGTACCTTCCTTGAAATGCCATCCAGGAAGACGAAAGTTCTTGGTATTATTAGTATTGGTCGGAGGAGAAACCATTGCTGAAAACTTGCCCTGTTCAGCTCTTTAATCCAACAAAAATGATTTTTCTTTCCTTTTTAGCCACTGGGTGCTCCTTCGGTTTCTAATGAATATTTGGATGGGTAGGTTCCCCCTCTAAAACCGTGTTTCCTGCAGGAAAAGGAAATTGACTGATTTTTTCCTGCACTTACCAAAAACAGGTCAAAACTTAGGGGCCCTGCAAATTTACTGGGTGGCAGGATAGGCGGCCCTTTTCAAATTATTCACCACCTGATTATTTCAGTTTCAATTCTCCCTCTACCTGATCATGAAGTTTCCCTAATTTTAGCCCGGTTTCCTGAGTTTTGGAAGAGGTATTGATATTCTTTGTTAAATTCTGCTCTCTAGTCCCAGGTACAGGGGACCCAAGGATGATGGTCAATGCTGGTCATTGACAGTTGCCACGTTAATAGAAAGCTGTATACGAAAATGTTCTAGAGCATTTACTCCACTGCCCCACAATGAGTGTCTCAATTGAAAATCCAAAATGAAACTAAAGATTGTCACAAATATTATTCCCGTTAGAAGCTATCTGACAATAACAGGACTAAAAAAAGAATATACTACACTTGTACGTACCCCGTCTATGCTATAGTAATTGTCTGGATTGCAAATCAGAGATAGAACTGATTTCAGTGTCTAGTGGCCTTCCAAGTTACAAGTTACAAGAAACAGAGAGCCAAATGTTCAAGTAGTGCCCGTCCTGGACTCGCCACAAGTTGCATAGGCTCTCCGGACACGCAATTGTTATGTCGCTAAAGAAAACCTGGATTGGTCCAATTATTCTTAGAAATCATAATTCATTTTGAAAAAATAAAAGGACACAAAATATGGGACACAGGGAGTCTTATATTTATGAGCTTTTAGAATGACAAAAGTGTTTCCCATTGAATTAGATCTGCTGCTAAAATAATGGTGCTTATTTACTTCGCCGAGAAAAAGACACAGGTAGAAACAGAAATATACATATGGAATTCCATTCATTTCGTTCTGAACACAAATTATACGAGAAATAACATCAAAGATGAGAGATCAGACTAAAATTCCCCATTCTGTCATACAGATAAAAATACATTCTTCACTTACACTCATAGTTTTCTGACAGTGGGTTTCCAGACTGGAGAACTGCCAATTATACCACTAAACAGGAAAACCCAGATGCCAAAGATTGTTATCCAGAGGTTGGAAAACCACTACCCAGTAGAAGTTTATACTAGAGAACATCCAAAAGATACAGATCCACTGTCAAACACTAGTGGTAAATTTCAGGCATCATGATGCCTTTCCCCATCTAAATGTTGTTCATGAAATTAATCCGGAAGCCCATACTGATCTCACAAAAAAAAAATTAGAATCCCCATCTTGCCTTCACTAAATTAAACCAACAAAACTAACCTAAAAGTTGTGCTGCAAGAACAAGTGTTGTTGTGGAGAAGCAGGTGCAATCTCTTCTTCCAAACATCTCAATCCATCGCTACCAACTCCACCCACATTTCTTGTCTCTAAATCCTTCGGATCAGTATCAACATCTGATGATATTGACGATTTTCTCCTTTGCGACGAGGTAACACTAGGAAAAGTGATCCAAGAAGGAGCTCTGAACTCAATCCTCTGATCCTCTGTCTCCAATGTCTCAGTCTCCGAACCAGACCGGTTTGAAGACCTCTGTGAGGGTTTCTTATGCATTCTACTACTACCAAGAACAACCTCAGTTGGAAGAATTGGCTGTTCATAGCATGGACTACCCATCAATAGAGCAAGAGCTTGTTCTAGAGCTGTGGTTACTTTATCCATTGAGGGCCTCTCTTTCCCTCTCATCCTCACACACTTGCATGCCACGGTAGCTATCCTCTTCAATACCTCCAGATCTGCAGGTGGTTTCAACACTGGATCCAAGATGGCTGATATATCTCCAGCTTTGATAAGTGGAACTGCCCATTCCACTATATTCCCTTCTTCATATTGCATATCTATCGCCTTTCGCCCACTTAGAATTTCCAATAAAAGGACACCAAAGCTGTACACATCGGATTTTGTTGTGAGGTAGTGAAGTCTATAATATTCAGGGTCAAGGTACCCCAAAGTCCCAGCTGGGAGCTCAGATAGTGGAGAGCTACTATCAGCAGGACCCAACAGAGACAAACCAAAATCTGCTACTCTAGCGTTATGTTCTTCATCGATCAGTATATTTGAAGACTTGATATCCCTGTGGATGACTGGTGGGCAGGCATATCCATGCAAGTATTCAATCCCACGAGCTGCTTGGACTGCGATGGTAACTCTTCGGACCCAATCTAATTGCTCTTTCTGGCTTGGGTTTTTTCCATGAAGGTGTTGATGCAAAGACCCATGAGCCATAAACTCGTACACTAGAAGCCTCTCTCCACCTTCTTCACAATAACCAAGCAAATTCAATAAATGGGCATGGTTCAGCCTGGAAAGAAGGTCAAGTTCTGTATGAAACTCCTTGGAGTTTTTCTTCATATCAGATGTCATTATGGCTCTTTTCACTGCAACTACAGTTCCATCCTTCAAAACCCCTTTGAACACACATGAAAAGCTCCCCTTTCCTACCTGTGACTCTTCATTGAACCCGCCGGTGGCCTTATCCAGATCCTTATAAGTAAAACTTCGGGCCCTGCGGATCTTCAGCTCTTCCAGGTCAGATTGGACTTCAATAGATTCCTTTTGGAAAGATTGGCTCTTCATAGTCTTTGCATCAATTGTGGAGCAATGGCATTGTTTCAATTTGTAACGAATATAAAGGCAAGCAACCAAGGCAACAGAACTTACCAACAGGACACCAAACACAAGTTCAGCAACAAATATTGGCATTTGAAGTGAGGCAAACCTTTTACTTCTGCTCTCCCCCACCGAAGAACAATTCGACGAGCACTTGGGAGATGCACATGCTGAGCAATTGTATTCACACCGCCGATCAGCCTTGGGGCTACATGGACTACTTTCATACATTCCATCAGGGCACCCGTCGCTACAATGCAAACAAATTCTTGAGTTTGGAGTCCTGCACAGGCTGATGTCCAAGCTCCCCTGGCTATACTCATAGGTACCTGCCGCACAAGTTGTCTCGGCGCAGAGGCCTGGCAAAACCGCCATGGGAATCGAGGATGGAAAATTTGAGCCCCAACACACAGGCCTGGTCGATTTCTCTGCTATAACCCCACATGTGAAATAGTCCCCAGCAGCAATGGAGTAAAACTTCACCTTATCAGGAGCTGGAGTGCTGTTTTCAAGCCTGAAACCCCAGCAAATCACTCCATGATCATAGCTTTTGATGCCACAAGCATGAAACCTCCCACCCACAACCGAAACCATTGGATTCGAAGGCGACGAATCCACGCTGCCTTCGAAATGATCCGACTCCACCTGCAAACTCAAGCTCCTGCCCCAGCATTCCACCCTAGACAGGCCACCCTCCAGCACCCCACAGACGTGGAATCCGCCAGCGGATATCGTCTGAAACTTTGAGACCTTGGGAGTCAGGCCTATGACTCCACTCCCAGTTTCATCCCCCCAACAAAATGCAGTTCTGTTTTCAGCAAACAAGCCACAATTGAAACCAGATCCGGCAGTGATAGACATGATCGTACCTTGGAAACTATGAGAAGCAGTCATGTTGTAGCCCCAGCAGTCTATTACAGAGGTGTTCGACGAAATGCCCTTTGCGCGTCGTCTCAAGCCGCAGAGATGGTGATCCCCAGCGCTCAAGACAGAGTAAGAAGCTCCTTCCGGCGTAGGTTGAGGACCCATTTGGATGTAGATATTGTTTCCCCAGCAAAAAGGCTGGCCTGAGCTGAGCAAGAGGCCACAGACGAATCCGTCGCCGCCGGTGAGACCGAGGAATTCATATCTGAAAGGGGCTCCATAGACTATGGAAGTATCAGAGCCATAGCAGGTGACCAGATGAGTGCCATCCGAGTTCAGACCACAAAATGCAGGGCCATTTTCTCCATAAGAAACAGCAATGGAAGACATGGAGCCCAAAGCAGAGACCTCCAGTCTGCAGCTCAGAAACAGCATCAAAATGAGAACTTTGACAAGCAAAACAGAGCTTCCCCTGCTCATCTTCTCCAAGACAACCTTTCCTCTCCCAACTTGAATTTCCTGCAGTATATCTTCAAAAGACACTGCTTTCTTCTTCCCCTGCAGCTTGAGCACACATCTGAAGAAGACCAACAAACAAGCCAACTCATGAAACCAGACTGAACCTTTCAGCATCGCAATCTGACATGAAAAGCTTCGGCCTTTGAAGATTTGCAAGCATGAACAGACCTTATTGAAGCATTTCCATCAAGAACCAGAGATGACCCATGTCCTATTTTCATGAAAAACAGCTACTCTGCTTGTCAAGAGCTAAGAGAAGCACTCATCTGTAAACCACTACCATCTTCGCAACCAAAAATCTCCAATCTTTCACCATGTGAGATGCTTTTTTCTGCAGGTTAGAGTAGGGAGGGGGTGGAAAGCGGAAGGAGCCAAGGAGGGTCACAGCGTTCCCCAGGAAAGGTGACGGTAAGATAGCATTGAATTGCATTAAATTCCAGCTCTGCTCGGGTGTAGGTGAGCCTCTGCATGAGAATTTAATGCTACCAATCTCTTCCTTCTTTTCTTGCTCACATGTCTATGGAAACTCGGGTTCGACTCCTAGATGAACGCTCTTCCTTCTTGTTCAAATCTCTCTTCCATTTCTTTATTCTTTCCATTTCGAGTCAAGCCATGAGATTGGCACCTCTGTAATTCCACGTATCTCAAAATTTCAATAGTGTTTTTGAACCTTTTGATCTTTGCTTTATGCTTCTTTCTTGTCCTGCTGTCTATTGCTTCTTGAGTAAAACCTGCAAATTATGGATGGTTACACTATAGATGGACTAGGAGTCCTCAAACCACACGTTGGCTCATTGAATCAGTATAAGAAAGTCATTAAGATATAAGAGTGCTGCATTATATGGGGACAGTGCACACATTTTCCGAAGGAAACAAAGCAATTCACTATTTTCGTTTGCATGTGATGTGATGAAATGCTTTGTTGTTAGGATTTGAATGTAGAAAACATGAGGATGATGATTGTGATAAAGGTATTAATTTAGTAATAAGAGGGCAAGGCCGAATAGTTGCATTTGTCATCTGTGGCAGGGTCCCTCCTAAAGTGGACAATGGCGCACAAAGCATCAAAGGGCCCTGCATTGCATGAATACAGAGATTTCAGGGAAATTTCAGGAAAAGCCACAAGATTTTAGGCCTATCTCACCTATTAAGATAGATCTTCTGTGGTCAGTACTAACTGTTTTCTCCAACATGATGATTTCCTTCCATAAGCACTACTTTGTAGGGAAAAAATACAAAAAGCAAAGGCCCCCTTATAGTGTGGTCTCATTCTTCTATAATTTTTGTGCAGTTTGGTTCCTACCGACAGATTGAGACATGAATAACTTGGGATAAATTTAGCTAACTCATATTAGGTAATTAATTTCCAAAGGGGAAGGCATGTCATAAATTCTTCACGTAATTAAATTATCCTCGCAAGAATTTGAATGAATTTTTTGTACTATGTTGCGTGTTTCACGAATCTATTTAATTGCACGACTTCAATGCACCCATGGACAATCACTGACTTTACAGTAGTGCTACTGTTCAAAAAGTATTAGAAAAATTTAATTCATAGTTTGTAAAATGAGTCCGATTTATACAAGACTTGTCTCATGTAACTTACATTAGCTAAGTCATCTCGAGCACTCTGATTTTGATTCGATTGCACAAATCAGTGGATTAGTAGTGTGAATCATCACCTACCCTTGTAGCCATCAGATTAGGATCCGACGGCTCAAGATTACGTGAGCTCACGCAAGTTGCACGAGACAAGTCTCATTTAGAATTTTCCCTTGTAAAATTTTGTACTATATTTTTTTTTTGCTGAAAATTTTGTACTATATATTTGAAGAGCACATATCATAATTTACAAACCTAAAGGCTTAAGGACCCCATATCATCATTTAATTATTTGCACAAGATTTACTTCCCCATTACCTATAGACAATTGATGAAAGAATAAACAATTATACGCCTTCTAAATGAAGCATTATGTCTATGGGTTTGAA
Organism: Houttuynia cordata; assembly: GCA_039654745.1. Taxonomy (NCBI): domain Eukaryota; kingdom Viridiplantae; phylum Streptophyta; class Magnoliopsida; order Piperales; family Saururaceae; genus Houttuynia; species Houttuynia cordata. The sequence continues at coordinate 29,402,580 of CM077506.1, forward strand.
GAAGCAAGAGATGCAGACTAGCAACCAACTTGAATAAACTATTTTAAGGAAAAATTCCTTAAGCAAATATAATAATGCGACTCAAAAACAGTAATTATGGCACGATCCAAAAAAGTTTATAAATAGCGTCATTCATGGAAAAAAAAACAGCAAAAACGATCCTTGTCATAGAGAAGATGGTATTTCTAAAAGATTTTGTTACTCATCTGGCACATAATCTATCAAAATCTACATATCTATTAAAATTGCTTATATTACAATTTCCTCAAATGATCATCACAAGTATAGCAACAATCACATTATAAAAAAAAGCATAGCAACCATCACCTTCCTCGGGGCTCTGACGCCCTCTTTTCGCAAGAATAGTACCATCTTAAGAGTCAAGAGGCGCATGACTCAAGATTGTCCCTTAGCCGCCTTCTCGTTTGAATGTAGATCATATAATCAAGGCTCGTTTAGAAACCAATTTAACAAAAAGATACAATCAGATCAAATGCTATAGGTCAGGACTAATTGTTCTATCCGGAAAAAAGACTAATTGGTCATGCTAGTCAGACCTTATATAGAAAAAGACCATTTTCAGCATTGAGATCAGTCAATTCAGGTAAGGTTAGTCTTCACTGGCACCATTAAGCTCTATAGAACATGGAAAACGAATTTGTTAGAAAACGTGTTAAAAAAATGTACTACCAACCAAAGAATCTCATTTTTACCATTTTGGTTAAAAAAACAAACCTATGAAAAAGTCATTGCCAATACAACACAAGAACCTATAAATACTGAAGAAGGTATATCAGGATCAGAAGATGCTTTATGTAGAGTCCTGTCCTAACACTTGTACAATTCAAAGATATATTGTTAAGTGCTTCCAATGCAAAAAAGCACAGAAATTCCAATTTACTTTTTTTTATGAGAGAAATTCCCATTTATTTGATGATAATGATAGTGTACAATCTATACTGTTGTCTGTCTATATGACAACAACATCGTCTTATTACTGCTAAGCCAATACGAACCACCTAAGTGTTGGAATTACTTATAGGGATGAGAATCAGGTATCCCCTGGCTCATCCATAAGACAAAACCACGACCAACTCTATGGAACTAGCTATTACAATTCAAGAGAACGGAACAATGTAGTTCATCAGGACTCCATTTCTCATAACAAGGAAATGCCCACCAAGTTTGTTGTGATAAAATTCAACACAGACTTCCCCAGAGGAAGCATTTTTTATTGCCTCCATGCTATCCGTCAAAATTTCTGTCATCATATGGGAGCCGTCGATCATCAGAATTGATAGTGCACAAGGATGAAGTGTGCGGTAGGCAAGAAGAATGCACAGTTAATACGTGTGCGGCATCGATCCTGATAATCCAGTCATACGACATATGACTTTCCGTTGTTACCCCTATAATGATGGTAAAATATAAAAAATGCCACTATGCACTATTTCTAATTTATTGTCCATATAAATCAGCCATTTACCGAAATACCCTCCAGACCGGCATTTGGTCGGGGAGAAGGGGAGGAGGAATTGGGGGAGAAACCCTAGCAATGGCGATGATCTCTTCGATCCGGAAACTCTCGTCCCAAATTTCCCGCGTTTCTTCGGTCTCCGACGGAACACTCGTCCGATTGTCCTACTCCTCATCGTCTTCGTCTTTTCCGGCGTCGTCGGCCAAGGTCTCCGACCGGATCGTCAAGCTCTTCGCCATTGACCCCGACGGGCAGAAGCGCCCGATCATCGGCCTGTCCGGGCAGACGCTCCTGAAGGCCCTGGCCAACAGCGGGCTCATCGACCCTGCGTCCCACCGGCTGGAGGAGATCGACGCTTGCTCGGCCGAGTGCGAGGTGAACATTGCGCAGGAGTGGCTGGAGAAGCTCCCGCCGGCGACCTACGACGAGCAGTACGTGCTTAGGAGGAACTCGAGGAACCGGATTCTGAACAAGCACTCCAGGCTGGGGTGCCAGGTGGTCCTGCAGAAGGAGCTGGAGGGGATGGTGGTGGCGGTGCCGGAGCCGAAACCGTGGGACATTCCGTAATGAGATTTCTCTGTCAGGTTGAATTTTCTGATTTGGTCGGAAATTCGAATAAATGTGGGCTATCGGCTGGATGTACGCTTTCTTGTCATCGCTCTTTGAATTCAACAGGCAATTCATGTCAACAACCTTGAGAGTGTCTGGTGTTTTGCATATAATTTCGCATGTTAGTTTGAAGCTGATGCTTTTATAATGAACTTGTAACTGTTAATCTTAGTTCAATGATTTTGTGGTCAACTTGTTTTCCGGGGAAGAGTGATTATCAATTGCTGTTTGAACTAGTATCAAGGCATTATCTGCGTTTTGGTAGTATGGAAATTTTTATTTTGTTTTGCATCTATAAGTTTGTGGACTTAGGAATATTCACCTGTTTTTGACATTGGGTTTTTACTTTTAGTAGTTTGCGAAGTTTTTTAAGAGGAAAGGAGCCGTTTTGTTGTGATTGTGGTAGGAGTATGAGTGTGATCTCCCATTGCTCTAATTTCTGAGTATAGGCTAGATTGTGGAAATGGTGCTCTAGATATTTACTATATCCTTCCTACGGGTAATGAAGTGCTTCCAAAGCTCAAAGTGCCAATCTCACCATACATATAGAAAGGTTTATGTGCACATTTTCACTATTTTTGAATAAAATATGTGATTAACTACTTATGTTGCGAATGCTACTCATGTTAGAGACGGGCCAATGCTGCTTGGCTGGTGTAGAATATAACTGGTGAACTGCAAAATTTTTCTATTTCTTATGTTTTCCATAACTGACAAGGGAACTTGCTTAAATGCTTAAACTTGGTGTTTTGCTTAGAGGCTTGTAAAGCCACTATATCAGGTAAATCTCCAATTGTGTATGTATCACTATAGTATTCTTATACAAAGCTTTTCTGTGGCTTTTTCTAGTTAAATATCGCACCATTGTTTTGAATTCCGTAATGGTAAACGCTAGTTGCATGCCTTCGGAGTATGTAAGATCTTTCAGTCAAGTTTGTCACTATTTGTCATGCTTTCTATTATTAGGTTAATGAAGTTATTAGGAAAAAATGGATTTTTTGTATAATGTGACTGCCACCATCTCCCCCTTTGAAGGATGCTAGATACATGCCCTTGCCTTTGATAAGTGTTAAAGAAGTCGGAAGGGCCTGACACATTTGAATTCCCGAAGATCTCATTATTATAGTTGACCAGCATAGGGTAAGTGGGGGAGAATTTTTCATTTCTATAGGTGATTAACATAGAGTTAAGTGGAGGACCAAATCGTTGTAAATCCTTAAGAACATGGCTTTCAGACTGACATGGAGTTTAACTTAGATACTTAAATTTGACGTTGCTCTTGGGTGTTTGAGATTCAGATTATCAGATAATTTTGTGTTTGCATTTGAACACTTATTCAGGTTGATGGAAGGATTTCCCGTCACTCTTACTGATAAGGATGACATATTGTTAACTTTTATTGAGAAGGGCTCAAAATTGAGGGTGAAAAATACTCATTGGATCTTAGTGCTGAAAGGATAGTAATATAAACTATAACGTACATTAATGGTACTCCAGGTGTGATTATGTGGATAGGTGTATATGGCTTTGCATACGTTTAAAGCTCATTTTGGCTGTTTTAAGTTCATAAAAAAAGATCTTTGTGCGTAGGTTGTGGGTTCTTTTCGAGTTATTGAGTATTGAATGCTCTGTTAGAATTTCTGTTTTGGTGATATTCATGTCTTCTGGAAATAGAAAATTTTTATTTAGTGTACATGAGGATCAAAAACGCTTTATGTAGACTTCTGTGCTAACACTTGTACAGTTTAGAAATATGAATTGTTAATTGCTTCAAATGCAAAGGAGCACATAGAAATTCCAATTGTTATTTTTACTTGACGATGAAGGCAAGCACTAAAGTTATTACCTCACTTGGAGATTATCAACCGCTTCTTGTGCCATATCCTATTGGATGTATCCTGTTGTATGTTAGACGTTGTGGTCAATTAATTTGCCATTCACTACTTGTAATTCTAAGAAATGAATGTGTGTGAATCTGCCCAAGGTTTCTGTGTGTATCCTAATTCCTATGGTTGTTATAAATATTTTATACTTATCCGCCCATCTCATGTCTAACTCTAGTGGAATGAACCGTTTGAAATTGGATTTTGTCCCATTGGCACTGTTGCTTTCGAATCAATCAATAAATGCAGAGTCTACGTTATCTTGGAGGCCTTTAGTTTTGCTCACATGCCTTTCCCACTTTCATAATTTTCCTGCTGCTGAAACTTCGATTCTTTTGTATGTACAATTTGAAGGCTGTTGCTTGGTTATGAAAGACGAAAGAGTTGGGTCGGAAGGGCCTACAGGCTATCCCAATCCATAAGAATGTGGGTTTAAATTCATGTTTGAGTAATGTTGCTGGTTTGCCGGTTGGGGTTGCATGGACCCTTGAATTCTTACGCCGTAGGTCTTGCCTGCCTTCAATCATGCTATCAATCTCACGATGGTGAATGCTTATTAGTCGTAAAAGTTTTTAAACATTCTTATCTTCTACCAAAAGCCAATCGTAACATAGCTCTTGGATAAACTTTATACAGTATTTATCTAATTGCTGTTGGCTATTATTGTAGGTGATGAAGGTAGACAATTTTCATGCAGTAATTTGATCACTTTTTGCCTTGCTCGTGTCAATTAACCAAAATTTTCACACACAATCCAAGATTATAGGAAAAATGTCCATGGAACGAGTGGGCAAAGGCCCGAAGTTCAGCACTATGTCACAGAGCTTCACTGTTCTTCAATGCAGCCATGACCACAGGTTCACGAGTGGTCGGGCCATATCCGTCATTTCGTGTTCTACGGGAGCTGAGATAGCCCTAGCCTCGCTTCCTATAAAATTCCACTGAAATGGTTTAGCCGCCGTCTCCCGCTTGACGACGCCTCCTTCGATTTGTCCTTCCGCCGTCGACTCTCTCTCTCTCTGCTGTGTGAAACATGGAAGCAAGTAAGCTTCTTGTCTGGATTCCTCTCTAAAATTAAGGTTTTGAAGCAAACGCACTGTCCCAAGACCTAGAAACAATGTTTTGTGGCAATTTCTACGTTTGCTAGATTGATACTATTCTTTCCAATTAACTCGTCCAGAAGGGAGTAATGCCTTGAACTTTTGGACACATGGTTGGAGTACATATGTTGATATGCCGTATGTGTAGTCAATGTTTTTGGCTTTGTATCCTTTGATGGGTTTATTGTTTTCCTTTTGATATAATTGATGGGTTTTCAACAAATGTGATGATTAATTTATCAGACAGCAATGACACTTGAAGCTATATTCAGATGGCCTTTGGGATAGTGTTTTAGAGAATGTAGTTCTATAACTCTTTCAGAGCTCTTGTTTACCTTATTTTTGGATAATTAAAATTTTATTAAGCACCGGGGCAAGAAAGAGAGTCTTATTATCTGCATCTTAAGGACAAAAAATGATACTCCCTCCTTTCACTTTTAATAGATATATATTTTTTAAATACACTAAAAATTTAGTTTATTTAAAAAAAAATTGAATCTATTAAAAGTGACCGGAGGGAGTAATCGTTTAGGAGCTTAGTAGCTTGGGGTCTGGATGTGATATAGCAGTGAACTTCAGCTTCACAGCATTTGAAGAGGGACACTTTATGAGAGTATGTTCTCCAAAGAAGATACGCGAATCCCTTTCCCTCCATATGAATATGAAGAACATGGTTGCATTAATAAATGCAAGTAGTTAAACGAGAGACTAAATGGGCTTATCAACCAGAAATTTACTAGTTCAGCACATGGTGCTTAAGTGCAAAATAGGTGTATTTTTAATTAGGCATAATTTTTGTGCTTGCTATATTAACATGTACGTAATAGTTGGCTCAACAATTGGCGAGTGGTTAGCTAGTTCTATCACGTTTGATTTGTTAGTGAACCTTCAATGGGGCCAACGATTTCAACTAATGAAGCAAAATAATTGACTAAGGATTTGGTACTCATTTTGTCGTAAGTACTGTTGCCCAAGCTAAGATTTTTTGAAAGAACTCGTAGAAAGTCACCTAAGTTGCTCGAAGCAAGGATACGAATATGGCAACATGATACGGACACAGGGACATGGTATTTTTTCAAAAAGTAGGATACAACATGGTTAATAAAAAATTATTTATATAAATTTTAAATGTATTTTTGGTATTATAGCACCACATTTTTTTCCTTTAAACCTTGTTAAAATTACAACTACAAACTTTTAATTGAAAAATTAGTTTTTGTTCATAATTTATAGTCAGAAAAAATGCCACACAAAAACAATTATGTGTTTGGTGGACTAGATCCCGAGTCTATTGCTCAAAAAATAATTACCCTAAATGTTAGACTACAAATGCTTTTAATGTTAATTTAAGTGAGACAAAATTATATATTTATTTTAGATATGGCAGAGTGTCGTATTGGATACAAATAAGGCAGCAATTTTGCCATTTCCGTGCTTCCTAGTAATACATAATATATGCACACACATTATTCAAGCCTTGTATTTGTTGTTGGCAACCAATTAGTTCATCTTTACTTAATTATTTTTGTCCCTCATTAGTTGTTGAACTTGCTTGTTCATGGCATGTTTGGCAAAGCAAAGTGCTTCTTTAGGAGCTGCTTTAGCGGAGAATCTCCTCTTGAGGGTAAGGGAAAATGCTTCTCTTAGGAGTGTGATGGGACATTTAACAAAATGGAAAACAGCTTTAGAAGAAGCCGCACTTCTTTGGCCAAACATGTATCTTATATCTCATATGTATTTGGTATCAAGGCAGGCCACAAGTTGGTTAGGCGCTTGCTGTCCACATTGAATTACATGCAAGTAGTTGTACTTAAGGGTATAAACGGGCCAAGCCGGCTCATAAGCTAATCCGGCTCAGCTCGGCTCGGCTTGTTCTGGCTTAGCTCGAACAAGCTCACAAGCCCGCTCGTGCTTGGCTCATTATTATTATATACATATATATACATATATTATTTTATATTTTAATCTTATTCTATAAAAATTTTTAATGAGCCAAGTTCGAACTGAGCCATGCTTAAGCTCTGCTCGTTTACACCCCTAGTTGTACTCTTTTTTTAATGGCTCACACGTCTTGTTAAAATATTGACCGCAAGACAAAAAAATTGTTGCTGTTTTTAGCAAAAAAAAAAATATTGCAGCTGGGAAGAAGCTTAAGTGATTTTATTTTCTTGACGTTCTGTGAAGACAATCCGACCAAATGCAGGTTGTACCGCAATTCTTGTGGAGCCTATATAAATTCATGTTCCAGGATGCGATTTCTCATTTATGGGGATTTGTATTAGGTCATGAGAATCAGGGCTGGACAAATGTTTTGCAGCATTTTGTTTCTTTTTGCTGTACAGCACCATATTAAGATTCCCCTAAGGATTTGGCTTCAATCGACGATTCAACCATCCAGAACCAATTACTATAATCAATTATTGAAAATTGATTTTTGTGCACCGAAATTTGTCCTCCCAAACCCTACATTGGATGGGGGAAAGTGGACCTGCACAATCGCAAATTTTTCCATGCGTTTATGTTGAACTTGATTGTTTTCCATATTGAATTATATATGTAGGGGTGTTCACGGACGCGGACAACGGTTCGTCTGTGTCCGTCCGTAATCTAACAGTGCATTGTTTAGTCCGTCCGTATCTATAACTGTCTATTAAAATCTGTCCATGTCCATCCGTTATTGTCCGTACGGATAACGGACGTCCGTGGACACTTTATGGACAACGGATAAAAAAAAGGCACGGCAGCCTTGCATATGAGGGAATTTGGATGCCACAAAGATGGAGATGAACCTTTCCACGTGTTTAACTTTGTAAAAAAAGGGGGGAACGTTGGAGAAGGACGCCTAAGCTTATGTGTAGGACTTAGTAGGAGCTAGACTATCATGTCAACAATGCTTCGATAAACATCCGAAACAGACAAAGCAACAAAAGGCGCCAAAAACTGCAGTTGGAATGGGAATGGGCTGTAGGAGGTCAGCCTCTATTTCACATTGCAAAGCCTTTCTCAATCCTTTCAATTCCTCCATCTTCTTTTCTCCCCTTCTTCCCGAGCCTGCTCTGCTCCCCCAGACAAGCAAAAGAGGAAAAACCTTTACTTTCATCATTTTTCGTTTTCTTTAGAGACGGGTTGAGAGCTTTGTTTCAAAATATTCTTATAAGTGGCTTTCTCCTTGTCTAGATTGATAATAATCGGGGATTAAAATCGGAGGAGGTTGTGAAGGAAGAAGCAGGGTTACAGGGATGAGTACATTAGACAAACTATAAATAGAAGGTGCAGTGGAATCAGATGCATAGAAATGGGTCATTGCTTAGATTTCTCTGCGAACCACTCAGAGGCCTGTCAGACCAAAGCGTCCGGGAAAACACGGTGGAGGGGTTTCCTTCTTGGTCAATACTGCTCTGCCCTAGCAATAGGGGAAGAAGGCAAAGATCGTGGTGTAATGGACACGGACGTCCGCGGATAATAGGCTGTCCATGTCCGTGGCACCCCATTATAACGGACAGATTGCTCTTGTCCGTAGTCCGAATGGACCGTTCGTAAAACCACGGACGGACATAGACACGGACAAACTGACGGACACAGACGTCCGTAAACACCCCTAATATGTAGGGAGTTGTATTGCGTTACTTTTTTAATAGCTCATGCGTCTTCTTTTAATAATCACTACATGATACATCAAATATAAAGGGCGTTTGACCGAGTTTGGGGACCAGGGGTTTCCTTCTTGGGAAGAAGGCAAGGAGAAGAAGGCAAAGATCATGGTGTAACAGACACGGACATCCGCGAACACGGATAGGACATCCGCGAACACGGATAACAGTCTGTCCGTGTCCGTGGCACCCCATTATAATAGACAGATTGCTCTTGTCCGTGGTCCGAATAGACCGTCCGTAAAACTACGGACGGACATAGACACGGACGAACTGACGGACATGGACGTCTGTAAACACCCCTAATATGTAGGGAATTGTATTGCGTTACTTTTTTTAATAGCTCATGCGTCTTCTTTTAATAATCACTACATGATACATCAAATATAGAGGGCGTTTGACCGAGTTTGGGGTCATGGAATCTGGTCCCCAAACTCGGTCAGCAAAACATTTTCTCAAATATATTGCTGTTTTAACACACATTAAAAAAATGTTGTGCCTGACAAAAAGTTTCAGTGAAGTCATCTGTTTTTTCTTTTTAACAAAAATTTTGTGAATTCAATTCGACCAAAAGCAGGTTGTTATGCACCCTCCATCATTTCTTGCATCACGAATGGATGCCAGTTCTAATTTATGTGAACATTTGTATAAAGTCTTGAGATTCAAGGCTGGTCAAATGTGTTGCAGTTTTTCAATGTCAATGCTTGAAATTTTCCAGACTAGGAAAGGTGTAAGCTCAGTTAACGGTTCAACCATTTGGAACCAAATTGAAAGTCTCATTTGATTATTTTTTTTTGCAAATTCACATACAGCATTATAAAGAAAAATATAAAAATATCATATTTACATTCTATTTCTCGAAAAGTCCAATTTTTAAGGACCTGGGAGCCAACGATTACAAATGTTCTTCTTTTGATTTCCTCTTATCCCACTCACTTGTGATTCTTATGTGCTACTCCAATCCCATTAAGAATAGCTAAACGTCTATTTCAACGTCTCCTAAGTTAAAACAAAACACTTCTCCTTTTCATTGTTTAGCTTGTAGCCGGCCGAGCAAAATGTCATCATAAATGCCATTTTGGCAACGGGCAAATGAGTGATGCCACAAGGACAAGACAATTTAGAAGAAAAACAAGTATTTTTGTTTTTTGTTGGCGCCTCCCATGACCATAAGTTGCCTTATGGTAGCTCCCAATGTAACCGTTGTACTTGTCACCAATTTGTAAGTTTTGGCACAAATATGCTTAAACAACGTCATTGTAGAAGAACCAGCTCGGTGAAACGTCAGTCAATGCTCGAAGATCAAGTGGAAAAATGAATCCTTTGTAAGTGGAATTCTACGCTAACAGTTAAAAACCTAACCATCCAAATAATAATTGATGTAGCCTAATTTTTCAAGGCCTCCAACAGCCAAACTTTGTTGTTTCTTTAATACTACGCAACAATTATTGGTGACAACAGCTAACTTAATTCATTGATTTAAACCTGCCCTTCCACTGACAAACATATTAGTTTACTAGCACTTGTCTCACATCATTAACCCTTTAGCCAAACATATTCTCATGACCTAGTCCATTTGAAGTTAAGCACATCATAAAGACACACATTCACCTCCCTGACCGTAGTACATGCCTTCACTATATACCATGTTAGTATTCTAGTATGGCCTCCGATTTGGTCATGCTAGACTCGTTCCTCTATTTAATCCACTGCATTAATGATTATTTGTCCTTGTAATAGTAAAGTCTCACCTCACATGGGACCAAACATAGCCCGTTCAAGAAGATGGAGTGTGTCTGGCAGACCAAAACTAGCCGTTCAAAAAGATGGAAAGAGTCTGTCTGGCAGATCCGCCATCACAGGCTGCAGTAACGCGTCTTCTGCCCATTCTATATATATAATTCATGGTAGAATCTGATGGATCCAATGCCAACGGCCTTCTAACTTCAGCAAATCCAGCCAAGTCCTGAGAGCATTTGCACTGTCTGTCAATGGAGGCCAGACTATCAAATCCAAGAATATTGCCAGCCGCAACTTTCCTCCTTTGCCACCTCCTTAACTCCCTCCTCCTCCTTCGCTTCCTCCCCAAGACCCTCCTCTCCTGGCTCTTCAACGTGTCCTCTAAGATCCTCCCTCCATCCCCGCCTTCCTCTCATTCTTCCGTCGTTCCGGCTTCTTCCGCTGTTTCTTTCTCGTCGGACGCGATGGACACGACGGAGCTCAGACGGGTGTTTGGGATGTTCGACCGGAACGGGGACGGGAGGATCACGAGGAGGGAGCTGAGCGAGTCTTTGGAGAGCTTGGGGATGTTTGTATCGGAGAAGGAGCTGGAGGGGATGATCGAGAAGATCGATGTCGACGGGGACGGGTGCGTCGACGTGGGCGAGTTCAGGGAGATGTACCGGGAGATCATGGAGGAGAGGGAGGGGGAGGAGGAGGACATGAGGGAGGCGTTCGGAGTGTTCGACGCCGACGGAGACGGGTACATCACGGTGGAGGAGCTTCGCGCGGTGCTGGCGTCGCTGGGGCTGAAGCAGGGCCGTACGGTAGCTGAGTGCGAGAGGATGATCGGGAAGGTCGACGCCGACGGCGATGGCGTGGTGGATTTCCAAGAGTTCAAGCAGATGATGAGGGGAGGAGGGTTGGCAGCTTTGTCACACTAGTGATTTTGCTCTTGGAACGGAAAATGGTAGAGGTTTAATCCAAGTCAAACTTGATCGCTCAAATTGTGTATATATTTTTGCAATTTTTTGTTTCTTCTTCTACGTTTTTTCACTGCCATTCGGATCACTTTCTTTTAGTGTGAAATTTTCTTCTTAGTTTCTAACTAGTTTGCTTGGGAAATCCCTTGTGAGTTTCATGGAGTTGATGTGGCTGCCATGGTGTGGAGGGATTCTTGTGATTGGATTTTCCAATAACAAAAATGTTTGGCAGGAGTCAACATATATGGATTCATGGATAGTTTGTAACATTTTGTTCTAGTCACTAGTTGTTGCTCTTCCTATTCAAGCAAATTAATTTTGAAAGTAGTTAGGCTGCTACATTTGCAAACCGACCAACAGTTTGTGCAAAAGTCTACGGCCAAAGCAGGAGTCTGATCCAAAGACTGAAGGTCGGGAGGCCGGCGTGCACTCGCGGCTGTTGGAGTAATAGTCCGGGCCTCATGGCCAGTGGAACTGTGGAAGTAAACGCCCGAGAGAAACGTTATTGAGTCACATGTTATCCCACCCAACTTCATAGTCAAAATCTTATGCACGCGGCATCATCAACGACTACCCTTTTATTATTCCTCACGCGGCTTTCCTCTTCAACTTGATCCCCAATATGCTTGGCGTGATGGCATTTCTATAGCCCAATATTCCAGATCGATTGGCACAACACAAAAAGGACAGAAAAGAAAAGAGGAAGGGGATGATGATAAACCACCCCACGTTTTAGCCGGTCCACTCCTTTACACGCTCGATGGATGCCCACGGTAGGTGTGCATCCACGGTAGGTGTATTTTCCTGTGGACATCTACTGTATGTATATAGGAGGGTGGGCTGGCTACACCGATGGGGTACGTGGTGAACAAAGAGTTCGAATCCACCGGTGAAGCTTCAGCACCGGAGTCCCCGGTGAAGCTTATTTAGCCATCGATTGCCACGAATCCACAATGCTTAGGGTAACTGAGTGCACTCAGTCACAACCGTGTGGTTTGACCGTGCGCATACAGTTTCCATGTGCGCCATCGACTTCTCTGCATCGACGGCTGGTTACTCTTCACTAGTGAAGCTTCACCAACGGATTCGAGTTCAGTGAACAACTCATATGAAGAGAAAATCCATAGGTGGATGAAAGGGTCACACCGTTTGATTATTGAAAAATGTTTTCACTACAAAGCACGATGACCAACCCTGCGACCATACTATAGTACATAGCGCGCTAGACTAGTACATACGAGATATGTACCATATGTTACCCACGTGCTAACATAGGACACAGAGACCCCATGTAGTATGGTCATGGTCGCCCGTTAGGTGAGGCGCCCATCTTTTCAAAATCACGGATGAGAAGGGAAGTATGAAGATTTGAAATTCTGGTAAGCCATAATGTTTTTTTTTTCGTTTGCTACAAGGACCATGATGGTTGTTGATGGCTCTCAGAGGGGTGATAGACTGATAGGTTATATAATGAGTTTAGAAAGGTAGTTCGTTATTATGGTATTTGACAGCCCAATTTGGCACTGAGAGCAACTTTAACAGATCAGTGGCAAAACTTTTAATGACCTAGATTTGGCACCCATAAGTAGCACTCAAGTTGTATCCAGCTAAAAAATTAACTGGGCCAAACCTGAAGTGGTGACTTTTTGCCAAAGCGGTTTTTGCCTTTTTGGCAATTTTCGGAGAATTTCAACAAGATCAGGGCTGAAATTGTTGTGAAAAAATAGGATCAATCTGTGTGGCCGAAGATGATGGCCGATAAAGGTAAATACAAACGACAAAATAAACACAAACACATAATTTGGTATTGTTCGGCCAAACCGCCTTACTACGAAGAAAAAATTGTCATTTTATTGTGTCCCAGAACATAAAGTACAATTGCAAGCTCTCAAATCCCTTTTAGATTACAAATACTAGTACTCAAACCATTATTCGACCTTGTGCATGAGCAAGCATCACACTTCAAGCCTCTCTCTACTCTAAGCCTTAAATATAAGCAAGAGATTACCACCCTATATAGGCCCTTGAATGTGCAACAAGCCCCCTAACCTAATAGGATAAGGAATCCTACAAAGATACAACTCAAAATGGATAAAATAGAGATTTCCAAGTCAAAGCAACGACAACCAATTGATCGCCAGAGGGGCACCAATACTCCGTTTGGGCAGAAGACCAACCTATCGATCGAGCAATTTTTCTTCTTTCCAAAACTACCACCAATCCTGCGTCATCTTCTCCTTCCACTAATACTTCCTCTTCTTATTAGTTCCTCCTTCTATCTCCAAGCCTCCTCCCCTTCATTTGGAGTTGAAGGCACCAAAACCATGGTTTTAAAAACCAACCCGGCCCGCTCGGTTCCACCTGTCGGTTTTTCAAGTGGTACCTAGTCGATCTCGTTTAACTCGCCTAGTTGAATCCGATTGAACCGGCTGGGCCGGTCCAATTTCTAAAACCATGACCGAAACCCAAGTTGGGTCGGGTTTAAGTTCCTTCTAACACAATTTCTTCCTTTTTTTTTCTTTACAACATCTTTTCATTTTCTTTCAATATCGATCTTGGTATAATCTCCTACCGTATTTTTTTTCTTTTTATGTCTAATCATATAAGGTTTTGAGGAAGGGGGGTATTTTTTCTTTACAAGATCATTTCATTTTCTTTCAATATCGATCTTGGTAGAATCTCCTACTGTATTTTTTCTATTATTGACGTCAACAACTAGGTCAACTCGGGTTGATCATCGATTGAACCAGGTTGGACCTACTCTGCAAGAATTATGGGTCGATGACTGGTTTGTTTTTTAAAACCTTGACCAAAACCCGACAGAAAATTCATTTGGTTTAATGAAATTTTCATTTTTTGTAAAAAAATCAGGCTGAAAAAAATCACGAGGCGTGTTGGGCCGTTTTGAATTCGAATTGTCATCTGGGCTTGGGCCCACCTTACCTTCCTTCGAGCCCAGTCCTTGGCCCAGTAGCAGCGAAGCCATAGATAGCCGTTACAGTCTCAAGTCTCCGACCAATTCAAGCTCAAGAAGATCGGCGACTGCGGAGCCATGAATTGGTTTGCAATCCTCGTCGTCGTCTTCCTCACCACGCTCGTCCCATCCTCGTCGTCGGCCGTCTCGAGAGATACCATCGACGTTGTAGGAGGCCCAGATTCCGTGGTATGGGTGGTTCAGCTCTCCGATCTCCATTTCAGCGTCTTCCATCCCGACCGAGCCGCCGATTTCCGAAATCTCATCGGCCCGGCTTTGGCCATGATCAACCCTTCACTCGTCCTCATCACCGGCGACCTCACAGGTTTGAATCGTCATCTAGGCTCAGGTTATTCAAGTTCTTTTAAAACAATCTCTGATGTATGTGCTTGTTCATGAGATTATTTGCCAATTTTTAAGCTTTCCATTTCATTTGTTGCAGCAGAAATTTCTGCAAGTTTATGTTTTTTTGCTAGTTCTCTGATGTATATGCTTTGATGACTTGAGCTCCAATTTCTTCACGACTGAGTATAAAAGAAGGATTTTTCGTTCTCGTGTGTCGAATTCATGATTTTCTAGGAAATGCCGATAATTTGGCGGAAACTTTGAACCTTTCTTATGTGATTATTTGTAGGAGTATGTGGTTTGGCCACTGTAGCATAACTATCTGCTAGCTCGGTAAGACCTATGTTAAGTCTGACAAGTGATGTTGCGTCAATTGACTCTATTATAAGTTTGCACTGCTAGATGCTAAGACATGCCTGGATGTAACCAAAAGAAGTTCATATTTGGGATTGCAGACTCTGCTTAGGGGGGGAATTTTCAGAAGAGCAAGGCTCTAGATATGTCTGGATCACTATATTCATTCTTGCCTTAGATGTTCCTGCTGAACCCCTCTTGGTGTGCATTTATTTTGTCAAAATTTCGAAGAGTTTGGAACCATCTGACAATTCCAACGAAGCTGGTCAGCCATTATGTTCTGCTAGGACTCATTCCCTTGTCTACGATCTTGTGGCCTCATCTCTTCTCGCCAAGTCGACAGATACTTTCTCTTAGATCCTCTTATCTCTTTGATATGCTCAACTGGGGCAATGCTTGTTGTGTATCCAACTGTATTCCAGGTGTCTCTTGCTTTCATTAACATAAATGATTGCATGATTTTGTTGTTTGGCTCCTCAAGTGGATTATGCACTTCTATGGTGGATGATATCTTGCACGAATACTTGTTGTTGCTCTTTTTTCCAATTACAGATTACAGATTCTAGTGCATATTTTCACATAAGTATGCCTTCTGCGTCATACTGTTCTCTTTTCTCAGATGGGAAAAGTAAAGATTTGCTGACAATGAAACAGAATGAGGATGAGTGGCTGGAGTATCTCAAAGTAACTGAAGATGTTGTCAGATCCAGTGGCCTTGACAAGAAAATCTTTTATGATCTCAGAGGGAACCATGATAATTTTGGTGTACCTGTTGTTGATGGAAAGTTTGACTTTTTCAATAACTACAGTGTTAATGGGCGACTAAGAAGACCCGGAAATGTCAACAGCATAACATTACAGGTGACACCTTTTTTTTGCTGCTAAATATTATAAAATAAATGTTGAATACTGTTAATAATCCATCATCTGTACTTCAAAACCTTTGGTGTTTATCCCTTCTTCAACTGGTACAAGTAAATTTAGCAACTGGCATCTTTATTAATGCCAGTGGATGCACCCATCTTGTTATATTCAAAAATACGAATTGCTACTTTCAGGTGGAGTGGTGTATTGGTACAATATGAGTATTGATAGTGACCAAACTCCTGCATTATGCAGAACGGTGAATGGAAACATCTGTTTGTTGGGTTCGATAGCACAATGGATGTTGGTATTCGAGGGCCGACAAATCTCTTTGGACATCCAACAGACCAACTTCTTACTGATTTAGATACAGAGCTTTCACAATGGGATTCTCGATCAACAAAATTTGTTACAAAAGTAACCTATGGGCACTTTCCTTTGTCATTTTCAGCTGCAACAGAGTCGGGAATGAATCTAAAGGACATTTTCCTTAAGCATTCATTATCTGCATATTTATGTGGACATCTTCACACGAGATTTGGCAAGAACTTAAAGCGTCATCACATATTGGGTCATCCGATGCAGAAGTATTTTCAAATGAACATGCAGCAAGGAGATCTTAAAGTTTATGAAAATAGAAAAGATTGCTCTGGAGAACCTGTACGTATCAAAGAATTTTGGGAATGGGAGATGGGAGATTGGAGAAAGAGTAGGTCCATGCGGATATTAGCCATCGACATGGGCCATGTGTCTTTTGTTGATCTAAATCTAGCTGTCGGAGCTGTAAAGACAATTATATTGCCTACATTTCCAATTGATTCGTGTTTCATGCAGCGACTTTCATCTTATTATGATTATGAATGTCAACATATTGACATTTCATCATATGATAGCATAAGAGCTTTGGTGTTTTCGGAGAATGAGATTCTGACAGTTAGTGCAAAGATCTATGACTCTAGACCTGGTAAATTTGCATTGGTGTTTGACGGAACTATGCAAAAGCATAAGGGAAGCAAGGTCAGGGGTGAACTCTATTCTATCCCTTGGAATTGGAGGGCATTTGTTGATCCATCTCCGGATAGATTCTGGCTCCAAATAGAGGCAATTGACTTCTCTGGTAGGTTCACTTATAGTTCTCTGAGGCCGTTTTCTATAAATGGTCAAACTGGAAAGGTCAACTGGAGTTGGAACGAATTTTTTGTAATGGGTTGTCAATGGGCCTCTTTATATCAGCCAATGCTGTGGTCTGTTCTTGTGTTTGTATTTTCATTTCTCCTCATTCCAAAAGCTTTTTTACTGTCTACGAATTTCACTCCAAAAGATTTTGGTCTTGATTTCAACATAAATAGTCTGGGGATTTGGTTAGTTAAAAATGTAATTTGGGCGCCTATGGAGCTTTCAAAGATAACAACATTGTGGACTGGTGCTTTTGTTTACCTACTGTACTTACTACTCTTTCCATGGTTCTCCGGGCATGTTTTCACTGAACGTGGCAGAATAGGGCGCATGAGTTATAATGGTTGGATTTTAAATTCTCATGCAACCGTGTCCAGTAATCCTGTGGGAGTGCCGGATGTTATGGTGATTGTTCTGCCTCATCTAGTTTTTGTGGTAATGCCTATGATTTTCATTTTGACGGCAATGGTGGCTGAAAAATCTGCATATCAAATGCATTATCTATCACTTGCTGGCAAGAAAGAGGACGACATTAAGCATGAAAGCGATATAAATTCAAAGCAAAAAAGTTCATGCAGCTTTTTCGGCTTCTGCAAGGGGCGCTGGGCTAGAAAATTGCTTTTGATAGCCTGTGTTGCAGTCATATATAAGCATTGGAAAGTAAGTATACTATTTTGTCGCTATTGTTTCTCACGCTTGATAAATATTCAGGGAACTCTTTGTATGTCATATTATTGAGTTTTCTAGGTTTTACTTCTTTTTCCTTTCTTTTTCTTTTATACAATGCTTTTATATGCCTTTCCTTAATGCATACTTTTTGTCATTTCCTTTCGTGCTCCTTAACTTTTCTTGTTTGCTCTACTGACAGAGTTGCAGAGCCCTTACGAAAGCTTATGAGATGAATCCGTTTCTGCATTTCCCAGCATATGTTTTCACAGTTCCAATACTATTGGCCTATGCCTTTTACAGGACCAAGTGACGGTAGTTTCCGTCCTTTTGGCTGGCTTTTCAAGTGCTATCTCAGGTTCCTTAATCCTTTTGAGTAATTTCCACACAGATTTTTTATATGAGCAAGACGCACTGAGGGAGGCGATGGAGCGGACAGAGAGACCCCGGTAGATATGGGGCTTTCTACTATTCTTTTCTTTCTTTTTTTTTGATACAATGAGGCCTTCTACTTTTAGTATGTATTTTACTAGTCAAACTGGACGTTCAAAATGCACGTGCTGGCAGTACTTTACAATCTATACCACGGTTACTTACCTAAAAAAAAATTCCATTATTATTAGTCTTCAATTGAAGTTCTACACATGGGGTTGGACTCTTGAAGTTTCATAAATATGTTTTCGTACCTTTCTTCTCATTGATCACAAATCTATAAGAGTTCCTACTTGGCCGTTTGGGGCGTGATTATTGCAAAAATATCCAGATTGGATATTGGATATATACTGTAGCATCCATGTGGATTTTTACATCCAGCTGAAACACCTCAGCTGGATATATAAAATATCCAGATGCTACAGTGTAGCAAAACATCCAGATGCTTTTAATCACGCCCCAAACGGCCCCTTACTTAGAAGGCCAAGGGTACTAATTATTCATCTTTATTTTTAACCTCCTGATATGGAAATCCTACAAGAGGTGTTTTTATACATAATTCCTGCAAAATGTTGAATTACTTTTAATTACGAGTTTTTTAGTCACTTTTAATTACGGTTGATAGAGGGCATTTTTTATACAGTAGAGTGTATATTTTCGAACATGAAATTGTCCGTTTCACTTAATACTTGTAATAGTAGTGTAAATATAGATTAGGAAGCTAACTTATTCAAATTTTCCTTGTTTAGTGAATTCCTTTTTTAGAGATTTTATTTTGTTTAGGAGTGTCTTTGGTGGATTAAGATGATTTCCATATCAGTTTCAATTCTTAATACAAACTCAATTAAATTACGTACTAGCCTATTTTTTTACGGGTCAAAATCGTAACCTGGATTTTTACCCGCCAAGCCGTAACCTTTATAGGGAGATGTAGGCCCGTACCACTAAACTGAAATGTTTTACCAGTTCGTCTAGCCAGACTAATTTGGGTAGTGAAAAATCTAAAACATCTACAGTAAAAATCTATTTTCACTATTTATTTCCGGATATTTCACTCTAAATGTGTTGAAAACAACCACAGTGAAAAATCCGAAAATAAATAATAAAAGTGGATTTTTCACTGTAGATAATTTGGATTTTCCACGATCCAAACACCCCTAATTTTCATTACCACATCACATCACCATCAAAGAGGGCTTGCCATGTCACCAGGAGAGAGAGGAAGATAGGGCAGTATAGGAGAAAAAGTTACATCTTCCAGGGTCCCGCCTCCACGTGGCCATTGGTCCTTCTTCCTAGTCAAGTGAAGCTGGTGAGCAAAGCATTTTTTATTCCCATAATAAGATCAAAGACTGGGCAGAGTTATAATGGTAGAGTTCCTCATTCCCCAATCTTCTGGCGGGCGTGGTGATATCTCCCTTACATTAGCAATGCCAGTTAAAAAAAAAAAGTTTACAGAAAAAGCTTACAAATCTGTGCGTGTGACAGAGAGAGTCCCACCTTTGGTTCTAAAATTGAGAGGCTGCTACTTCCTCATCAGGTATTCTTTTTTCGATTTGATCCTCAATGGTATTCTATGATGGTGACTATGAAGTGTCTAAAATCTATAGGGGCAATGAAAGATTAAAGAGAATATTTTGGTTACACTTTATTTGTTGCCATCTATGTTTTGATTCCACTTGCAAATGTGAAAGGAAGAAGAAAGCGAAGCTCGATCTTGAACAATTAAAACATCCAGCACTCGCGTGCTACTAATAGTGCCCAAAGAAGAAGAAAATCTTTGCTTTTAGGGGCCGTTTGGGGCGTGATTAAAAGCAAAACATCCAGATGGGATGTTTTGCTACACTGTAGCATCTGGATATTTTATATATCCAGCTGAAACACCTCCTAAGGTGTTTCAGCTGGATGTAAAAATCCACATGGATGCTACAGTATATATCCAATATCCAGTCTGGATATTTTGCAATAATCAGGCCCCAAACGGCCCCTTAATACTAAAATTGAAAGGTTACTATTTCCTCATATGTTATTCTTTTTTCCTATTTTTTTGATTTGATCCACCTACGGTATTCTATGACGGAGACTATGAAGTGACTAAATTATTAGGTTCAATAAAAGGATAAAGAGAATATTTTGGTTCCACATCTTTTGTTGCCATATACATTTCAGTTCCACTTGCAAATGTGAAAGGAAGAAGAAAGTGAAGCCAAAGTCCAGGAACAATCAAAACATCCAGCATTCCTGGGGCACTAATAACGTCTAACAGTGCCCAAAAAAGAAAATTTTTGCTTTTCATTTTAGTAATTTGGGAGGCTACTATTCATATGGTATTTTGTAATGGACAGAGAGAATCATAATTCCACTTTTGATCCTAAAATTGGGAGTCAAATCTCAATTGGTGTTCTATATGGAAAAGATGAATTGGCTATATTTATAGGGACAATAAAAGGGTATATTTTGGTACCACTTTTTCTGTTGCTATATATATTTGGTTCCATTCGCAAATGTTAATAAATAAGAAAGCGATACTCAAAGCATGGAATAATCAAAACATCTCGCACTGGTGTGGACTACAAAGTGCCCGAAGAAGAAAGGTATTGCTTTTGATTCTAAACGTAGGAGGCTACGACTCATATCGCATTCTATGATGGAGAATATGAATTGGCTAAATTTATAGGGGCAAATAAAAGGATAAAGAGAATTTTTTGGTTCCACTTTTTTTTGTTGCTATCTATATTTTGAAGGAAAAATTACGTTTTAGTCTAACTTGCTAAAGTTTAACCACTTTAGTCCCCAGGACTAAACTGGTTAAACTTTAGAAAGTTACATTGGTCAATGACCAAAAGAGCATAACAGAGGGGCTAACAGCCCCTAACTTTCCTTCCAGTTGAAGGAGACGGAGCAGTTGGTGGCTAGGGCAGTCAAGGCGCACGAAACCCTATGACTGCCCCCTTCTTCCCCAACAGCTTTCTGCCCCCTTCTTCTCCGTCCGCCATGAAAGCCCCATAACCGAGCTCCAAAGACTTTCATCCGGTGGTTTTTCCAACTCCATTGAAGTTCCAAACCCAAGAAAGCTCTTGCGGCGAGCCCAGATTTTCACTTCTCCTTGTATCTGAGATGGCGGAAGTAATGGAAATGGTGGTAGCCACCTCCAACAGCAACATTCTAGGCATCCAAAGTGAAGACGATGATGGTGGACAAATCGGCATAACCCAAACGGTGGTTGCAGACGAAGGTAGTGGACATACCGGCGCAACTCATACGGCGGAAAAATTGAAAGTAAGTAGGATTGTAGGAAAGCTACTCTTTTTCTTCTCATTTGATCTGTCTGGTCATTGCTTGAATGTCTAAGTAGCGATGATAGGTCGAGTAGCTTAAGTTATGAACTGTAAAAGAGGTTGTGATAATCCCTATATAGATATGTTGTGATGACGAAGTTATGATTTGTATAATAGGTTGTGGTCATGTATAGATAGGTTGTGATGACTTATAGATGTGTTGTGATGGAATGTTATATTATCGCTTATTGTGATGGCATGTAACTTCAGTTGTGATGTCTATTAGCTTCAGTTGTGATGAATGTTGTGATTCAGTTGTGTTGGATTATAATTTGGTTGTGATTGTTGTAATTAATGTTGTGATGACTGTTGGCATGAGTTGTGATGCTATGTTGTGACAGCGCTACTATGTAAGTTGTGACCTATGTTGTATTCTTTTTATTTATTTTGCAACTTCAGGATGAAGCAGGCAAGCTTAAAATTTTGGTCTGCTACTGTGGGAGTATTAAATCCAGCCCCGGTGGAACTGTGAAGATAGTTGGAGGTAAAAGCACGGCGTTGTCACTAGAAGAGGATGAAACTTTGAGTTCATTTGTGGAAAAAATTGTTGATGCCTTTAACGTTCCTCCCAACAATTTGAGTGTTGCATACTTGTACCCCGATGTGTATGAGTTGACTTTCTTGATATCCGATAAGGGAATGGCTGACTTTAGAGAGTTATTCCGTGGAAGATTTTGTAAGGTGCTGGTGACCCATGATGAAGATCAACGACTATTCATGAGTTCTCAGGATAGTGTGTACGAGTGCAAGGTTAATCCTCTTCCCACCAGTGGTAGTAGTCAGCCAACACCACTACGTTCGAGGGTTTGGGATATCAACTTGGTAGGGGTTGGGCAGCATTTTAAAGACCAAGTTGAAGTTAGGAAGGCATTGAAACAGCTCTCTATTGCCAAGAACTTCTCTTTCAAGTATTTGAAGAACACGAAGCGTCGGGTTATGGCGTCATGTAGGGTTGAAGGTTGTCAGTGGAAAGTGAATGTGAGCTTGGAGCAAGCTTCAGGTTTGTTTGTGGTGAATGTGTATGAAAAGCTTCATACATGTGCTGGAGGGGTAAGGAAAAAGTATCACCCTCATGCTTCACAAAACTTAGTGTCGGAGCTCATTTCCAGTAAGATAAAAGATGCACCCTCGTATTTCACATCTGAATTGGTAAAAGATTTGCGAAATGACTATGGGTTGAGCGTCTCATATCAAAAGGCATGGCGTTCTAAGGAGGTTGCCCTTAATTCTTTGTTTGGTGATTATAAGGATTCTTACAATGACATCACTTGGTATTGCAACAAAGTAGTGGAGACAAACCCGGGGAGTGTAGTGAAGTATGAGGTTAATCGAAGAAACAGGAAGTTTTTACGTTGCTTCATCATGTTGAACGCATGCATTCAAGGGTTTCAACATTGTCGGCCATTGCTTTTTCTTAATGGGGCTCATCTTTATGGGAAGGCAAAGGGGACTCTTCTAGCAGCCACTGCAGTTGATGGAGGTAACCACATCTTCCCCTTAGCCTATGGAGTTGTTGATAATGAAACTAAAGATAATTGGTTGTGGTTCTTACAACATGTGCGACATGTAGTTGGCTTTGCAAGGGTATTCACATTGGTATCCGATAGGGACAAAGGGCTGCTCGAAGTGGTTGCAAAGGTGTTTGGGGACGGATTCCATGGCTATTGTGTGCGACACTTAGAGTGCAACTTACTGAAGACAGGTTTGAAATGGCACAAGATTAAAGGAACAAAAAAGGCAACGAAAAAATAAATTGCGTACATGATTAATGATGTTGCAAAAGCAAGTGATATACATGGTTATCACGTTGCATTAACTCACCTCCACAAGCATTCTAAAGTAGCATATGATTGGGTCATGGCAAATCAACCTGAGAATTAGTGCAACGCCCTCTTCCAAGGTGAGAGATATAACCACCTTTTAAATAACACTGCTGTGACTTTCAATAAATGGGTAAAGCCGGAGCGCGACATGCCAATTCTTGCTTTGCTTGATGGCATTCGGATGAAGATAATGATCAAGATGAACGAAGCGAGAAGGGCGAGTAAGAACTGGGATTCTTACCTGATTCCAGAAGTCAACGACCGGCTCAATGAACTGACCAACCAATCTCGGGGACTATTGGTTGCGGAGAGTAATGACAATGTGGTGGAGGTGGTTTCAGAGGAAGGACATTTAAGGATGAATCTCACGGACCTCACTTGTACTTGCAGGATGTGGCAAATTGAAGGTACACTGTGTATCCACGCATGCGCTACCATATCTGCCAATGGAGGATCACCAGCGTATGCCTGTCGAGAGGATTATTGGACTACTCAGTGCTATAAGGACACATACAGTGAAACAGTTTTCCCGATCACCCATGATGACAAGCCGGTACGTGCAGAGCCACCAGTGGGAGAGCATCTCATCCTTCCACCAAAAACCAAGAGGCGAAGGGGGAGGCCGAAGACGAAGCCCTATCCGTCAGAACCATTAAAACGGAAACGTCAATTTAGATGCAGTCGTTGCAACGGCCTTGGGCACAATCAGACTTCATGCGTGCAACCAATCAACGTGGATTGAGAGAGTGCCTTTGAATTTTATTTCTGTAATGAACTTAATCCCTATGATGACATTCGGTAGAACTTCATTTTTATGGCTTGTAATGATAATGTTTACATTACTTTGTAGTTTGTAGAATAAATCATATCGTAACTGCATATCGCAACGCAATCACAACTACAACGTAACCTGCTATCACAACATGCATTAATCGCCACAACTCAATCACAAGGAATGAAGAAGCTACGGGAAATTACTGTATGTGGCAGCAACAAGCCTATCGCAATGCAATTACAACGTCAACACAACCTACTTTCACAATATATATAAGTTGTCACAACTTAATCACAACACACGAAGAAGTTACTGGAAGTTACTGTTTGTGGTAGCAGCAAGCTTATCCCAATGCAATCACAACATCAACACAACCTTCTATTACAACATGCATAAATCGCCACAACTCAATCACAACGACTAAAGAAGCTACGGGAAATTACTGTGTGGCAGCAACAAGACTATCGCAATGCAATCACAACGTCAACACAACCTGCTATCACAACATGTATAAGTCGCCACAACTTAATCACAACGCACGAAGACGTTACTGGAAGTTACTATTTGTGGCAGCAGCAAGCCTATCCCAATGCAATTACAACCTCAACACAACCTGCTATCACAACATGTATAAGTCGCCACAACTCAATCACAACGCACGAAGAAGTTACTATTTTTGGCAGTAGCAAGCCTATCCCAATGCAATCACAACCTCAACACACAATGCACAAGTCATCACAACCCTCAAGGACACCTCCTATCACAACATGCATAATTTACCACAATTCAAAGCCATCACAACAATGCATAAGTCATCACATAATGCAATCACAACCTCAAGGCAACCTGCTATCACAACATGCATAAGTCATCACAACAATGCATAAGTCATCACAATAATGCAATCAAAACCTCAAAGTCACTACAATTCAAAGTCATCACAACAATGCATAAGTAATCACAATAATGCAATCACAACCTGACGGCAACCCGCTATGACAACATGCATAAGTTATTACAATTTAAAGTCATCACAACAATGCATAAGTCATCACAATAATGCAATCACAACCTCACGGCAACCCGCTATCACAATATGCATAAGTTATTACAATTCAAAGTCATCACAACAATGCATAAGTCATCACAATAATGCAATCACAACCTCACGGCAACCCGCTATCACAACATGCATAAGTTATTACAAATCAAAGTCATTACAACAATGCATATGTCATCACAATAATACAATCACAACCTCATGGCAACCCGCTATCACAATATGCATAAGTTATTACAATTCAAAGTCATCACACAATGCACAAGTCATCACAACCCACAAGGAAACCCGCTAATCCAACATGCAATTCAAAGTCATCTCAACAATGCATAAGTCATCACACAATGCAATCACAACCTCACGGCAACCCTTTATCACAACATGCAGAAGTCATCATAACTCAATCACAACGAATGAAAAAACTTATGTAAGTTACTGTATGTCTCAGTAGCAAGTCTATCGCATTGCAATCACAACCTCAACACAACCTGCTAGTACAGCATGCATCAGTGACCACAACTCAATCGCAACGAATGAAGAAGCTACTGGAAGTTACTATATGGGGCAGCTGCAATTCTATCGCAATGAAATCACAACCTAAACACAACCTGCTATCACAACATGCATAAGTCACCACAACTCAATCACAACTATGCATAAGTCACAAGAAGTTACTGTATGTGGTACCAGCAAGCTTGTCGCAATGCAATCACAACCTCAACACAACCTACTATCACAACATGTATAAATCGCCACAACTCAAAGTCATCACGAATTAAGGTGTTGAAAGTCTATCACAACTTAATCACAACATCATGTGTCATCAAACCCAAAATATATCACAACCTACACCACCAATCTTACGCAACCTCATATGTCCATCACAAGTTACATCACCAGCATAATGTCAAATGTAATCTTGCCATACTAACATCACATATTCATATCAAAACGAATCAAGTCTATCACACAATTGGTACATAGCCCTCGATCTTGGAGACTACGTACCACACCAACCATTTTCTAAACTTTTTGACATTGAACCTTTGAAGCTCATCATCGAGCGCCTTCTTCAACAAATAGTAGCACATGAAAACCCCACAATCATCACTGTTGCACTGGGTCTCAGGAACCTCCACCACTTTTGTCTTCCATTTTTCCCATGCTCCTTCCTCAAAATCGACTTTCATGACATATTTAGAATGCCGCCTCATAGCCTTGAAGAACAAGTTGATTTCATTAGCAACATTGGGTCTATTATTCATACTATCATATATAAAAGCTTTCTTTTGCTCTAGCCTGAATTCTATCAAGCACTAATGTCTGTCTTTAAGCACAGGCAGCATCCACTTCTTGCAGCGTAATGCATTATACCCATTTGGTCCTCTCAACCCTGCACTCACCTCCCGATGCCACTCTCTTGCAGGGTACAACGCTTCTGTATCGCCATCCAGATCGGGATGCGTACGCCTCCAATCTTCATACTTTTTCTCTTCTGTTGCGCAGAAAGACTGCATAAACGACATTATGTCAGTTAGTCCACATCACAACATATGTAAACATGGCTAGAAGAAATAATCACTGTCACACAACTAACATCACAACCTATGCATAAAGGGTCACAACCTGAACTACAAGATATAATCACAGCTACACAACTAACATCACAACATCACAACTAATACTGATCATCATAATGTGATATCACAACCTATGCATAGAGACTAAGCTTCACAACATTCAATAGTGATGATATAGATAAATAATGAAAGTAACTTACAATCCAATGGGGGTCAAAAATGTAAATAGTGGGGTTTCCATCTCCATTCAAATCCTTCATGGCCAAGTCAGTCACATCGCTGCGAACTAATGCTACAAATGCATCGACATAAAAATTGTCAACCCACCCAGGGGTAGCACCTTCATCTTTAGGTGCCACTCCCGGGAACCCCGACCACCTAAGGCTTTGGAGGTGGAAGACCTTTACTTGAATCCCACAAGCAAGACCAACATTTATAGTGTTGCCCATGTCTCCTCCATTTGGAGGTGGGATCGTCCAAACATAGTCAACCATCACCTCTTCCGCTGTGGCGAGTGGGAAGTCCTCATACTCATCCCCCTCCCTGCGATTTTTTCTGATAGCATTGGGGACGTAGTAGGGTGATCTATGATGTGCTCCGGCAACGGAGCGAGTGGCATGGTTATCAACTAAGGGGGAGACAATAATTGAACTATCTTGTATCTTCTCCCCCTCCACATGCGCTAACAAGGCATCCTACGACATATGAAATAAAAATGGTTACTCACAACAACAAGCATTTAACCAAACACAACCTATCTATAATTCATCACAACAAGTAGCAGAAGAATAAACTTACCATAAGAGACTTAAGGTCGAGGACTGGAATCAACTTGGGGAGAGCAAGTGTCAAATCAGATGCGATGGAGATGATAGAGGGTTCTTTCGCAAATGCACTTCTTGGTTCTCCTCCTTCAACATGAGTGGAATTGAGGGAGATGACTGAGAGGTCCTATTATGAGGGACTCGTGAGTCTTCCAACTGGGCTGCAAGAAGATCATCTATTGTGTGAGCAGGTGCAACACTGTCAGCCCTATTGGTCGGAGTAGCATTAGGCGAGGAGGCACAGTCTTCCTCATCATTATCATCCCCAAATGGAAGCTTCCGTGGTTTGAACGATGATGTCTTTTTAGCTTGTGTTTTGAACCTCTTGGAAGCAGGGATTGCGGGGGACTCTAGGTCCTCAACAGGGCTCCTTGCAAGGGGGACTTTGCCTCGTGTGGACTTGTCTGCCATATCATGTGCATCTCCTCCTACCACTTCATGGGCCTCTTCTTGTTGGTCTTCTTCTCCAGGCACTTGTTGTTGTGCCTCTTCAGTCCGATCCTTTTCCTCTTCTCTTCTACAACTCACAACTTTCTTTAACTTTCTCATCTCTACTTCCAATACACGGCACCTATGATTTGCCGACATTATTTCCCTCCCCAGTCTATTCTTCATCACATTTACATTGTTCTTCATCACATTTACATCCCTGCGCAAACCCTTGTTGACTTCATACATTTGCATATTGGTCAACATCAAGCTATTCACAAGGTTGGACAAGCTTTCAAGAGTGGCAGGTCTGCTCTCCAGTAGCCTGCGAACTTCTACAATGAAGACAACATGACAAAGATTACAACCTAATTTCGACATAGATTACAACCGAAAGAAATATCATCACAACTCAATCCCAACCTTTATCAAATCATCCAGTTACACCATCACAACCTACATTTACACTATTACAACGCAATATACGACATCTAACACAACCTAAGTAAAAGCACAACCACTAGCACAACTTCATATGGGATCTATCACAACCTACAAATATAGCATCACAAGTCAATGTCCGAATCTGTATATAAGCTATCACAACCTACATTTTCACGATAGATCACAACCAAAAGATATATCATCCCAACGCCAATCACAACCTCCTGCATAAGCCATCACAACCTACATTTACACCATCACAATGCAATATACGATATACAAACATCAGTTTATTCACATATTGGACACAACCACTATCACAACCTAGAGAGATATTATCACAACTCAATATGAGATCTAACACAACCTACAAATATAGCACCACAACTGAATGTCCGACTTTGCATATAATCCATCACAACATTATAAGGGCTATCATAACCTACATTTACAGCAGCAAAACATCAAACAATTATGAAAAAAAATATCTTTTACTTAAAAAAAGGGTCTTTGTACTTACTTCGTCTTGTCGGCCGGAAGTAGAAGCTTCTGCCATTGAGGGCACCGTTATGAGGGGAGAGCTACTCCGCTGGGGAGAAAAAGAGGGAAGAGCGCCGCTGGTAAGGGAGACAACGAAGGACAGCGCCGTCGCGAGGGGAGAGCGTTAGGGGACACCGGTGCCGCAAGGGGAGAGGGTAAGGGGACACCGCCGCCACGAGGGGTGAGTGCCGCTATGACACGAAGGTCGCCGCCGTGAAACGGGTGCGCCGAGGAGGGTTGCGGTGTGAAGGGGAGCACCGCCGGCACTGAGGGACGTCGCCGCCGTGAGACGAGGGAGGTCGCCGTGAGGAGGCGGTCTAGACTTGCGAGATGGTTGGGATGCGAAAGGGAAGAAGCAGTTTAAGTTGTGATGAAGAAACATGAGGTTTTGACTTTAAAAACCATGTGGACAGTTTTTTATTTTTGAAATCATGTGGGTTAAGACGTGGAAAAGGACGTTCAAATGGCGTTAATGACGCCATTTGGTGGGCAGCTACGTTGTTCCACGCGCCGAAGGGTAATTTTATCATTTTTAATAAAATTGAGTGTGTTGGAGCTCGTGCAAGACTGAAATGGATATGAAATTCTGGGTACTTTGTACCAAAGTGGATACCATATTTTCCCCTTTGTACTACTTTGGTTAAAATTCACCTACTTGAACTAAAATGTAAACCACCCTCTTTTGAATTCCGATTATAGAGCCTAACCTCTGTGCGTTGGCGTGAGCCAACATGATCCGAGCTATTGGATGTTGATCCGGCCGCGGCCTTTAGTATAAGGGGCTGGCAGATTGGAAGCACTGCCTGCCCTTCACACCATCGATGGCTCATATCGCCTCATGTCACACCAGCAAGCGTGAGCTGGGGCTCATTTATTAACTTTTTCCAAATTGTAGGTTCCACTTTTTGTTTTTGCTAGGTAATTGTAGGTTCCACTCAAGGTTTTCAAAACCGGACCGGCCATTGACCCGGATTGATGGCCGGTCCGGTTGAACCGCGGTCAAACCGGAATGACCCTGTTTAAGAGTGAGTAATAGTAAAGATATAATAAATATATATTTTGTATAAAAGTAATACGAAACCACTATAGCTCAGGTGGTTAAGGCGTTTAGTATCCTATTGGGGGGGGAGGAGGTTCGAATCCCCCCTCCAGCAGAAAAAATTTTCCAAAAAAAAAAAAAAAGTGATTTTGACCGGTCCGGACCGGTCCGGTTTAAGATAAAACCGTCCGATTCAACCGGCCGGTTTACAAAAAATCGGCCGGTTGAGCGAACCGGGGTGAACCGGACAGACCGAACCGGTTTTCCGACCGGTTCCGGTTTTCCGCGGTCGGACCGGCCGGTCCGGTTTTGAAAACTATGGTTCCACTTGCTAACGTGAAATGCAAAAGAAAATGAACCTGAAATCCTAGAACAATCAAAACATCAAACACTCGTGTGCACTAGAAACAGTGCCAAAAGAAGAAAAAATTGCGAGGTTTGAGGCCGATTCTCAGCCTTGATTGAGTATTGAATTTGACGCTTCTCTGTCAGACACAACGCGTGAGGGAAAGGGCAAGAAAAGGTACCACACACCATTGATGACCTTGGCCCTCCCCTCCAAGACTGAGGTTTCCCCTTCAAAAGCACCCTGAGATCTCGTGGCCCCCTCCTCGGATCTCTCGTTCAGGCCCATTTCCCCATCGCCTCTTTGACTCTCCACCCGCCGCCGATACCCCCCCGTGACCCACCGCCCTCTTCCGTGTGATTTGGGCCAGTCTTAGCAGTCCAATAAGGCAAGAGTGCACATTTTAACGTTTTCTTCTTATGTTTGGAAATTATCCAAGAATGCAAAGTTGTAAGGATAGAAGAGGATAATCAAATCTTTCCTCTCAAAGTCTCACCCACCAGATCCACACCGGATTGGCCTCAATCTCACATGAACAAGGAAGAATGACATTTGGCTACTACACATAGGAGATTTGGCTCAAAACTGATAATCAAAAGGAGTTATTATTTATTAATGCATGTTGCTCCAACTGTCAAAGTGGGTCCTGATTTTGAGAATTTTCGTCTGTTTTTCTGTTCTCTAACCTTCCCTAATTTTGACAAAGATGCTTGGTGGGTCAGCAAAACTGTCCCCTCTCCGCTACTTTGTTTTCTTGATTTTCATTTGGCTCGGCTAGGCTCAGCTCAGCTATACCATACTACACATTGGCGCTTCCTCGTTAAAATCGAAGGCATTCTCTTCTCTTTTCTTTTCTAATCCCAAGAAAAATCCACATTTAAAGTTTCTAACCAGTCTGCCACCCCATTATTATCTGATAAACTGACAATAGCACCATTCTTTGTTTTTCGGGCTTTTGGCCTCATTTGCTTATTTATATGGTTCAGAATTAATTTAATTTAGATTTTTTCCAAGTCCCATTTACATGCACAATGAGGGGATTTTAGGGTGTTGGATTTCCATCTGGTGGCGCACACTAATAAAAATCATCCACCTGGCCCCGAACCAATGCACGGAGTCGGATCCAAATCCGATCACATAGCTAGCCTACGCCAACACGGAATAAGCCCCTGGAAGCGTGTTTTTTATATACTTCTTGGGCTCATATAAATACTAAATTTATAATCTACAGTTTAGTGTGATGTCAAAATTCTTTATTGGTTTGATATGGTATTCTCAGATTATGAATGTGGTCTAGGTATAAAAAATTTGGTCTAAAGGGAAAGATATTTCCATGCCTTTGTAATGATTGGGTTTGTTCACCTTATGAAAAGCTTCAAAGATTTACCGATAATCTGCCATTTATTTTTTTATCAATCAATCTTCATTGACTTGATATTTTCACTACTTCATTAGTCGTAACTAAAAATATGAACTTTCAAACAAAAGATATTTCTTCAAGAGTCAGTTAAGATTGTAAGCAAAAAGAAAAGCAAAGACTGAACACCAGTGTTTTCAAAACCGACTTGAAACCAACAGTCCATATCGGGTTAAACTGGTTGCTTGATTGCAGTCCAACCGGACCAGCCATCAATCCGGGTTGATAGCGGTCCGGTTTTAAAACCCTTGAACACTGAAGATTGAGCACATCCGCAATTTTAATTTTTTGGGTGGAATATTGTCTGTAAATGAAACTCTAGTCTTATTATGGAATATGGAGGTTTCAAACTATAAATTATTGTCTAATATAAGATTCAGATTTGAGAACCAGTATCTTAGGAAGCACGATTTTGTCCCACCTTAGAAAGAATGTTGACGAAGACAAGACCGGGGCCTCAATGATGACGCAACAAATCAAGAAAGCTTTTACAAAGATGGAAAAGCAAGCAACAAATCGAATCTAATCGTGAAACTGGGGGCCAATAAATGAAGAATGGGACGAATTGGTTCCCGATTAGACCTCAACCTCGTGTGGTGTAGGCTGTACCTTATGCGCCCCATTTCCCTCCTTCCGTCCATTCTCGTCTCTGGACATGACTGATCCCATTCAATTCATATTCATATTCCATTACAAATTTCGAATGTCAAATGGACTGATTCAGATGCCCAAATATTATATGAATCCCGATTACATGCGTTGCTGCGTTGTATGCCATCACATTACGATCCAATAGGGGCCAAGCAGGCTTGGATCACCGCCCATTCTCGCATTGGATCAATTCAATGCCAATGGAAATGAGCTGGACGCGTATTAGTTCATTTTGGTTTACTTTACGCTAGATGATACATGGGAAAAAAGTTACCATATGGCCTAGCTCATTCGCGTCCCCTTGCTCTAGCGAGCGTGCGCTAGGGAATGGCGGCGTGTTAATATAGAGGGTGCCGGGTGATTCAAACCTGTCTACCCTGTGTTAACGCGAGTATTGTCGCAACGGGATGCTCGAGCGTAGGATGATATGTGTGAGGTAAGGCTGTAGAAGCATGACACATGATATTCTGTGGGAAACATTTGGCCAAGAGAAGCTGAACAGCCGAGCCCAAGTTGATGCTTCTGAGCTGACTGATGAGTCTCTCTTTCTTCTCCGTTCGGTTGAAAAGAATGGTGCATCCGTCCAATATATTTGCTGCCATCAGAAGATCTAAGATTTGATTTTCCCGTAGATATGGATGTCTCTGTCTTGAAGTAATCGCCATGGAAACAGGACCAGCCAACCCCACCCCACCACACCCCTCTGCTCTTTCCCTTCTCCCCCACTTCTTCTGATCCACCCAGAGTCTTGCGTCTCTTCTCGCTGTCTGTCTCCCTCCCTGACCTATAAAAACAGAGAGGAACGGAGCCCGTACTCGGTTTTTTGTGGTTTTTGTGCGGCCTTTTGGTCCTAGCTTACGTCAATACTTTGCTGGCTTTGGGTAGTTTATCTGAGTTGTTGGGGCGATGGATGTCAAGAGCTTGGCAAGATGCCGGCTGCTGATCGGTTCCCTCGTGTCTTGCATAGACAGTGGAGATGGTGGTTTCGGGTGTCTTTGGCTGATGTTTCTGCTGTTGGGTTGTTGGCTCTTACCCAGTACGAGAAACCGGAAAGGAATGGCCAACGTCAAAGCCAGAAATGAGAAAACGGGCGATGACCTCCTCAACCTAGTCCAAACTCTGAGTGGACGTGGTAAGCTTGTTACTCTCTGCTTCTTCCTTCTGTTAAGAGCTCTAATGAAGAAGATGCACCACCCTATTTTGTCAGAAAAGATGCTATTTTTATCAAAAACCCGAACCCGTCTTCCAAAACCTCTGCAACGATAGTAGATATACTTTCTTATTTGTTAAAAAATCAGAAAAAACTTGTTCATGCTGGTGTTGAACTGTTACAACTTTTGTACTTGCAATCTTGTGAAAGAGTGGACAATAGGCAAGACACATCAGCCTGCATTTCATTATTTTAATAATACTGGTAGACACTGGTCTTT
This sequence comes from Houttuynia cordata, assembly GCA_039654745.1. Taxonomy (NCBI): domain Eukaryota; kingdom Viridiplantae; phylum Streptophyta; class Magnoliopsida; order Piperales; family Saururaceae; genus Houttuynia; species Houttuynia cordata. The sequence continues at coordinate 29,436,508 of CM077506.1, forward strand.
CCTTTCTAGTTGAAAAACAGTAGTTCTATTCGTTCTTCCTCAAAGAGTCACTTTCCCTTTCTCTCTATCTTTTTTTATCTCTTTGTCCAGTAGCAGTACTAGCATCTCCCTTCGCTCAAAAGGATTGGGTACAGCTGCACCATCTGGCGATTGCAGCCTTTTTTTAAACCAAAAGAAAGCAGGTTGCAGTCTTTTGATGACTGATTGTCGTATTTTATCTATAAAAATTGTAGCCCTGAATGCTCTGACGAGCACATAGTACACTGGCCCTGCCTGATCCTCAGTCGTCTACTTTGACCGTCTTCAGTATCAGGACAATACCCAAACCCAGCCCTTCCAATAACATTAATACACTGAATCAGGATTTTGTACTGAAATCCCATGGATTGCATTTGTCTCCAACTTAAGATTCGTATAATGACGATTTGTTTATCTGTGTATGTTGGGGACAGTGATTTCAAAGCCAGAAGAGAAGAAGGATGTAAATGTAACGGCGCCAACGTGCTCCTACGATATCCAGTTGACGTCCAGGGGTCGGTTGTTTTGTTTGCCGGAATCGCATTGCTCGGAGGTGAAAGGCCCCAATTGTTCTTGTAGCCGGAGCCACGGTGAGTCGGCGGGCGGGAAGATATTACTAGTGGAGGACACAGAGATAAACAGGGTTAGTGTTGTGTATCTTTTGTGCTATGTAATTGATGTGGCCTTAGTTTGCTCCCCGCTCACGCCTGGTTGGCCTGCGTCAGCGCGCGGATATTAACTTTTTCCTAGTTGCCTAATGTAGTAGTTTCTACGGTGGAATGAGTGGAGATGAAATATGTTTTGGGCAGATGTTGCTGAGGAGATTGTTCAAGGAGCTGAATCTTCTGTTTGAGGAGGCTGAAAATGGGCAGATAGCGGTTGAATACTTCAAGCAGGGCAAGAACTATGATCTCGTCCTCATGGACAAGGAAATGCCCGTCATGGATGGCCATGAAGTGAGCAAAGTTTTGCATAACCTTGCTTCTGTTTTTCTTTTATTTGATAGCAAAAAACAAAAACAAAATCTACAGAAGATGTGGATTGGGAATTCAAAGGTATAATTAAAATTCCATGTTTGTTTCAGGCTACTCGTCGAATTAGACATTTGGGGGTGAAGACACCGATAGTAGCCTTGACTGGGAACAGCTTACAATCAGATAAGGATATGTTCTTTCAAGCAGGGGCCAGTGACTTCAGGACCAAGGTGATCGATCATCTTATATTTTCATTCATACTACTCCCTGCGTTCCAAATTAATAGTCTGACTGCCTTCTACCTATGAACTAAGTAGTACATTTTGAAAATCCAAATCAGACCATTAGCATGGATTGGTGGAAGTAATTTTTTTATTAACTGGTGGAAGGCGAATCTTTCTGTTCGTAAAACAAAATAGATGGTACATAAAAGTTTATTTTGTGTTTTGGTTTTCTTTGGCAGCCACTTTCGAGGGATGAGTTGATCCTGCTGGTTGCAAGATATGTGGCTTAGAGCACCGACTTGAAAAAGCACCACAGCGTAGGAAGTGCTAATCAGGAGTTAGAAGCTTAGTATATGCTGATTTCCGATGTTTATAAGCTGGGGATTTTTACATGTGTGGAGGCTTTCCTCCCCGTTGATCCTTTCCTAGAAAGGCTTCACGTTGGTTTGAAGAATTTTTGTCCAAATTTTGCATAGAAAGGGAGCGTTTTATATCTTACTGAAAGACCATCAGTATTGCTCACTTGGATCACGAATACCGATTATACGTGTCTGGTGCATGCGATGGCGCTTTCAGGCTTAAAAGCCCACATGTAAGTCTGTAACCACAAACCACACCAATTCTCAAGTTCAATGGAATGTAATAAAGCTCTAAGTTGGTTTTTTGTTCAAATTACTAAAACCTCTTTACCAAAAAAAAAACACTATGACCTTCCAATTGGAATCACGTTCCAGAACTAAAAGAATGTACATATACAATTGTCATCAGACCTAGAAACTTGACATAAATAATTACTCAATCGTGAGTTTGTAAAATATGAAAAATCATAATAATAATAATCAGATTATAAGTAAAGAAGCATGTATTTTTAAAAGGTTGATTTCTATGCGACCGCAGAATGGCTGGGTAAGACTTTTTTTTTTGTAATCACAGCCTGAAGTCGCCTAAATTATCGGTAGTATGGTATAGGTGGCTATTTATCATTGGCCTTTATTCCTTTGTACCATATTGTCTGGAAGTGGTTGGTTGTGGGCACCATATTGAAGCTTGAGCTCCTCCACTACCTGGACATCCAGATAGTGATTTATACACCTACAAATGTGCATCACACCACTGACATTGATTAGGAGTTTGCTTAAACTGTCAAGCATGTTGGGGACTACACTAAGCTAGGCTATATTAGCTGAAGATGCAGCAGGCTTTACTCGTATCATATGCTCAGCAAAAACGCCAATGAACAGTTGAGTCTTTCCCACATTTCCCACATGAGTCGAAGTATAAAACTGCACAAAAGAATGTTCTACTAGCAACCAAATGAACATTACAAAAATAGATTGCATATAAAGCGAGCATCCTCCTAGCTGGGTGTATGACAGGATATCCTCCACTAAGGGTGCATTTGTTTGCACCTTTCAGGGTGAAAAAAAGCATATTTCAGCCCTGAAAGGTGAAAATTTTCACCTTTCAGAGTGAAAAGTGTTTGGAAGCTGAAATGGTGAAAAATGGTCGGTGACAGTGATAGGTGAAAATTTTCACTCTTTCACCTTTCAGCCCTGAAAAGTGTTTGTTTGCTAAAAGGCCGAAAATTGGCCCTGAAAGGTGAAAGGTGACAAATTTTCACCTTTCACCCTGAAAAGCTGATTCTCACCAAAGTGAGCATCAGGTTGACGAATCGATCGTCGCACCTCTTCGACGAAAAAAAAATCAACTCTCTCACAAGGTTCGTCCCCCCGGTGAGTACCTCCACCCCGATGGTGCCCCGTTGAGCTGAGAGAGGTTGTGCCCCCCGTCCCCGCCGCTCATTGAGCCCCCGTCCCCTCCGGTTGCCGCCGCCGCTGATTGAGGCCCCCACCTCGTCGCTGCCGCCCCGTTGAGCTGAGGGAACCCGTGCCCACCCCTCCCGGGCAACTGCTCGGGTCGTCCAAAGCCGGTCACCCCGGTATTTAGCCCGACACCTCCGCTGCCGCACCGTTAAGCCAAGGGACCCCCCTCCCTGTCATATCTCCCTCATTTTTAGTCCGTTTTGGACATTTTTTTCATCGTTATAAGAAAGAACACTAAAAATGAGGAAGAATGAAAAAAAAATGGGCCAAAACGGATTAGAAATGAGTAAGATATGCATCGGTGAAGTTTGCCCATTAAAAAAGTTATCGCGTAATCGATTACTCGATATGCAGTACTATAGTGTATCTAATTACTCGATATGCAGTACTATAGTACTATAGTGTATCAAATTACTCGATATGCAGTACTATAGTGTATCAAATTACTCGATATGCAGTACTATAGTGTAACCAGTTACTCGATATGCAGTACTATAGTGTATCAAATTACTCGATATGCAGTACTATAGTGTAACCAGTTACTCGATATACAGTACTATAGTGTATCAAATTACTCGATATGCAGTACTATAGTGTAACCAGTTACTCGATATGCAGTACTATAGTGTATCAAATTACTCGATATGCAGTACTATAGTGTATTAAATTACTCGATATGCAGTACTATAGTGTATCAAATTACTCGATATGCAGTATAGTGTAACCAGTTACTCGATATGCAGTACTATAATGTATCAAATTACTCGATATGCAGTACTATAGTGTATCAAATTACTCGATATGCTGACGAATATTCCTATCAGTGTGACTTATTTTTAGTTCCCAAACATATTTCACCTTTCACAAATTAGGCGTGAAAGTTTTCACCCTGACGCCGAATTACTTTCAGCTTCCAAACGAGCTGTCACCAATCAGGAAAAAACACCCTTGATTATTTTCAGGCTGACATAAATTTTCACCTTTCACCATGTCAGCTTCCAAACGCACCCTAAGTTGGAAGCCACGAATAATCATGGTGATCGATGAAGCTCGCAGTAATTGGTAGTGCGTCACTTGTCTAACTTGTGTTAGCAGACATCCTTACGAAGAAGGATCAACAAATTTTCCCGACACCAATTTAAACTTTGCTATTAGCACACGAGTGCATTAGGCAAATTCCCAATCGAGATCGAAAAATACACATGACAAGCGACTTAAATCCATTCATTCGCACTGCCGGATCGAGAACGGGTTGCAATGGGGCTGGTATCTGCCGTGACCATATAAACATGACTGATTCATTCGATTTGGTGGTTGGAACCTGTGGATTGTTTCTGCAGGTATTGCAAACACACGTGTGGCTTGCATGCCTGCATGGCACATGAGCCAACTCAAGGCACATGAAGTCATGCATTGCTGCATAAGATCCAAGAACCCTCCTCGTCCTTGTCTAGTCTAGTGAGAGTATTTTCTCAGATGCGCCACCTCGGGCAGAATTTTATGGTATCTTCCCAATAAATTTTCCACTTTCCAAGCGCTATCCATTTGTATGGCACAATAAATAAAAGCGCTATTCACTTGCCCTACCGTAGACGTCAAATCCACCTTTGGCCTAAAAAGTCCCCAACTCCCATTTACTCTTCTTTGTTCGCATTATTCAATTGATCAATTCTATTTATAAAAAAAATATTACATAATTTGTTTCATTTATCTGTGGCAAATCGTTGGTTGAAAATGCTGCTTTTCCTTTACAATCTCACTTGAGAATACCACCACCATATTTTTATAGGCAGGCTCTACAAATCAATGGTGATGATGCACACTTGAGTTTTGAAGGAGACTTTTAGGATAGCATTACTCTTTTTTTTAGCTCATATGGTAAGTGAGTAATGCTATCTTACCGTATCTCATGCGACTATCAAATGTCTAATCAAAAGTATTGGTTATTGTTGCCAAAAAAATATTGGTTATAATTACTATGTATTTATAAGAAATCTGTTATATGAAGAACCTTGATCTACTTATGCTGGTCAACAACACCGTCAAAATCTAGAGCCTTTTTTTTCCCATTAAGGCTTAAGCCCAAGGTTTACCACTTGGTTTGTGCCCCTGGTATTTACCTTTAGATAAGGGCCGGGGAACCTTGGGACATGTAGCCGGCAACTTAAATGTCGTGGCATTTGGTTTCATCTCTCTGACCAGTTAAACACTGTTTTTTCGCCATTAGAATCTAGTTAATAAAAAAGTTTTTGATAAAGAAAATAACAAACGTGATCCTAGTGTGCAAGTTGGCTTGATTCACGCCCAGCAGGTTCGATTTATTAAACAGATTTGATTGGTTTGAAGAAACAATAAGCGTGCATAATGATCCCATCTAACTTACACAAAGTGGAAGATCTTTTGGCTCACTTTTTGTAATTATCACATGCAATAGACACTTTCCTCATCTCCATAATTTTCCTTTTACAACCCTTTGCTAAAAATAAGAATTTGGTATGGGCATCTCTTCTCCACAGTTTTGACTGACCGCTCAAAACATAAGATCCAATCTCCAATCCACCAAACGCGATCTTAGACCCGTAGGTTCTGTGTGCTTGAGTTGTCCACTACCTTGAGCAGTGGTAGTAGCTAAAAATAAGAAAACAGAGGCATTGGGGCCCAGATTCCTTGGATACCACCTAAATCCACCCAACAGGACCCCCCCTCCATAAGTGTGCAGAACGCAATTACCATATGAATCTATCCAGCCAGCTTGGGGAGATTTTTACCAAGCCAAGATTCACCGAATCAAATGCAAAATCGCCTTAGGATTGGATTATGAAAATCTTATTTTTAGGATCAGATAATGTGATTATTCCCCCCCGTGCTTACCTTCAGGATTAGATAAAACCTCTCCACCTACCGCCGATTAGGGTTAGAATTCCAAGTTTTTTCTTGGTGGGCAACACGAGCCATCAGATTTCATTCTAATGGTGCGCATCAAACCAGGGGCAGACCAGCCGATTCGAATCTTAACCATCAAACTGAAATCCTACGCCTCACAGCGCTATGTTTCTTATCAAAATGGGACTCTGATTAGGGTTTATGAAGATCAATTAGAGTAGGATTTAGGAACCAAGGAGTCCACAAAACAGCAAACACCACCACTCCTAGTGAAAACTACACGGCTGTTAGGCCATTCAAAAGTCCTAATCATAATCAATAAACTTATTTTTTTCATAACTACATAATCAATAAATTTAATTATTTGTTTATCTGTAAAATCTCCCATTATAATCTCACCCGCCAACCAGTAATAATATAAATATCCCCATTGACTATCACCGTCTCCTTCTCCTCTTTCCATTCATCTTCTTCCTCTTTCTTTGTTTTCGGCGGCAATGGCTACCGGTCAGAACGGTGTGAAGGCGGCTCCCGGTAGCGGCATGATCGTCAGCTTCGGCGAGATGCTGATCGACTTCGTGCCGACGGTGTCTGGCGTGTCGCTGGCGGAGGCCCCCGGGTTCCTCAAGGCCCCCGGTGGCGCGCCGGCCAACGTGGCCATTGCGGTGGCCCGGCTGGGCGGGAAGGCCGCGTTTGTTGGGAAGCTCGGCGATGACGAGTTCGGGCACATGCTCGCCGGGATCCTCCGGGAGAACGGCGTCACTGACGAGGGGATTCTGTTTGACCAAGGCGCTCGCACCGCTCTCGCCTTTGTCACCCTCCGCTCCGACGGCGAGCGCGAGTTCATGTTCTACCGCAATCCCAGCGCCGACATGCTCCTCACCCACGCCGAGCTCAACCTCCCCCTCATCAAATCGGTCCGCAACTTTGTCTCTGTTTTCACTTTCACCGGATCAAGTCTTTGATCATCTTGATTCACATGTTTCTGATTTTGTGGTGTTTTTGCAGGCCAAGATCTTTCACTACGGGTCGATTAGTCTGATCACGGAGCCGTGCAGATCTGCGCATATGGAGGCGATGAAGGTGGCGAAGGAGAGCGGGGCGCTGCTGTCGTACGATCCGAACCTGAGGCTGCCGCTGTGGCCGTCGCCGGAGGTGGCAAAGGAGCAGATCATGAGCATATGGAATCAGGCCGACATCATCAAGGTCAGCGACGTCGAGCTCGAGTTCCTCACCGGCAACCCCTCCGTCGAGGACGACGTCGCGCTCTCCCTCTGGCACCCTGGCCTCACCCTCTACCTCGTCACCCTCGGCGAGAAGGGCTGCAAGTACTACACCAAGGTCACACTGCTCTTTTTTCCCTTTTCTTTCTTTAATCACTTTTTTTGTGAAAAGCTCTAATCCAGATTCTAATGGAAGATCTGATTCTGAATTATTGATTCTGATTATTCTCAATTATTAATCTTAAAAAGAAAGGATATGGACATGCCACCTCTTAAGAGTAGAGGAGTAAGATCCATGTCGACGACTTCAAATTGTTGGATTTTTTGTCTTTGGCTTCAACCAATTAAGAAAGTGGACAACTCGTGCACACAATATCTAGTGTTCTAAGATCCCGTTTGTGCTTGGATCGATACTCAATCTACTAGGTCTTCTCCACTATGCGGGAGATTGAAGACAAATCCCCCAATGCGTTTTAGGGTTACTTGGTTATGATTATGATAATTAATTCGTTTGTTTTGATAAAAATGCAGAATTTTCATGGATCGGTGGAAGGTTTCAGCGTTAAGACGGTGGATACAACTGGTGCGGGCGACGCGTTTGTGGGCGCCCTGTTGCGGAAGATTGTCGATGACCACTCTGTGATTGAAGTATGCCAATATCAACATTTACAATTATAATGCAGTAATTTGAGAAGCGAATTTCACTTTTCTGTTGGTTTGGTTTGATCAGTAATCTGAAATTTCTCTTTCGATAGTTGGTTTTGCTAATTGGGTTGTGGATGATTTGCAATGCTGATGCAGGATGAAGCAAAGCTGAGGGAGGTTCTGAAGTTTGCTAATGGATGTGGCGCCATCACCACTACCAAGAAGGGGGCCATTCCAGCTCTGCCAATTGAATCCGAAGTCCTTAATCTCCTTAAGGGAGCGTAAATAGTTAACCTTTTTCGCGTAATTTAGCGTTTCTGCACATTGATTCCACGAAGTATAAGTGGGCAATGGCTCACTGGGATTCTAATGCTTGCTCTAGTTTTGCTTCATTTGGTCTTTTTCCCTTTTTGGCTCTGATCTTTATTTGATCTAAGTTGAATGGAAATATTGAGTTTTTTCTCTCTTGATTGGTTGAAGAGTAATCTACCTACAATTTCTTTTGTTTGATCAATTCCTACAGTTTTTTTTTTGAGGTAGGATTTACCTACAGGCTACAGCTTGCGATGTTAATATTTAATCCGAAATCATTGAGAGTGGGTCCTGGTAGCCCCATGATGTTGTAAAATAAACGCTGTAGGCACGTGATAGATGGGCAGTCCACGTCCATGGATATTTTATATCTAGATATCACTGATCTAGCATACTTTACACTTGGAATACACTACCTTTTACTTCACTTTTTTTTTGTTTGGCAACTAACCTTCTGCTTTACTTGCAAAACACGAGCAATCATCTATTCTAACTTTAAATCACTATAAGTGGCCATGCATGGCTTTGCAAAGGGAAATGATTTGCTACCGATTTTTAAGACCAGATTAAATGACCCCAGCTTACGTAGGCATGGGGCCTGCAATTGGGCAGGCCCTGCAACCCTATGCCCAATTGCAGGGCCCCATGCTCATGTGGGCCGAGGTCCTGCAATCTGGTCTTGAAAATCGGTCACGCTAGACGCCAATGAGAAAATTGCAAAGCATTGTCTAGTGACAATACAATATAAACATGTAGACCAATAAAAAATGGAAGATTAATATTGTTTTGATTAAACTTGTTATTTTATTATATTCTCTTATTATTTAGAGTTCTAGAGAACCTTGTATATGACATACTCCCTTCATCCCACTTTAATTGTCTGATTTCAGGAAAAAAATTGTGCTATATTACTTGTCTCATTTCATGTTATCTTCTCGCGGTGATTAGCGGATAGAATAAAATGGTTAATTAGTTGAGTTCCGCAAATATCATCTTTTTACAAATGCGGACAAATCGAATGGGACAGAGGGAGAACTAAAGCAATTATGGGATCTAAAACTAGGATAAAGATTAGCAGGCACGTTCTGTATGAGAGAGAGGAGTATTTTCCTACCAATACTGGCATATGCTGTGTGCAGCTTTCCCTTAGTTTAGTATTCTCTCAGTTCTCACATCTAGCCAATTGTCAACAAGACGTACAACAAATACACTGCACGTTTAGTTACCAAAAAAAAAGACATTGCACATTATACATTGCAATTCTATCGAATATTTACTAGTAAGGAGTTGACAAATAATCATTGAAAATAGCATTGCATCTCAATATTGTCACTTTTTACTGATAAGTAAGAACACACACGATTCAACCCCTCCTACAACAGGGTAAGATCCTCCAACCAGCACGATGAAGGTTGGATTGGCTACTCAATTCCTCCGTCAAACTATTACGTAATATTGGACGGAGGGAGTGTCATTCTTTCACGAACACAATCAGAACTCTTCACAAATTGCATACCCAAAATAGAAAGTCACTCGTTCTCAATCACTACAATGCTATTGATTGTGGGTAGCATTGGTTCACCTCCATACGCAGATATTCCCAAGCTTGCTTGCATTTTTCATATTTGGCCTGCATACTATGTAGAAATTCCTCAGCCCAGGGCTCATTTTTCCCTTCCATGCTCAACTCGTAAGGCACTGTAAAACTGCTCAAACAAAGATCAATCCAGTAAGTTTTCAGCATCACGCACAATTGCAGTTCAAATCTTTTTATTTATGCCTTCTAGGAGAAAAAAAGCACGTAAATGAGATTAATTGTCATGACGAGTATTTATAAGGCTTATTCAGAGTATGCAAAACAAAGGCAGATTTAGTTGTGTGGGAATATAAAATAAATAAATTATATATCCTTTTCCTAACCACTCGAGCTATTGGGAAACTTGTTCATGGTATCGAGCACCAGCATCTCGGGGGTCCTGCATTCAAGTCTCATCAGGAGGCATTTATACACCAACTATGTTCCACGTGCTGCTCCTGCTGGATGCTTGCACTTGAGGTTGGGTGTTTGAATATAGAATAAATAATACAAAATCCCTTTACTAACAGTTCGAGCTTTTATGAAATTTAGTTATCTTACAGGTTGAAGGTTGGACAACAACATACATACTGAATAAATTCAACGACACACTTGTCCAAGCACTTTCACATTTTCCCTCTCATTAACAAATATTGAAAACTGTGACATGATATAAAACACATTTACCAACTTAAAATGCAACCTACTGAGCCAAAAAGTACAAAGATAATAACTTAAAATGCACACCTCATAAGTTCCTCTTTACAAGAACCTCTACCAAGTGCTTGATTGCTGCACAGGTCCAATTAAAGCTTCAGCTTCTTATTTCACATAACAAGTCTTTTACTATGACAAACAAGCAAATTCTATACCTGCCAATAAATATCTGGAAAATGTGAAGAGACTTTGTTGACAGGTTGAAAACCGCATCAGCAATGTGATCCTTGCCAAACAAATAAACTACGGGATATCCAAGAAGCCATCTGTATACATCATCAGATTAAATAGTACACTTAACATTTTTAGCAAAAAACAAGGTTTCCTCAATCAGTATCAGGTGGCACGTATCACAATTGGATTTGTATCCATATATCTTCAACTGTTGTTGCGTAACAAAATTGCACTAAGTCACATGCATTCACTACACAATTAATCTACAGAGCTTTCATTATAGAAATAACAATATAAAAAGCTAAAAAGATCAAAAATGTAAATTTAGCAAATTTTCCAAAAGCAAAAAACATATCCTGCAACCTAAACAGTACAGCAAGGTTCTAACTCATTAATATACCACATAATCTGTACATTCACTTCATTTCCGGGTTAGCCAAATCACTAGTTACACTGCTATTCATAAAGACGACTTTCAAATTTTTTAACTATGGGCAGAGCTCTCAATTTCCAAGGCCACAATATCGCTGATTGCAATATAATTCTCCTATTTATATCCTTTACTATGTCACCCAACAATATGTCCATCAAATGACAGTTTAAAATTTGCACATAACTAAAATAACATGTCAAGATCCATAATGCAAGAAAACGCCAGCAAACAATAGCAAATTGGATAAACTCTTCATATGCCTAATAATTAGTTTACTTCAGCCACCAGGAACAAGGATGCTTACCCATTGAGAGTCGGCAAGGTGACTTGCGTGTCATGCATATATCTAGTGAGATCAATTACATCAGAAGACTCAAAAGAAGAACTTGAGTCTTTATGTTCAGTATCCTCCAAAGACTTATTTTGCTCTGATGAAAGAAGTGAACTACCCTTTTCATCAGCAAATATCACAGATGAGAATTGATTTTGAATTGATACAAGTCCTGATATGACCGAGTTCTGCAGCGTGTGTGAAAGCATCTGCAAATAAACAGAAGTTAAGCGATCGATCATAGATCTAACAAAACACAAAATGAAAAGCTAAAAACCACAATATGACACAAGAACACCTTTGGAGGATCATGCTCAAGGTCAACAAATTTCAGCTTTGTCTGCAAACTAATGCTTGACGAAATAAGCTCTGCCATTCCTCCTTTGTGTACTAGATAAATCATTTCGTCAATTATCATCACTCTCAAAGGTTGCAAGAAAGATGACTCCTGTCCTACAACAGAATCCAATCTAAAATAAAATAGCCTACTGGGAAAAGGTCCAAACTGCTGTGAACTAGTTAATAAGTACAAAAAAATACGAATTCACAAGATTAAAATGCCATTTAGAATGACACCCAGCATATGACACTTTTGACACCCATTTCCTAAATCTTAAATCCATATTTATTTGTGGCACCTAAGTTCCCCATGCAGCACATGATAAGTCCCCAAATCATCCTCACAGTAAACCAATTATTGAGTTCTGCATAAACAAGGTTCCACTTAAGATCCAAAAATTTTGCACTGCATAACCCAAATACACAAGCTCGAAGTTAATCCCTCTAAATAATGGCACAGCTTCAATGAAACATAGCTTTTCAACCAGACAGCAGATTCAAGACTATAGATACATGAGACTGCTTGTTTGGAGATCTATAATGGCTGTCCAGTGTGCATTGCGCCTATTAAAATTGCTTCTCTGATTATCGGCTCTTCATTTCCACTCCATTCAATTCTCTTTTTGGTTTGATGAGATATCCAAATGGCATTCTATTTTAAGCTATCAAAACTCCTATTTAACCTAAATTTCTTGGTGTTTTATACACTAAACATCAAATTACTTACTGACAGTTAAGAGTTTTATTTTCCTCTTATGGTAAAAGACAGGATAGATAACAGACAAAACTACTGTAGAAAATATGAGTCTCAAGGCATCATCATCTACACCAAACTACTATGTCAGCATTTAGCTTTTCCAATTTTCATAGTGATGATAAATTATTCATGTGAGAAGAGATTGGCAAGGTTTTATGATAGCCCATTATTACAGCTGACAGAATCCTCTCGAGAAGATACAATGATATTCATCATTATCATCATCATCACCATCATCAATATTTCATTATCATCATTCGCCATCCTTACATTTGGAGTTGACTTCATGAGATAATTATTAGCAGAAAGTAAAGAAATTCTCAACACAGTTAAAAGGACAGAACAATTAATAAAAAATAGACCTAACAAAATTAAATGATCCCAATATAAGGATTTCAGAATTCAAACCTTTTGAGAACAACGAAGAAATAAGCAGAGATGTTCTTGAAGTTCAGGCATTTTCCCTCCATAGTCCACCATTATTACTGGCCTTAATCCTGTACAGAGTGCTAAGATATCTGCATATGCAAGCACCAATCTCTTATAAGATACACTTATTTTTGGTGTATACTGTACGTATAACCAATCTTACAATGTACCGAAATGCATTGCTGCCCCTTATGGCACCATTAACAACAGCTTTCCAAAAAACAATGTGATGAGGACATGACTTCTCATTTTGTTAAAACTGTTTTCACGTCAACTTCATCGAATTTTCTGAGTGAAACTAGGGAATCATGCAGACAAAAAGTAGCCAATAAAATGCCTAGATTTCCCGCAAGGCTATTCCCACCAGCTGCTTCTTTCGGTAGCATACAATTAACCTGCTTTCAGCCAAAATTTTATGTTTGAAATTTAAAAGTCCCCTTAAAGGTTATATACTGACATAAATTGTTAGTTCCTTCCTAAGGAAAAGTGTTCAACTAATATGGCAACAGAGAGGATCGTCCTTGGCTCAGTAACAGTTTGTGTTTCTAGGAAAAGTGGGCTAACTTACATTTTAGAGTTCATATAAGTTGTACCGTTTTCATTACTGTATAACTAAACTAAACCGCACAAAGATAATTATATTAAAAAACAGAGTAAAAATAAACAAGTCTCCAAGAAACAGAGCAAAAGAAACGCTGATAAACAGCACAACAAGCAATTAAATTTCAGCATTTAGTCAGTTTGCGGCAATGCAAATGCTATACGATGAATTCAACAGAGAGGCAAGACGATTGAGGTACAGGACAGTGCAGAACGCAGTGCACAAGATAAATTTAGAGAAGCAAAAAACAAAAAAGAAAAAAATAGTGAAAAATCCAAGGACAGAGAGAAAGAGGAGATCTTTGATAGAGGGAAATGGCGAGGATACCGATCTCGAGACGACGTTTAGCATAGGGCTTGAGGCGCCACTTGATGGAAGCGAGACTTAAATTGACCACCTTCACAACCCCCTCCACGCCACCACTCTCCATGATTCGACGAGGAATTCGCCGCCGACTTGAAGCTTTGGGAGGCTCCGGCGATGATGCTTTGAGCTGAGCAGCGGCGACGCACTGGAAAGGTCTTTGCTGGCTCCGCTGTGTGCCGATGGATATCGACCGAGTAACCCTGTTCAATTTTATTTAAAGACCCGACCTGAAGCCCGGTTCAATTTGTCCAGCCCCGCTTTATACGGGAATCTCGTCATAGGGGAGCTTTAATCCCTAATCATTATCCTTTTTCTTATATCTTCCCCTAACTCACCTCACTATTTGGACCCCAGTTGATCCCAGTACAAAATTAAAAATTTCTCACCTGCTCCCCAGTTTTTAAGTAAATAGGTTGACTATTTTTGTGGAAGAGAAGTCTCCAAAATCCATTGCCCAAAAAAAGTTCCATCTCAAGTTCTCAAAAAGTTCCATCTCAAGTTCTCATTAGCAGGGACTCCTGTGTATGGAAATGTGTAGGAATCTGCTGTAGGGTTATCACTGCCCTTACATATTTTGTAAATTGTCAACGAGAGGTCCCCAAAATCCTCTACATAAAAAAAGGCCCATATCGATTTATTATTAGGTTTTTTGTTACAGGGACTGCACCCCATTACGTTGTCTGCAAAGTGTTGGGGATCAATCCCCAAAATCCTCAGTAAAATGTATCCCCTCCTTTCTTTGCCAGAGTTGCGGTTTTTCATACGTGCCGCCCGTGGGCAACCCAAATATGGCTTGGATGGTCACCATGCCCGTTCTACCCTAATTGGCTAGCCATGGCCACTTGGTCGGCTCTCTGAGCCATATCCGGTCGCGACTGCCACAACCAAGAAGAAAGGGAGGCGGGGGAAAAGAAGAAGAGAAAGGAGGAGGAGGAAGAATAAAAAAGAGGGGGAAGCTGATGCGCACTATCGTGATGCCACCGGACGTCGACTCTGTTGAGCAAATAGAGCAAAATGAGGAGGGAGAAAATCTATTGTGGGGGTATGGGGGATACTGAGAATAAGAGTGGAGGAAGGAGGTGGGGGATCGTAGAATAATAAAAAAAATACAAAATAGGAGGGTGGAGTTTACTGGGGTCTAAATAGCCGCATTCCCCACCTAAAAGAGATTTGAGGGAATCTTGTTATATCCTTAATCCTATTTTTAACACTATAAAATTATTTTCATAAAATCTTTAAAATTGACATCCCTACCACTCTCCCCCAGCCTAAATAAAAAGATTGGGAGAATAAAGAAGGGTAGTAATAACCCTACAGCAGATTCCTACACATTTCCATACACATCTGTACAAATATCGTTTCCCAATAAAGAACAGGGTGACTCCAAATGTTTAATTGATACCCTTCTGGAGAACAAAGAACCGCCATGGACAATTCATCACTTTGTTGCAGCCATTCGACGTACACTACTCATGTTTCACACATCTACCATGTTTATTGTGAAGCCAACCAAGCAGCAGACTTTCTATGCAACTTTGCAATTGATCACACATCGTATACTTGGCTATTGAAGCCCCCAAAGGAACTAATACAAACACTACGGGCTGATGTATTAATGTGTACTTTTTCTAGAGTAATAAATATCTAGTCATAAATTGGACTTTGTTGCAAAAAAAAAAAGATTGGGGGAATCTCAATCATATTTTTATCCTTAACATTATACCACCTTAATCCTTATCCCTAACATTATACCTTTACCCACCCTCCCCCAATCAACCTAAATGAGATTAGAGGAATTTCATTATACCTTTAATCCTTAATTTATATATTTATCTTTAGCATTGTACTCCAACCACCCTCCAACCCACCTAAAAGAGATTGGTGGAAATCTCATTATATCCTTAATCCTCAAAATTGCGCAGCCAAGCAATTTTACCCAATAATTTTTTGTAGTGTGAGTGCATTAAAAAATAAAGTAGAAGGTGGCGTCCAACTAGAGTGGGTTGTAGATCTTACACACTAGGGCCATCATGATTGTTTAATATTTAGACCATTACAAGTGCACAAGACAATTGTACTATAGTGAGTATTTCGGGTTGTCGAACCTTAGGGACAAATGAATAATCTACCAAATTCAAGAGAAGTTTGCAATTTTTAATTAATCTAAAAAAGTAATAACTTTAACTAAATTAATTGAGATTTACTTATATGGAGAAATACTAAGGCTTCGAATCCACCACACAATAAACTAGTGTATCATCTCTCTCTCTCTTTTTCTTTTTCTTTCTCTTTCTCTCTCTCTCTCTCTCTCTCTCTCTCTCTCTCTCTCTTTCTAATAGATTCCTAATTGGCAAGTATATTCCTCTCGGACATATACTTGTCAATTCATGATATAGTGCTATCCTCTCGGACGTAACACATAAGTAATTAAAATATGGAATTATAATCTATTTCTCTCGAGCATAAACCAATGAAACTTTATTAATATATAACACCTTAGTTTACTTACGTTCTTGGTTGGACACGCAAGTATTCTTTCGGATTAAAACTCACAAGAATTCACTATATCATCTCTCGAGCACATAGAATAAACTTCAATAAATTAATATTATAACCATAATAAAGATCCATGCACCAACTAGAATAAAAGTTAAGATGAGAAAAAAATAATACAATTAGTCTATTTGGGCTTCATCTACGCCTTTGAAAGAAGCTTAGCCTATCTTTGGAGGAGAAACAATCATCATATTTTTCATAATCTTCTTATTCTTCTTCTCATTTGCTCTAGCCTCTAAAGTCTCCAAAACAACTCAAAATATGACCTAAGATATCCAATACGTTCTCTCTTAAGGCCTATATATATGTTTGAAGAGAAACTACGAAACTCCTTTCCAATTTCGACTCAAAATAGGGTTTAATTTAAGTTTGTCGTATACGGCGATCGATCGCTACATTGCCATCGACCGCTTACTGTTCATCCATAAACTCCAGTAGATACGATCGATTGAAAGGTGATGATTGATAGAGAAAATTTTATTTTTTTTGCTCCGGCGATCGATCGCTTCATTTGCAGATCAATCGGTTACTATTCATTATGCATCACAATCTTCCATTGGACATCAATTTTCACCATGTTTGCAGCTTACGCTTATTTTTCCTACAAAAACTAAAAATTATATTAAAATATCACTAAAATATAATCAAATATTAATATAAACATAAGTTTAGGAAGTAATAAAATGCATAATTTGAGTATATATCACATCTACACACTTCTTATTTCAATGGAACAACTCAAATAGCTTTGCAGTATGAAGATGAGTTTGAGTCTAGAGTTTAAAAACCTTACCGCTATGTGATTCACGAATGTAAAATAATGACAATGTAATATGAGGATGGTTTACATGAGATTGTTCTCATAATATAAGGAGCATGAGGCCAAATTTTTGGGTCGTTGGATTTTGATCTGAGGGGGGTATTAAATCAGTAGGTACGTGAGTGTCAAATCAATGAGTAGATGAGTTATTTGTAGCCGTAAGATCAAGATCCAACGGCTACGACATGAATTGACCTCATATGAGATATTCGAGGGCAATCTCATTTAAACTTTTTCCCTGTAATATTATGATATTATATAACTAAATTTCCTAAAAGTCAAGCTGTTAGGAGAGGGTTGTTATAATATTTAACTCAAATCAACATATGATGAGTCAAACTATATACTCCCTCCGTCCTGTTTTAGTTGTTCCATCTGAAAAATCATATGGATTATCTAAAAAGGAACTATCCTCTTTTCTAGATCATCTAAAGCAGGATGGACGGAGTATGTCTAGGCGGAGGAAGCATAACACTGGCTCCAGATGCTTCACACAGATGTTAACTGGAATACAACATGTATATTTATCAAAACATATGCATTTCATTTCCAACTACATTTACTCAACTCTTATTGTAACCAGCAAATCTTTAGAAATTAAAACAACTCCTTATAGGCCACAAAGTATAAGACAACTACAAACAACAGGGAACCGAAATCTCAATTTAAACTTCTTTGACGAGCGCACAGAGAGGTTGGGCATGCATGATAAGTTCGCCCAAGATCAGGCACAGTGAAATACTCTTCCTCGTCCGCGATCTCAATCCGGGCCTTCTTGTAAGAATAAGCACTGGACTTGCTTGGCCTGCGGTGGGCCGAATCTGCTGCCTGTGGAATCGGCAGCTGAGGAACTTCCGCTGCAGCTGAGCCCTCTTGAGAATGGCTCATTTGCCCGTCATCAAACAAGCCAATATCGGAAAACCACTCCAGCCCGCCAAATCCCACTGCCTCCTTCTGAAAACCCACAAGAAAGAACAAATATTGTAGTGCCTTCAGTATGGAGAAACTATTGGGTATCCCTTGCCCACTATTCCAAGATCGACGGCTTTTCCCGTGAATGACTGATATATTTTATATACGTACGTAAATGACCGAATTGCTTACCTTGTCATTGGGCTCAAATTCCTGAAGCTGCAAAAAGTCGTCAATGGCCCAAGAGGGGGATGAGTAGCCAAGAAGCTGAGGGGAAGGAGCCACTTTCACGTTAGGCGGTAGGGGTGGAGCTTTCTGGTTGGGTGGCTCAAAGTTGGTGGCCGGCTCGGCGTCCTTGGTGGTGCAAGGGGAGCTCAAGCCAATCCGGATGCCGGTGGCCAGCAAGCGCTGGTGGTTGGCGGATCGGCTGCCCGGGGAGTGGATGGGCTCGTCGCATTCCTTGCAAAAGAGGGCCCTGTCCTCCACACAGAAGATGAAAGCTGTCTTCTCCTACAAAAGGGAAGAAACAAAAACAAGCAGTGGTGTAAATGCACAACACTTTGGTTAAGATACTTGGACTAGGTTTGTTTTTGAAGAGAGATACTTGGACTACATAGAATTGTTAGATAAAAGTTTCATGTCGAATGGCCATAATTGGCTAAGTTGATTAAGTTCAAAGATAAATGTGGGATGGCCAAGACATGTGTCTAATCTCTTACCCCCACTCCGTTTAGATGTAATTAATCAGTTTATGAACCGTCACTAGTCGCTAGTAAAGTTTCACCACCCGTCGATCACCTATGATCCAAGGCAAAAGTCATTAGCTCGCGTGCGTAATGAGTTGTGCATCGTCGATCTTGGGTGATGGTCAGTGAAGCTTCACCTGCACTAGGTTTCACTTAAGAAATAATAAAGTGAAGTTGACGATAAAGGTCGGATGGCTAGGACTACATCCGAGTTCAAGCCTCGCTCTCTTGTCAACTCACAAGGATTATATCCTGATTAATGTGTGGTTATTAGTTGGTACACGAGGGGTTTGGCGGCTTTGTAAACAAAACATATACTCCCTCACTTCGGACTTATTATTAACATAAAGGTTTTTCCAAGTGAACTAAGATAAGGTTTTTCCGAATGAACTAAAAATAGTTCATTTGGAAAACTTTATGTTAACTAATAAATCCGGACGGAGGGAGTAGAACAAAGAAAAAACAACTAAATGTGGGTTATTGTCTCAAGAACTAGATTAGGTGAGGTTAATCAATTTGTGTCTGATGTGCAAACATTCATCAATTCCTATGAAACAACAACGATGAATAGCATAGCCCATCTGGGGAAGGTTCATCCGCTCATTGCCGAGGGGATGAGACACAATGGGCCATGGTGGAGAAATGTCCTTGAATAAATATGTTGTTGTTGGGCCTAGGCATCATCGTCACAGACTCACAGGACCCACAGCCATAACCATCAGTGACACTCGAATGTGGGCCTCGAGCATTTAGCTGCATCCACGTGCAAGAAGCTCTGTGGATGTTTCGGTATCAGAATCATCATCATCTACCAAATGGCCCCCATGTCAAGATCGCTTTGACGTCACACCTTCCGTGATCCTTCTATGAGTTTTCCCTTAATTTTCCCTTTTGTTTATGAAAAATGAATGACAAAATATGACATCTATGATACAATTAGATCGACCCTTTTCTACTACAAACTGGTATTAATTCATGAAATATCGAACTGGGTTGCCTACATACCTTAATTACCAACAAGAAACAGACTTGATGCATAAGATGGAGAAGAAATTATTATGAAGAAAAGGCTTTGAGTATCAAGCTTGCATAAATTTGTAACTTGGATGGATGAAACATACTTGGCAAATGTCACAGCGAGGGAGCTTGTCAGAGAGGCAATTGAGGAGAAGCCTCTGGTGCTTGCTTGCGAGCTTGTTGGCTGCATGAATCTCCACATCGCATTTGGCGCAGAGAGCAGCCTCATCTGCGCAGCAAATCAACGTGGCTGGGGCTTTCTCGCACACATCGCACTGAATCTTCATCCTAACTTTCCTTATATGCCTACGTCTTTGGATTCTCAAGCACCTAAAAACACTCTAGATGGAGGTTCTAATCGAGAGTATTTTGGAAGAAAGGAAAGAAAGAAATAAGCTCAGGAGATGCACATGTAGAAGCCCATCTTAAGGAGGAGAGGGAGGATTAGCAGAACTCAGGAATCACAGATTGTGACACACACTCAAGTACTGGCTATGCAAGTAGTGCAACGTTGGCTGAAAGTGGAAACTATCTAGATAAAAACAAGTGGAAACTAGAAGACCAGCGGGATGGATAGAACAAAGACAAACAAAAAATCTGGGATGGAAAAAACGAAATGAAGCATAACAAGATGGCAAAGAAGCAGGAGAGATGAAGGGTTTGTAGGTGGAGTAAACGAGATCATGGAGTACAAGGGTCTTGGAACTTGTGGCTGTGAAGGGTTCGCGCAACTTGTGGCCATGGACTGTTCTTCCCAACTGAATACAATAAATTACAAGTCCTTATGATGCGTGCATCTTGATGCACATCTATTCAAGTGGAAGCACATAAGCTGAAGAATTCTAGCCATAAGAACATTGACTCTACATCCTGTCGGCATATACTCAATGAGAAAACGATAATGGGGGCCAATGGTTCGACGCTCATGTTCATACTGGTGCCAACGATAAATTATTAGGTACGCATAGCGTACGGGAAACTCATGCTCACCGCCAATGGGTGATTGACACGATCTTCTAGTTACATGAGAGTCCACAAATTGGATTTCGTGTCAATCATCAGTTGGTGATGAGCATAAAATCCGGGTATGCGACGTGTACCTAATAACTTCTCGGTGCCAACACACTACACACTGCATGGTGGTGTCCGGGTCTCCTTGTGTGTTTGGCGTACGAATTGGAGTCTATGTCCGCCGTATGATATGGGTTCTATCTTCCTTCTACTTATTTCTCATTATCTAAACATTATCTTGTTTGACTAAGCACTACATATTAACGGTTGTATACGGAGAAAGTATTTAGTACGCTCTCGATGCCACGTGGGATTTGCGCACAGATTTAGCGATTCTCCTCCATGCCAGACATTATCCCCGTGGAACGGTTCATGGGACGTGGTGGAAAGGTCCATTGGATGGACAATTGCATAGGCCACGTGGTGGAACTGAGCGTGTCATGTACGCACAAATTCCACATGGCATGCCAGGCGCAAGGAATAAATAATTTCTCGTGCATGTGATAAAATAAAAACAAACAAAACGGTTGTGCATGAGCTTTTGTGAAATTGCATCTTAATTTTGCTTGTGGAGTTTAAAAGCACCCTGGCCAGTCCACAAAGATTGGGCTGATTATAGTGCTTCAATTCATGATCTTCATACACCCTTCGCTCATGTCATTGTAGGGTATTCTTCTTTTCATGTTGGAGGTTATGTCATTTTCTCCTACTAAAACAGTTTTTTGGAACCTACTACTACAACAGTTCATTAAAAAGCACCCTGGCCAGACCACAAAGATTGGGCGGATTATAGTACTTCAATTCATGATCTTCATACACCCTTCGCTCATGTCATTGTAGGGTATTTTTCTTTTCATGGTGGAGGTTGTCTTTTTCTCCTACTAAAACAGTTTTTTGGAAGGAACCTACTACTACAACAGTTCATTAAAAAGCACCCTGGCCAGACCACAAAGATTGGGCTGATTATAGTACTTCAATTCATGATCTTCATATACCCTTCGCTCATGTCATTGTAGGGTATTTTTCTTTTCATGGTGGAGGTTATGTCATTTTCTCCTGCTAAAACAGTTTAATTTTTGGAAGGAACCTACTACTACAACAGTTCATTAAAAGCACCCTGGCCAGACCACAAAGATTGGGCTGATTATAGTACTTCGATTCATGATCTTCATACACCCTTCGCTCATGTCATTGAAGGGTATTTTTCTTTTCATGGTGGAGGTTATGTCATTTTCTCCTGCTAAAACAGTTTTTTGAAGGAACCTACTACTACAACAGTTCGTTGTGTGGTTGGTTTGACTCACGGCTCTCACCTAGAAGTGAACCCTATCTCTTCTCCGTCATTATCAACTTAGCTTGGAGTAGTGAATGGTTTTAGGTCATAATCAACTTAGCTGGGGACAATAAATGCTTTGGGCAACATATCGACCAAGTTCATCCTGACGTGGTGCAATTATTCGTGACCAATTGAAATGATTTGACAGAAGTTTAGTAGGTGAACTTGAAGAGAAAAAGAGACAGTTCATTAATTAAATGACAATTAGGTCCATTTGAAGTATTAGAAACTTAAACCTTAACACCCCCAAAAAAGGTATAGAAACTTAAAACAACTTGTTTTTTTTTCTGCTAAAACATGTTTTCAGATCTTCCAATTGAATCCATGCATGGAAATGACTTCGATTCAAATTGTGCCATTCTATTAGTGGAGGAAAACTAGGCATTTTGTTCTACATCTTGCTGAATGTTAATGATTAATATCTTTGGCAAATACGAATTACTAAAAAGGGCATGCGACTCACAAATGATGCATACCATGAAACCTCGGCATATAATGTTGAAGTACTGAGCTTTGTAGGTTTAACTTCTCTCTAAAACATAACCCAAATATTGCTTCTTTTTTTAAAACATTGATCTTTTTGAAACATCTCCAATCAACAATTTAAACTCTTACATTAAAACATACCATCTTAAGGAAGATCAGATCTTGTCCCTTTACTTACTAAATGGATCAGATCTTATCAACGTCCATGAATGAGATATCATAGATTGAACTGCCAATTATTTTTTTTGCCATGGAATGATTTTTATCCCTTTGCTTACTTACACCAGCAATTTTGAGGAGGACAATGACCACCCCCCATAAGTATCCATACTAACCCCAATTCTTTTTTACATCCTTTCTCACATTTTTTATCCAGGAATGGGGAAATCTCACATTGCTGGATGCATGCTGGCACTTATTGGGCCTGGAACCAAACCAAAATTTTCGACCAACTTGAGAGAACCAATATGCCAAGTGAATGAGCAAAACTTCCGGCCCAGTGTACTGGTTGATAATACTGAAGCTGGGCCTCCATTCATGGGCCAGGGAAGACCACACCCGCCATAGGCCCAAAACGACCCAGCTTCGTCTCCTCCCCGGCTCGGGGCAGGCCAGATCGAGCGATCGATGAGAGAGGCGAGGAAGAGGGAGATGAATCTGGTGTTGGGTTTGGAGCTCATCTTCTTCCTGCTTCCGATTGTGTACGGAGAAGAGCTGAGCTCCAAGGAGTGCGAGAGCCTTGGCTTTACCGGCCTCGCCCTCTGCTCCGACTGCAACACTCTCGCCGAGTACGTCAAAGATGAAGGTCGCCTTCCTTTAAAATATCCTTCTCAAAATATTGGCATTTTCCATGTGCTAACATGTACTCCCTGGTAGAGTATTTGGTTGGAATTCCAAATCTTTGCTTTGATTTGAGTATTGAGTATTTGGGATTCCCTGGCAGAGCATTCTTGCATTTTTTATTTCCTGTTCCGCATTAAATGTCTGGATTGGAAATCCAGAGTGAACTAAAATCACTTCATTTTTCGTTTCTAATCGAGGCAATTAATATGGAACAGAGGGATTACAAGTTTATGCACTTACATAACATTGAGATTTGATTAGTTTTAATCTTTCTTATATAGAGTTGGTATCGGACTGTCGGAAGTGCTGTGCAGAGGATTCTGACGATTCCACGGGCAAGGTATGTACTGCTGGATGATAGGTGGATGAATTAGTTGGCTATTGTTCCAGGAAATTGGAAAATGAAATTAACTCAAAAGGCTTGTCCAAACTGTTTCTCTCTGATTTTAGGAAGAATTATATTGGCTCTATTACTGAACTGGAAAATTTTGATGTTGCGCTCAAGATATAAGTTACGGGACAAGTAGCTCTTTTTGAATTAATAATAATTGACTTAATCAAGGCGCAAAGTTTAAGTTGCAAAATTATTGTCTGGATGATACTTTGGTTCGATGTTTATTGTCCAGGGCCCTTTTTTATGATGGATGCGTGTAGGTAAATGATGGAATTTGACTTGGAGGAATGAAACCCCTTTTTCCACCTATGTTGTGACTTCATGATCTCTCTTAGTGGCTTGCAAGCCTCAAACCTTAGATTAGCTCTTTCATATTTTTTATGATTGGAATTTTTTGGATAATTGATTAGTTGTGGAGCAATTGACTTCCTAGACTGGACTAGTGCACGTAATAGCTGACCCGCCTATCATTTTTCCAATAAATTGTCCATGTCATATTTGATTCTTCTTTGAAAGAATATGATACTGGTAAATGGGGAAGAAGAGAGCAAAGTTTGGAGAAGAGGATGAAACTGTCGTGCTTAGATAAAGCTCTAGCACAACCTCTCTATTAATAATTACCTAAATGATGCCCACGAATTTGTAAATACTCCCAACGAACGTTAAGATTGTATGCGACTAAAGTAGGCCAGACCCCAATATGAGATCTCAACAAACACTGCTCTACAAGACTTGAGTGTAAATCAG
Source organism: Houttuynia cordata (assembly GCA_039654745.1). Lineage (NCBI taxonomy): Eukaryota > Viridiplantae > Streptophyta > Magnoliopsida > Piperales > Saururaceae > Houttuynia > Houttuynia cordata. The sequence goes on from CM077506.1 coordinate 29,461,201, forward strand.
ATAAAGACAGAGTTTAGTGGCCATTAGACTGGTTTTCAGGTTCGGGTGTTCAGACTGCCGAAGCGCAAGGCAGAGGGCCAACCGTTCCCAATGCGTTCATACGCTGACAGGGCCCTCTATCACAAACAAGCGACCAACTAACCTTTGGTATCACGAACTCAGACTGTAAAAAGAGGAAGAAGCCACCAAAATGACTTCTGGGGAATGAGAGAAAGCCAAACAAAAGCGGGTCAGTCAATGCAAGGCAAATCAGATTGAGTTGGCATCCACTCGGGCCATGACGAACAGAGCAGGAACTCGCTTGATCAATGGGAGGATTGGGCTCGGGCAAGTACTAGTTTTTACTATCTATAGCAGCTACCATTCCCTCCCCCGTGGCCAAGCGTCAGGGATGTTGTACAAAACATCGGGGAGTTGGGGGTTTGGTTGGGTGTTTCTGCCCTATCCTCGACTGCTCTCTGCAACTGCTTTCGCCTGTTGCAACCTGAGTGCAGAGGACTAGTTTTTTCTTTCTTAAACTCAATTAATGTTGCTTTATCACAGCGAAGCTTGTATATCACTGATACTTACACATGGTTTGGTTGATCGATGTGAGATTAATTTTTAGCTGATTGTAGACTGATTGACACCAGAACTTACGAAAATTGTAGGCTTAAAAACTTTTCCGCTCCAATATAAACAATAACATCTCTCATCTAATGGAACATAATTTAAAATTGTCTTTGTTAACCTTTATTCTTATAAGTTGGGATGTTGTTTGATTTTCTGAGTTAGAGCACTACTAATCCCATCAAAATTACAGGTTACTTATTCAGGCGCAATTTTAGAAGTTTGCTCTAGGAAACTTGTGTTCTATCCTGAAGTCGTCAGTTTTATTGAAGATGAGAAAGATCAATATCCTTTTGTCAAGATTCAATATTCTTATAACTCTCCACCTAAACTCATTATGCTTGATGAACAAGGCCATCAGAAAGAAACCTTAAGGTTAGTTGTTGTACATTCTGTTCTCTGCCTAATAACGTTCACGTTGTCGAATAATTTAGCTCCAGAGAGCTGTTGACGAATGATCCAAGGTTCATATGTGGATGACATCATTGTTCCTATGTCTATGTCTAATTATTACTTGACTTGGTTTGTCATTTCAACCTGTTATATATATGAACCTTCGATCATTTTGATAGTTTGTCTAATTGTCTTTATTCCCTGAACATCCAGGATTGACAACTGGAAACGTGAACATATACAAAAGTTCCTCAAGGAAAGAGTCAGCCATGGTTCTTCGGCAACCTGACCTTTGTCATAGGTCACCGGCATTCTGCATATACCTGCGTAGATAAAACTGTCAACTTTATTACTGCCATTTCCTGTTATATATATGGCAAATTTTTAGCAGCAGGCACATGTGATTGTCATTGAGGATATAGAATCAATTTTATGTTTTGATTCCGAAATTCTGTTTTTATATGCTTGACTTCATGATAATTATTGATAAAGGTGACTGTTCTCAGTTGGTCTATCAATTCTCTTCAACGGTGTGGTCTGGACAGGATTCTTCTCTTGCAATATAAGACTGGATGACCTCGAGCTTAGCTATTACTCCGTCGGAAAAATTAGGTAGAGTGAAGAATTGAAAATTTTAAGCCAAAGTGAAACCCACGAGTGGGAAAGTTCTCTGGCTGAGAAATAAGCCTAATTGTGCCCATTTTTCTCAGTCGCAGAAAAAAGGCAACTGTGCCTACTTTTTTCGGAGGGGAATTTGAAAGTTTACGTGGTCGTCGTTGGTTCAGATCACATATTCGATCATTTTACAAAAATTAGTTCAACCTTGTTTGCTCGTTTTCAGCGACTGAAATCTGAATTGTTCGAGTTGTCCATTTTCTAATAACCAGGCAGAAGGGCATCGCAGCTAGGCATGCATAGCGTTAAGTGCAACATGAAGCAGCAAGCAAGGTTTTCCCGCATTCCCCTAGGCGCTAGATGCGGAATTATATGGCCCAATATTTAGCTCCTAAATATCTAGTCATGCTACAAGGAACACTGCCAATCCCAATCTCACTTCTTCCGTCACTATTTCGGAGCTGTTTGGATACTGAATCCTCAGCAGATTTAGGCCTGATTCAACACGAATCTAACCATTCCAACTGTTTTTATGTTTGGATGATAAGATTCAATGGAATGAAAAATTCCATAAGCAGGAAGATTCAGGCCTAATTCCACCTGAATCACTGAATCTCCTCGAGGAGATTCAGATTGTTCACACAAATTCCGATTCCCAAATTTGGCTATCCAAACATGAAGGCATGTTTTTGGTAAGTCCGCTGGAATCTAATTTTCATTCCATTGCATTCCGTATCCAAACGGCCTTCCATTTCGCCCCCATTGAAGAGCTTTTTACATATGACGTGGCGCCAACTTTGAGTTTCCCATATCACCCGGAATCTTTCTCTTTCTCTCATATGACCCGGAATCGGCACCTAGAGTACCAAAAATGCCCTTCTTTTACGTTTTTAAGCCTTTTGTATCCCAAATGCTTCATTCTTCCCAAAATTAGTGATTTACGGGAGCATCAAGTTGGAGAAGAAGATATTCCGGCAAATGTCTGTCCATAATCGCGGTTAAAACCATCGCCGGCGCCGTCTAACTCGGAAAAAAATAAAATTTCATGCAAAAAAACTGTAAAATAGCGGGAAAGACGAAAAAAATATATGATGAAAGGATTTTGATGTAAGATCAGCGGGAAAGCCCTCCCAATAATAAAAATTAAGATCTACATGTAAAAAAATACATATAAAGGCCACTCATTAGTGTTCAACCGCTCATGGACACAAAATAAAAGAATAAAAATGGGCAAAAACGTGAAATACTCGTCGGCGAGTGACAAGTTCAATTTATATATCTTTCTGTGATCCTAATGAGGTGGAAGAGGAAGAAAAATAAGGAAGAACACAAAAAAAAAGGGCAAAAACAGATAAAAAATGAGCGAGTTATGACATTTTAAAAATTGCAACACGACTTGAACTTGAGTCGTGTCATATACAACACGATTTTTCTGCAATTTTCAAAATGTCATAACTCACTCATTTTTTATCCGTTTTTGCCTTTTTTTTTGTTCTTCTTTATTTTTCTTCCTCTTCCACCTCATAAAGATATATTAAGCTAAGAAATGAAGAAAAAAGAAGAAAGTAGAAGCTTTACGGCGAAGAGCTTCCACTTTCTTATTTCTTTTAATTTTTTCTTCATTTTCCAGCCTAATATATCTTCATGATGTGGAAGAGGAGGAAAAATAAAGAAGAACGCAAAAAAATGGGCGAAAACGGATAAAAAATGAGCGAGTTATGACATTTTAAAAATTACAAAAAAATCGCGTTGTATATGACACGACTCAAGGTCAAGTCGTGTTGTCGAATACGCGACTTGACCTTGAGTCGTGTCATATGCAACGCGAATTTTTTGTAATTTTCAAAATATCATAACTCGCTCATTTTTTATCCGTTTTTGCCCATTTTTTTTTGCGTTTTTCTTTATTTTTCCTCCTCTTCTGCCTCATAAAAATATATTAAGCTAAGAAATGAAGAAAAAAGAAGAAAAAAGAAGAAAGTAGAAGCTTTGCGGCGAAGAGCTTCCACTTTCTTATTTCTTCTAATTTTTTTATTTAATATGCTCTCACATGCAAAGTAATGGTAAGTACTTAGAATTGTTGAAGTAGAATGCTTATTTTTGAATGAAGGAAACTTAAGTGAAACTTCTGAAGCAGGTACCAAAATAATTCTTATATGAATATGTTCCTTCTGTAGCTCATTGGCAGGATATATGTGTTGTGTACATTGCCTGGAAGCTGAACTTTTAGAAGGGGGTAACAAACAAAATATCCAAACTGATGAGTTACTAGTTCAGTTCTTAGTAGGACCTTTCAACTAGACGATACTCTCAAAGGGTTCTGTAATGAGGAGGAAGAACTCACGTCAGAGTGATGATGGTACGAACATATATGGTATGTAGTCATTTATTGTACTTTTTTTAGTTAAGATAAGTTAGACAAAGAAATATCGATATCTACCTTGAAATTAAGTTAATTTGGTTCACAGTTAAGATACAATGACCTAAATATTTCTATGTTGAAATTCAATCAGCTGGAAATGGTTCTTATGCTATTTTTTATTGTTCATATTTTTCAAAGGTCTGAGGCCCGATTGCTATAGGTTATTTAGATGCTTCTAGGAAGAGATAACCTACAATACTCCTAAGCTGACCTTGTTCATTAATCTATATCTGTTCAGTAATGTTTGGGCTTCGGTGAGTAGCCATGTACAATGAAGAAAAAATTAAAAGAAATAAGAAAGTGGAAGCTCTTTGCCGCAAAACTTTTACTTTCTTCTTTTTTCTTCTTTTTTCTTCATTTCTTAGCTTAATATATCTTTATGAGGTGGAAGAGAAGGAAAAATAAAGAAAAGCGCAAAAAAATGGGCAAAAACGGATAAAAAATGAGTGAGTTATGACATTTTGAAAATTAAAAAAAATTCATGTTGCATATGACACGACTCAAGGTCAAGTCGTGTATTCGACAACACGACTTGACCTTGAGTCGTGTCATATACAACGCGATTTTTTTTTAATTTTTAAAATGTCATAACTCGCTGATTTTTTATCCGTTTTCGCCCATTTTTTTTGCATTCTTCTTTATTTTTCCTCCTCTTCCACATCATGAAGATATATTAGGCTGAGAAATGAAGAAAAAATTAGAAGAAATAAGAAAGTGAAAGCTCTTCGCCGCAAAGATTCTACTTTCTTCTTTTTTCTTTTTTTATTAGCCTAATATATCTTCATCATGTGGAAGAGGAGGAAAAATAAAGAAGAACGAAAAAAAAAAAAGGGCGAAAACGGATAAAAAATGAGTGAGTTATGACATTTTGAAAATTGCAAAAAAATCGTGTTGCATATGACACGACTCAAAGTCAAGTCGTGTATTCGACAACACGACTTTGCCTTGAGTCGTGTTATATACAACGCGATTTATTTGAAAATTTCAAAATGTCATAACTCGCTCATTTTTTATCCATTTTTGCCCATTTTTTTGTGTTCTTCTTTATTTTTCCTCCTCTTCCACATCATGAAGATATATTAGGCTGAGAAATGAAGAAAAAATTAGAAGAAATAAGAAAGTGGAAGCTCTTCGCCGCAAAGCTTCTACTTTCTTCTTTTTTCTTCATTTCTTAGCTTAATATATCTTTATGAGGTGGAAGAGGAGGAAAAATAAAGAAGAACGCAAAAAAAATGGGCAAAAACGGATAAAAAATGAGCGAGTTATGACATTTTAAAAATTACAAAAAATTCGTGTTGCATATGACACGACTCAAGGTCAAGTCGTGTAATCGACAACACGACTTGACCTTGAGTCGTGTCATATACAACGTGATTTTTTTGTAATTTTTAAAATGTCATAACTCACTCATTTTTTATCCGTTTTCGCCCATTTTTTTTCATTCTTCTTTATTTTTCCTCATTTTCCACATGATGAAGATATATTAGGCTAATAAAAAAAAAGAAAAAAGAAGAAAGTGGAAGCTCTTCGCCGCAAAGCTTCTACTTTCTTCTTTTTTCTTCATTTTTTAGCTTAATATATCTTTATGAGATGGAAGATGAGGAAAAATAAAGAAGAACGCAAAAAAAGGGCGAAAACGGATAAAAAATGAGCGAGTTATGACATTTTGAAAATTGCAAAAAAATCGTGTCGCATATGACACGACTCAAGTTCAAGTCGTGTTGCAATTTTTAAAATGTCATAACTCGCTCATTTTTTATCTACTTTTGCCAATTTTTTTGCGTTCTTCTTTATTTTTCTTCTTCTTCCACCTCATTAGGATCACAGAAAGATATATAAATTAAACTTGTCGCTCGCCGACGAGTATTTCACGTTTTTGCCCATTTTTATTCTTTTATTTTGTGTCAATGAGTGGTTGAACACTAATGAGTGGCCTTTATATGTATTTTTTTACATGTAGATCTTAATTTTTGTTGTTGGGAGGGCTTTCCCGCTGATCTTACATCAAAATCCTTTCATCATATATTTTTTTCGTCTTTCCCGCTATTTTACAGTTTTTTGGTATGAAATTTTATTTTTTTCCGAGTTAGACAGCGCCGGCGATGGTTTCAACCGCGATTATGGACGGACCTTTGCCGAAATATCTTCTTCCCCAACTTGATGCTCCCGTAAATCACTAATTTTGGGAAGAATGAAGCATTTGGGATACAAAAGGCTTAAAAACATAAAAGAAGGGCATTTTCGGTACTCTAGGTGCCGATTCGGGGTCATACGGGAGAAAGAGAAAGATTCCGGGTGATATGGGAAACTCAAAGTTGGCGCCAGGTCATATGTAAAAAGCTCCCCATTGAATCACAACTATAGACAATGTTTTAACTTCTAAGATGGGTCCGGTTAACTGGCCTTTCTTAATGTTACAACTGAAACTTAAATTGCTAAAACAACTACTTTAGTATATACTTGAAGAATGCATCCTCACAGAACATAGTATTACAACAAAAATTCGACGAAAAGTCCGACGAAGCTAAAAAGATCATAAATTTGACTTTTTTTCAGGATCAAAATTCTGACTCTAGCTTAAATTGTAAACCTAACATCTTGAGCCTTTGAACGCTGGGGAGTTGCCAAAAGAAGAAAGTACTCTCAACCAAGTCTCAGCATGTATATTTGTAAAGCAATACAAAATAAAATATCCATCACGAATCGGGGAACTGCAGGGTCAATGTGATGGTTTAATTGGTTTTACCTTCTTCACATCCCCAGGCTGCTTCTTCTCTCCCTCTGCAACTTTTTTCTTCTCCTTCCTCTCCCTCTTCTTTAAGGCATGCATGTGAGCTCGGAGAATGGTGGCATATGATGCCTGAAATCGTAAGTGTTCCTTCGCTGAAAGCTGGTCAGGATATTAAGGACAAATAACAACATTTCAGAAACTTGGATCCACAAAAGAAACTAACCGCAAAGACGAATTTTGCTATAACAGAATGGTTGACTGCAATAAAGATAGCCCAGATTATCTACCATAAAGACAGCCCAGATAGTAAATCAAGCACATGCAATCATGCGACTACCTGTTAAATGCAATCATGTAAAAGGCTGAAAACTAAAAATTAACATAAAGTTGAAAGTGGTTCAAAATTGCTTGGAGCGTAAGGTCACCTTAATGCTGTTGGGCATTAATATCAGTCCGAATATGCACAGTTTTGATTTTATAGCAAATTCAACTGAAAAAATATTTATTATTCGATTCTAGAGCATGTATGTAAAATATGGACTACACTTTCCAAATAGAAACAAGTATGGCTTCTGAAAATGGAAAACATCCCGCCTAACATTAAGAAAATAGTTATCTAAATCAAAGATTTTAGGTAGTAATTAAATTTACCCACTTCATTATTTTCAAACATGCTTCCTCATATATTCTCATCACTCATGATTCTAACAAACAATGTACATTTTGCCACTTTGCAGACCGGTGCACATAATTTGTACAGGGCATGCATGATAAGAATGGTAAGAGTAAAGAGGATCCACAATTTAGTGCAAAATTGCTCAAACTAAAGAAGAGTTACTCCTTATCCAACTCAAAATGTATATAATCCAAGAAATTCCAGTCAAAACTGTGCTGAACTATACAGCTACATGAAACTCATATATCCAAATTGATTGTTCTACCAGGCTATAATATAGGTGGTATTTGCTCTAACAGGTAAAACATTTTGACGCTAAAATCTCATCAGTAAGAGATATATACAGGAGAACTCAAGAGTAGTTTAGACTCATTGTAAATGCATATCTATAAGACACATGAGATGGCTGTATATGCATCATCCTCTAATATTTAATGTATTCCTCAAAATAGCAGACACTAGCAGATAGTAGCAGTCATTTTAATGTTCAAGGAACTTGTGTTCGCCTTTTTTGCATAAAGATACTTAGACCAATCACATAATATTTTTTTTGTGAAACACTAGAAAAAACATGGATTGCAATTCCGTGTAACTGCAAAGGAGGTATAAGTGTGGTTTTCTTTTTTGTTATCTTTTTTTCTTGTGCTGTTTTGGATATTAAGCATATCGGTGAAGTCAACAAATACAAATGCATTCGATGATTTTTTTCTTTTCACTTATGCTTAACCTAGGAAGACTAAACAATGAATGGATTCTACAATAAAAATACAAACTGAGAATATAAATATAAAAATCACATACCGAAGATGAAATTGTCTTTTTACCATCAGTGGCACGAACAAGACATCTATGTTCAACTTCCTGCCCCTCATTCTCCATTTTAACTCTTCTAGCCTTACTCTTTAGTGATGCTACAATTCCAAAAGGGAAAAGTGTTAAGATGCCCATGGGCAGGCAATACCAAAAGAAACCCCCAAAGAACTGGTTAAAGGTGAAAAACGAAGAAACCAAAAACTGACAGAAAATTACATCGCTTGAGGGTGACCCACACAGATCCTTTCTCCCGATGTCGTTCATACATGCTGGTGAGCTCGCTGAGGAACGGGTCAGGTTGCAAAAGAACCTACATAAATTTGACTTCAACCATCAAACCTCAATGACAATACTAAATATCCAAACTACTGGTTCACATTCGTGGTATGAAAACATCAACCAAATTACTAACTTTTTAAAATTTGGGTAACACTACATACTGCAACTACAAATTCAACCAAATTACTAACTATTTGAAATTTGTGTAACAGTACATACTGCAACTACAAATTCAAAACATATAAATAGCCGATTAAACCATGGAAGCTAAAAGCGCTGAAATTCTTATGAATTTGACAAGTAACATAAGGTGTCAACAATATGTGATATGTACTAGCACTCATTGCTTTTATCTCCTTCATAAACACAATCTATTCGAATCAAAGCTAGAGCTTTCAGGAAACTTTGTTATTTTACATAGGTATTGGATAATGGGTCTAGGGATCAAGTGTCATTGCAGGCGCATACCACAATTGTGTTCCATGTGCTGCACTTGATGGACACTTACACGTGAGTGGGGTGTCGTAATATAAAATAGTCCCTCCGTCTGGAATTATTATTACCATAAGGTTTCCAAAATGTACTAATTTTAGTCCATTCTGAAAATCCTTATGATAATAATAATTCCGGACGGAGAGAGTAAATAAACAAGTCTTTCATTTCCTAACAGCTCAGCTTTTAGGGAACTTGGTTATCTAACATAATATTATACTCTTTCTGTCATATTTTAGATGCTCAATCTGGAAAAAAGGGCAGTCCTGTTTTAGAAGCCCCATATGGTCAATCTAAGTGGATTTTGAACCTCTTCTTTCGCTATCCCATTAGTTGGGGTTTCCCTCATCCAATAAAAATCAACATCTTTTCAGATAGAGCCTCAAAAACATGGCGAAGGGAATAATAAACAGTACCAGAGTGCACCAAAGTGAATAAACCAATCCGGGCAGCAGAGAAACGGTAATGTCACTATCCAGTGAAGAAAGCATGAACAATCCAATTACCCAATACTAAAGAAAGTCGGAGTAGATGCCAAAACAACAAGTACAAGAACCAAAACTGAAACTTCCCAGCAGGGATTACTTTGAGAAAGAGAGCTTTTACGAATGGAAAAGAAAAAAACGGAATTGAAATTGTGAGATTGAGTTCGGGGAGAGAGATTCACCATGTCTGCTCGTGAGGCGGGGAATCGTGCTTCCGCCGGCCGGCCAGTCGGGATCGCGAGAACGGAGCCTCAAATTGACCGACCGGAGTTCCCCTCTGAAAACCAAGTTCACAATGATCTGATCGATTGGTCCGGTTCTCGGTTTATAGGCGACTTAAGAGCGGTACGGTCGGTGATTATCCACCGTCTGTCTTCAGGGGGTGGGCTCCCTAAGCCACGCGGTGGTGAATTAAAAAAAAGGAAACGAAATAACGTGTTTATAAAAATAAAGTGTTTTCCTGAAGTGACCAAGGACCAATGGGCACGTGGAGGGAACGACCCTAGAAACTTAGGTAAAGTTATAAATTCTCCCTATTAATACTATTTTTCCCATTTTTTTTATCACAGCCAACCTCATATGCTAGTATTATAGCAAAAAAAAAAACTTCATGTAAAATAAAATATGGGCCCATAGCATTTCTATAAAGGGCAAGCGGGAGAAGAAGCATTTTCCCTTTCTTCCTCTCTCTTGATGACATGGGAAACTCTCCTTGGTGGTAATGTGATGATGGTAATAGAAATTGGTCAACTAGAAGAATTGTTTATGACTGTCCATAACATGTGCACGTTCTTAACCGTGAGATCATGTGGGCCCTACATCGATCTGGCTGCAGTTAGGACCCCGAACGAACACGTTCTGGGCATGCTAATTTGTGGACACGTTGTATTACATTTTGCTTTTTAGGTTACACACCGGTTCCGGTCAACAACGTTGCCAAAATTCTCAACCTTCAGTGTTTCGACCCATTAGTCTCAAAGGTTAGGTTTCTGCCTCTTATGTTGGGTTTAAAACGCATGATAGCAATGTGTATCGTGTGTTAAAACTTAAAACACATGAGACAAGGCCGAAACCTAAATTGGGCTGCAATGCTGAAGTTTTGGGATTTTGCAAACATAAACCTGAAAAAGGGGCACAAGTCCTTTGTTGGACACAGAAGGTGAACCATGGCAGGCTAATTTGCAAGATTAACGAATGAAATTGAACCTTCGCTATAAGAAGCATTACCGCAGTTCAAACGATCTAAAGTATTTATCTCTGATTTACAAATTCAGTAGCCACTTGACTCCATATATATATGTCCTTAACCTACCTGATCCCGAAGTCGCTCTATTTTTCTTCAATACAGTTAACTTGTTTGCGGTCATACTTAATCAAACAGAACCTAGGCTTGATCATAAACATAAACATCCTACAGCTAGCGGAGCACTGGAGTTGCATTCATGTGGACTTTGGTAGAGTCTTCTAACAGTTGTCATGCCAATTGGTTATATAAATATACTCAACAACATTTGGTGTATATACAGCCTAAAATTAATTCGCAACTTATAACAAGGCTGTAAAAAATAGAATCTATTTGGTTAATAACATTAACTAAACAAATGTAAACAATCAATCTCTACTTATATCTGTTTCATTAAGCTCAAAAATAGCATCAAAACTGAAACCTTTTCCAGGTTCAAAAATTGCTTCAAGCTCTTCAAAGCTCTGCTCAAGTTTAAGATTGGCAGTCACGTTCATTCCTTCCTGCGGCACCCAAAAAAAGTGACTATAATATTTTAAGAGTACTAGAATGAAATGAAATGGACATGGGTTAGGACAATTTGCATGCCCCGCTCTTACATCTTCCACTGTTTCAGTCACCGCAGTGTTGATTATTTTCTTGATTGCTTGCTTAGTTACTTTGGATGGACCAAGGATATGTAATAAGATGTCTTTAGGAATCTGGTATATAAAAAGATGAAAAACAGTAAATAGCAGACCGTACTTCTCCAAAATGCTTGTGCGTTACACAATTTACATTACCAACTGAATATTTCTATACAGATACACTGCATAAGTATGGCCAAAACACGATCACAGTTTATGAGCTACTTCTATAGGATAAGAAATAGTAATTAGGCACTTTTCCTATTTAATTCAAGCTGTACAGGAGAAGCTCTTTCAATTCAAGTGTGTAACAGTACAAAGGAAAAAAACAGTAAAACGAAAAAGAAGGTTAATTGCTGCAATTGCTTACATCAGGTGTCTTTCCTGAGTGGTGCCAATCCAACAGAACCACATTGCCGTCCATATCAAGAAGCCAATGATATTAGCATTCGGAATTGTTATAGACCAACAAGAGCAGATGAAGCAATTCACTATTCACTATAGCACTTTCCATTGGAATCGAGTTTACCTCCTTTTACTCTGCGAAAGCCTGGAATTGGTTGAGCAGCGGCAACTGACTTTGAGAAAACATCATCAAAAATATCTTGGGTCCTTGAACCAGATACATCAATTCTTATCTGATATACACATACACTTCATAATTCATATATGATCAATAGAATGTGAAACAATTCACAATAAGTATGGGATTTCTCTTGTCTCTTTTCACCTTTAACTCTCTAGAATTGGTGACATTTTCAGAAGCTGCAGACTCCTGATAGACAGAGGTGACGTCATCTTCAAAGTTGCAAAGCACTACAAGATATTAAACAAAATCATGGATCTCCATCATAATTACCCACTAAGGATTGATGAAAAAGTAAATAAATTTCATTAACGACCATGACATATTGAAAAAACAAAAAATCTCTGTATTAGTTAAAATGACTATTAAGAAAATATCATCCCTGAAACATGATGCGACAGAAGGGACACCCACAAATGAAAGGGAGTAACAAATTTTACATGTCCCACTGCACAAATGGTTTCTGAGACTCTCTGAATGGGGTTTACTTTGTCCATACATTAACACACATAAAAATTTTAGTCAAAATGAGAACATTTTTACTTATTAAGATAATGACTTTAGCAAACTGATGCAGTTCATATGCAAGTTTTGAAATGTCATCTAGGTGTACGTGCTTATTATCATTAGGTAGTGGTTAAGTGCAATTTTACTAGAATCATTTAGATATAGAAAATAATTTAGAATACCATAATCCTCCTTTATACCTGGAGGTGCGGCAGTGACTGCAGCAAAGAGCTTGTAACTGCTGGGAATTCTCAAACTAAAACACCTATCATTTCCAAATAAAAGGAGTTAAATATATTATACTGACGGAACAAGCAAGAGCAATTTGAAGCTTGTGTCTTTTGAATTGAATATGATTTCCAGATAATAGTCCTTATCTTTGAAAATATGTTTCTCTAGAGTGACTTTTTTAGAGGGCTAAGATTATCCAATGTGGTTTTTCATGCTTTATTACATAGTGTCGCAACATGGAGAGAAAAGAACATCTTCTCGTATATTTAACCTTGACTGATCATAAAGACTAAGCCATTCGAGTTGTTTTAGGTATTGCAAACCACAGTTCAACAATCAGTCAAAGACTGACACCATTTCATCCTGGAGATAGACTTGTTAAAACCCATTGCAAACATATGTGGGAGTAAATACTATTGTAAGGGAAGCTCTAAAAAGTCAAAAAAGGCATAACTGAACCAAGCGAACATCATCATGCATACAAAAATCTCTCTAGTATCCATAAAAACAGAAGATTGTTATGTCTAAGCTCAATTATCTTCCATTACGGCAACTCTAAGTACATTGATCCTAAGGAAAACAACACATTAATGCAAACACAAACACCTAAATCCACGGCCTCTAAAAAAAGTCCTTTTGTACCAAATCAAGCAAAGCCTCTTTAAAGAAATGGAGCATGCACTCATGTTTTTTCGTCTATTTTACAATTAATATAATCCCTCCATCCGGATTTATTATCACCATATTTTTTCGTCTACTTTATGGTCATAATAAACCCGGACGGAGGGAGTATGAGCTTGTACTCTCTCTCTCTCTCTCTCTCTCTCTCTCTCTATCTAAGCTTGTACTATTCCGTAAATAACGCAACAGTTTAGAAAAAAGGAAGAGAGAGAGAGAATGGTAAAGATGGCACCTTGACGAAAGGCTATGTACATATTTCGTCGTACAGGGCAGCAGGCTTGCTCTATGATAGCATGAAGTTCCACTGAAGAAACCCGCCACTTCTTTATTTTTACTCTGGAAAAACAGATAATATAAAGCTAGAACACGCTTGTTCAAATGCTAAATGCAGCAACAACTGCTAAAATAGCGACTCGAGCTGTAGAAACAAGCTCAAGAAGTACTAAAATGGCAAGAAAATAAACAGAGAAAAGATGGTACAATGGCGAGCTTTACCTGAGGACATAAACGGGCGAAAAGGGTACTCACGGCCGACTCCATCTCTGCCGACCGACCGCCGGATTAGAGAGATTGGGTTGAGGACGCCAGTGAGCTTCTTCGCTTCAGTTCAGGCAAAGCTCGTGCCTTTTGAAGGACTTGGGTCGTAAATGTAAGCAAAGCAGAGGGCTGTTACGTGCGCTGGCCATCCTATCTCTTGGAGCCAGAGGAAGTTGCAGAGAGGAAACAGAGTAGTCATGGCTTCCTTGGCGATTCCGGAGTCTCTGGCACTGGCGGGCGCAAGCTTTGGCATCCCCTGCCGTCGTCGTCCTTGTGCTTACACTGTGAGTAATCTCTGAATTGTGATGATTCCATTTACAGGAACAGAGATTAGATGCTTCTATAGTATGCTTGAACAGCCCACAGAAATTGAGTAAATGCTACCTGCTTTTCCTAATTTGGTGCAAAATGGAGCTGAAAGAACGTGTTCTTTCGTGATAATCTTAATGCCTTGGTATCCTCTGTCTCTGCATTGAACTGTCTTATTGATGATGGCATTACACAGGTAGCAGCTCTGAGTTGCGTTTCCAAGCAACTTCATTGCATATGTACAACTAGTGTTCGGGTTGAGAATGTTAAAAACAAGAGGTACATGCTTCATTTCAGATTTATGAGTTGTGCAATCTTATTATATGTATGGACATGGATCATTGTCGTTGTCTTCCTTTTCGCCATTTTAGTTGTGAAATTTGTATGTTGCATCAATTGACACAAGTTTTTAACTAAATGGATATAGATTCTGTGCAGCATTTTGAACTCGTAAATCATGTACCAAAAAGAAACTCGTAAATCCAAAAATTCCATAATCTCTCCATCCAATGAAGCTTTTGTGGATTTGAAAAAACACGGTTCCATTATTACATGGCTGACTTTGCTCCCTCACAACCAAAAACATTAAGGGCCTTAGAGTCTAATAAATTTAACTCATTTTCAAATGCAGATAGGCTTCATTGGATGGAGGGAGTATTTGTCTTACAAAACTTTCCAGCGCATTAGTAAAGATAAAAGGGAAAATCAAGACTATCGTGTAGATAAACGAGTGCCTGTGTCATCTGCAGTATGTAATTTCTTTCAGGATAGTTTCCAGTTTTTCCTTATAAACACTGCATTAGTTTCTTATTTTGTGTAAAAAGGTCATTGTTTGCTCATGGGGTGCACTTCAGACAACCAATATGTTCCTGTCTCTGCAGTTGGTTCAGGTGAAATTAGCTTTCAATCACAACTATAAGTACGTCCATTATCATTTTCCGTTCTGCTTTAGATTTGTAATCTCAGGTCTACATTTCCCATGGTGATTGGTAACTTTGCAAACTCTTCAATGCTCTGTGATAGGTTTGGATGCATCAATCACAGAGCCCCAAGAATTAAGCTTAAAGGATGTCAAGATAGTTGTTGGGTCTCGTGACGATGATAAGATCCATGTGAGTGGTTCTGAACTATATTAGTATTCTTGTAAATTTCTTCTGACACCAGATTACAAGATTTGAGAGGTACTTAATTGATGGACACTTCGGATGTTTTCCCTGTAAATTTTCCAATTCACAAGCAAAAGATGCCACAAGATGAGAATGTATCTTTAACGTAGAAGATAATTCTGAAATTCGAGGGAGCAGGCTTAATCTGTAAAAAACACTGAAACCCTGCCCCCACCCCCTTTCTGTCGGCGGAACCCAGGGATGGGTGGTGCTGTTTTTGCCAAATTTATCAGAACATCATCAAACGGCTTTTGTGTCTGTTCCCCAGTCAGATCCACTCGTAACTAACAATGAAATATCATAAGTCTCCCATTTGCCAGATCCCCAAGAGTTTTTTGTTACAGATCCTTGGTTAAGAGCGAGTCTCGAAGTTTGCCATACAGGAAATCTTAAGCTCTACTGTTGCTGATTATGTTAAGAAGGCAAGTAGTCTTTGATTTACTCGTTCTTACTGCTATTTAGCCTGAGGCCCTGAACTACTGTTCAGAAAATTTTAGGTGATATGAAAGCAGGAGAAATTGAATGTGAAGAGCAAGATGCAGAAGAACTTAAATCTGCATTTAATCCTGGAAGCACCCTCAGCTTCAATGCCTCGATTGAGTTTGAAAATGAAACCAAAACGAGTGTCTGAACATCTTCTGTTTTATCACAATGTTTTTCTCTACTACAATGAATTGTTTTTTTTTTCACCAAAAGCCATCGTACATGGCCATGTCGTCGTCAAAAGGAGCAGCAGTACATGTCTATGGCGAAATTGGTAAGAAAATCCGCAGTTTGATATGCCTGTCAATACACATATTGGAATGAGATTTTGGCAAACCTGCAAAAATACCATCTAATGTGGGATAGAATATATTAATTCCCAATGGTCCAGGCAGAACGTTCTGTAACAAGTATGTAATGATCTGTGAGTCATCTTGTACTATCAAATTCTGCGCTGACATACCTTGTGCTAGTAAGAGTCCTTATAAACAAGCATGAGCGTCAGCCTCTAACACAGCAGCAACACCGAGCAGACAAGCAATTCCTGCAAGAAATTGTCCATGAGAATCCACATCAAAGTTTAAGGTAGCCACCCAAATATTATCCTTTTAAAAGAAGGAAAAGAAAACGTCTTAATGTAGCTGCAGGAACCTCCTTTTTCTGTGTGTTTGCTTGCTTCCAGTAATTGTAGGAAGTGGATAGATACCTAAGTCAAGTGGTCTCTACTCAGATAAGCAATGAAGACGGGGTTTTTCCGTATTGCCAGTCCTTCGTTAAAACAATTTCTGCTTTCCACTTGGATTTGAAGGATGTTTTATGCTGTTTTAGGATGAAAATAGCCTAAAACAGAGGACCACTTCAACATCTTCCCGCAATTCTCCACCTTCATGCACATTATCCACCTTCTCTATACTTCATCAGTCACAGGCATCCAGCTTCATTCTGTACCCTCCTTGAACATCACTCGATGACTCCATATTCCATAAGAGTTCCTCCACCAGGAGGCTGTAGAACCTTGCTGCCTTGGCATCCGCTTCAAATGTGCCGTAAAGGACCAAAAGGCAAAGCTAATAAGATTGGAAAGGGTTATAATATGTCAATGATTGTAACCAACGAGAGAGCAACTCTAAGTTCATCCAAAAGGGCACTTTCATGGGAATAACTACCTTCAATGTTATGTCTAAGCAGTGTATCACAACACCACTTTCCCAATTATAATTCTATCTCCTCCAATTTCCTAAACACTCCCTCCGATATGTATTGAACATTTTGATGTCCGGAGCCCAGGCCGCTCATCTAAAAAGTAAGATATGTAAGCTTCAAGTGCCAAAAAATAAGAGTTTGGAGTACCCTCATAGCCTTCAGATATCATCAGTGTTACGGGCATCCTAGGCGCTCTCAAACTAATATAAAATCCCTCAACGCTAAAACTCAACCACAGCTCAATCTCATAACCAAAGAACATAACATTGTAAAAAAAGGCAAAAAAGAACCTGCAGGTTAACTGTTGCAACACTTTGAAGTGCAACAGCTCAACGGTTAATCGTCAAAGTTTGTTCCATAAATACAATGCTCTTCTTATTACAGGTTCAGCAGAAAATCCTTCAGCATAAGATCCAATTGCTCTCAACAGATTGATAAACTTTTCACCTTTGTCCTGCATCAAATGAGATTTAAAGACAAAAAGCTTGTACATGATGTAGCCAATTAAAATGTATATTTGTGCATGTAAATTTAGAGAAGGATATACCTCAGGTTTTTTAAACACCAAGTCAGATGTGTTAAATGGGACCATATAGAATGGAAGGTCACACCTGATGGCCACCTGTTAAAGAGAGGAAAAAGGACTAAATAATGCGTTCTCTTGCCTTTCAAAACTAAATAAATATGAATAAGCTACACAAACAATTAAAGTAGAAGTTTTAAGAAAGTGCCTAAAAAAGATGCTTTCAGTTAATCTGATTTTTTAGATGGGGAAAACCTTTGTTAAGGTAAAATGAGACAAAAGTCTGATTTAGTGGCATTTGCAAATAGTGAAGAACCACAATTAAAAGAGTTTTGTCTTGGATTTTTCCATCCTCAAACATTAGGCACCCAGTAAGCTGTATGGAGTGAAAAACAGGTAACCACGGAAAATAAAAAATTAGTGTCTCCAGACCAGTTATATGGATCACATTCCTGTCTCCCCTTGGCCAATACCATACACACAATAAGTAAGAATAAAATAACCTAATTACCAAGGTCTTGCTCAAGATAGCTTGGTCCGCATTGGATTTCAGAGCCTGTTTTAGAACATAAACCCTGGTTAAAGACTAGTCAGAAAGATATTGAACTAAATGAAATGAATAGATCAAACATCACAGTAAAAGAATTTAGCTATACCTCTCTGATCCGTTCCTCCTTAACTTGATCGACACATTGCAGTAGGTTTTCTAAAGTACCTGATGCAGCACAGAGGAAAATTAACTTGTATGACTTTTCATAGTTGCGAGTCATGGGTCTTGTGAGACATTTGAACAGTTTAACTGTTCATAATTATGACATGCAATCTATATTAATGTCACTGAAAAAAAAGGAAACATTTAAAACCTTTTCAACCAACACTTTTAAAAACCCCACAAAAAAGTGCATAATAGCTCCAACCATCTCTCTTGTTTGAGAAATTTCCAAGAAAAATAGAGTCAAATAATTGAATAAACCACCTCAAGCGGTCATGCCTACATGGATTTCCGGTTATGTGACAATTTCAAGGTAGAGAGCTTCAGTAAAATTGGCATCTGAAATTGAAATACTACTACCAACAAAATAAAGAAGGAGAATGGTTACATACCAAATCTAGTAATAAGCTTGAGAGCATTCACCGGTCCAATACCATCTACTCCTGCATTCAGGGTAGAATGCCAAAAAGTGAATAATTTAAGTTTCAATAACCGGTTATGACTCAGAGTTTTCTAGGTTCATGAAAGGGCTGAAAAAAATAAGATACTCTAGTCTCTACCGCATAATACATATAAGTTAACAGGACATGCAATAAGAATTCCTAAAGAACATAAACAGAGATTAGAAACAACTTTCCAAGTGTGAGATGTGCTCTTGATACAGCTGTATACTTCATTACGTCAATATTTTTCAATTGAAAGTGTCTGTGACCGGAATCAAACAAACCTGGAACATTGTCAGTGGTATCACCCGAAAGTGCCAACATATCGATATATTGAACGGGCTGCAGAGATCCAAACTTTTTTGCAAACTCCTCCATTCCAAATGAGTCCATTCTACAAAAAAGGACAACGTTTAAGACAAGCACCATCATAATCAACTTGGACAGGATGAAGAAGAAGAAGAAGAGAAGTATAAGATAGATCCTATAACTCATTGCATCAGCTAATCTGCACTTAGTCCAGCTAGTTAAAAACACAACGTGAACATTGCACTTGACTTTTTTCAAACTCAAAATGACAAATATTCATCCGTGGAGGTCTTTTTTTTTTTACACTCAGTTCTCGCTGATCAGACAAAAATCCATCATAATGGCATCATCCGTTTAATGCCTTCCCAACATACTTGCAGTAAGGCCTTGAAAAATGTAGTTATTTATAGTCATGGTTCAAAATATACCTGGTATCAACATGACTAGACATGGAGTGTAGGTAAAAGTGTTACATTTTCTACGTATGAACAATGTCAAAATTAATTGCATTAGGGCACAAAATATTTTCGATGAACATAAAACAGTTAAATATAAATATAATGACCACTAAAGATAAAAGATCAGAACTATAACTGGGATCCACGCGGAGAAATCCGTAAAAGTCGCAATGAAGGAGATAAAATCTGGAAAAAATCTTTGTCGGGGGATGCAACTCGTACCTGTTCCAAGGGGAAAAGGAAAGCAAGAAGTAGATGCTCTTGAGATTAGAGCCCATACTACCAGAAGAAAAGAAGATCAGAGAAAAATAAGAAGATAAATACTAAGCTTCACATCTAAATCACATTTGTATCAGAACAAGAATTGAAGTTACATTAGACCATCTTTGGAAGACATAACAACTGCTAAACAGTAAGAAACCATGCTCATCAGTGAGGAATGAACTGCTGACTCGCCCTTTCAGTGAATGGTCGAGAAAGGGAAGCTCAACATGTTGGCTGTGATAATGTCAATGAATTGAAACAATGTTCTGAGAAGTTTAATCAGTGGATACAACTCACAGGAGAGGCACTTTAAAAAGAACAGCTTGAAGACGCTGGACTTATCTACTTCAAACTTTTCTTTTGTAACAAAAATTCAGAATTGCCCAGTAACACAGGAGAAATTACTGTACTGAGAAACTACCTTGTATCCATCAGCAACACTATTTGCAGCTAAAGTACCAATTACATCATCAGCTTCAACGCCAGGAACCTGACATTTCAACATGCAAATTATTGATTACAAACCTTTTAGGTGCCTCATTATTTTTTTTTTGATAATTGTGCCTCATTATTAGCTCGCATCTCAGGTTATATACCTCAATGACTTTAATGGACATGGCCTTGATGGATGCTTTGAGATACTGACGTCCCTGAACAACTGTATCAGGAGTAGGAGGACGGTTACCCTTGTATGATGGATACAAAGTGTTCCGAAAGGTCAAACCTTACAAAAAAAAAATTTACCTTGCAGTTAGAGGGAGAGCCAACACACCTCACAGGTTTAATAAAGAGAGCTATCATGAACAAAGAAAATAAAAGATGCAATATGGTCATTGAATTCCATGAGAAGAGAAGTCAACAAAATTTGTTTACAAAATTAAGATTTAAGCCAGAAATCATTGCAAATTTGCATGATCAGGGAACAACAGCTCATGTTGAACTCACTTGTACTACAAAAACTTGGAACATAGATAATAAAACTATTTAAGACCTAACACACATTTTATATAGCCATTCCATCATACCTTTTGCCATGTAACACTCGTGGGAAGATTTAGGAGGATCATAACCAAATGGAATTCCTGAAAGGTAAAAGTTAAAGCACTCAAGTGTTACTCTCATTGACACCTTGAGCCACTTAACAATCTGACAACACATTGTTCCTTGATGGTCAAGAGAGTAGGGATGGACTACAAATTACCCACAACCACACTCTGGTTCCAATTTTAATCATTAATTCCGTTGGCTCATGAGACCAACAGATTCCAGTCTCACAAATTGGACAATATGACACTTCAACACAGCCTTTTCTCTTGTAGGCTTCCCAATTAAAAGAATTCTTAATTCTCACTAAGAAAAAGGAAAATAAAACTGGTCACCAACTAGGATCGTATGAAATTATATGGTGAATGCTATCAAATACTTGGACTACCACATCAGTCAATGCACAACAAGAATATATCACTTGGGCATGTGAAATATTATAGCTATACATGGAGAGAACACTATAGTTTTTCCAATTTCAATGACGAACAAAAAATGAATCAGGCACATTATCTCATCTGCAACAGGCTAGTGGCTATTAAGAAGAACGGTTCTGGTTTTTATATATAAACTCAATAGTTAATTTTAGGAATAGAAAATTCTTAATTGTGTTACAGAAGTACTTTTATCTAACTGAACTTGACGAAACCACAACTATATAAAATATAGGCACAACGAAACATGATTTGAATTTTTAAATGGAAATAAGAAGTCCAATAAAGAGGACAAAACTGACTTACAAAACTTACCATCATGATCAAACACCACCTGCAGAAAAAACAATATCCATTGTGAGGAAGAACGTCCAAAGTTAACCTCCAATTGTTATCCAGTACAAACAAATTTTACTTTGTGAATATATGCAAAACACAAGAAAAGAGGACATGTTTACTTTTTAGTCAATATTTCGTCTTAAAGGAAATAATTTTTAGAAGTAGATGTTCTACAAAACATTAAGAAGTCATATTGGTCCTTGAGAAGCAAACTTGCAGTTTCTCATTTTGACTAAGCCCATTAAT
Organism: Houttuynia cordata; assembly: GCA_039654745.1. Lineage (NCBI taxonomy): Eukaryota > Viridiplantae > Streptophyta > Magnoliopsida > Piperales > Saururaceae > Houttuynia > Houttuynia cordata. The sequence goes on from CM077506.1 coordinate 29,483,060, forward strand.
TCAAATGCTAGAGACCGTATAAAGGGCTTCGCGCATCTCAGTGGTCTTTTGATCAAAATACAGCTAGATCTTCAAAATTTTAGCATCTCAATAGCCATGGATTATCCCATCCTTTGTCTCACCAAAATTAAGGCTAGATCCTCCAGTCCTACATGCTGAGCTAACAATCCACCTCTTGTTCTACCAACAATATCTTGGAATACACTACTTACACTAAATCATGCAGCAGTTGCTAGAGTATAGATTATATTTGCTCTAACAGCAGAAACATCATTAAGTGCAATCTTTGAAGAAGGTCACATAACTTCAAAAAATATGTTTTTTGTGTACTTTTATTATCATTTTTAATAGTATACATTCATTTAGTCTTTTGGCAATATTCACTTAACTTTGATCACATAACGAGACCTTATAATCATTCAAGTGACAGTTAAAAGTTGAGAATAAGGAAAATACTGATAGAAAATTTAGTTTCCCATCTGATTCGATGTGAGAGATAAACCAATCTAAGTATTATCAAGTCAGGTGAAACATGATTAGTGTAAAATTGCCAAAGAAAGCATACCGCCACATGTGAGGGAATAAATTCCAAAATGTCAAGTATCTGCAGGACAAATCATGTATCACAATAAATTACTAGCTTCCCCAAAACAAAATTAACAACAGACGTGTACATAAAAATACTTTGATTAAGCACAGGAGCAACAAAAGAGACAAACAAAATACAGAAAAAATCATGGTGATAGAAATGACAAAATATGACCAATGTAAAGCAAGCCGCAGCGGGCAATGGCTACAGATAAGGTAAAAAAAAAGAGATGAATTCATATTTCCTTTTATGGGATCCTAGAACAATTCGTATCCATACCTACTGTCAAATCATATCAAAACCACTGTCATTGCAAGATTACATGCCCTAATAGTAGACTTAAAATAAAACGGAGCTTACATATGATAAAGCAGTAAATATGGTTAAAACCCAATCTCCATTCCCATCAGCATGCTCCAAATGACCATGATTGAGCTTTGCTATATGCATACAGAGAAGCCAAATAATCAGAAATACCCAGGGAACAGTGCGAAGACATGCATCAGAAGTATTCTCATCAAAATTGTACTTTCTTTTCGCTGAACCAAAAACCATTTGAACTTACAACTAACATATGTTCAACACTGTAATAAACAACATCACGGTTATATTTTCCAATCTTATCTAAGTGGCTTTTGCATTTTATAGCTCAAAATAAGACATTTACCGCATAAAGTTTACTTGGATGCATAAATCCATAACCTCTCGAATCAGAAAAAGCTAATTGCCGCTCATTTCTATTTCTAAGGAATCCCTACAGCAGAAAGAAAATTCCTTATGCTCCTATTACCACTCATAAAGAAGAAAACCCTACAAACTTGTGTTTCTAAACATAAATAAAACCCCTGAGCACTTCTTTGTAAGAAGAGGTTAAAATTCAAGCAAGCAGTTGCAAAATAATGATTATTTCAGAACAAAACCTCTAGACAAAATTCCTCATATTTGTACAGTTAGAGAGACATAACGGACTTCTCCTACATTAAAAAGGGTGAAGTCCCAAAAAATTTCACATACAAAGAAGTTTGTAATAAGCTCTGTAGATGATAGCTGTTCCATCAACAAGCATTACTCGGCCATCTGAAAGCTTTGATTTAGCATTCCTCTCTTTAAGCTTGGTGGGTTCGCAAGGAGTTTCTAGAAGGATTTGGTCTTCAAGTTTAGAGGACACCTCCGATACATTTCTGGAGATTGATGCATCATCATCTTTTGATATATGCTCTAAGCTGGATGTAAGTTTGGAGAAGCCCTGAAGAAAAAAAAGTTCAGTTACCACATTCTGACAAAATGGGTATCAATTTCATAGTTAACCCACTAATATTCCTGTCTGTAAATAGAAATTTTACTATACTTGACAGCAACGTTTCCCACACTAGTACAACTAAACAACTAATGTGGAAGACTTCCCACACTAGTACAATCTGTAATGCAGAGGAGCTTAAACCTGAACAATACTTTCAGTGCCAGAAATTTCCTTGAACTTTGCTGCAAGAAAAGGCTCACTTCAAGTTCAATATTTCGTAAATTATCTGTATACATTCACTCTGTCTATCATTTGGAAAATTAATCAAATAAATATAGATTACTCGCACAACTTGTTATATATATAAAACCTAATGAAAAAAGAAGACTGATAATGCTAATTAGCTCATTCTTATCGCTTAGGCTAGTTCTTTCATCTCTGGTTTTCAATTAGTTTCTTCTTTCTATGGTTCAATAGAATTCCTCATTTTCAAAATTCTATAGAGGACATTGAAGTTCTCTTGCTAGTCTAAACCTGAAGTTACTTTCAAGCATATCTAATACTTGTTCTAACTTCGAAACCTTTAGACCTAAGGATTAACACAGTTGGGTGATTCAGGGGTGTTCGATTAGTGACCTATAGGGGCAAGTAGAATGCTATATTCAGATAAGAACCTTTGTTTAACTTTTATTTTCAGCGGAAAACCATTTTATGAATCACTCGTAGCCTCGTACCCATAAGTCTGTAAATCTTGTGAGTCAAATCTTTCACGTTAGGCTTAACTTGTATGCCCAAAGTCACAAGACAAGACCCCCTTAATAAACCAATTTTGCCATTACGCAACAGTTAGAACCACTTTCGAAGATCATGGCCGCATGTTAAGTTTCATTTATGAGAAAATAAACAAATCAGGAAAAGAAGTTGAATAATTCTAGCACTAACCGAAATCCTAAACAAAGGCAATGACGCAGGTATGAAATGCTTACACAAATCGTAACATTTGGCTTCAATTTATGATAATTGTGTGTAATGGCCACTATAGTCAGTACTCAGTATCTAATTCAGAGACTTCAAAAGGAGATCGTGTATATGCGTTTATGACAGTCCCAAAAAGAGAATCAGAGTGACAAAATTCAGTGTATTACCTTTTTCAAAGTGAGAGTTGAACTTGAATGTGAATGGAACTGCGACAACTTTTGATGTATGCTGCATCCAATACTCCGACTCATACAAAATTGTCCTTTATACTTATTAATCGTCTTCCAAAGCCTGTGAACATGTTGAGGCGATGACCAATAGCAAACCATAGCCATATCATCCAAACTTGCAGTTACACTCCCAGGTCAGAGTGCAACATAATTCATAATTCATTCTAACAGAGCTCTAAATAAGCTTGTTTGCCTGAAATTCAATATCAGCAAAGGCAAAATAATCACATTGTGTGACAGAGATATTAAGCACGAATTATTACCGTGGAATAATAATGTGAAAAATTCACGGCAAGAAGTCGTGCAACTAATGACGTTCATTGAATTAGCAACACGTACATTCAAAACTGACTTGTCAATTAACCCATCAAGCAGTAATACCAAACACTATCTTTTTCACGAAAAACGCAGAAGTAATACCAAAAGAATAAAGCCGGGTCACTGTCCTACGGTATCACTGGCAGGTCGCAACAAGAGTAGCCCAGCACGCAAAATAAAGAGCAAGAGAAGATACTCACATGAAATGCAAACAGAGAAATGGGCACCCCCACCCAGAAGTCCAATCGAGAGATAAAGATTACGCAAAACACAAACTTCAATTGAAGCCAAAAGAAGAAACAGAAATGAAGAAAAAGATAACAAAAGGAAGAAATTAAGATCAGGCTGTGGGGCAAGGCAACAAGATTCAAGATCAGGGCCTGAAACGCTTTAAGTGATACTGCTGATGCAGTACTCCCGGCAGTCCATGTCACTTTTACTCCCCTTTATATGATTAACCGATCCGGGGTGTTGACGGTGCACACAGAACACTTATGCGCTTTAGCTTATGCAATTAAGTGCTCGTGTGCGCCATCAATCCTATAAGTTGGATAAATCCCACATTGTCTGTCAATACTAATCTTCCCTGGCTGGCGGCAATGGCATGATTTTGAAATTTAAAATTTGGAGTTTTCTGTTATAAAGAAGTTTAGATGCGCACCATGCGCCTTCGCTCATGCAAGTTGGTGTGCAGTAGGTCGAATCTTGAATCTTGATCCAATGACATGCGCCAAATAGGGGCAGGCAGGTGTTAAATCCACCGGCCCGATCCGTGGCTCAAAGGGCATGCACCCCAGCATAGAATGTCGTATCGGATATCGGTAAAATATCGGTCGGCCAAAGAGACGAAATATCGGAGATATATCGGAGATATTGTGTAAAAAAATATCGGTCGTTAAAAACTAGTTTTTATCATATATTTTCACAATCTAACTTCTAGAATGAGTTATACTAATTTAAACAAAGAATACATTTCAAAATATGCATAAAAATGCATATTAGGATAGAAAACAAACATAAACGTTTTTTTTTCAAAAAAAAATGAATTTTTTTTTTAAAATATTTTTTTAATTCAAAAAATACCGATATTTGGAAAATTTCGAAAAAACGAGATGAAGTGATTTCGGTGTATCGGTTTGTGTCCGATACCGATATATCGGCGAGACGATTTTCCATGCACCCCAGTGCACATTCGCTGACTTGGGTGAGCCAAGGCTTAAAAGTGAACTCTTTATGTTCTATGAGTCTTGAAATTCACTTTAAACACCATAGTTTTTAAAATTAGACCAGACCGGCAGGTTCAACTGCGAAAAACTAGAACCGACAAGACGGTTAGCCCCGGTCAGTTGACCCGCCCAGTTGACACGCTAATTGACAAACCGGATTGGTTTGGTTCAGAGTTTTAATGGGTCAAACCAATATTTTTTCTATTAAAAAACTTGCTTTTGCCAATATTCGAAACCAAAACTGACAACATCATTCTCAATACCTTAACCACTGGACTACTTGATTTTTTTTATATTTATTGTGCATAATATATATATTTATTATATATATATATGATGTGAGCATTATTAGTGTTCTCTCCTAACATCTATCCTGAGTCAAACCAGTTTTACCGCGGTCCAACCGGACCGGCCAAATTTACAGGTCGATGACTGGTCCGGTTTTAAAAACCTTGCTAAACACCATCTTAAGATATCCATAAGTCAATCAATCACCACACACATATGTAGTAACAAATTGAAAAGTGAAATAGGTTAAAGATGAAAGAACAAATAAATAATATCAAGCCACAAAGATAAACACAAAAAATTAGTGGTTCACCGATTTCGCTACACCATAAGGTAGAACAAACTTTAATTATGAAGTCTCCAAAACACCTTACAAAAGTTTGTCACTCAAACCTGTCCCCCCTATTTCATAGAAGAGAAAGAAAAGATAATATTTATTGGTCTAAGTGAATTTTAAACTTATTCATTAGAATTACAAATTTACATTTACTCTATACCCAAGTTAAAATAAAGACATTGAAGAAATGCAAAATTATGGATTTTTTTTAGAGTAACAACTAAAGTCCTGCTTTTTTACTATTCAAGTATGTATTCGTAGGAGTGAGCTCGAGCAATCCGATTACTGTCAATTCTGCAAACAACTTTTGTTTTTAAATGAAAAATGCTTCTTCTCCCGCTTATTTATCACTGCCAACATCATGGGCCACTCATGGAAATGTTGTGGGCCTGTGATGTTAGGCCCATGATCTCGGCAGTGATAAATAAGGGGCCGTTTGGGGCGTGATTATTGCAAAACATCCAGACTGGATTCTGGATAAAAACTGTAGCATCCAGGTGGATTTTTATATCCAGCTGAAACACGTCCTGAGGTGTTTCAGCTGGATATATAAAATATCCAGATGCTACAGTGTAGCAAAACATCCCATCTGGATGTTTTGCTTTTAATCACGCCCCAAACGGCCCCTAAGCCGGAGGAATAGCACTACTCTTTTTAGATACTTCTGCAGGAGACATTGACACGAAGGTTATCTAGTGCAGGCTTTCAGTAGCATACGCTATCATGTACAGGTTTTCTTTTTTATACAAATACAGGTTTTTATTAGCATCTTAATAAAATCTATAAATTAGAACCAGGCGAGAACTTTCTGTTAATATATCCACCGCATATCTACCAGCGGCATTCTATAAGAAAGTTTTCTATTTATTTTTCAGGCCCGGTGGTCCTCTGTTAGGTAATTAGTTTCCAACAATTCATGTGGGGTCAATCAATGCGCATACAAGGTTAATCAATATAAAGACAAAGTCATTACTCAAATTTAGTTATTTTAGCCAGACCCAAGACTTCAAATATGGTTGAAATGGTCGTTTCCAGCCGTATTAATTATCCCAGTAGATTTTTAAAAAGAATGCATGCCACTACTGGGCTGAATTATCTTCTTTGACAAGGCTGTTTATGACATAATACAATTTTTGAAGTATCAATCGGTAAGCCCATGGTATTATGTATATTATGTATAAGAAAGTACTAAAAACCTAAGGTCCATGGTAATAAAAAAACCCATTAAGTCCATGGTAATATAAAAAACCCTATTAGCCCATGGTTTTGTATCAAAAATACTAAAAGTCTATGCGTATACATTTTAACTATGCGTATACATTTTATGGTAAATACCATTCTTCCATGGAGCTATAGAACACTGTCGAGCCCTGGTATCCTCGCTCTCCGCATCACTACCCAATCCAGGCAGACCAAAATGGACACACTAACTGTGAACGTATTCAGCACGGTCCTAAAAAAGCAAAACCAATCAAATACCAAGACTTCTTGGATCACCACCTACTCCCCTTCTTTTTCCCCGCTGTTTCTGATATGTTTTCATGCCCCTCTTTGCACGCGGCGACTTGTTCAACACTTTCTGCCTCCCCATTCCCATTTCTTGCACTTATCCTCTCGCAATATTGTTGACTTGTGATCCTTCATAGATCGTCTTCTTTCCCTCCACAGAAAACTAAGGGGAAATAAGCCAATAAGGAACTTCGAACATGATTCCTTTGTTATCATCTAGATAAGTAAGCCAATACTGTTGTACCCCGACATCAGCCATTCTCTTGCCTCTGCGACCCGCCACTAGGGCGGCTATGCCAGTCCATCCAAGTCCAGGTCCGGGCCCCCAAGTCGTCGCCATAATATCAGTCACTTCGTACGTAGCAAGTTGCCCCACCCACTATCACATGTTCAAACTTTGGTCCCTATTAATACCACTCCACACCATGACCCCAGCTCATCCCAATCTAAGAGAGCAATGGCAGCTCCCTCTACAACCAGCATGTTTGTTATTCTGCTGGCCGGGCTTCTGGCTAGCTCGGCCGTTGGCCAGAACTGCGGCTGTGCAGCCAACCTGTGTTGCAGCCAGTATGGGTATTGTGGAACCGGAAATGCATACTGTGGACCCGGGTGCAAGCAGGGCCCATGCTACGCCTCTGGTGGCGGAGGAACGTCGGTCCAGGACGTTGTCACGCCGGCCTTCTTCAACAGCATAAAGAATGTGGCTGGCGCGAGCTGCGCTGGGAAGAGCTTCTATACTCGGGAAGCCTTCGTCTCTGCCCTCAATGCCTACCCTCAGTTTGGCAAGGGTGGATCAGCTGATGATACTAAGCGTGAGATTGCTGCCTTCTTCGCCCATGTCACCCACGAAACTGGACGTAAGCTCACTCTTACTTCAGCCCAATTGATATGATTAATTATTAATTAAATGAAAATATTCAATATGGAAAATTCTAAGCAACTACTCCCTCTGTCCAACTTTAATAATCCGATTTGTCTTTTTGTCAAAATAATTGTTTTAGTTCAATTTGAAAAAACAATTAGGGCCATTAATGTGGGACGGAGGAAGAAGTATATACTCCCTCCGGGCACTTTTAATAGTTCATTTTAAAAATCAAGTGCATCTATTAGAAGTGCCCGGAAGGAGTATATATTTGAGCATTATGCCCACGCTGAAACCTATAAAGTATGACAAATTATATGGGTCCATGCTGATATGTAATTAAAGGACCTAAAAAGGGTGACATGATCAATATTTTGATACTAATTAAACTCTAGTTGCATAAATTAAACACTAGAATCTTGTGCACTGTCTTTTTATTTCCTATTTTATTAACTACGCATTAGATTCTCGTTTGCTCTAAAGCTTTTAGCTACATAAGTTTGCCATGTGATTCTTTACATAAGTCTGCATGATTAGTGTTTCAATAGTTATATTTGTACATTGTAGTTGCATGTATAAGTTAGCGCATCAAATTCCTGTGCAGATTTTTTATTCATGTCATGTACTGTCTAAACATGAGACTGAATCTCGTTTCTCTGCAGATTTTTGCTACATCGAGGAGATAAATGGCCCATCTAGGGACTACTGTGACGAGTCCAACAAACAGTACCCATGTGTCCCTGGCAAGGGCTACTACGGCCGAGGGCCACTCCAAATATCATGGAACTACAACTACGGCCCGGCGGGGAGGAGCATCGGATTCGACGGCCTCAACTCGCCTGACACGGTGGCGAGGGACCCAGTCGTGGCATTCAAGACCGCATTCTGGTTTTGGATGAACAATGTGCACTCGATCATGACATCCGGACAGGGGTTTGGGGCCACCATCAGGGCCATCAATGGAGGGGAGTGTGGGGGAGGGCGTCCTGATGCAGTTACTAGCCGAGTTCAGTATTACACCAACTATTGCCAACAGTTTGGTGTGAGTCCCGGGGCCAATCTCAGATGCTAGATGAATGTACGTAAGATGAACTGTAAGGCTTTGATGAGTACGTAATAAGGCCAGAAGTAATAAGTCCCGGGGCCAATCTCAGATGCTAGATTAGTGGTACCTAACATCAGATGAACTGTAATGCTTTGATGAGTACATAATAAGGCCAAAAGTAATAATCTCACGTGCTTTGCTAGTTCAATGCGAAGTTGCGAACCTCATTGGTTGAATTAAGAAAAAAAATTGAGCAAATTATATGATCGCATACTTCTACACCCAGGCCACATTCATCGGCTTGTTTGGATAGCAAATTGTTGGAAAATCACAGTATAATTCTTTTGAGAAGCCAACAATCAGATTCTGAAATTCAGGGCGTAAAAAATGTTTTCCTCATGTATTACGATTGTTCTGAAAACCTTCTCAAATAACTATTTAACAATCAAAATTAGTTTTGATCTGGCAATAATTTCTCATAAACATGGAGTTTTTACACGCTTCAGTTTCTTACTTGACCAGTTGACCTCACAAATAAATAGGGGCCATAAGACGTGGATCATAATAATGCTAAGGGACTTCTATTTCATGCAATATAAGCCTATAACGCCAAACAAACATTCATGTGCCCTGGCTGCAGTGGTAATCTATCTATTGATTTTTGACGAGGATCCGTAGGTTCCTGGTAATGAACTAAAATCCCAGACAACGGGTAGATGGAACACAGATAATTATTTTACTATGCAAATTGCAATGGACTGATGATACTTGCGTAGTTCTTTATTGCAATATATAATAGATTCCAGAGAAGTTTTTATATATTTGCAAAAATATTTTGCAGGCCAGGTGGTCCTCCCCTCTTAGATTACTTTCCAACATTCACATGGGGTTAATAAATAAAAAGACAAATTGTAGTCGCTAAACTCCTTTGAACTTTACTTGAATTGGTCGTTTCCACGGTTCCACCCGTATGCAAAAATGTTTTCTACTCCACTAAAAGGTCGATGATGTCCAGATGATATTGTGCACCCTCTCGTTATAAAACATTGCCTGACCGTGTTAATTTATAAGCTCGATCATGACAGCCCGTGACCCCAGAAGTACTCATCGCTGCTCATCCAGACAGAAAAATAGGACAAGTGAACATATTGTAGACTTTATTTGCGTGTTTTATGTCAAGTGTTAGCATTATGTTGTCCCGTTTGATGACAATTGGGTGTACGGTTCTATGTCTTCAGCTGAAGTTTGTATGTTTATAGCTGAACTTTCTATGTTGTTTTCTTAACCAACCCAGGCTCTCAGGAAATATATACATACCAAACGTACTGAACACGTACAGTATTATCCAATCAGCACATTTTTGTTCAAATATACTCCATTTATTAATTATACCCAGATTTCATCTCTCCGTGGATTGTCTTGTTTCTCCTCTGCACAGTAATTTCCAACAGGATTCTTTTGTTATCATCTAGAAAAACAAGTCGATATTGTTAAGACTGACATCAGACATTCTAGCTTCAGCGGCGACCACTAGGACGGCAATGCCCGTTTGTTCAATATCCAGGCCAAGTCTTCTCCATACTAGTCACTAAGTAGCAGATACGCCAACCCTCCTCCACATGTTTATATCGCAATAAATACCGCACCACCATGACCCCCTTTGGTATCACCCTATGAGAATAATGGCAGCTCTCACTGCCACCAGCTTGCTAGTTATCCTATTGGTTGCATTCCTGGCAGGGCTCCTCCCCGGCCCGGCCGCGGGCCAGAACTGCGGCTGTGCAACCAATGTATGTTGCAGCCAGTATGGGTACTGTGGAACCGGCAGTGCATACTGCGGCGCCGGTTGCAAAGAGGGACCATGCGACGCATCCGATGCCGGTCGTGGTGGCGCTGGTACATCGATCGAAGCAGTAGTCACGCCGGCCTTCTTCAACGGCATAAAGAATGTGGCCACTGGAAGTTGCGCCGGGAAGAGGTTCTATACACGGGAGGCCTTCCTTGCTGCCCTCAAGTCCTATCCTCGTTTTGGCAAGGATGGCTCAGCTGACGATGCTAAGCGTGAGATTGCTGCCTTCTTCGCCCATGTCACCCATGAAACTGGACGTAAGCTCACTTTTACTAGAACCTAATTAGTGTAATAGTACGATTTCAATATGGAAAGCTATTCGCGACTATATTCGAGCATATTAGCAACAATATTTTAGCTCAACTATATTTAAGCAGTATTAATATTTTAGCTGTAAATCAAATACCAAAATATCGTAGAGTTATTGTCCTAATTACTTGTCTTATAGATTAGCCACTAAAGTCTCATTTTCTCTACAGATTTTTGCTACATAGAGGAGATAAACGGCCCATCTAAGGACTACTGCGACGAGTCCAACAGACAGCATCCATGTGTCCGTGGCAAGGGCTACTATGGCCGAGGGCCACTCCAAATGTCGTGGAACTACAACTATGGTGCGGCAGGGAGGAGCATCGGATTCGATGGCCTCAGATCGCCGGAGACGGTGGGGAGGAACCCAGTTGTGGCATTTAAGACCGCCTTCTGGTTTTGGATGAACAACGTGCACTCTTTCGTGACATCCAAACAGGGGTTCGGAGCCACAATCAGGGCCATCAATGGAGGAGAATGTAAGGGAGGGAGACCTGATGCAGTTACTAGTCGAGTTCAGTATTATACTGACTACTGCAAACAATTTGGAGTTACAACCGGGGCCAATCTCAGATGCTAAGATGATTGTGGGCTGGGACACCTCTTTAATAATGGCTGACCACAACAAGGTGTGTCAAACTACTGTCTATTAATTTTGTGTAAGAGAAATCAATATGCCCAAAGTTCAAAAAACAAACTTGCTACCCTCCCTCACGGGGCATGAATTCGAGTTGTGATCATAAGGTGCAGACTTTAATGAGAAAGGTCTCCGCTGTGAAACTTATTGACACGAGTTAAACGTAGTAGGAAAAATCAATTAACTGGGCAATTATAAGAACAGTAGGCAGATAAGTGTATCAAAGCAAAAGGAAAACATGAGGGACATATGTTGCGTTGTAGTGGGAAGCCTATAAAGTTCATTCCGATGATAGTAAGTGGACGAGTATCCGATGAGAAGTACCCCCTCAGTTCCATATTAATAATCTGATTTAATTTTTTAAAATGAACTAACTGGAATGGAGGGAGTATTATCTTCACCAAATCATATCATGTTCCAAATTTATCCTCCATGGTTTCCGCCACTATATGGTTCTGATAGCTTTATTCGGTAAGCTTTCTTGTAGTTGTTCAAATATGGCAATGTATTAACGCTTTAGAGGACTCGGGTGGAGGACACATAATTGAAATTTCTAGGCTGCAATTTTGGAATAATACATAATTCCTATGAACTTGGAGATTTCTAAACCCTTTACACTTAAGGTACTATGGTATAAACATTTGCAAACACTTGCATTTGCTGATCTATCGTTAATGAAGAGGGCCACCTATTCTGCTTTTTCGATGCTCCGTCAATATGGCCCCTTAAACTCTTTTTCCAAACAATGTCAGCTAGGAGACAATGTCAGCCAGCTTCCCCTCCCATTAGCAGCATTTGAGAAATGGGTAAGCAGACGATTGTTGGTCCCATTTGGATAAAGTGTTAAAACCAACTCGAGAGCTCGAAGTTGATCAAGTCAAGCTCAGACATCGGCTTGAAGCTCGAGAAAAGCTAAAAATCACCATTTGTTTATTAATTTTCCCATATGCATATATCACACTCTATGTAAGGATTTTATATCAATAAAGTCTTAAATTTTATTATATTTTATGTCATTTTGTATTTTTTCTTATACAATTACTTCAATATTTGTGTTTAAAAGAGATAGTGTGTCTCATGAGAACTAAGTCCATTTTTTAACATCTATGGATTCCAACTAATTAGAACACGTTTATAATAGTCTCTCGTTCCAGTATTCATAGTCCAAGATGTAGACATAAAATACCAAAATCAACTAACCAAGAGCGACTCGACTCGATTTGCTCGAGCTCGGCTCAAACTCGAAATTTAATTTTCAAGCTCAAGCCAAAATAGCCTAAACCTCAGCTCGACTCGGCTCGTTAACACCTCTACATTTGGATGTCGTCTTCCTTTCAGCTACAGCTGCAACTATACTTTCAAGGTCTTGTCTAGCCGGGACAATTCAACCCAACATTTGTTTTGATCTCTGGTGCCGGATAAGGCGCCAAAAGTAAAAAAGAAAAATGGTGCCATACTTCCACTACTGTGACCAAGGAACAACTCATGCATCTTCTTACACAAAGGATTATAGGAGCCTGGTCTTTTGATTGTGGCAATGGATGGGAGCATGATCTAATAGCTGAATAGTGTACAACGTACTACCGTATTCCTTGAGATGCAACATTACCACACATGAAACATCCTCGTTAGACTATTTTAAAGCATTGAATCCAAAGGTGAAATCGAGTACAGTGATGATATATATATATATATAACACTTAATTCATGCAACCAAACAATGGTGACAACATTTCTTGGGATTTTTTCCTTGCTAAAAAGTCAATAATTTCTTGGATATACATCCCACAAAATTTCACCGGTTTTTTGTGAGGTAAAGTGAAATTTCTCGCATTGAGTGCATTTAAAACACCCAAGGCTTTTATCGGTTTTTCTACCAGCCTTATAATTGAGGTAAGAACGGTGCTGATAATGGAAGGTAAAGTTCATGCATCTTTTGTTCTTTGGAAATCTGCTTCTTTGGAAGCTCCTTTAGGAGCAATCAAATCATTTTTTGTTCTTTGGAAATTTTAAAATCTCCTTACAAGCAATAATGAAAATTAACTAATACGTAAAAAAATGTCGCATGATAAATAAACGCACAACTAACGTATGACAATTTTTGTAACACCCAAAAACATGCGTGAATGCCCTATGCAATTTAGTCCCGCATTATGTTCGTGGAAAAATAGACATCATGCCAAAGCCCCCTAAAAGAATCTAAGAAAAGATATGTAGGAGAGGGAAACAATCGGCCCACGTCACCTTGTATGCCACTTTTACAAAGGCCATCAATTTTCAAGATCGACGGTGCACTGTCATGACCCGTATTTTAAAATCATTATTAAATTATAGTATCAACCGAAAATGAAAGGAATTTTTATTTTTCCTCTTTACAATTAATGATTAAATAAAATACATCAACTAAGCATCTAGGTTGTGATAACTAAGGTTCACAAACATGAATACAAAATCATATAATATATATAAAGCCGATAAAGCATATGCAAGTCCTTCAACCGCAAGTCTGTCATATATTTCAAAATATGCTAGAAATAGTTGGCGTCCGTGCCTTAATACAAATATCCAACTTAATAAAAAAAAGAGACTAATGCCTAGTTTGAAGCTGTCGAGTTATCCTCATTCCCAATCGTCAAACAAAGGATACCGAGTGAAGCTAGTCCTCTTCTGGAAAACCTGCATCACTAATAGATTCTAAGTATAAAAATACTCAGTTAAATATCGTAACACAATCATTAATATCAATAGTTGTATTAACATTTTATGCAGTCGATTAGAGAATTGCACTTGATTCTTTGATTAGTCTTCTAAGGAAAGTTTTTTATTATTTTCCCATATTCATGTTAAATAGTTAAGTTTTGTCTCATATAGACAGACTCACTGAATGTCATTCTTACATGGCAAACAATACAAATCATCACTACATATTCCAATGTCCTTTGGAAGTCTCGTTAAATCCAATGAGATCCACCAAATCATGTCTAATCTAATCTCCGAATGTGTCACGCCGCGGGGCGACGTTAAGATATATAGCGGAAGACTTATGCCCCTCTTATGGGCGATCTCACTAACAGAGTTACGCATAAACAGTTTTGAGCAAGAGTAAATAAGAGGATTAAATGTAGAGTATAACTCAAAGTAGATCGACAAGTCATTAAATCCAGAAGTACCATTTTGAGCAGCGTACCAGGCTCGAATCACAAGGGTTTAAAATATAACTCCCCACAAGTCTCAACATACAAAATATAACAACTCAAAAGATAAATTAATCAAGTCCAATGCATCCACGCCTAATCCTGCTCTCTTTACGATCGCTCCTCAAACAGAGGATCCTGATCATCTGCGTGTCGCACCACGCAGCCACAAAACAAAACAAGGAAAGAGGGGTGAGTATAAAACTTAGTAATGGTTTTATATAATCGACAATAATCATAAATCACAAGGCATCATAACATAGCTGAAAATCCATAATCGACATGATTATCCCATTATCTAGTCATGCATGTATAACACATAAACCTGCATAACCATATCTCATTCACATACTCCCATATCATGCATTCATAATACATAATCCTGCAACATGATATCTCATCCACATACTTCCATCTAATCAGGCATTCATATCTCATAAATTCACCTTGTATGTCCAAAATAACCAACACATGGTATAAGCATGCATAACATCGCAATATGCATGTATCATCGCAATGGTGAATGCCTCCATCAATGAGTAACACAATCTGCCACTAAAGCGGGACACAATCAAGGCCACGAAGGCATATCATGGTCCGGTTCCTACACAGGAACAAGGGGGTTGTCAATCCCAAGTGCTGCTCGCCCTGGACAATCCTGGCCAACGATGCCCGAATCTCACGAAGAGAAACTAGAGCAGGTGTGTTCGCCCTTGGTAGTCTCCTATGGTGGGGGAAAGCCTGAATCTCACGAAGAGAAACTAGAACACGTGGCAACTGGTGTACAAAAGCATACCACCCGGGTGCTCAGTGTCCGGTTTTTGACATCTCAATAATCTCTGCAAGGCAAGTGCACAACTCGGCCCCCATATATCTCAATCAAAGCTCAACCCGGGTAGTAAACCTGTTCTAAGAGGGAACGAAATCGAAAAGATATCCTTTCGGACCAACCAAGTTTCGATTAATCCATCGATCGATTAATCCGGCATACAATCTCACACATTGCATACAATCGATCAATTCCGTTTAAACAACGATAAAACTTCATCCATGAAGTCCGATACATGATGCATGCTATCATGATACATCCGTGAGCAATCCTACGTGGGTTCCAACACATGGAACGTGCTCCCAATCCATCCCCTCATGCATCATAATCAAAGTATATATCAACTACAATATCATGATAAACTCCCAAATATGTGTGTGTTCATGCACATTCTAATCACATGGCAATATACTTTAACATAACCTCATAAGACATTAAATGCATTCTTAAATCCCATTTCAAATCACAATTCTCGATAAAACCATACTTGACATAAAATAGCACATCTCATAGTTCACAATATCATAACTTTGCCGGAAACATGCTTATTCATAAGGATTTCATCATGATATAATTTCAATATCAACATGTGTCATTATCAACATGTGCAATAATATCACATACCTTACTTATCTTAATCCATCCACGTAGAGTTGAAGGTTTACTCCTACAAGCATGCTCTTTTACCATACAATAAACTATAACATGATCACCTCAATTACTCATAAGTAATATGATTTACACATGAATGATGCATTTTATAAGCCATTTAACCTATGTTTATGTTGGTGTTTGATTAGAATTAGGGGTACTTTAATGAAGTTTTTGGTTTTTATAGGAAAACAAGAGTAAGATGCAATAATGGGGTAAAAAATAACTCCAATATTTAAATATTCATAACTTCGTGTACAGATATCAGATTGGATTGATTCAAAATTCATTTTAAATTTCACGAAGTCAGCTTTCCAACATCACCAACCACACTTAATTTGGAGTTCGGAGTAAAACGTTATACTCATTTAAAAATCGGGCTATAAATTATAACCGAGAAGATGATCGCGGGTCATCTCTCCCATTTTCAAATTTTCAAAAACCGAGACTCCATTAACACATCTTGAAAGCTTAATACATGCCTTAAATATTAATAAAAACCCATCAAACATTCCAGGATATATCCACATATCATTCTAAGATGAAACCCTAAGAAATCATAGCAAAAGATTAGCATTTATTAAACCCACCATTAGAGCCCTAAACAAGAACACTCATTCAAGTAAAAGCTATTAAAATAAACCATTCACTACCCAAAACTGAGATTAAAGAACCCATTACCTTGATTTGATGAGAGAAACCTTGAACCACCTTGAACACCTTTCAAACAAAATGATTTTATATTAATACTCTATTAATCACTATTAAGCTTTGAAAAATAAATGTTAAACCTTAGATCTAGGGCCTTTTAAAAACATAGACATATGATTTTGAAGATTAGGCTTAGTAGATAAGTATAAAACAGTAGTTTTTATGCTTTCAAAATTGATTAAAATATTGAATGAATCAAGATTAAGAAATGATTAAAAGATTTTTAAAGGAATAAATATAGAGTCTAACTCAAAGTAGATCGACAAGTCATTAAATCCATAAGTACCATTTTGAGCCAGCGTACCAAGCTCGAATCACAAGGATTTAAAATATAATTCCCCAGCAATCTCAACATACAAAATATAACAACTCAAAAGATAAACTAATCAAGTCCAAGGCATCCACGCCTAATCCTGCTCTCTCTACGATCGCTCCTCAAACAAAGAATCCTGATCATCTACGTGTCGCACCACGCAGCCACAAAACAAAACAAGGAAAGAGGGGTGAGTATAAAACTCAGTAATGGTTTTATATAATCGACAATAATCATAAATCACAAGGCATCATAACATAGCTAAAAACCCATAATCGACATGATTATCCCATTATCTAGTCATGCATGTATAACACATAAACCTGCATAACCATATCTCATTCACATACTCCCATATCATGCATTCATAATACATAATCCTGCAACATGATATCTCATCCACATACTTCCATCTAATCAGGCATTCATATCTCATAAATTCACCCTGCATGTCCAAAATAACCAACACATGGTATAAGCATGCATAACATCGGAATATGCATGTATCATCACAATGGTGAATGCCTCCATCCAGGAGTAACACAATCTGCCACTAAGGCGGGACACAATCAAGGCCACGAAGGCGTATCATGGTCTGCTTCCTACACAGGAACAAGGGGGTTGTCAATCCCAAGTGTTGCTCGCCCTCGACAATCCTGGCCAAGGATGCCCGAATCTCACGAAGAGAAACTAGAGCAGGTGTGTTCGCCCTGGGTAGTCTCCTGCGGTGGGGGAGAGCCCGAATCTCACGAAGAGAAACTAGAACACGTGGCAGCTGGTGTACAAAAGTATACCACCCGGGTGCTCAGTGTCCGGTTTTTGACATCTCAATAATCTCCGCAAGGCAAGTACACAACTCGCCCCCCATATATCTCAATCAAAACTCAACCCGGGGAGTGAACCTGTTCTTAGAGGGAACGAAATCGAAAACATGTCCTTTCGAACCAACCAAGTTTCGATTAATCCATCGATCGATTAATCTGGCATACAATCTCACACATTGCATACAATCGATCAATTCCGTTTAAACAACGATAAAACTTCATCTATGAAGTCCGATACATGATGCATGCTATCATGGTACATCCGTGAGCAATCCTACGTGGGTTCCAACACATGGAACATGCTCCCAATCCATCCCCTCATGCATCATAATCAAAGTATATATCAACTATAATATCATGATAAACTCCCAAATATGTGTGTGTTCATGCACATTCTAATCACATGGCAATATACTTTGACATAACCTCATAAGCTTAATACATGCCTCAAACATGAATAAAAACCCATCAAACATTCCAGAACATATCCACATATCATTCTAAGATAAAACCCTAAGAAATCATAGCAAAAGATTAACATTTATTAAACCCACCATTAGAGCCCTAAACAAGAACACCCATTCAAGTAAAAGCTATTAAAACAAACCATTCACTACCCAAAACTGAGATTAAAGAACCTATTACCTTGATTTGATGAGAGAAACCTTGAACCACCTTGAACACCTTTCAAACAAAACGATTTTATATTAATACTCTATTAATCATTATTATGCTTTAAAAAATAAATGTTAAACCTTAGATCTAGGGCCTTTTAAAAACATAGACATATAATTTTGAAGATTAGGCTTAGTAGATAAGTATAAAACAGTAGTTTTTATGCTTTCAAAATTGATTAAAACATTGAATGAATCAAGATTAAGAAATGATTAAAAGATTTTTAAAGAAAATAACAAAGATTAGGCTAAATACCTTTAATCCCTTCCTCTTTAAGCAAGGGAAAAGAGGCTCCTAATTCTCCCAGCCATGCCTTTTTTCCAATTTGGGAAAGGGCATAACACTTTCGTTTTATAGAAAAATTTGGGGTAGCCCTAATTAAAGTTTGGGGTAAAAATAAGGTTTTTGGCTAAAATTGGATGATTTGGCGATTTTAATCCGAAATTAAGTCCAGAAAATTCTGAAAATTTTTATAATGACTTTCTATAATGTCTGGGGTATTTTGGTCACAAAAACCTAATTTCGACGGCGGGGCCCACCAAACCCTAATTTTCGGAAAATTAGAGAAAAATCTGAAAATTTCCAAAAATGCAGGTTTGATCTAAAATCACTTGAAACTCATTATTGTGAAATCAACCGAGTTAAATCGGAAATCACTTAAACCACTCACTTAACTAATGACTAATATTAAAATAAACTGGTTCAAAGGTTAGGGTCCTTACAGAATGTCCTTTGGAAATCAGAATAAAGCTAAGGAATTCAAAAAACAAACTTGCTAACCCTCCCTCATGGGGCATGAATTCGAGTTGTGATCATAAGGTGCAAACTTTAATGAGAAAGGTCTCCGCTGTGAAACTTATTGACACAAGTTAAACGTAGTAGGAAAAATCAATTAACTGGGCGATTATAAGAACAGTAGGCAAATAAGTGTATCAAAGTAAAGGGAAAACATGAGGGACATATGTTGCGTTGTAGTGGGAAGCCTATAAAGTTCGTTCCGATGATAGTAAGTGGACGAGTATCCGATGAGAAGTACCCCCTCAATTCCATATTAATAATCTGATTTAATTTTTTAAAATGAACTAACTGGAATGGAGGGAGTATTATCTTCACCAAATCATATCATGTTCCAAATTTATCCTCCATGGTTTCCGCCACTATATGGTTCTGATAGCTTTATTCGGTAAGCTTTCTTGTAGTTGTTCAAATATGGCAATGTATTAACGCTTTAGAGGACTCGGGTGGAGGACACATAATTGAAATTTCTAGGCTGCAATTTTGGAATAATACATAATTCCTATGAACTTGGAGATTTCTAAACTCTTTACACTTAAGGTACTATGGTATAAACATTTGCAAACACTTGCATTTGCTGATCGACCGTTAATGAAGAGGGCCACCTATTCTGCTTTTTCGATGCTCCGTCAATATGGCCCCTCAAACTTTTTTTCCAAACAATGTCAGCTAGCTTCCCCTTAATAGAGAGATATCCCATTAACAGCATTAATTTGAGAAATGGATAAGCAGACGATTGTTGGTCCCATTTGGATAAGGGTGTTAAAGCCAACTCGAAAGCTCGACTTGACTCGAGTTCTATTCGAGTTCGAAGTTGATCAAGTCAAGCTCAAACATCGACTTGAAGCTCGAAAAAAGCTAAAAATCACCAATTGGTCATTAGTTTTCCCATATCCATATATCACACTCTATGTAAGGATTTTATATCAATAAAGTCTTAAATTTTATTATATTTTATATCATTTTGCATTTCTTCATATACAATTACTTCAATATTTGTGTTTCAAGGAGATAGGTAGGTAATGTATCTCATGAGAACTAAGTTCATTTTTTAACATCTATGGATTCAAACTAATTAGAACACGTTTATAATAGTCTCTCGTTCCAGTATTCATAGTAAAAAATGTAGACATGAAAAACCAAAATCAACTAACGAAGATGGCTTGTGAGCTAAAGCGACTTGACTTGATTTGGCTTGAGCTCGGCTCAAACTTGAAATTTAAATTTCAAGCTCAAGCCGAAATAGCCTAAACCTCAGTTAACACCCCTACATTTGGATGTCGTCTTCCTTTCAGCTACAGCCGCAGCCTTTCAAGGTCTTGTCTAGCCGGGACAATTCCACCCAACATTTGTTTTGATCTCTGGTGCCGGATAAGGCGCCAAAAGTAAAAAACAACTCATGCATCTTCTTACATAAAGGATGATAGGAGCCTGATCTTATCTTTTGATTGTGGCAATGGATGTTTAATAACTGAATAGTGTACAACTAGCGTATTCCTTGAGATGCAACATTACCACGCATGAAACATCCTCGTTAGACTATTTTAAAGCATTGAATCCAAAGGTGAAATCGAGTACAGTGATGATATATATATATATATATATAGAGAGAGAGAGAGAGAGTCTAACAACCCTCACCTCAGCAGGTGTATTGCCATGGGCTACAGGTGGTCCGGGGGGTGCTAGTACGTGCCCTCTTGTGTTGGCTATAAAAGGGAGAGAAGCAGGGGGTGCTGAGAGACAAACAGAGGGAGAGAAGGGGAGCCGGGGATGGCCGAGCCACCATTGGTGACGCCGGTGACTGGCTGCGACGACAGCGACGATGCCACACCGGCAGGAGGAGGTTGCTCCGGCGACATTCTGGTGACCTTCGGCGAGCGGCAAATCGAGCCCAAACGTGTGTAAAGGTTGGATCTCGTACCCTTTCATCGTTATTCTGGTGGTAGACGATCGAGAGTGAGGATGACTTGACAGCTTCAAAGTAGGCATCAATCTCCTTTCTTTTCTTGTGTATTTTGAGATGAATGACAGATTTGCACATGGAGGACTTGCATGAGTTTAATCGACTTTGCATCCATAGTAATTGTCTTTCAAGATATTTGTGAACCCCAGTTATTACGGCCTAGATGCTTAGTCGATAATTTTTCAACTAATGATTTATTACATAGAGGAATAATCCTATGATTTTTCGCTACTACTCTGATTTAAAAATGGTTTTAAAAATACGGGTTGTGACATATAGAGAGAGAGATAGAGAGAAAGAGAGAGAGAGAGAGAGAGTAATGTTAGAGTGGGCAGCCCTTAGAGTGAGCAGAATGAGCAGCTCATTCTAAAACCATCTGTTTCTAATCGTATGGACCAGAAAAGGGCATTCTCCTAGCCAATCAGCTTCTTTTTAATACCCTTTTTGTTATTTCCTGAGATACCGTCATCTGCTTCACCCGACCTGCCCCAACTCACCCTTCTTATGTTATCAGCAGCCACGACGGTGATGGAGTCTCTCCACCTTCAGGGAGACTTCCTCATCCAGTTTAGCTGTACCTTCAGGGAGGCTCTTCCATTAGCCAATCAAGTTCCACCTCTTTTTTTATTCCTGAACTAACCCCTGCATCCTACCCGGCATCCCTAAGCTGCTATACTAGCACCTCTTCTCTGCCTCACGTCTGCCCTGGTGGTTGTCCACCCTTGTATCCATGCCTCCACTGCTACTAGATCATTTTTTTCCTCTCCATCTAAACCAGAATATCACCCCAGAATCTCCTTCTCTCTTCTACTTGCAACCCAAAATGACGTTGTCTATCTATCCACCTCACCTTCCCTCCTGCCCAATCTTTCCCTCCTGTCCACCTCACCATAACTGGATTCAAGGTTTTCTCGACCTCATAATGTGTGACATCAACGGAAGGTGAAGGCTTCAACTTGTAGGAGGGTTACAACCTTA
The DNA here is from genome assembly GCA_039654745.1 of Houttuynia cordata. NCBI lineage: Eukaryota > Viridiplantae > Streptophyta > Magnoliopsida > Piperales > Saururaceae > Houttuynia > Houttuynia cordata. The sequence goes on from CM077506.1 coordinate 29,505,410, forward strand.
CAGGGAATTGCATTCTAACTGTTTGAGAAAAGGTTTAGCAGGAGATTGAGGTAAGTTTTTCTTGCTCTCGTAATTGTTACATAATTTTATTGTTCTAATGTGAATCAACCTGTGACACCGAGTTAAATATCGTAACACAATCATCAATACCAATAGTTGTATTAGCATTTTATGCAGTATATTAGATAATTCCACTTTAAATAGTTAAGTTTTGTCCATATAGACAGACTCATTAAATATCATTCTTACATGACAGACAGTATAAATCATCACTACTCATATTCCAATGTCCTTCGGAAGTTTCGATAAATCCAATGAAATCCACCAAAGCATGTTTAATCTAATCTTCCAATGTCCCCTGGAAATCTCAACAAAGCCAAGGAAATCCATCAATGTATGTATAATCCAACCACAACAAAGCCAAGGAAATCTATCAAGGCATATATAATCACCACAAAGTCATAAGGATAACTATCACCACTTTGTGTCATGGAAAAAGACCGCCCTAAATCTATTGAGGGTCAATACCTCAGATTTTGTCTAAGGTATGGTCATGAGAATATACTCTTGTGACTACCCGCTCTCTCATCCATGCCAAAGGGAGACTAGGTTTCTCTAAATAAAAGCATATCCAAGTAAGATCTTCATCAGCCATGTTACATGGTTTCTAATTCCAGAAACAAGTGGTTCCAAATGCCTTCAGGATGACCATCACCCTTCGTCACTCGTGGAGAAAGGTTCTTCATGGCTGTGGGAATATACTCTTCTGGCTACCCACTCTTTCACTCACACTTAAGTAAGCACTAAGTTACCTTTCTTGCCTTACCCAACGTGCTCCGATTTTGGAAATCATGGTCATAATCTCTAAGGATCATAGTTCAAACCAAGACATCCAATACGGGTCATCTGATAAGAAATCATAAAGCTTCAAAGTCCTTATAGACAATACATCAAGTTGGTCTCAAAATTATCATTATGCAACAAAACTGTCTCTATATTGTGCTGGGTATCTATGTACTATTCTGTCCTAAAACTATTTTTATGTACTTTGCTAGTTATCTATGTACCACTCTGCAAATTTTATTACTAACGGTAGGGTATCTCCATCAATTACAATACATCATGACAATAGAGTTTCACCGTCATGCACAAATAGGTTGAACCGAATCAAAATCAGGTTTTGATGGATTGAACCGGTTTCTGGTTCAGTCCAGATCTGGTCCAAGCCCTGTCCACTTGACCGACGAATAATAAACTAGATAAGATACTAATTTACGAAAGTACACATTTATAGCATGCGCAACGTCGATCTCTAAGATCGACGGCTCACTAGTGCCCTGGAGTATTGTACCAGTTTTACCCAATAATTTCTCAATCTCCACAAGCAAGGCCCATCTATAAAAAGGCTCTACTGTGAGCTGTGTGTGACATGGTGAAGCTTGAGATCAATGGCAGTCGCCACTATGAGATGTAAGATGGCCAGCCTTCTCGCTGCGACAGTACTCCCCAATCCTGTCCTCGGCCATAACTCTGTAGGTGACCTTGCCAGTTTGGACTTCTTACGGGCTATCAAAAGCCACGAAACTGGAGATTGTCCGGGCCTCGGCTTCTACCATCACGTGTCCTTCGTCCAAGCTCTCGACTCATTCCTCAACTCTGGGAAAAGGAGCCCTAACCAGCTTCATAAACACAAGATTGCTGCTTTCTTCCCTCATGTCACCCGCGATAAGTCCACTTCATTCACACTCACATACTCCATAGTCATGAAGCTGGTTAAAAGGGTTACTGGACTCTTAATTGCAGGTTCCCATAAAACTTCAATTTTGTTCCAATATGGACATTTAAATTGGGATAGATGGGGTATAATTTGCCACATGAAGTTAGTTCTGAACATGATGCACTTATCATCTGGTTGATTTGTTGTATGTATATGCAGATATGTGCTACATCAACGAGCTGAGCCCACCCAATGACTATTGCTAGGGATGGAACCGGGGCGGGTTTGGGCCGGGTATTGGCATACCCGGCCCCGGAACCATTTTAATTCTTCAAACCCAGAACCGTCCCAGACCCACCACGGGTCCAGTTTCAAGGACCCGGACCCGCCCCGGTACCAGAACTTGAAACCCGGACCCGCCCCGCCCCGACCCGGTACCAGTTTTTTTATATTTTTAATGTCATATACATTAAACTATTAACTCCTTTAATTTTTTTTATTAATAATATATATCTATAAAAATCCAAACTACTCAAATCAAGAGATATGAGTGCTTTCACCCAAAAAAATATTCATAAAAAAAATAAATATGGGTCCAAGTATATGATATATATATATATCTACCATATACCCGGGTCGGGTCCGGGTTTTACATGAAAACCCGGACCCGACCCGACCCGATGGGTCGGTTCCTCTTTCAGACCCGGAACCGGAACCGGGTATTGTATAAGCAATCCCAGAACCGGCCCAATAAGGCCGGGTCTTGTCGGGTCGGGTAAAAACCCGACCCAAGTTCCATCCCTAACTATTGCGACCCTCGCTATACAGAATACCCATGCGTGTCTGGGCAGAGGTACTTTGGACGTGGGCCGTTCTAGATATCATGGAATTATAACTACAGGGCCGCCGGAAGGAGCATTGGGTTTGATGGGCTGGGCTCGCCGGCCACCGTAGCCCAGGACCCTATCATCTCGTTCAAGACGGGCCTCTGGTTTTGGATGAACAACGTGCACTCGGTCATGGGCCAGGGGTTTGGTGCCACCATCAGAGCAATCAATCGGATGGAGTGCAATGGAGGAAACCCTGGTGCAGTTAACATCCGAATTCGATATTACCAGATTTACTGCAACAGATTTGGCATCGATCACGGAAATAATATTGGATGCTAGATAACTCTATCTTATATATGATGATTAAGCAAGTGAATAAGAAGTGACAAAAAATCAGAAGGTAAAAGTTCACTAGACAAAGTACAGGTACCGAGGTACGCCAATAAAACGGCGAGGTAAGCGTACGGAATAAAACGGCAGAAAATTGAATATAAAAGAAAATAACGTGAAAAAATAGGAAAATAATAAAAATAAAAAATTAATATATCAGATATACATGTTAAAGAATAACATATTGCAAAGTTGCGCATTTAAAAAAGGAGCCGCGCTTTAAATAAAAAACGTATTTTACGTGTTTTACATGTTTGAACGCGTTTATCGGGATAAAATGCATTTGTTTATGGAAAAACGCGTTTTATTTACTGCGTTTTAAACGCGGACTTTTTCGGTTGAGTGGTTGAAACGCGCAAAACGCATTTTATACACGTTTTAAACACATTTCAGGTCACATGGATTATACCTAGCAAAAGAAAATTTCTCTATTATATATGCATATTAAGTAGTGGGCCCCTTAGGAACTGTGTAGCAAATAATTGAAAAAATGCAAAAAATTGTGACATCTTCAGCTGGATGAATGTGTCTTACTTGTTGCCAACGTAATGCTGGCCATGCTGATCTTGTTTGATAATGAATAAATAAAAGGGATTTCTAGCAAAAAAAGGCGATCTGCAAGTATCTTTTTTAGCACATAAGACGTGGAGAACATCGAGGGACTTTTATTTAATTAATTATTTTTTTATGGGAGACTTTATTTCATGCAAAGGACACTTCTTGAATCAAATTAACATTCATGTGCTCCGGAAAGTGATATGACATGTATTAATTCCTGACTTTAGTTGTCACCAACAATGGTGAGATGGGCGTAACAAGGACGGCATTCATAAGAACATGAAACGCAATGGTCGTCGGTCAAGATATGTAGAGTGGAAAGAGAAACCAAATGGGATGAAGCTCAAAAGAAGTTGTTCTGAAATTTTGTACCAAAACAAAGATGGTTGGACACCAAAAATAAAAAACTTGGACGGCCAAACTCCTAAATAATTTGATGATCCTTTCGAAAAAGATAATTATGGCCGTTGGTTACACTAAACTATATCCATTAGTTGCATGTACAATATTATACTATAATGTAATTTTTTACTTTGAGAAAAGTTTAAATGAGATTGCTCTTATTTGACTTATATGAGGCTAATTTAAATCATAGCCATTAGATCTTGATTTAATGGGTACAAAGAACTCATCCATTCACTTTGACACACTCCCTTACCTACTAATTTGATACCCACCTTTGAATCAGAATCTAACGGGCTAAAAGAATGGCAGCATGTTCCTTATATGAGAATGATCTCATGTAAACTCTTCTCTTTTACTTTATAAATTGTTCTAAAATTAAATTATAAAAAAATGGTGCTAAAAAGGGAACATATACTCCCTCCGTTCAGAAATAGAGTAGGATTTGAAAAACCTGGTTAGTGTTCAAATCCTTATTAACACTAACCAGGTTTTTCAAATCCTCCCTCGAGGCAATATTTCTTTTCCATCCCTGCAAGTGGGAATCGATCCCTTTGTAGACGACAACAGCATTATAGGCTTGCGCAAACTAGTCTTGTACTGAAACTTAAACAAGGTTTAACTCGTTAACTTACATGCCACTAGATTCAATTAAAGCTCATACTTCCGGGAGCTTGCGGACTGGTCTTTAAACGTACGCTGAACGGCTTAATAGTGCTTCCTCTTCTTCAGCACTCCTAGTTTTCAAAGAATTCCAACTAATTTGAGACTAGATTCACTTAGAACAGTAAGATTTGAACATGAAACTCGTTGTGAGGGGCCTTGCACAAAAAGTCACTCACTGAGAATCGATATTTTGACCAATTCAGTGATCATCACAGCAGCTTCCCGTCAATGGAGAACGCAAAAACTCAGTCAAATCGTGGCCGGGACAGCTCTCCACTCACGCGATAGATTTATGTGAATTCCCCATACTGGAAGTCAAAGTCATCAGCTCTCCCCATCGCTTCTTCTTTTACATTGGAGCATCAATTAGGTTGGGAGATGGACTTTTGTTTCATTGACCATTCTAATCCCCGCGTTTGCATTTCTAGTCTCAAAGACTATTGGAGCCCCAAAGTTTGAATACTTCAGCTGCCTGAGCTTGACACTACTCCTATATTAACAACCTCTCCTCCCTTCTATGGATTATCTATTCCTCTTTGCTTACTAGGGCATCCATCACCATGGAAACCTCTGCGAAGAAGGCTGTACTATCCCTTATGCTAGCTGTTGTACTGGCCGGGGCCTTGCCCGGCCTCTCCGTGGCTCAGGACTGCGGCTGCTCCTCCGACGTCTGCTGCAGCCGCTGGGGCTACTGCGGCACCGGAGATGACTACTGTGGCACCGGCTGCCGGGAAGGGCCTTGCAACACTCCTCCCAGCACCAACGATGTCGTCGTCTCTGATATTGTCACCGACAGCTTCTTCAACGGTATCATCAACCAGGCCGACTCCACCTGTGCCGGAAAGAGCTTCTACTCCCGTGCAACTTTCTTGCAGGCCCTCGACTCCTACGACCGATTCGGTCGTGTTGGCTCCACCGACGACTCCCGCCGTGAGATTGCCGCCTTCTTTGCCCATGTCACCCACGAGACTGGACGTAAGTTCCACTGCATGCACTAGCTTCTTCTTCTTTTCTTCTTAACTATACATAAATCCGCAGTAGCTATAGCTTCATTCAATGTTTTATGGCTGTTGCGATGCAGATTTTTGCTACATAGAAGAGATAGATGGTGCATCAAAGGACTACTGTGACGAAAACAATACTCAGTATCCCTGTGTTCAAAACAAGGGCTACTATGGCCGTGGTCCAATTCAGCTGTCATGGAACTACAACTACGGCCCAGCCGGAGAGAGTATCGGCTTCGACGGCCTAAATGCCCCGGAGACTGTGGCCAATGACCCGTTAGTCTCGTTCAAAACCGCTCTTTGGTTCTGGATGAATAATGTTCATTCCCTTATTACATCAGGTCGGGGGTTTGGAGCTACCATCCGGGCTATCAATGGTGCACTCGAATGTGATGGCAATAACCCTGCGACTATGAATGCCCGAGTTGGATATTACACTGATTATTGTAACCAGCTGGGTGTGTCACCCGGAGACAATCTCACTTGTTAGATTGATTTCATTATTCATTTATGGGGTTGATGCCCTGTAGACATACCAATGAAATCAATGAAATAACATAAACATAGCTATTAAAAAGACGAGAACATATACACGAATAGTTTTGTTCTTTTGTTCTATCGGTGAATATGTTTCCATTTGCATCAGTTGCAAAGGACTTTGTATGAATAAAATGACCTCTATCATTCTCATTTTTGTACCAATATACTTTCCTATATCCTGGGTTATAACCTGATATCAGTGGGGGTCTTGGTGAACGTGTAGTGCAATGCGCACAACTTTGACTTGCGATGTATAAGGAGTTGGCCACTCCCCTAATCATAAATTTTCAGTGCGGTTGCTGTTGGAAATTTTTCAAGTTAGACTTGGTCGATCATTAAATTCTTCTTTCTCCCACTTCTTATGTGCTTGGAATTTTTCATATCGCTTCTTTTGAGATCGTTGACGGGATGTACGAGAAGAAAGTAAGGAACCGTTGCTTCATCTGTCTTTGGATACACTCGTTCGGTTTTGATCACCATAAATTGGAGAAATTTCATGAGATCCTTCCTAGTAGGACATTAGTGATGTAGGGAGTAGAATTCTCTTCTGTTGCTGCAAAGCTTATATGAAAGAAAAATGTTGAGTTCGCTTAGCGTCACCAAATTTCATCACCAAACTCCATCCCCAACTGCCATGTGGGGGTGGAGCCCACCAAATTCAGGGTAAAATTACAACTTTACCTGAATTTGGTGGGCCCCTAACTTTACCTGAATTTGGTGAGCCCCACCCCCACATGGCTGTTGGGGATGGAGTTTGGTGATGAAATTCTTTATATGAAATGCTTTCCGTCTCATCTCTTTTTATGCTCTTAAGTCTTAACTATGTTTGTGCATTAGGGTACTTATGCTATCTACTTGAATCCCCCTGAGAGTTACTTCAGAAAATTGTACTCTTAACTATTTTTGGTTCACCAAGCTTGTCCGAGGACTATATTGCCCCTATCTTTGGTTGAAGTGCTTAAAAGGGAAGCTGTTTTTTCCTCGAAATGTAGAAAAATAAAGAAGGTGAAGCCGCTACAAACTTTTAACCCTTTTTGGTCCATTCCAAACTTTCAACCTACATAGAGAATGGACCGTAACCATCTAAATCGATGCAGTTGACTAATATCCCACCCTAACTCGGTGAAAGCGTGGAAAAGATTACTTTGTGTTCTTCGACTCATAGGAAGGTAGTAATCCACGAAGAAGGATAACCCTTTAATCCACAAAGGAAAGGTAAAAGTCATTCAAGACTGGAGATTTTACAAAACAGAAACTAGCATTTTGATTCAAGTTAAGATGTCATGGCCATAGGGCTTACATGCTTATTCATTGTGCTCCAAGGATGAGACTAGCGTATTTTTAGAATCTTACGCTAGTTGACTTCCTAAAACTTTCTACCTTCTACAACTATAGACTACACACTTTAGAACCTTAGAAGACATAGTCTATCTACATTATTTGCTAGATACATATAGAAACTTACTACGCGTTTCTAGAAACTTCCAAAGCGTTGGACTTATGACAACATTAGACTTGTAACCATAGGCCCATGGGCCATTATATGTCCTACATCAGTCACCCCTACTTAGAAGAGAATTCGACATCGTGTTCTAGAGATAGAAGCTATTGTGCATGAAACCTGAATTGAGATGCCATGTTGAAGATCATTGAGATGTACATATCCTCTTGCATGTTCGAAAAAGGCTAGTTGTCGTGATACATTGGAAAGGTTTGCCACTGAATTGCATCTCGCTTGGCACATAGAGAAATGATTGGGATTGGTTTGCCGAATGAACAGTCAAACAAACTCGTCCAATAGGGAATAGATGTATCATCACATATTTGCCGGGTAAGAGCGAGATTTTTGACGACTAGGATTGCTGGTGGAGGTAAAGGATCAACGGTAACAAGGAAGACAACCAACCAGGGATTGGAGAAGCGACAGTCAAGAAAATAATGGTCTTTGACGTCTAAGTTCTAGACATAGTCGTAGAAGATGAAGTGGTCATCATCTACAACAAAGTAGATAAAGGGTATGTTGGGCAGTGGTTTTGGTGCAAGCAAAAGCAACAATGGAGAAAAAGGTCGTGGAAGTGGTTTTCCTTTTTCTTTAGAGCATCGTAGGGAAGAAAGTAGAGGGCATCCAGCGTGACCGATTTTCAAGACCAGATTATAAGACCCCAGCCCACGTAGGCATTACGCCATGACCAATTTTCAAGACCAAATTGTAGGACCCCAGCCCACGTGGGCATGGGGCCTACACAATTACAAGGCCCCATGCCTACATGGACTTGAAAATCGGTCAGCAAAACATTTCTCAAGAAAGTAGGGCACTAGGCATGAAAGTAGGGTGGGCATTTTAAGTATAACAGACAAAATGAGTGACCAAGGATGGGCTACCACTTGAAAAGGATCAATATTTCGATTCAGTGGGTTGCGACAATGAACGACAGCAAAAAGAGTACAAAAACCCAACAAATATATATCCCTTATTCCCTTCGCCCCATATTTAGTGTCTTATTTGGTTTTTTCAAAATAAAAAAATACATTATAAAAAACTCAACAGGACACTTAATATGTGACTATCGGTTAACAACCAAAGCCAGATTACTAAGAACACGAAATGACGTTCACGATGCTATTTCAGGAATTTGAGACAAGCAAGAACTGCATCTAACTTAGCTGCAAACAGAACTTCTTTTCTCAGATATTTCGTTTCATAAATTCATTCTATTAGTTCAACAAAGTATGCACCTAAGCGAAAATTCGAACTGGCTGAGGTACATAAAACTTTTCATCTGCCAGACATGGCAGTTGAATTGTCCAATACGAGATGTATATGTCCAAACGAGCACAAAATCTCAAAATCAAAAATTATATAAACAATACTCCATAAGATCACAATTGCGCACATAATTAAGGATCAGCATAATGAACTAAATTAGCTCTGGAAACCTGATGACTGATAGAAACAGGAGTACCATTAAAATATTAGAACCCTTCCTAGACATTTACTGCAATATCTCTGTTAAGCAAATCCATCTAGTAGCTGTATAAAAATCCAGTTCAAGAAGTTAAACCAAAAAAATCAGAAAATACTGGGTGATCACCATTCGGAACCAGTCTATCTGATGCTGAAAGTACACATTTTGTACTATATATATTCATCTAGATTGGCTTGATCTTGAAATGCAGTCCAATAAGAGAGAACACAAAACATTTCAAATCCTGCAACAAAAGACGCAGAGAAGATCAATATTAAGTGACTAAATGAGAAAGATGAAGTGCAATGGCGCCTATCACCACATGATAAAAGGGTCAGGTTCAAGTATATGATGTTATCCCTAATTAACAAAATGACTAAAACAGACAGAGCCGAAACAAACAAAATCAACCACCTCAATTTATCCAAACTAAACACTTTAGAAGGTCTTTAACAATAATTTAAAGTTGGCTCTATCATAAAGCATGCTGGTGTAGAGTACTATTTTATACAATGCGTGTCCACACTCTCACCTGATTTCCAAATGCAATAGCTATAAACTTGTGACAATCGTAAGTTCATATCAAAAGTTCATTGACCCAAACAAGTCATAGTAGTGGAAAGATAGTGATAGTACGTTATATTCTGACTAACCTAGCTTATCAACACTCTTGAGAACTAAGAAGAGAAGGTAAGAAGGTTTTTGGACATCAAGGCATTCAATTTACCATCTCAAGAAGTAGTCATCCTAACATGAGGTTGACACGAGGAAATAACACAAGGTTGTTGAGTGATTGTTGAATACATTATACATTTATACTCCCCATATTAACTGTTAATCAATTAGGCATGTACAAAGAAAAAGGTTTCTGCTCCTTGCTGCTGGGGTACTGTATGCTTCTTCACATTGTGAAGCATCAATTAATAAGAGACCCCCACCCCCCCTAAATAAGCATTCTTATACTCAAATACTGGACATTGATTAAACTTCGAAAAGGGCCTTGTTTTTTAAATCTTGCATTTTGGCTCCCATGAGTTTAAAACAAAATTATCTCAAACCCAACTAAGATCGGCATGTCTACTATTTCAGAACAACACGAAAATAGGGAGTAAACTAAGCATAAATATCTGCGACACTCTTGGTCCATTTATACACGATAATTTAAAATTTGATTCGAAGTCAGAAACCCTTAGCAGCTATGTTTATGAACACAAAACGTCAATCTTTTAATTCAATCCCTCCCAAGCCCCTAAACTAGCCAATTCAGGACTTAAAAAATATTCCCTATGTCCAACTTTAATCGATACACTCGGTTTTCCAAAATGAATACTCCCTCATGGCAATGAAGCCTGTCTGCATTAGAAATGAGTTAAGTATATTGGACTCCAAGGCCCGTACAAAAAGCAATCCCCACCCCCCTCCATGTTTTTTGTCGTGAGGGAGAGCAAAGTCAGCCACATAATGATGAACTCATGTTTTGTCAAATGCAGAAAGGCCTCATTGGATGGCGGGAGTATTGGTTTTCCAAATTGAACTAGTATTTGGTTTGGAAAACCAAATGTATCTATTGAAGTCAGATGGAGGGAGGGAGTTAATAATAGACCATCAACAATATGTAGTAGAGCCAACCAGACAAGAGCAATTCAAATAATGAGTGATAAATTTGATAACAGGTTCCAAATTCCTATCACAAAAAGCAATTAAACTAATATGGAAAAAAGAAAAGATTAACTTCTGCAGCAGAACCATGAAACCCACCTGCACCAGATAATAGAAAATACGAAGCCCTTCCGGATCCTTACTGCTCTGAACGTCAACGAGCGACCCAATTTTGGAGGTCGTGAACGAGATATGCTCATTGCCCATCACAATTTCAAGCTCCTGCCTCCCCACCCTGTCCGGCTCCGGCCAGTTATTGTCATCCTCCTTCATTATCTGAAACCCCAAACACGTAACACAAAACCCTAAACCCAGATGTCTTAATTTACAAAAGAAAGCAACTTTTTAAGAAAAACCCTAAACCCAGATGGAAGGGAAGACGGGGAAGGGATGGGACCTCGCTCTCGGCGATGATGCGACGACATTCTTTGAGGACGGCGGGGCTGAGGAAGACCTCCTTGCGGATCATGGTGTCGTTCTTGTAGTTGGAGTTGTTGGCGTAGCGGAGCTTGCCGTCGGGGCGGAACTCGAACTCGAGGAACTCGTGCCCGAACTTGCCCTTGTGCCCTACATAGTATCTCAGGTAGAACTCCCCCTGGTCTTCCGCTCCGGCCGTTCTTCCGCCCTCGCGATCCATCTCTTCTTCCTCCGCTGTTCGGAGCTCCGGCGCTCCGGAAAGAAGCCTTTATAGGCATTGGGTCGGTGCCAGTTGGGCGGGTTCAGCCGGACTGAGCTAACCGGGTTTGGTTCAGAATTGTTATGGGGTGGACTAGGGGCGAACCAAACCGGCATCCGAGACAATCAAGACCGTTGATATGTCGGTCACTTTTACTCCACTTTTTTTTTCTTGGCAACACAATTTTACTTCACTTCTACAAGTCCCACTATAATTTTAGTTCATTTTGAAAAATCAAATGGTATTAATAATGTAGGGTGAATGGAGTATTATCTAATAATGAACACCATTTGGGATGATGACAAGTGGAAGTTGCCAATAACCAAAGCGGATGATGACACGGTAGGATGGTTATGACTCCTTCCCCAAGCGGATGGGCAGATCCTTTGCGAGGACACAATTGTTTTAGAGCAAATTCTTCACAGTTGTAAATATGTGTCTTACACTTGTGCCCTAGAGCAAATTCGTCATCACAATTATTTTTTGGTTGGGATGTAAGTGCCAATTTTTGTGTCCGTATCAGAATCTTCGTGGTGCATCAGTTGAGTCTAATGTGACCATCAGTTGAGTCTAATGCCCTAGATCATCCAACATGTAGGTGAAGATAATTTTTACCTGAGTGTATAACTCTAAAGTGGTTTTTTTTTGTTACAACCATATTTTTATGTTTGTACATATGTTTGCATCTGAGTTTAATTTGCACATAGAAATTTGAAGATTCAAATAATCACACTAGTTTGCACAAGTAGTCACTATTTTTCCTGCTATGTAAAAATAGTAAGCTATAGCATGCATTTTCTTGATTTAGGTTGAAGTTCCATATGCACATATACATAATTTTTAGTTCATCTATGTCATATATCATATGTCATGATCCTTTCTTGTTTTATTTTATAATTTTTCAGATGAGTAATGTTGTGTTATTGCATAGTTTGATTTGTGAATGTTATGGACTGGTGGTTCTCTATGATTATATATATAGATAACTCCATTAAGAAACTAGGGAACAACACAGTCTTTGGTCAAGGCATGGTATGAGATGTGCGATTTATAAATATGCATGATGGACATAGAACCAGGGAAAACAAGCCACTCCCTACTTACGTTTATTTTTTCACTTCATTTTTTATTCATGTATTTGGCCTCTTGTAACAAGCTTCCCACTTTATTATATGCACGTTCTTTTACCTTGTAAAGTTATTTTTTTTACAACATTGTAAACTTGTTATTTATCAATTCAAATTTTTTTATTATGGTCCTAAATACATGAATATGAGGATATCTTTTGTATTCATGAATAATTCTTGTTATCCATATTTAGCATAATAGCAGCATAAAGCTGCTTTTTTTAAAAAAATTGAATTCTATACCGACAGTTTTGTGCCGTCGCTAAAGACTGTTTTTGTTGAACTGATCCTAGGCCTCCAGCTTGAATCTAATTATTTATTTCTTTAAAAAATGGTTGGGTTTAACTTAAATTAGTTGAATGGATTAAATTGACTATTATTATTGTTGTTGCGATTTTTTTGTTACATGTGAATAATTGTACGTAAATGGCATTGGAGTCGATTTGCATTAGACTGGTCCTGCCCATCCACTATTCTGCTGCAAGGGTATCAACAAGAAGATGACCTTTTATTAAATTACAGATACATGCCCAAGCTCAGGTCATCGTTTTTTAGCTGTGGTGGAGGGAGCAGTAAGTGCAAATGAAGAGCCAACGCCATAGGCATGTTAAAATCGGTCATTACAACACTTAAACTCTTACGCCTCGGCTTTGCAGTTATATTTTTTTTTCTTGAACTGATGTTCTCTGACGTATACCTACATGCAGATTTTGTTATTATAATCATATTAATAAATACTTATACTATCCCATTACAATTTCTACATGTGTCGAAAAAAAGAAGAACGGACGGGAAGCTTCAGGTGACGAAAATATGTCTACCTTCAATTATTATCAAAATATCCATTGTATAATGTGTAAAAACTATCCCTTGTTGACACATAAAATATAATATCTCCCTCTCTTGAATCACTCCATTGTATGGATTTATCATACAACTACCTTGTTCTAACAAAAAATGAACTTATGAGAAAAATTAATTCTAAGAAAAAATCAAAAAATTTATTTGCTATGTGCATCTTTCATATGCTCCTACGCCGGAAATTAACATCTTCGTATGGTATACTCCTAATCTCTTTCATGTACTGAACTGGTGACAGATGCTAGTGTCCAGGGCCTTTTGGGCTTGGCCCAGCTGCCAGACGACCAATCCAACAATCCATAACTGATCTTGCTTTGTCATACATGGAAGGATTCGTCGCCAAATGATTCTTACAGGCGAAATCCTCGGGAAGAACACGAGCTGCCTCTCCTCTGTCCATCCCTATGATGGCAAAGCAGAGGACGACAACCACGAAAAGAGCGCAGGCACGGCGGAAATCCATCTCTTTGATAACACTTGATTAGATCAGTTGCTAGGGAGATCTTAGGTTGGCAATCTCAAGCTCTCAAACTGAATTGCAGATTTCAGAGGTTTACTCAAAGAGAAGTTGCTGAATTCTGAGCTGGGTACTTTAGGTGTTGGCTTCGAGACATATTTATAGCATTGTGTTTGCATGCCCTGCGAGACTCTTACTCTTTTTGGTCTCCTTTTCACATATAACATAATACAATAGAATCCAAGAAGTTGGAATTTTTCTGAGGATTTTGAGGTTTTGGTTGACCAAAGAGCGGTTGAAATGGTCATGCACGCTGAAAGAAGGACACTGTCATGTCACATTGCATGGGTTTCATGGTTTGAACGAGTAAGCTCTTAATTAACTGTCAAGTGAAGTTACAAAATTGCCCTTTCCAGGAGACTAGGCACTTCAGTGTTCCAAATATTCAGCGGGGTAATGTAGTCATTTCCGAGCTTTCGACTAGAAAATACGTATGAAGGTTGGTGATGTAGAACAAACTTTTGGTTTGAATGTTTGAATTGACCCAAGGCCCGGAATCTGTTGAATGGACTAAACTTGGGACTCCTGGGAAGCGACAAGGAAATGAGGCCAAGAAACGGCAGTGATGCCACCAAATGTTCACAATGGGCTTTTCCTGGGTTGGGTTAAAATAATTAGAGTTTTGGCAAATTATGGTTGTCAGTATAGATAATTAGTCCAATCCAAACCCAGCGGCCAGCATGTTTACCACAACACAGTAACTCACTAACTTGCAGTGGGAAAAGAGTTTAAACACCTATTCAGATAAGATGCAAGACCAAAATCCCATTTTCGGGCGATTTGGACTCGGCATTTCTGCGATGCCCGCTGCTTTATGCCTTAATCTGGGGAAATTCAGTGTCTTATTGTTAATAATTTGGCAAATTATGGTTGTCACTATGGATAATTATTTCAATCCCAATCCAGCATGTTTACCACAATACGGTAACATGTAGGGGGGAAAAGAGTTTAAACACCCCTATTCAGGTAGGATGCAAGACCAAAATCCCATTTTCTGGCGAATTGGCCTCGGCATTTCTGTGATGTCCGCCCCTTATGCCTTAATCTGGGGAAATTGACTGTGTTATTATTAATTTTTGGATGAGTATACTGTGTTAGTCAGGCTGGTGATTTAGACGTCATCGTAACGCTATTGGTGACCCATGCAATCGAACATACCCGATTGCGGATTATGTGAAGAAAAGTCTAAATCATGTTTCCTCGATTTTAATCAGTAGCATTTCAATCAAATGACAAGTTTCTATATTATTGGGTGTTTAAAAATTTTAAATATATGCTCCTTCTGTCCGGAATTATTATCACCATAAGGATTTTCAATTCGTTTTGGAAAACCATACTGTAATAAAATTCCAGACGGAGGGAGTATTCCCTCTGTTCTTGTTCAAATTCATTTTGAAAAACCAAATAGGACAACTAATATGGAGCAGAGTTTTCTCAAGTATTACAGCTGACAGCAGGCATTGGACAACAATTAGCTCGCAATTTTGTTACATTGGCTGCACACTCAACGTTAGCTTGTTAGACAGCATTGACAAGGACAATGATACAAGTTCTTCACTTTCTCTAGTTTTAAAAAATTTAATGGCCAATCTCTAGTAACGTAATAATAATAACAATAATAATAATAATAATAATAATAATAATAATAATAACAATCTACCCCCACCGTAGTCTCATCTAAAAAATGTGATATTGCCCATAGGCCCATTGGTGTGGGCGTTTCGAACTCTCTTGGTTGTGGGATGAGGCCCCCAGGTTCGAGTCCGGCCTATAGCACTTTGGGGTGGAAGGTCTTTGTAGAGGTTATTCCTCTCATAAAAACAATATGATATACGAGGAAGCCAGTTTATAAACCTTTTTATTCCATCTACTAATCGCTATGAGAAGTGTAAGAAGAAATAGGACAAATTTTTTTTTATAATAAACATGATCTAGGACAATTAATACAGAGGCAGGTTTGTTTTTTAATTCAGACAATTAGCATGAACATAGCGAGGTATTAACGATAATAAGAAGACGAATTGGAATAATGATGATGAGGATGACGATAGTTAACAACAATATGTGCTCTGGTTCACACGCATTGGCATGCGCAGGGGGCGCTGGGAGCCATAGGATCATAATCCATGAGCATTAAACTAAGCGGCGGCGGGTGATTAAAGCCCGTCTGCTCCCTGTATTCACATGCATTGTTGGATTAAGATTTGATGGCCCGCAACGCCAAAGTGCACTCTGATGTGCGTGAGCTAGAGCAAATACTAGTTGGACTCCCTGTAATAACAGTAAAGTAGTACTAATATAAGAGTATCATTATTATAACCAAATGTCAAATTTTCATTAAATCAAACCTAACAGTTCCAACAAGCATAATTACTTGAAAATCTAGCACGGGCACCCCTGGATGAATGGTATCTCCCTCATACGAGATCAGTTCATTGGCAGAGAAATTATAAGGTGGCATGTAGCTCAGGGAAAAATAGTGGAGATCATGAATCACTGAATGACACGTATGCCTGAGTGCTATTACGGCAGTATTTGTGAGGCGTGTCGCTTAACCATTGGCATTCTGCACTGTATTTCAGTAGTCTATATAACACTGGATAATTTTTCCCACAACGGCATAGAAATGCCATCCATGCTCCAAGACGTGTACTTGGGACATACGAGAACACCCAGTAGAGGTTCATTTAGACTACGTCGAGCCCACAATAAGTGGGTCATTAGCAGTTTTTTTTTATAACTTTTTATAACGAGGGGTGTCTGAGTCCTTACGACCCGACTAGAGATACAGAGCAACCAGCCTTTTAGAGCACCGTATCCCACCTCCAATCCCCTCGGGTGCGCACACAGCCCACATAACATATGCATCGATTAAATCGAGATATAATCCCAGTCAATAGCGTGTTAACATTTTTTAAATTGCAAGACAAGGAGCCGACGAAGATTTTAAACTCCCTCCACTATTAGATCGACAATAACCATAAAAGGGCAGAATATTATATGGGCTTCTCAGTATGAGTCCAGATCGGGAGAAATTATTATGCATTCTCATACAGGAAACTCAGGCTCACCACCAAAGGATGACTGACACGTGATCCCTGGTTAACCTTAGGGCTCACAAATTGCAAATTAGATTTCGTATCAATCACTAATTGGTGATGAGCATGAAATCCAAGTACACGCGCGGACCAGATATCTTCTCCCAGATCAGGGGCTCATACAAGGACTGAAAGTTCTCTCCCAACTTCCTAACTTTTCTTGGTTTGACAGGGGAAGGGAGATCTTGTGACTTCTATTTGACCAGGGTTCGAGTCTGATTGCAGGCTCGCAGCAACTCAAACAGAGCAGAAGGAGAAGACAGTCTGGGAACCAAACCAGGAACGGTGGTGAATAAGTAGGTAGTCTCAAACCCTGGTTCCTTTTGACCCACCATTTAGCAGAAGTTAAGTCACACGGCAGAAAGAGACCCAACAAGGAGGAAATTTTCGGCCATTGTACGAGACTCTATTTTGATCGTGTCGATCTGCCCTCATATGAATATGAGATAAATTTATATTAGAGAAAAAGCATACTCCCTCCATTCCAAAAAGGCAGTGATAACCCTACATCATATTCCTACACATTTCTATACAGGACTGATGTGTATGAAAATGAGTGGGTAGACTATGTGACAAATATCGTTTTCCATTCCAAAATACTATGTACATTTGAAAAAATTCTCATTTTATTGGATCATGAAGCCCACAGAGAAGTCACATGACTCCTTCTCTATGATATCCCATCCAACTCGTTCAAGTCAATCCTTCCAAGTTTCCTCAAATTTTGGTAAGAGGAAGTCATGTACACAATATTTTAGAACAGTAAATATTTTCAAATGTGCATAGAATATTTTGGAACAATAAATATTTCCAAAAGTACGTAATATTTTTTAAGTGGTAACCTTATGATGAAACAAGGCAGGCCACTCCTTTGAAGTTCTACAGCTTGCAGGCCTACGCCAGAGAAGCTAATATCACTTTCAAATTACGCCAGCTCCACATTCAACATATTTGTTTCGTATCTCACAAAATGCTATTTTCTGAGGTCGAACTTTTTTTTTTTGACAATCAGAAGTCTAACTCAGCAATTTCTGACCCGCAACAATCATCCACATTTTAAAAAAACATGAGATTTAAAGAAGCCAATGTATTAAGCTTGCAATCATTAACTATTATAACTTCATCCACTAAAACTGAACACTGAATGATAACTTCAAATAGACCAGTTAATATGGGACAATTTTCTTTCCAAATCAGCCAATCAACATAAGATGGAGTGTAGTATACTGAAACAGCAACAGACAGCTGGAGTTTACATGAGGTCCAAGTTCGAGTTCAAGGCTTGTGATTAACATTCTGACTGGGTAAAGTCTGACCGGTTCTCGACAAATGGCCTCGAAGACTCGAACTCCATTTCGAACTCATGGCAATATAAACAGTTGACCCACCCACATTAGTCTTTTCATGACATACTGAATGTCTATATGTCTGCATCTCGTAAGAGCCCAAACAGACGCAACATTGCCCACACATCTTTCCATAAGCGTCGATCATAAACGATTTAGAAAAGTGGTTTGAATGTATCCATCTTTGCTTGTTTCTCAAAATAACAAACATTTTAGAACTCATACTATAATATACACGTTGATTCATTGAGGATAATTTATTCTTCTATAAGAACATACAAGGTAAGAGGAAAACAAAGAAAACAATGATAGTGGCAGAAACAAATGCCAACAATAAAGTAGAAGTACCAAAAAATCAACTCCTTAAGCGTGACAACTTTGGTGCAACAATAAACATTCAGAAATCAAAATCCATTTTTCCCATGGGCATGGTTTTTCTGCTGCAGAAACCCTGGCCTCTGCCAACGATGAAGGCCTCAATTTTTATCTCCTCCACGAAGTTTACTCAAACAGGTGAGACAGCTCTGAATGAAGCGCATTCAATTCTTAAGGGCTGTTCCACGATTCATGATTTGCCACAAACAAAATGCATGGTTCTGATTCTTCAGTTTGCTTCAGAAAAGGATTAACACTCTCCTAAAAAGGTCCTAGAAGGCTAGTAACAAATCCTTTTTCTTCAGAAAGACGCAAGCCTAGGCATTAAAAATTCTCTACTGCATGCTAAACAGGGGAAAAGAAAAAAGAAAAGGCAAATGCAAAATACCCATACTGGCCTACCCAAACTAACAATAGTTTGGGTAGAGCAATATTGAGAAGAAGATATCTATGGATGAAAAGAACGCTGAGTTCAACATGCTTCTCATTCAATAGCTAACTATATTGATCCACAGTGGCAGATAAAGCTTCCTATATCACATTTTATTCCATATATGTTGCAACTGAACCTAGAAAGCCACTGTCAGCTCACCTTTTCCAGTCCAATATGCACATCTATACATGTTAAAAGTACTAAGGGGTCAAATCCAACAGGAGACACAATCACGATGTAGCTAAAAATGTCAATTGCAGATCTTAGGAGGAAAGCAGTTGTTGCTATTGAAGCTCTTCCTTTGGAGCATGGCAACTTGCCAAATATGTGATATAGTTATTAAGCATTTTCTCAGTATCCTCGAATTTTTTTTGCTTGGTCAGGTCCTTCAAAGATGTGTGGCTAGAAGTTTCAGAAGCATCCACAAATATTGCAGATGCAACGAATGCTTTGCAAGGTATACCAAAATACAGATCATGGTACAAGTAAATGTGCCATAATCCATCACGACATAAATCTGGTGAGGAAATTACCATTAGGCTAATAGAGGCTATCACCAATAAGAACTCACCAAAGGGCCACATCCAGTCAATGTATTGACTCAGTTGTCAATTTAAACTTCCTCTACTAGATAAAACCAGATATCCAATTAAAGATGGAATGCCCCCAGCATATCCATCATGTGCAAATGAGACATTTTGTGTCAAATTATTGCTAACTGTGCGCCATACTAATCCAGGTTTCCAAATTAGTAGCCCGGTCATCTGCTACAGTTAAGCCCAACTGACATAAACCCAGTTCATTAGCAGCTCTTCTGTTTTTTAAATCAAAAAAATTCATTGCTTATTGTACTTGGAGTTCTTCTGTTCGCAAATGTATGGCCATTCCAACTGCCATTAGCAGCTATAATAAACAAAACCAAGCAGCAATGGCATAAAAGCAAGAATGCCAGCAAGCTCTTTCTTGGGCATCCATGTTTAAGTATGTTTCAACTTTTGCTCCAACATGAGAACTCAATTTCATAAGGACCATGCAATTCCTTCTTGCACATATATTTAAATATAGCTCAAATAGTTCACCCGTACAAATTATCCAAAGGCCACCATAACAGGCGTCCTAAAGCATCCAAGCTCCACTGAGTCACATAAAAACGACGAAAAAGTTACAATGCCTCAATCTAGCCAAAGCAGCACTTGGAGGAAAGAATATACCATGTAACTTAACTCTCCAATCTTCATCAGGTGACAGGGCAACTCAGACCTCTTTGCATGAGAGGCATTCCATTACATAAAAAATATCAGAATATCTGAAGCTTAACTCTTATTCCCTACTACAACTCCAAACTCCTCATCCTCAAACACACTATACATTCTGTGGGCTAGTGCTCTCTTTCAAAGCCTGTAGAGAATCCAAATGCTTCAAACAAACCACATTTCAACACTACACCCTTCTGATGATTAATCAGGGTCACAAAACAAGTTTTGATGTGACCAATAGCTCCATGTAGGATCATCAGTCTAGCTACAGTGAGAAGCAGAAGACCAGTAACACCTCTAACGAACAAATGATAACCACCAAAAGAACATGCTAAATCATGTAACAAAGGCAGTCACAAAGAACATAAAAAACAAAAGGCGTACCTCAATAATATGATCCAGAGCCACTACTTCCCATGTAACCACCACTACTTGCACTACGACTAGAATAAAGTGATGAGTAAGAACTACCACCAACCTGCAAAAATAAACAGATCGGACATAAATTTTCAATAGAGGAAGCAAAAAATAACAACTCATCATCATCATACGCCTTATCCCAGCTATCTGGGGTCGGCGGCATGGATTATATACCGCATTTGACTCTTATCGGAATCAAAATGGTACAAAATCCATACAAAGAAACAAATAACGCATAAAATTCTATCTAGGGAAATCGTCAATCCTAAAAAAAAAGAAACAAATGTTTATATACTCTCGAATTGCCAAAACCATACATGTTCACGTGACACATAATCACTGCCGTAACTAGGAGAATACATGCTACCCACATCGCTGCTGCTCACAGAGCCTAAACAAAACAGGAATATGAAGATTATACAACTGTTTTTCTTAAAAATCCAAGGCAGCAAAAAGAAAACATAGCTAGTTAGTATTACCTCCATAACTCATGCCATGTCGACTCCCATAGAGTGATTCATGGCTAGAAAATGAGCTTCTACTACCATAACTTCTACCAAGCCTGTCAATAAAGACTTTGACATGGTGAGCACTGGGGAGAGCTGAAAAATAAGTCTTTGAGAGAACCCATCCTATTGCTAAATGATTGACCACTGCCTTGCACAATACCCAACATAGGCAAAAAAAATGTACCTATCAGGATAAGCATCACTATAATTGTCTCCATAGTCCAAACGAGCCCTTGACTGGCGGGGATCGACATATCGTGGATCTTCATCCTATTGATCAGACACCATTTCACAACAAATTTAAACAACAGTCTTATTCTTGGAAAAAAAAAGACAAAGAAATCAGCAAACATAATGGTAATGCAACGATTTTTAGAACCAATGGATATTAGATGAAAAGCACGAACCAGTGCAGAATACGGGCGTTTTGATCCAGGTATAGGGACATACTCCCTGCCACGACTTTCTCGGTAACTTGGATTAGGCCTTTCAAGCCTTCTTGCATAGCCCTCGTCAGCATAAGCCCTCCTTGCAGGCGCGCGCATAGGAACACGTGGAGCCACATCTGTATAGGAAGCTGCGCGAGAGGAATACTCATCCCTGTAAGATGAGCGCCTGTCATCTACAATTCTGGGACCATAGTCTGCAGCATCTCTGCTGCTTCGAGGTGGTTCCTCACGTCTTCCATATTCCCTCTTCAGACTGCTCTTTGGATATGGTGGAACTGTTCAAATGAAAAATATCACTAAGTAAACACATAGTATAATGACAGATGCATCAAGCATAAATTTGTCAAGCCCCAAGCCTCGTCAAAAATAGATATACATGGTCGTTAAATGATTACCAGGAGGTCTTCTGTCATAAGATCTTGATGGAGGTGGCACAAGTCGAACCCTATCAGAAGGTCCCACGTAAGGACGCCTATCCCTTATTGCAACTGGCCTCATGCGACTGGACGCTGCTGGGAAGCTACGTGATACAGTTCCTCGGCGTAAACGGCTGGGTAATACTCGAGGTGGTACAGCACGACTCCACGATCCACGAACAAGTCGAGAAGGGCCACGTAGAACTTTATGATCACCTCGAGCAAAATGCTTCCCTCTACCTTTTTGATGAGGTCTCGACAATCTTGCCCTAACTTTTACCTGAAATGAAGGTGAACATTTAGAGAGAAAAAAATGCCCAATAAGAAATCTAAATTGATAAACATCAGTGTGTTTCAACTAAACACTAGAAAAAAAAACAGGTAAATTGAACACTCCCCAACACAACAGAACAAAGAAAAAATCAAACCTTACTACTCCCTTCACCTATTTCTGCATTATTAATGGCTTCAGAACATGCTACCGCAGCATCATGAGTATCAAATGTGACAAATCCAAAATCCTTTCTTTTTGCTGAAGGCATGTTACGAGCAAGCTCAATCTTCTCAATTTTCCCATATTTCTTCAGGTACTCATTGACACGATCCTCATCCCAAGAAGCAGGTATTCCATCAACAAAGATAGTTTTCACCTGAATAGCATGATCAGCCACACATTCATCAAGATGAATTCAAACACAACCAGGCAGAATAAAACATGCATATAGCAACCACTAGAAAAACTCATCAACATCTTGTCCCTACATATAAAAGTTGCAAAAGCTAAACTGAATCAGCTTTACATAAATTTGGAAAAACATCTGGGTTAAGAATTCAGAATGCATAGCAGGTATGAATCATCTTATCAAACAAAATACCTGTGCCATAACTTCATCATCTGGCTCAATGAAAGAATCAGCAAAAGAGACCTTAGCACTCCTATCAACACCAAAAACAACATCCCTTCTCTGCAAACGCTTAAAAGCATCCATCGCATCAGAGCGGGATGCAAACTCTAAAAATGCGAAGCCACGATTCATTCCCTCATTGTTGCTATCAACTACCAGTGTCAAATCTTCATATTCAGTGACTCCATAATGTTTCAGCTTCTCTTTCAACTGGAATAACATTCACAACATATATAATCATAAGTCATCGGTTTAGCACTCTCTCCAGACGCACCTAAGATTTTAATCTAAATACCAAGCATACTTACAACTTCCTTGGTCCACGTCTTGCATATATTGCCTAGAAAGAGCGTGTCATTGTCATGGCTAGGAGAGACACCACATTGTTTCCCATTTATCTAGTCATTGAAGATGTAAAAGAGAGTAATTATACATTATAAATTTATATTAGCATTGGCAGAAATCTACAAAAAGGAGTTCGTCTCAGTACCACTGGATTTTTAAGCTCCGTAACAGCTCGCTTTGCTTGTTCTACAGATGCAAAACGCAAGAAAGCAAAACCTTTGTTTTTCTTTGTTTGAAGATTCATCATCAACCTCACCTCAACAACTTCACCAACTGCACAGAACACTTTCTTGAGATCCTCTTCAGTCGTTTCTTTTTCCAAGCCCCCGATAAATACTTCAAACTCCTTCCTTTTTCTTCTCTCCTTTGCAACCTCATGGTGCTCATCCTGCTCAACTGCATCTTCATGTTCTTCCTCTTCATTAGCATTTTCATCCTCTTCAGCATCTTGATCATCACCAAGATCTTCCTCATCAACCATGTCACCTTCTTCCTCTTCTTCTTCGGCAACCACCCCTTCCACCTCGTCCCCTTCATCACCCACCTGATGGGCATCTCCGAACTCGTCTTCTCTGTCATCATACTCCAATACTTGATCTTCCTCAGCCTCGTACTCAGGCTCATTGTCATCCAGATCTAATCGCTCGCCCCTATCCTCTTCTTCGAAAGCCTCCTTCATCGCCTCTTCCTCTGTCATAACACAAGTCATAAATACCCTGCCTAGTCTCTACACATCGAAACAGCACACAACGGAACAACAAAATCTTCCGGACTCAAAACCCCCTCTTTTGGTTAAACTAAATGTCCTTTGCCTCGGAACCACATCCAACAATTATGTAACTCATAAAAACACAATAGTTCTAATTACATTATAGAAAAACACGATAGTTCTAACAGTTAATTGCCTTCCCATAAAGCTGTATTAAAACATGATGCTTCAACAACATGCCAAAGGATATCCCTTTTCTTAAAATAATTAACAAAAAATACGGAGTGTTAAACAAAACAGGCCAAAAGTCAATTCCCACCGAGCAAAAAAGAAACAAGAATACGAGGAACCACTAGACAGTCATCCAAGACACACAAAGATCTAATATTTGTAAAAAATTAACATAATTCTCACCTTTCGCAGACAAAGACCCGTTGAAACTCCCCTTCTGCTCACTTGCCGCCTCCGCGTACCTCGCCGGCGACTTCTCGTCTAGCCTTTCCTCCAAATTGAAAACCACTTCCTGCTTAGAGGGCTCCTCCTGAGCTTCCCCGCGATTCTGAGACTTGGGGGTCGATTTCACGGCCCTCGCCGGGGTTCTCTTTCCCGGCCCCGGCGCGCCTTTCTTGACCGACCTTGGCCGCATCTTCTACTGCAAATCGATTGTCCCAAGCAAAGATTGCCGAATCGAAATCGTCGGCGGGAGAGTTTGGGCACCAGAAACCCTAGCAAGCAAGAACTAGAGACCAGACCGAACGGATCGGAGACCTGGCACCATAGGATCCCAGATTCTAGCCCAATTAACGGGCCGTTTGGGGCATCCATGTTTTTTTCCTATTTCCTATCCAGTGGCCCAGTAAAGCCCGTAAGGCCTTGTAAGTCCATCTGGCCCATCATAGTTCCGATCCTGAGCGATTAAAAAGACAGTAGTACCCCTAAACTGCGACAGCTCATCTGAGCCTACGTTCGACTTGAGTCAGCTCGTGTCCGAGGCTTCGAGCTTGAACTCGAAGTCGTGAAGCCAAGCTCAAGCATACTTGGTGTTTGAAGGAACCGAGCCAGGTTGATTGGTTAAGGGGGTCCACTATGATTGTAAAGATGATTTGGGGAGGGCTTATAAATTAGGGGAAATATTTTGGTGACCATTTTTCCCAGAGCCTCATGCCCGCATGGCCCTTGATGTTTTAGGGCCCGTATGGTTGCCATAAAAGAATCCAGCTTCTTTGGGGAAATCTCCTAATCTCTCAAATGAATTTAGATTCACTTCTTTCGATAGCATTTGCCATAATTTTCAAAAAATGACAGGAGTATTTATTAAAAAAAAATGTGGTTTCACCTGATGTTTTTACCTATTAAATGCCCTTGTCATTTTGTAAAAATTATAATTCTTGCCCTCGTACCCTAAATTCTTTCTAAGAATCAACTTTTTCCCAATCAAACACCTTATTTCACCACTTACACTTCATTTGGGAAATTCCACTTTCCTACTTCTAAAAGTGGTTACCAAACGGAGCCTTAATCTGGTATTGAAAATGGGTCAGGCTAGATGGACTCATAAATTAGTGGGGCTTCAGTCCATGTCCTCGAGCATCGTCCCGGTGTGTTCGGCTTTGTCCAAAGCCCGAGCAAAGCTTTCAACTCGGACTATGTATTATTTGTTATCTATGCTATTTGATATCTATACCATTTATTATTATTATTATTATTATATTTAGTCTTTGTACTGAAAAAATTATTTTTGTTCTTGCAACAACGGGCGGTTGTAATTGGATGGAGACTCAAACAATAAGGGACTATTGTTGGGATAGTGAAGGAGAGCATAGTTAAATTCTCCTCTTGAATTTAATATGATCACTCCCCATGAAATTGTCGCAGGTGAAAATTCTATGAATCTCATTCACTATTTTCAAGTAAATTTAGATGAAATTAGTAAAAAAAAAATGGGCTTTTCGAGTGAATTTTTAATTTCTCTATCCAAACCTTCATCATGTAAATGCATTTTAGGTGAATTCTCAACTTTTCTATCCAAACTACCTTCAAGTGAATTGATGGTGAATTAATTAATAGAGAATTTTGGCTATTTCACTCCAAACAACCCCTCGCCTGAGGATGAACATGCCAAATGCATTTCAATAGGGTAGAGGAAATATGTAATATGTCTAATGAAAGTTAGGACCATTTTTTTATTTTTATGAATTTAAATTAATTTATATAAAAAAGACCAATAGATACCCCCGAAAGAATATTAGAAAATATACGTATAAATGATGCCAAAAGAGGGAGATAGAGCCCTAAAAGAACTTGAATAAAGTTAATAAAAAAGGATTTCACTTTACTATCTCTTACAAAAGAGGTAGTCTAAAACATGCCTGAATAGATGAATAAGATCTATGCCATCGACCCAAAATAGTTGAAAAAATGTGCATTTTAATTATGACTATGATTATGAAATTCAAACTAATTGGCTCCCTCCCTCCCTTATTAATTTTCCAAATATAATTAGGAAAATCAAAATCAATTAGATCAAGGCGACTAACAAACTAAGGGTCTGTTTTATTAGAGATTTTAGGAGTTGAAAGAATTTAGGGCTTAATAGCAATGTGTGTAATTTTGAAAAAATGACAGGGGCATTTAGTAAGCAAAAATGCGATTTCTGTATTTTTTTCAAAATTATACAAATTATCATTGGAAAAAGTCAAACAAGTTAAATTTGAATTCTTTTGAAAAATCTCCTCAAGCTGGCAGCCTCTTTTCTTTTCTTTAAGGGAAACGATATTTGTACATCAGATTTTCTACACATTTCCACACACAGTTGATGTGTATGGATATGAGTGGGTGAACTGATGTTTCACCCACTCATATCCATACACATCAGTGTATGGAAATGTGTAGGAATCTGATGTAGGGTTATCACTGCCCTTTCTTTAAGCCCTAAAGTGACTCAACTAGATTCTACTAAGCTCGACTCGAACTCCGAGTTGGAAATTCAAACTCGACTCTAATAGACCTGAAGCCCGATTCAGCTCAGCTCAGCAACTTCAGTTGCCGCCAGCTCAAAAGACTACCACTACTTCGGTGTCCATTTAGCGGACAGAACTGAAGAGCTTTTGGTAGTTTCAATTTTCAGGCGTGAGAAAAGAACAAGTACGTTATCCGCTGCTATCCCCTGGCTCTCCAATGGCGGTTTCAGCTGCCCATCTTCCATCAGGTACACACACCTCCTCTCTCTCTCTCTTCCTCTCTTCCTCATTTCCGCTCCTCTGTAACTGAAGGTGGGTTTTGCTCAAGAAGGCCAAAATTTGTTGTTTTTTATCATTATGACAAGAATGTCGTGAAGGCTATGGCATTGCAACTGAAGACTGGCGCTTTGCGTATTATACATGTAATGTCTATTCTACGCTTTGGTTATTGAGACTGTGGCTTATAGTTGAACGTTCTCTTTGACTGAGGGTGTTGTTTTTCCATGGAAATGTGAAGCCAACCGGGAACCAGTTCATTTTCTCTGAGAGGTCATGGATTGACCTTATGAATAAAGCCGATGAAATAGTCGACGATATTCACCCATGGATTTGACATGGAACGGGGTTGTTTCTGTTAGAATTTTAAATAAATAAATAAGACTTTTTTTCCTAAGTTGGAAAACTTGGTTATCTTATATTACATGGTATCAGTCTGGAAGGTCCTAGGTTCTAGTCTTGTTAGAGGAGTTTATAACCTGTTGTGTTCCACGTTCTGCAATTAGAGTATAAATTAAATAAATAAGATTTCCGTTTTTCTAACAGCTCGGGCTTTTGGGAAACTTGGTTATCTTACAGGTTGTTCTGAATTTGGGAGGGATGTCTGCTTTGTCTAATTTTTATAATCTTCATGGTTCAAACTGCTAATAGCTTGCTTGAATGATAACGACACTGCTGAGTGAAGATTAGTGTCAATGGGTTTTGAGGACTTCTTTTTTCGATATGATTCTCTAGGCAGCATTTTCTTCTGAACTTTTGAATCTAATGGTCCTTACATTAATCAGATTCTAATTGTTTCCTTTTGAAAAGCCTTCTCTTGGAAGAGATTAAAATTTTGACTGGCAATCAGTTAGGGTCCTTTCACCCAAGTGATTTTGGAACCAACCTGTTCCTTACAAGTATGAAAGCTTTGAAATCAACTTAATATTATGCAGTTTACGAAAATTAAAAGTTTTGTAGGAAATATCTTTTGCAGATCTTGGATTTTTCTTACTCATGTTAGTCATGTCTCAGGAAACTTTACATCTTATGCTCACCGGCCACTACTAAGAGCTAAACATCAAGGATTCGAAGTGAGTTGCTCAACTTCACATCAGGAAGCCGCTGGAATAAACATAAAAAGATGTGACGAGAAACTGACAATTAATCGAAGGGGTGCTATTGGGTTGATGCTTATGATAAGTAGTCTTAACCTGACTGCAAATGATGCCAGAGGAGCTGGCCTGCCTCCTGAGGAAAAGCCCAGATTGTGCGATGCCGCATGCGAAAAGGATCTTGAAAATGTATGGTGAGATGACAGCCTTTATCCATATGTTTTAGCTAATCAACTTTTCATCTATTTCAAATAAATAATCTTTTCTGGCCCATCCTCAATACAAGATGCTGTTCATATTTTACCTTGTCTAGATTTACATTCGCTATTTCCCTTGATTGATAGCTTCTCTTTTTATTTGTAAAGCAACTAAACTAGTACTGCTTGCATATTTTTGCTTATCTATCTAGGCCCCTATGATAAGTACAGAGTCTGGTTTGCAGTACAAGGAGATTAAAGTGGGTACTGGTCCTAGTCCACCTGTTGGATTTCAGGTAAACGATTTCGGCAATCACGGATTAATGCTGCTATTTTCTACCCTTCATGAAAAAGTGTTGGCTTTTTACTGTGCATTTTTCCCAATCAATTTAAAATGTTCCAATGCACATGATGTTATAAAGAAGCATTAAAATTTAGAATTAGGGATGTGACAGTGGTTTAGATCTTTCTTTTTGGATATGGTGTAGGTCTAACTTTGTCTGTAAACTTTTCAGGTGGCTGCAAATTATGTTGCCATGGTTTCGTCAGGACAAATATTTGACAGGTATCCTCCTATCCGAAAATTCTTTCTTGTTTATGTAATGTTATTGTTATTTAAGCATATTGCATATAGCGTTCCTCATCATCATCAATCAGGTAAAAATGCCTTTGTCTACTTCAATAGTTGACATGTTTTAATGAACATTTGCTAAATCCAGTTCTCTGGAGAAAGGACTTCCTTATCTGTTTCGTGTTGGATCTGGTCAAGTAAGTTCATAATCCTCTCAATTTGAAGTTTGTGTTGTATAAAAAAATGATGTATGTGTTTTGAAGGGTTTAAAAACGGGTTAAGCTGAGAAAATACAAAAAAGATTCGTAACCTAATAATTTGGTAGCATTCACAAAAACACAGCTCAATTTAAGTCAAAGTGAATTGGACAATGCTTGTTGGTTAAGAATGCTAAAAACATTGTTCCAAATACCCTTATGGTCCCTTCTGTTCAATGTTTAATCATTACCAACATTTTCTATTTGACCGGACACCTTATTCTAAGTGCTTATTTGCCTGAATTGGTATTTCTCGTTGTGTTTCCCCTTAGTGTCCCATTCCTGTTTCACAAGTTGGTAGGAATTTCAATAATGTCAGATTTTAAGTATATGGCGTGTGTCATGGCTGATATGTGAAACAAGAAGCTTCGCGCTTTGAGGTGCTGATAGAATACCAAACTGATACCCACCACAATCTACTTTTTTACTTTTAGAAGAGAAAGAAACAAGGGATACATAGTTTATCTTAGCCTATAAAACTCGAAACTGGGAGTGAGTTTTATCCGTACATAATGTGCAATTCATGTGGTTCTGTCAAGCTGGTGAAAGTGAACGATGTAATTTTATGCCTACTTTAGAGCATTCTGCAGAGTGCAGACTAGTTTTCAATTTTGCCCTTTCAAATGTTTGTATTTGTGCTTACAATAGGTGATCAAGGGACTTGATGAAGGAATCTTGAGCATGAAAGTAGGCGGCAAGCGTCGATTATTCATTCCAGGCCCTGTAAGTTCATCTAGACTCAGATCACATTGACGGGCTCTATCAGTAAATTAGCTTCTGATTTCTTTTTTTGGCTGGTTATACTCATCTATCTTGGCAGAACAGCATAGAAGAAATTTTGATGCTGTAATTGCCACTTCAATGCTTGCAATGATATAGTAGTGGAGGGCAAATATGCTTTGTTCTTGACAGTTTTATTTGTTACCCAACAGCTTGCATTTCCAAAAGGCCTTACTTCAGCACCCGGAAGACCAAGAGTAGCTCCAAACAGTCCTGTAGTTTTTGATGTAAGTTTGGAGTACATACCAGGCCTGGAACTGGATATCGAAGAATAAAGATGTTAGCATGAAAATAATTATTATCCACATATTCCATTGACTAAAGCTCTGATGAGAAAATGCAGATCGTGCTTCCTTCTGCCTTTCATTTCTTCGTTCGTTTGTACATTTCACATAGTATGTGATTAAGAATCGGTTAGCCTGCAATTTTTTAATGACATTTTCCCCTATTTCCAACTCGGTTTGTGTATGTTTCCTTGCAAAGCATGGTACTTCTAACAATTGTATATGACAATGGGTGCCACCATTTGATAACAGATTCGAGACATGCATCAAATTTGGAAGCAGATTTTTTGCCTTCTACAGTGATTTTGGGAATCAACCCTGTAAGCTTTTTAGGTTCAGACTTTTGCTGTCAGAGTATGGAAGTGATGGGATGGACGGATGAGACGAGGGGAAGATAGAACGTTTAAAAGGGTAACAGCCTTGGAATCCACCAAGGTTCTACCGGATTCCACCGGACGGTCAGGCTCCCGGAGTTCACCACAGGGTTCTGGAATCCACCAACAAATATACCTCAAACTCTCGTAAATATGCTTTTAAGTAGGCTTTTCATTAATGAACATGTTTTTAAGTAGGCTTAGAATATGTTTGTGAAAAGGAAAGTTACAAGCCAATTAAAGACCTGTCCTAATTAAAATCAAAGACCAACCCTAATTAAAAATAAGATAAAAATATTCTCCTAAATAAAGTAAACACTTCTCTCTTAAATAAAGTAACATGTTTAAATAAAGACTCAATTAAAATAGAATTATGTTAAATAGGAAACTATTAAATAAAGGTAATCACTAAAATATCCGCACCGATATATACCCGCAGAGTACTATTTCATTTGAATTCTTAGATATACAAAGAAACCAGTTTACATGAGACAAGCCACATGCAAGCTGCATGAGCCAAGGTCATCTTGAGCCACCGGATTTCGATCAGATGGTGGCTATCAAATTAGGAGTGTGAATCACACACCTGCTATTGGATCAAAATCCGATGGCTCGAGGTGACTTGGCTCATGCGGCTTGCATGAGACCTCTCATGTGAACTTTTCCTATATACAAAATGAAAAATGGGGAAATTTTTATTATTCCTCTTGAATAATGGCACTATACATTAAAATTGTAATTCTTAGCGACTTTTTGCTCAAAAGACATTCATGCTATGGATTGATTTAGAAGTATGCTCATCTGCTTGAACTTGTAGATTGTTTTATGTCTTCCAAGCTCAGATCAACCCACTGGCGGAGCCAAGGGGGGTCAAGCTGGGGCAATTGCCCCAAATGACCTTGACATTAATAGAGTAGACGACTCATGTTCTAAGGTAATTTTGTAATTACCTTGCCCCACCTTGCCTCTTAATTATGTGGGATGCATAATTAAAGAACCTTAATCACATGTGAAATCTTTATCACGGGTGAGAATATCTCATCAAAATGAACACATTTATTTTGCTCAAAGCCCTTCACAATCAACTTTGTCTTGTACCTTGGATGTGAAATACTTGCAACCTTCAACCGGTATATCCACTTGTTTCTCAAAGTTCTCTTGTCATTGGGAAGCTTCACTAACTCATAAGTACGATTCTCATGCAAGGATTTCATCTTTTTTTACAATACCATTTTCCATAAATCTTTATTTTCATGTGTTTGAGCTTCCACAAAGCTTTCTGGTTCACCATATATCGATGAATGTGACATATAAATGAATGATATCTTGTAGATGGCTTACTTTCTATATTGGATCCCCTCAATGAGCTTGTCTCTTCTTGATGTGAAGACTCCCCCATCTTCCACATCACCTTGAATAGAGTCATTATTTTCATCTAAGTCACTTCCAAGAAATTCACCAACAATGAAATCCACATCATCATGTTCTACCCATTATCTACATGATCATCGTCACCATATATAATTTCATCACTTTCACTATATTCTTCCTCTTGAACACCTTGTAAGTTTGTGTAACATAAAATTTATCATAGACTTCGTGCACAACTTGCCTTTGAGTTTTATTTTTGCTAAAGTCTTCAATTATTTGATCTTCTCTAAATGCTACATCTCTACTGTAATGAGTTTCTTGTTCATTAGGTCCCACAACCTATAACCAAACTCATCATCACTATATCCTAAAAAGATACACTCAATAGTCTTACCATCTAACTTTGTTATTTGCTCCTTTGGGACATGCACAAATGCTTTGCAACTAAATACCTTCAAGTGTGAGTATGAAAGATCTCTACCATTCGACATTTTCTTTAGTACCTCACAATCCATCACATATAAAAAAGACCGATTAATTAAGTAACAAGCGATGCTCATAGCTTCACCCCGATTAATCAAGTTGACCACCAACCCCTTCCACAACCGATATAGAATAAACCCCAACCATCTCCCCCTTGCACATCAGGCCTTGGGTGGCAAACCCAATTTCTTCTGTGGACTGTTGGGCCAAGACTGTTGGTAATCAGGCTCTGATATCAGTGTTGGGTGGTCTTGGGCCTTTCTCACCACAAAAGCTAGCTTGAGATGTGAGACTTTCCCTCACACTTATAAACTAGCCATCAGCCCCTTCCACATTCGTTGTGGGATAAACCCCAATAATCCCCCCCCACACACACACACATCGGGCCTTGGGTTAGGGGCAGACCTAATTTCTTCCATGGACTGTTAGGCCAAGACTATTGGTAACCAGGGTCTGATACCAGTGTTGGGTGGTCATGGGCCCCTCTCTCCCCAAAAGCTAGTTTGAAGGGGATGGTGGTTGATAATTCCTGTTAATAGTTTTGATTAAGATATCCTTCATCCTTTCCTTGTGCTCTTCTTATTTCTTGCTATACATTATGACGGTACTTGGTAATTTTTTTCTCAAACTTTAACTTAACTTTTTGTGATGAGTCCTTGTTATTAACTTTCATGAAGAGGATCTTAGAAACTGATGTTTAAAATGGAAGAAATCATCACTTGCACTTGACTAATTTCTAGAGTTGACGTCAATTTTGGTGGTTGTTGCTCTACTGCTCACTCATAGTGTTAGGAGACACCAAGTTCAACAAACTTTGACCTCCTTGTTCATTGATTGGCTGGGAAAGAAGAAAAAATATTTGGGGCAATCTCGTTATGGAAAGCAACCAGTGAATTAGCTCGGGTACGTCGAAAAGGGCTGCTTATTTAAAAAAAAATTGACTGATGATAAGAAGATGTTATTGTAGAGGGATGATTGGAGATGAAGTCGACGCTGTTTATCAAAAAAACCATAATGTTCCTTTGTGGAAGATAGGGTGAAGCCGTCATCATAGCAAAGCGAACAAGCTGGAATATCACAGATAAAGCCCACGAGGTATTAAAGTGAACATCCAAACCGCTCGCCCTCTCGGATAGGTTGCTTAGTTTTGAATTGTTCTTTAGTTATTCGAGCATCTCTTGGTGAGTGGACGAGCAGTACCACTGTAGGCGACCGATTTCTAGTCATTTGGTCCACACTACACTAAATGATACATTGGTTCAAAAGTTCCTCTAAAAGAAATCTAATCGTTTGGACTCTATCATGGATACACTTAAAAATGGATTTTCGAAAACCAATGCTTGAGTGTTTTGGAGCCTTGATGTTGCTATGTTGGGATGAAGTGGTTATTAGTCTTGCTTTACATTTATTATTTTGTACTCCACTCCCACTACTTTAATTCCTTCTTTCACAATGTCCTTGTCTAGCTGAAGACGTAAAACTTAGCGCTACTTGGAGGCAACCCATGAGTTCACGACAAACCCTCATGAGACACCACTCTTCCACTAGGTCACACTAGGGGTTTAACGGTTTGCTACATGTGCTAAATGTAGTCGCAAGGCCTGCGAAAGTGGCATTCTTTTCTTGTGTTATTTTTAGTTGTTTTCTTCTTGCTAATAACGCATGAATTGCTAGAGACTATCAATATGCTAGCTTGGGGAGGGGGGGGGGTATTTGATGTGCTCAAAATTGTAGTCAACTGAGTGATTGAGGACTTCAAGTCATTTATGGCTTGTATTGTCTGAGTGTTGATTGTGGCTTGACCCTGCATAAATGTTTGCAATGTATCCTCAAGAGTCTTCTTATGTGGCGGCACATAAGTTGAAGATGATGCAGGTACTTACACATTTTGCTCATTTCTCCAGTTAAAATTAGGATAATTTCTCCAATTAGAATTATAAGTTTCAGAATAAGGAGAAGAAAAATGTCTTTTATAAGTGTTCATGGCATTTGCTTGGCTATGCAACACCTCTTGAAAAGTTGGGATTATTGGACAATTTTGAGTGTGGTGTTCATCACTCTCAGAAATGCCACATACATTCTGTGTTTTTTGAGAAGTTGTGGATGTGTTTCCCTTTTTAATTTCCATAGCTTCCACTTTTCTTGTTAAACATGCAATTTTAGCCTTAACATCATCTTCTTCTTTAAGAAAATACAAACCACCTTTAGTTTTAGTCTTTTCTATTTTTTCAGATTCATTAAAATCTTCCCATGATTAGGAATTCTATGCCAACCCCTCGAAGAAGTCCCAAGCTTCCTCAGGATCTTTATCCAAAAAATTTCCATAACACATCATCTCAACAAACTAGCGCATGGAAGAAGTTAGTCCATTATAAAAGAAACTAATTCTACGCCAAGTTTCATAGCCATGGTGGGGCCACATCAATAAAAGCTCTTTAAATCATTCCCAACATTGAAAGAAAGATTCATTTTCTTTTTGTGCAAAATTCGTGATCTTATTTCTTAATGTATTTGTTTTATGAGTGGAAAAAAATTTCTTTAAAAATTCTCTTTGCATTTCTTGCCATGTTCTAATGGAATTTGGCTTCAAAGAGTTCAACCAATTTTTAGCTTTTTCTTTTAAAGAGAATGGAAAGAGTTTTAATTTAATAGCATCACTAGAGATATTTGCATTAGAAAATGTAGCACAAACTTCTTCAAACTCTTTTAAATGCAAATATGGGCTTTCTGAGTCTAAGCCATGGAACTTGGGTAGTAATTGGATCACACCCGGCTTTAGATAAAAAAAGCTTGCATTAACAGGTAAATTCATGCATGAAGGGGAACTAGATCTAGTAGGCTGCATATAATCTCGCAAGGTTTTAACTTGCTAATTATTTTGTGTCTCATTACTATCATTTTCCTCCATGTTGTTCAATAAAAAATCAGAAAATTCAAGAGAACTATTAATGCTAATTAAGAGACCAGAAAAATCACGTTGCCATGAGCGCATACAAATTTTTGAATTTTTTTTTTTAAAAAACACAACTAACACAAGATCTAAGAATTAAAAGAAATGGAATGAAAGCACTGGGGTGCTTTAAATAGTATTCTACAATTCTTCAAGCTTTGACAAGTCCAAATGATTTTCAAGTTGAATTTTCCTTCATGCTTCCACAACCTAATATTTCCACTTCCAAAAAAAATAAAACAAGAGGGAAAAAGAAAGAGAAAAAATAAATAAAAATAAATCAGTTTCTAGTCACACGTTGCAATCCCCGACAACGACGCCATTTTTTGATGAATCAAGATTAATTACTCATTATTTGAGTAGTAGCCTTTAGTTATCTATTTAATTATTTTTACTTGTAATTGTAATATTACAAGGTCGATCATCAAAGATTGACTAGTGTGATTTAAAAATTAGTTCAAAGTAGCAAACGAACGAAATCAAGAGTGAAGTAAAGTAGAGAATTCAATAAAATAAAATACTAAGGCATCAAGGTAGGTCATTGTAATATCTAATGAGGTACTTCATATATCAACGTTTCTCAATTAGGGGCGAATGAAGATTCTCTCTAATTGGATAATATGAACATTAAGAACGAACAATAAAACGATCACTTTGGTTAAAAGAAAGATTATAATATTTAAATCTTCAAGAGTTCTATGTATCAAAATCACAAAGGATCAAGAAAGAAATCAAGTATCCAATGTATTAAGAAAACAAAGAAGCGAGAGATGAACAATAAAACATCACTTTAAATATACAACACATAATTATAGCCCAATAAATAACACGAAAAAGACTTCATTAAAGTATCACAAATCCCTCCCTCTAGCCTTAGCTAGGGGCTTAGCCAGCCATTACAATAAAATAAAATTAAAAAAATAACGAAGAAAAGTTGAGGAGAGAAATAAGTGGTCGTCCTTGGAAGAGGTAGAGAATTTGATGCCTTGAAGAAGAGCTTGGGTATTGCTTATATAGTGGTTGAAAAAGTTTAACAATGGAAAGACTCCAATCAGATTTCCTATCATTACTCCATGATTGAGTCTTTATTGATTTTGAACATCTCTGATTGATTTTGTCCAGCTTCAAATCAAAGAATGTTGCCTTTTCTTCTTCCAATCACAGCTCTTCATGATCATTTCTTGATTGCTAGAATTATCTCATAGTTGATTATCAATGATTGCCTTGATTAGCTCATAATTGATTGCCACTGATTGCCTTGATCATCTCATAGTTGATTGTCAATGATTGCCTTGATTAACTCATAGTTGATAGTCACTGATTGCCTTGATTAGCTCATAGTTGATTGCCAATGATTGCCTCCAATAGATCTTCACAATCTTTTAAGTACAGGCTTTAAAGCTTCAAGATTCACAGGTCGGCCCATCAAAGAATTACTTACAACACACAATGGGCTTACATAAGTTGATATCAAATTAATAACATGATCGTTTAAAATTAAACCCTTGCAAGTGCACAAGGCAATTGTACTACGGCGAGTATAGAAAGGGTTGTCAAACCTCATGGACAGTTAAATACTTTACAAATTCAAGAGGAAAGTTGCAGTTTTTAGTTACTCTAAGAAAAATAATAAATTTTAACTACTTCTAAAGGATTTGAATTAATGGAGAGAATTATCAAGGCAATGAATCCACCACTAGACATGCAATTACTACTCTTGATTATTATTACATTTATGTTCTTGGTCGGACACACGATTTACTAATGAATTCACTAACGTTCTTGGTCGGACACGAAAGTTCATCCACTATTGTGTAATCAATCCTATCCTTGGTCGGGCATAAAATCAATCACAAAACTGTTATAATGTAATTAATCTTGTCCTTGGTCGGGCATAGAATCAATCACTCAAAAAAATACTCATGAAATCGCATTAAGCATGAATCATAATCAATTTTATTAAATGAAACTAGCAAGAGTAGCAATACACATATCTAGGGCTTCATCTAGCCTTGACAAGGAATTTAGTTACACATAAGAAGAGAGAAAAGAAAAACCTGTTTTGATAGTTCCATCTTTTTCTTCTTTGGCTCCAAAAAACTCCTTCTCTTGCTCTTCTCTAGCTTCCAAAATATGTTCTCTAATGCCAAATATGGTATCCCTTAACGCTTATTTATATGTTTGAAGAGAAACCATGAAGTTCCCTTCCAAATCCGAGTCAAAATAGGCTTGATTTAGGTTTTGCTGCACAAACTGATCGATCACTCCGTATAACCGATCGATCGCTTGTTGATCGATCACTTTCCTTCGTTAAATTCAATATTGTCACGCCGATCGTCCGTTTTGACTCATCAGCCGATCAATTATTTTATGCCCAATCGATCGTGTTTACTATAATGTACGGATCTAAAAGCTCCAATAGATACGATCGATCGTTTTGAGTGCCAATCGATCGTTTTCTTCAATAGCACTGTTTCTGGCTCTGGCGATCGATCGTGTATGAAATGTCGATCGATTATTGTTACTGTTCATAATTTTCAAATGGCTATAACTTTCTGCTCCGAACTCCGAATTGCGCGTGGTCGGTGGCATTGGAAAGCTGACTTAATATGAAGCTTGAATCAGTCCAATAAGATATATGCACCCGAAGTTATAATAATTTAACCATTGAAGTCTCTTTTCACCTCATTTCTGTATCTTACTCTTGTTTCTTACAAAAACCAAAAACTATATTAAAGTATCACTAATTCTAATCAAACACTAGCATAATCATAAGTTTATGAGATAATAAAATGCATATTTCATGTGTTGATCACAACACTAGATCCATGGATATAAAAATAGTTGTGGCTAATTTATTTCTGCACATCAAAAGCCCAAATAACATTGAATGTCACATGTTAATGCCTTAACTTAACAAATACTCATTTTGCCTAAAATTCTACCTTGTCTTTAACTAACTATAAAATAACATCACAAACATGGAGTTCAAGGCATCTTAAATTAACATAATTTTGAGCACATCAGTGGTCAGCTTATAAGTGTGAGGGAAAGCCTCACCCATTAAGTTAGCTTTTGAGGTGAGAGAGGCCCAACACTGCCCAACACTCCATTGGTCCACAAACATCCAAATAAACATGATCAAGCAAAAAAAAATTGGTTACTACTTGTAGAAAATTAAGTTTTATGTTGTTTACCAAATAAACGATGATCACAAAGAGTCAAAGAAGTACCTCACAAATTTAGGATTGTATTCTTCTTCATCAAGAGCTATAAACCTTTCTTGCTCGTGTAGCCAAGCCGCCGATGTCACAAGTTAGCGAATAAGTTTTCAAGAGTGGCATTCACCTCACATTTGGATAGTTGATCAAATTTTAGCAACATTCCGTTCTCAGCAACAATCCCCACTAGATCTAAGTCATTATGACAAAATATTGTGAAAGGGAAGCAACAATCCCCACCAAATCTAACTATTGGACGACATTCCGTGAGTTGCTGTCCAATGCTGATTCCAGCGGTAATTTCTGGTTTTGATTCTATTCCAGAGTTTTAGATAGTGCAACATTTCTTCGCCTTTGCTACAACAAGAGACCCCCTTATGAGCTTCCACACACATTTACCAAAGTGTTATTCATAGTCTTCATCATCAAATATTTCCATTGATATGAGATTTGACCTCAAGTCCGGAATGTGTCTTATATCCTTAAGAATCAACTTGTGACCCACACTAGTCACAAAGTGCAGATCTCATTTTTCAGCAATTTTCGAAACCCCATTGTTTTCCATCTTCACCACCCCCAAGTCGCCCAACTCATATATAGTGAAGAATTCTTTATGAGAAGTTGTATGGAAAGATACTCCGGAATCTACAACCCAACTAGTTGCACTTGCTGAATTAAAAATTTTTTTATCACAAATATAGGCCATAACAAAATCTTTATATTTCTCCATTGCATTAGTTTATTGAGCTTTCTTGCCTTCTTCATTTGGTAAACCTTCATTTTGTTCATTTAAAAACTTTCAGTACTCAAAGTGTCAAAGTCCACCACAATGAAGATATTTCATCCCATTTTGAGATTTTGACCTCTTACCATCTTTATCATTTTTTGGGCCTCTATTATTTTATCTTCCGCTTCTTTGTTCGAAAACCAAGTCTTGAGATAACGACCCTAAAGTCTTTCTCTTAACCTCTTCGTTCAACAAGCCACTTATGACTTGGCTCATAGATAACACTATATTTGGTGCCAAGTTGCTAAGAGATACCACAAGAGTTTTTCAACTTTCCTGTAAGGAACTAATCAATAACAAGGCTTGCAACTCATCATCTAAGCTCACCTTTATAGTTGTTAATTGGTTCACAATGCTTTGCACCCCATTCAAATGCTCCACCACTGAACCACTTTCTTTAAACTTCAAGTTCACAAACTTTCAGATCAAGAAGGCTTTGTTTCTCGCGGTCTTCTTTTCATACAACTCATATAGTTTATCCCAACCTCTTTGGACATATGGCGGAATACAACATCATCAAATCATTGCCTAATGCATGTTATGGTTTTTTATGTTCTCTTTATTCCAACCATCTTTATTTGTCTTCTCCGGCTTCACTCTCAAAACCGGTTGAAAAAAATCTTTAGAATACAAAAGGTCATCCATCTTAGCTTTTCATATAATCTAATTGCTTTCATTCAAGCTAATCATCATTATGTTATGATTTTCCATCTTAACAAACTCAAAGATAACTTCCAACCTTAGCTTTGATACCACTTATTGGGAAAACTACATATTTTTTTCTCTTTTGAGTTAGCCAAAAAACCTACTCAAATACACACTTGTTTACACCCACAATGATGTAAGTGGGTCTTCTACACCTCCTTGATGTAGGATGCACAAGTTACCATACATAAAACAAGATTAACAAATAAGCATTTAATCGAACACTAGGAACAAATTTAACGTGGTACACCGCCAAGGCAATGATTACATCCACAAGGTCTAGAGAAATCCACTACCATCAACTTTGGATGCACTCTACTTAATAGAGATTACATCAACATTCAAGGGTAAATACCCTTTCACAAACTATGGAAAAATTCCACCATTAGATGAAATACACAATGAATAGAGATTGAAGAATTACCACAAACCACCTATGATTTGTCTTCTCTTTCACAAGAGAATATTTTTACTTTAAAAATCTATTCATTTCCTTCTCCTTCTTCGTTCAAGAAAACCCCATTTCTTATGGCATGTTTGGTTGCCACTACACAACTAGCTTTTAGAAGAAGCTAGAGATTTTCTATTCGAGAAAGAGAATCCCGTCTGGTTGCCATGAATCACAGATTTTGGGTGGAAAGTTAAATGTGTAGTGATGTAGACTGAGAAAGTAAAAAACTAGGGAATAATAAGGGAATATTCTAGTTT
Organism: Houttuynia cordata; assembly: GCA_039654745.1. NCBI lineage: Eukaryota > Viridiplantae > Streptophyta > Magnoliopsida > Piperales > Saururaceae > Houttuynia > Houttuynia cordata. The sequence goes on from CM077506.1 coordinate 29,546,602, forward strand.
TTTAGAAATCTCTTAATTAGGAGATTTTTAAGGGAAAGTTCTGCCAACAACTTTTTATGGATTCCCATGGTGAAAACACATGATGCCAATGTTGCCCCTGAAAATGCATGAAAAATATCAATGCTGCCCCTATAACTCACAAAATTATAAAATTTGCCCCACATTGATTTCTGCTTCCCAAAACCCAACCAAACACACTTCACTTTCCCAAATTCTGCTAAAAACCAATAGCACTTCTCTTTCCCAGATTTTGCTTCTTCTTCTAGCAGAAGTGGCAACCAAATAGGCCCTTACTCTCTAAAATTCCTTAAAAGTTGTAGTTTTTTTTTCTCATCTCTTTCTCAAAAGAACCATATTTTAAGAAAAATTGGCTTTTTACAAAGAATCCCTTATTTGTTTTAACAACTTACACTTAACCTTAAAGTGGATTAAGTAATAAAAGATTTTTGAGATTTTAAATAATAACAGTCCAAATTTTTAGGATAATGTTATTTAAAATTTTTGAACTTATTATAATACTCATTCCGTTTCAAAATGTTGTGTACATTTGAGAAAATTTTCGTTTTCATTGGACCATGAAACCTACAAGGAAGTCACATGACTTCTTTTCCTTTATATCCCGTCCAACTCGTATGCTCGTTCACGAACCAAGTTCAAGTCAATCCTTCCAAGTCTCCTCCAATTTTAGAAAAAGGAAGTAACATGATTTAGTAAAATATACACATTATTTTAAAACAATGAATATTTTAAATGTATATAATATTTTAGAATATAAAGAGTATGTATTTAAATAAATATTTTTGGACTATAGTTTTATATAAATAAAAAGCTTTTTGTGACCGTACGCGGGATTCCCCAATCTTTTATCCCTGATGGGCCAAAAATTTGGGCCTGCTCGTTAATCCTTACCATCGTCCCTATGCATTGCGTTTTTGTCCCATCCTCGGCCTTACGTATACATTCGAAGGCCTGCCTAGTCTCCGCACGATTCTCCCTCGCAGAATCCTTTCTCAACCGGACCTGATGATTTCGCTTCAGCTCCATTCTTGTAAATGGTGTACACGGCAGGAACACCAGAACTCCATATTCTCCCAAAACCATCAAACTCCACTTGCGAATCCTCGTCCGTCTCCGAAGGTCTTGTGCCGTCTAAGAACTGGTCCCAGGAAACCCTTGTGGAGAAGCCGGGTCCTCTCCACCGAAGCAATCCAGGCCGTCCAGTCCCTTAAATTCGCGAAATCAGCCTCCAAACTGGAGCAGGTCTTTGACAGCAGGATCAGCAGGCTGTTGAAGGCTGATGTGGTTGCCACTTTGGTGGAGTTGCAAAGGCAAAACGAATGGGAAATTGCCCTCAAGGTATAACATCTGTTTATATACATAAAATGGGTATTTGTAATCGTGGTCATGCGCGAATCGAGAGGTGTCTGAGTCAAGGGTAGTAAAGCCGACTTGAACTCGATTCGACTCGAGCTCGAAGTTGGTAATGTGTCTCATGAGAACTAAGACCAGTTTTTAACATCTAGAGAATCAAACTATGAACACATATATAATAGTTATAATAGTTGTTCCTTCCAAAATCAACTAAATCAAGCCAGCCCGTGAGCTAAAGCGACTTGTCTCGATTCAACTCGAACTCAGAATTGAATTTCAAGCTCAAGCCAAATCTAACACTCCTAGTCTGAGTCCTTAGGACCCGACTAGAAAGGGCAGAGCAACCGGCCTCTTGGCCACCAGTTCCCTCGGACACGTAATGTTCACTCATCATAGGCACCAGGTAAATCAGGATATAATTTGGTTGGGTGGTCAACGGGTGGAGGTTCGAACTCGGGACCTCTGCTTCAGGAAGTGTGTCCTGGGCCTCCTGGCCTATCTCACCAGTACCCCGTTCGTTTAAATTCTTTCTTCACTAAGGTCCCTCGTTCTTGTACAATAGTTCAAAATGTCAAATTGCATGTGTTTGATACATGCGTATTTTTAATCATGCGCATGTGCGCTACATTGTTCTAACAACCGAATGATGATTTGCGCTCCAGGTGTTTGAGTTTATGCGCAAGGAGGTATGGTACAAACCGGATTTATCAATTTATGCTGACATGATTTTGTTGATGGGAAAGAACAAGTTAATTGGAGTTGCTGAAGACTTTTTCTGTGAGTTGAAGAGAGAAGGTTTGAAGCCCAATACCAGAGTCTATACCGAGATGATAGGTGCATATTACCAAGTTCATATGGTGGAGAAAGCAATGGAGATTTACACATTGATGAAGGAATCGGGTTGCAAGCCAGATAAGCTTACTTTGACCATTATGATCAGGAACCTTGAGAAGGCCGGTGAAGAGGAGCTGGCATCTGATGTAAAAGACGACTGCGCTGCGTATATGGAGAATCCACGGACATTTCTCAATGAAATTAAAGATAAACGCGTAAGAATTCTATCCTCTCCAGATTTCAAGATTGTCATTCGTTTGGATCATACAAAAAAGCTTGTCATTTGTTGATGGGGCTCTAACTAGGTTAAGTTTGATTTAGGCATATATCCATGGCAGTTCTAATTTAGGCGCAGAATCTAACAATCAACCATAATGTCATAACCTAACCTAAGCCATCGACTCATATTTTTTAAGTTGACCCTAAGGTAGCAAGAGTCAAGTGTACATTGTTCTGGTTGAAGCATATTTCTAGCTACAAAAATTGAGTAGGATAAGTAAAATGTTAGTATTAGTTCTGAATTGCGAAATGTAGTTCTGAAATAACAACTTAGGCTGAATAGAACACTCTTCACTACAATTCTACGTTTTAACAAGTAAAAATGCACGTTGATTAAGAATGTGAAAGTTTGCTTGGATTGTATTGCCTGAAGAAAAAGCCAGCCAGCCAACCATTAAATGTAGGTGTAAAAGGCATTCTTATCCTGTGGCAGCAATGAAGAACCTACTCCTACATCTTAATCAGTTTGGATTAGTCTGGCATGATTGAACTCAAAGAGAACTACAACCTCCTTTTGCAAATGAAGAGCTTACGAAATTTGAAAATGATAAACAATGCATATGATCAAGCATAACCTGCTATTGCTTTGTTGCAGACACGAAGATCCCTTAAACTGATTTGGGAGTTGTCTTTACTTGATGCAAACTCGAGTGGTCAATGATTAAGACCTCCTGTGCATGTCTTTGAGGCCCCTCCAGTGGCTTCATCAGAACATAAAATGAAAGACCATAGAATGGCCTGGAACTGCAAACTCCCTCCAGGCTTCAGTCAAGTCATACTCGGTCTTTAGCAGTTCTAACTTCTAACTTCCAACAGCTCAAGCCAACATGAGTACATATTTATTTAGCAAACAGGGTTTATTTAGCAAACAGGGCAGAGGAAGGTTTATATGGTTGCCTTTGCTTAAAGCTCGATGCACAGAAGCTCACTGTTCAGCAAATGGTGTTCAAACAAAGAGGTTCAGAAAATTAATATGTTTTCCTGTTATTGTTGGCCTGAATATACATTCATAGTTTACCTCCTTTCATTCTAATTTTTTTGGATAATTGATAATTTCATTAACCAGAAAAACAGAGGCAAAACAAGACCCGATGTTTGCCAACCACAAAAAAGACAAAATTGCTATTCCAAACATTCTATATTCATCCATTTGGAAAGCCTACAAAAAGGTATCAAGCATGTCACAGCCAATATACAAAGGAAACTTGCAATTACTAGACTCACTTCAACTAGTAGAAAAGTGTAGCCAAATAAATAATTTTCAAAATATCTGAGTGTCTAGGTAGCTAAATGGCTTGGAGAACGTTCGAACATGGTGTGCCACATGTACGCTCTTGAAAGAACCATCTCTAATTCTTTGTAAGTCCAGTTCTGAGTAGGCAAGTGCTGAAGGAACATGACCATTTCTTGGAAGTCAAGCTTCTGGAGCTTATCCGACCACTGAAACAAGATGATGGCATTATGAACAGCGATAAAATCGAAAAGAAACATAGCAAAACATCAAGTGGCAGTATAAAATGTTGTGATCAAGCTATACCGTTAAAAGGAAACTCGCATAAATGTACACAAGAAACTCTGGCAAAGCATCTCCTTCAGCAAGATACGTGTCCCATAGACGTGTAACTAATTGGAATGGGATCTGTGAAGAAAAATGAAACCGCAATGCAGGTCAATTATAAAAATACACATGGCATAACAATTTCAAAATACTAATTGTGAATTATTTCAAACAAACCTCACGAATTAATAGGCAGTTGTACCAGCGAAAAGCAAACTGAAGGAACTCCAGTCCTTGCTCATCCATGTGCCTCGATACAGGTTCTGGAAAAAGTCCAAAGAAGTGTGTATTATTTATGTATTTCAACAGTTAAAATAATAAGATAGCAGAGATATATCTGCACTGTTAAAAACGAGAAACACCAAACAACAGCTCCACTCACACGAAAAAGCTTTGACAGACAACAGATTATCCAAGTGACCTTGGCTACAAAAAAGTCTTCATTTAAACTTTTCAAAGCAAGGGAAAACTTTCGGCAATCCAAAGCTCGGCATCGCGTACAGTTTCCCAAGTATCCTACAAGTCTCATAATATTCCCGTGTTTGGCTTTCCATATGAATAGCTAAGAGGTAACTATTAAAAACAGAGGAAAGATAATTTAAAATTGTACCATCTAGCCGCCGTACCAACTCCTTAAGTTTGAATACGAGTCTCTGGATGCCTGGCTGAGCAAATGTATAGTGATCTTGCATGCCATCAAGCAATTTTGACAAACACCAGTAGCAATCAGCTTCTATGTCAGAAATTTGTGATGGGGACAAATCTGAAAAGGACCACTTGTCCATGCTGTCTTTAAAGTGCTCTGACAAGAAAACAACAACAAAAGGTGTGACAAGATCATTTATTCCCTGAACATACCCACTTGCTGGATGACGAATTGCCCTGAAAAAACCCAAAGGAGAAATTAGCACCTGAACAGAAACATTTGTTCAGAGACTTGCATCAATAATGGATATATGTCTCCTGAAACAAGACCAAGGCGCCACGATATGCATATGTGGCAGTATACCAGATATAAACAGAAGTCGATCGTGCTATTTTAGTATGGGTGGTTGTGGGCTGCAACTGTATTTAAAGTTGAATTTTACACCACTCAGACAAGCAACTTTTATGGTTCATGGCTCACATAACTTGTGCAGACAAAAAAGTATTTGAATGCACACACAACTGAATCAGAGCTCTCATCATATCAAAATAAAAAAGTAAAAAAGAAAAAGTCAAGAAAATGGAATAATAGCATTTCTCACAACCACAACATTTGCAAGAAGAGCTGCGGAAAAGATAAAGACAAAGAAATAAACTCCCAGGTGAGCCACTGGGGTGCCCCCACTTATATAAGCACCTATTATGAAAGCTTCCATGGGCAGTGCCAAAGGTATTAGCGAAGCCAAAAATGAAATTATTCGGGAGCACACTTTTTGGCCTTCCCTAAGTAGAGATCTGAGTATTTTACAGGGCCAACACCTATAAACCTGAGGTCCCAAAAATGAGCAAAGCTAGTGGCAAGGCCATAAAGAACCCACGAGGACTTCTTTTTTTTCGATTGCTATCCCATGAGGACTTATAGGTAAGATAGCTCCATGACCACTGCCATGAACAATAATGCACAATAGATACTTGTAGGGACTTATCTAATTTACTTAAACATAATTCTTATATGGTCCAGACAAAATTATGACAGAACAGCAAAGGTGACCATCTTAGCATCCTAGAATTAACTGCTTCTAGGTCATCCTCTTACTTCACTCTTCTATCCTCCACATACAATTTGGTGAATAATAATAAATAATAACACTTGTGAAAGCTTTCTGACAGGAATCTTTATACTCAGAAGCATGTATTGATTTGATCAAGTTGCGCCTGCAAAAAATGTTTCCTTTCTTCAAATGACAAATCATATGACTTCGCTTATACAGTACAATGTCAGAGTATTCTAATAGTCTGCATCTCTGGACCCATAACTTCATGAGAAACAGTACACCTATATTTCAGATTAAAAATGCAAACCACCTCGAGCAGGGTTGTAAGCTTAAGAGAAGTAATTGAGAGAGGGACTTTACCACGTATACAGGATGCGTTCTAAGGATTTCTGAACTCCAGCTTGCTGGAAAAATGTAACATCAGGAACAGTCCTTGGGCAGTCTACAGCGATCTAAGAACAAAATATAACAAAGGCATGTTTCATCCAATAAGAAAAACAATTTCAAAAATCATCTTTTAATCAATTAGCAGCAGTCTTACCTGGCGAAGCATGTTGATTTCCTCATCTGAACGCTCACTATCTGGAATATCATAATATTGTGAAACACAATCAACATATTCAAGTCGCTTCCTCTTCAAAACCCCCGCCCTTCTATCTGAATTAGAGGGTGCATATCCCCTGTTGTCAGCTCATACTTAAAACTTCAAACATGCAAAAAATCAAAAGCCGCCAAAACAAGCCAGACATTTAATCAACTAAGATGTAAAACATATACATATATAATTTTAATAACAAATTTTTGCGAGTCATAAACATCCCTTCTAAACAGTTAGCAACTTATCAGTGTAATCTAATCGGGCCATCGTTATCATCTCTTTTTTCATATTTTTTACCTTTGTAATGTTAAGATCCATTTTGACATATGACATTCCCAATCAACAAGTTATCTGAATCTCTCTTCTCTTCACCTATCCTAAACCCTCACAACCCACAAAAAAATGTCAATTGTATCTCCTGACTGGTGCCACAACTGTCATTTCTCCACACCATTAAAACACCACAGAAATTGAGCACATCATCACAATACTTAAAAACTCTCTTGAAATGGATCATTTCTAACACTCTCACCTTTTCTCTTCTCACTTGTCCAGTTGTAACCAAGCTTTTATTTGTTGCTCAAAAGTACGCTCTAATACATGTCCCAGTTTCACAGGCACCTTGCAGGATTTACCAAACTTATAAATTTATAATGCAGAAATGAAAAGGTAAAAGCTCAACCACATAGCTCTTATAGGGCTAACATCATCCACTAGATTTGCTTTCCATCAAACATTGATACAAGTGATATAAACGTCCGAAAATTTCTTGTTCGTCTAAAATAACATTTGTCAATTATAGATGAACTTATATGAACACATTCCCCATAACTCCAACCATTTTATTTTAACCCTCAACTACAATTTTTTCTTTGTGTAACCAAATTTTCGGGTCCTATCTACCACAACTGCATGCTTGGCACATATAATATATCTGCCACCAGACTCATTATGGAAGTACTTAGTTAATCCATATATAATAATGCTAAAATGAGACAAGCAAAACTTGTTTTCAAACCAAAGCACTACGGCAAGCTTCAAGTCAAAAGCTATTGTTAACAAACTCCCCACAGATCCTCATGCTTGTCACATCTCCTTGTGGATTCTTTACTATTTCCGAGTGACTATTTAAGGGCCGTTTGGCAATACTTTGCAGGTGCATGAAATAAGGATTTAACTCATTGTCTGCCAAATATGGTTTGGATGCACAACTCCCATCTCATACACTCACAAATAATTAGTGTGTTGCCAAACAGCATTTCATTTGATATATGGCATTTGCATGAATCATTAACCTATGAATGCTTTTCAAAATCTTGATTCTGTACTGTGCCAACCCCCCCCCCCCCCCCCCCCCCCCCACACAAAAAAAAGATCCACCAATACCAACCAAATTGACATTTGACGTTCATGTAACTAGTTGCAATAGATCTCTAATGGGTTAGCAACTTTATTCTACAAGCCGTTATAATTGTACCCTGATTCTTCACAAAACTTTAAAACCTTCTCTTTTTTCTTAACTGTCATGTAAATCATGTAAACCAACAAACACTCAGTTTTTTTAAAGTGCTAATATCCCTCTATTTTTACTCCAGTTTTCAGATATAGACAAAATGCCCTCAAAATAAAATTCATCTGAAAATCTGTTGCGCACTTGCTACTGTCACAAGCATTCTTTCTTTTTCCAAAACCGTTGTTATCTATAGCATAGTAAGGTAATGAATTGTACAATTTAAAAGATTTCTCTTACTTCATTGATATCGCTAAAACCATACTAGTACTATCCTCTTAGGCTCAAAACTAGATTCATACAAACTGACACTCTTGACATCGCAGAAACTGTTTAAATTTTCCATAAAAAGAAACAACATAATTGCCTTACTGATTCGAAATTAGACATACCAAGAGAAGCCTCCACACATTTGGACGCATATATGGCAGTACTCCACTCCAAGCTAATTCTCGCAAAGTTTCTGACACAATTAAAATATCTCAAATGAACATCAGAGATCCAGGGGAAGTTTAGAACCAGTAAAATCCACATTGAACACATTTTCAATTCGAGATGAAACTATAACATGTATTTCTCTAATTGCTAGGGAAGCAAATTATCTTATCTTCATCTATTTGCTATCAGAATAAATAATCTTAATAGGTGACCACAACCAACATTAAATCTTTTTTGTACTAATAATTTTCTTTAAGCATCCACTGTAAACATAGTCACCATCTAACAAATTGAAGAGCTTCTACCTTAATATAATAATGTACGAAGTAAGCCATACACAACTAAGAAACAAGCTCTAATAAACAGTGGCATCTCACATAAAAACATTAAACTCATGGGATTCAAGTAATCCAGGCGAAAGGATCATCTAGAAAAGAGAGCAAACTTTTACATTGAAGGAAATAGAGATACCTAATTTAACAGTTTGTCTCGAAAGTTCTTTTACAAACTTTGTGACTCTAGCAGAATCAGTGGATCTTGCTCCAGAACCGGCTTTCAGCACATCCGCAGTAGAGTTTTCATCATTTGAACCTTTTGTTTTTAGCTCATTTGCATTATTGGTTTTGCCTGTACTCTGAGATTCTCCCTGTTTAAATCAGTATATAGCACATAAGTTCAAGATCCTTGGGACAGTCAAGAACAGCATTCATAAAAAGGTCCATCAGCATTACCTCAGTTGAACTTTGCAAGCGTTCATCTTGCCTTATGTCATTTTCAGAGCGGCTCCTCTCTAAATCTGGTGATTGCTCAGCAACCCTACAATCATCAAATAACTCTTTCCGAGTTAATAAAACTTTACCAGGAAAGCTTCGACCTTTAAGCAACCTGAAAGCCAAAAAAAATACTTGAGATTCACACAACCATAGAAGAGCTACAAGATCATCAACAGATACGAAAATCAGCAGTGTTGAACTCTGCAAGTTATGAACCAGAGAAACAAAAAACTATTTAAAAACTATGCCAATCATCATCATCATCATCATCATCATACGCCGGCGGCATGGATTATATACCGTGTTTGACTCTTATCGGAATCAAAATGGTATAAAATTCATACAAAGAACCATGGATTATATACCGTGTTTGACTCTTATCGGAATCAAAATGGTATAAAATTCATACAAAGAACCATAGTGGCAAGTTTCTATGCAGGATGCCCTTCCTGATGCAACCCTCTGAAGAGGGGACGATGATAAGAAGATTCAACGTCGTCATCATATTCATCATACACCTTTCCAAATATGTGGATTGACTTCATGACATGATGGTTGCACATGAAATTTTAATGTAGCCATCTTCCATCACACAAAGATGGTAACAATTAAAACCAGTAGTGTTGAACTCTGCAAGTTATGAACCAGAGAAACAAAAATCAATTTAAAAATAGGCCTATCATGATTGTGTAAAAATACAAAGTAATTCCAGAGTGGTATCACTATGCCCATCATATAAAAAACCACTCGGCCATGCACACAGTACTCTCAACAATCTAGTGCAACCTCCTCATTTAAAATGAAGATAAAAAAACTTCTTAAGTACGAAAGAACAAAAATGAGAGAGAATGCTAGACAAAAATCCATATTCCATTCTAATTTGCCAATCGGCGGATCCTTTGTAACAAGATCCAATGAAATTTCAAAACTTGGAGCATTTAGGCAGCCCAATTTCCCCAGTGTCCACAAGCTAAACCCAGAACTCGGTCAATTAAGCCACCAACAGCAGCAGATCCAGAGCAACAACCAAGCCACAATGATTTCTCAAATCCAATATCGCTATAAAAATGACACGAGTTCTCTTGAAATCGTGAAAACAGAACAGATCAATGTCGGAAGCTTCGCTTCCTTGTGACAAGTTCAGATTGTTTTCCATCCCCAGATAGAGTGAAACTAGATCGAGACACAGAGGGGGCGGGGCGTGAATGGAAAAAAGGTGAAATTGGAAGTGGAAACATACCCTTGCACGCTTCGGAGGGTCTGATTGAATCTGGAATCGAGGTTGAAGCTGCCCTCTTTCTTTTGCTCCTCTTCGCTGCTGCTGCTGCTGTTGTTCCTCATTGCTTCTTCCCGGCAGAGACCATGGCTTCCTGCTTTCTTCTCTTTTTGAAGGCCTTGGAATTGGAATACCACAGATGTAGCATGTTATGACTCTATGTAACATGCTAGAATCGCCATGTACGTTTGTGGGGATCTTTGGTCCGCGCCACCTTTTACAACGAGCACACAGGCATGAACTCGCATGCCAAGGTGTAAAAACTAAGAAGAAGGCCCCTACAAACATTCATTGGCCATGAACAGGAGCCGTCGTCAGGCAAATAGCTGCTTTTTGCTAACTTTTTACTGGAGCGAACAGGATATGCATGTGCCCCATCGATCATGTGATCAACGGTTCCCATTCATTGATGGATCTCCCGGCGGAAAAAGTCTAGGCGAGTAGGCGGCTAAGAAGCACGGATACGGGTACGGTGACACGATACGGACACGGGGACACGACATTTTTTCAAAAAGTAAGATACGACATGACTAATAAAAAATTATTTATATAATTTTAAAATATATTTTTTGATATTGTAGTAATAAAATTTTTCCATCAAATCTTATAAATGTTACAGCTCCAAACTTGTGATTGAAAAATTATTTTTTATTCATAATTTTTAAGCAAAATTTGATAGAGTTTCCCCTATATTTTTGATATCTAAAAGTCCTGTAATAATCTAAAACACCTGTACAAATTATAATAAGTGAACAACAAAATTTGTAAACATAAAAAACATCCTAGCACAATTATTATAGACACATTCAACACCAAAATACAAACTTTAAGTACTAATAAGTTAAACATTAAGATCCCATCAACAAAATATTAAAACATAACTTCAAAGTACATCGATATAATTATCCAAATCATTTTCAACATCAGTAAATGTGACTGCTTCCAAATTTGGTTCATCTAGAGATAGACTTGTTATCTCAAGCGCCCCAGCCCCTCCGAATGGCTCATCCCAAGTGTCTCCAGCAATGTCCCACATCATGGTTCCTCCTTTACTATACTCTTCAATTTTTCTAGATAGAAGTCGAAGATTACTATGCACATATACCAAATCTTCATCACGTTTTGGAAGAATTTTATTCCTCCTCAAGGAATGAATAAAAGAGTAAGTACTCCAATTCCTCTCAGCACAAGAGGAAGAACATGGTTGTCCAAGAAGCTTGAAAGCTAGAGTTTGAAGCAATGGCAAAGAAGATCCGTAAGTATACCACCATACTTTTAGATCTAACCTCCACCTATCTTCCATGCAATCAAATTCTCCAAATATATCCATAGATCCAGAAAACCTAGCATATTCAATATTTAACTTCAATCTATCTTGAATATCATTAAAAAACTTTTTGAAGCATTTATTCCTTTCCACACAAATTTTCTCATCCCTATGTGGAGCTATTCGATTTGGAGCACCGTTGATCCATTGATCACTATAAAATCTGAATATTAATAACAAAGTTAGTATAAATATCATAATCATAATCAAGTATAAATAAAAATAAAAAAAACATAAAATTTAAAAAATAAATGCATCAAAGTTAATTAAATTTCTTAAACTTACTTGGGATTCAATGAATGAGCTAAGCAATGAAGTGGCGTAGAACTTTTTGCCCACCTATCAATGAGTATTTCATGTAACACATTGTAAAAGGTAGATACTTCAGTTTCCTCCTTGCCTTCATGCCGAAATATTACTTTCTTCACATTTGTAATCATGGTGTCCCACATATCATGCACTATGTGAAGGATGGGTTGTCTGTGTCAGCACATCTAAGCATATCATAAATAAGACCAATAAAGGAGAGTATGTACTCCACCCTATCCCACCAAACATCATTTAAGACAATATCCTTCACATTTTGAGCTTTTCCCACATCATCTTCTCCATAAGAAAACCATTCATCACTGACCACCATGCGCTGAAGATTTCCTTTGATTTTAAAGAACCTTTTTAACATGACAACAGTTGAAGCAAATCGAGTGTCAACAACCGCTAGTAGTTTCAAAGGGCTATATTCATTGAAAATTGCTAGCTTCATAGAATGATTCATAATAAACGTTCGGATAAAAGAGGCATCGTCCGAAACCTGGGTAATCCAATGACATTCTTCAAAAACATGAGCAGTTCTCTCTATGTTTTTTGCCGCACATATATTCTTGAGAGCTAAATTCAATGTATGCACCACACAAGGTGACCAAAAAATGTGGGGGTACTCAGCTTGAATAATCAATCCGGCTGCTTTCATAACAGGTGCATTATCTGTTATTACTTGGACAACATTAAAAGGTCCAACCTCACAAATGACATCTTTAAGCAATCCAGAAATATAGTGTTTATCTTTATACTCAGCTGTGCCATCAATTGCTTTCAAAAAAATGGGTCCCGTTTCCGATGTTGCTATAAAATTGATGAGAGGCCTTCTTTGTGCATCACTCCATCCATCGGAAACAATGCTTATACCTTTTTCACTCCAAGTTGCTTTCATTGGTTTCAGTAGCCTCTCAATATTAGACTTTTCCTTTTGTAAAAGAGTAGTCCTTAACGAGTTATAACCCGGAGGAATATAACCTGGAAAATGTTTATTTGCTGCAAACTTGAAGGACTCAACATAGTGTGGATTCCTAGCAAAATGGAACGGCAACCCACCAGAATAAAACATCCTGGCAATTAAACTTGTCAAAGTGTCACGATCTTCCTTATTCCATGCCTTCTCCAAAGCATTTTCTTTTTTCCTCTTTCCAAGCATGCCTATACTAATATCTGTAGCTGAGCTACCATGGCTGCTAGCTAAAGGGACTTGCTTTAGGTTCTTCCTTTTTTCAGCTTCTTCTTCCATATTGGTCATCTCATAAATATGCTCTTGTGTGACCTTAGGGCATGCTTTTATTCCCGAATTCTTAATCCTGAGTAAGTGTGCTTTTACTCTAGAATAAGAGCCACTATAAGACCCTTGACAATAGTTGCAAGTAAACCTTGCATTACCACCCCCTTCACTAGCTCTTCCTAGTTTAGTAACATATCTCCAAAGAGGAAAATTTTCATCAAACTCCCTACTACCAATTGAGCTAGTAGATTCCATAATGTTGTGAGAATAACTGCATCGTACAAATACACAAACTTTAGTAATGACAATAATGACATGCATTATGGCTGATATAAAAACTACCTAAGAAAAGATGCCCATAAGTATGTTGATACAAGGAGAGAGGGGAAAGACATGTCAATATATAAATGTCCACTCATAGTAACATAATGCACTCATAGAGGGGAAAGACATGATTTTTCCCATTTAAAATCAGTAAATCACTATATATGCATCATAAATATGGGTAGAAATCTAAACCTCCAAAATTTCAAATTACTAGACATTTTTCCCATTTACAGATTTCAGATGAAACTCATATCCAGCAAACTTTGGGTAGAAATCTAAACCTCCAAAATTGATCTAAACCAAAATCATATACATGACATAGTTTCAGACAGCAAGTGCTTTAAACCAGAAATTTTGACTATGCCAGTTTCAAAGAAATCACCAAATTTATAAACAACAGATGGATCTATGAACTAGCCAAGTTTACTTTTTGAAATGTTGCTCAGTTTATCACATAATTATATGACTCTATAAAATACAAAATAACTAGTATTAAAATAAAAAACTACCTAAACTAACTGCAATGGAAGTTTAAAAAAACACCCAAATGGTTACCTTTTTATTACTATCTTCTTCAAAATTCTCTGCTGTGAGGGAGAGCTAATCGACCGTTATGTTCAAAGTGTTGGACCTACAAAAATCTTCAATCAGTAAGAAGGGGCCAGATCAATCCACAGCTCAAAGGGTAGATAGATATGGCAACTAATGCTTTCAGGGTAAGACCACCAAATCTACAGCCAGTATTAGAATCTATTCTTCAATATTGCTTGAAAATTAAAACTAGTATCAAAAGGAGAGTACAAGCTATCACTCTTCATCATCATCCTAATTAAAGCTAGTCCTTAAACAAGCAAGCTCCCCTGTGATTTTGTCAGGTTCTCAGTTTGACCATTTACTACTAGCTCCAGCTTGTGCCCAAAGTCTGAAACACATCGAGTCCATTTTGTCTTATTAAACAACCTTTCTACTTTTGCATCTTCAAAGCTTAGGCCTCTACCCCTTGAAAAGTTCAGAAACTTACTAAATGCAAGATCGCTTTATTGCAATTCCAAACAATGAATCTGACAAAAATCCCCCTCCTCTTTATTTGTAATTTACTATGACAATACAGAGAAGAACAGCTCAGAAAATACTTGTTCGATGCATCGATGCAGGAGACACCAACTTCAATCACTGACTATCCACCGAGCACGGGTGAGGGAGAGCCGAAGAGAAGCCGGGATCGCCTCGGAGACAACCGGTGGAGGGGTCGGGGGAGAGAGGCGGAGAGCTAGGGCACGGCCGCACGGGAGAAAGGGAGAAGGGGGACGACCGGACGGGCTATCGATTGAGCACGCGTGAGGGAGAGCCGGAGAGAAGCCGAGATCGCCGGAGACAACCGGCGGGGGGAGAGGCGGAGAGCTAGGGCACGGGAGAAGGGGGGACGGCCGGAATCCGAAAGTTGGTTTTTAAACTCCCGTGTCCCGCCCTGTCGGGAACGTATCCGATACGTGTCCCGACGTATCGGAAACGTATTCGTGCTTCTTTTTTTTTCAAAAAATGGCACGGACACGCAGGCAGCCGTGTCGCCAGCGTATCCGTGTCCGATACGTATCGGATATGGACACGGCTGCCATTTTGCCGTGTCCGTGCTTCCTAGCTAGGCGGACAGAAAAGGCTTCCGTTACATATTCGAACCATGTCATCTGATCTTAATTCTTCTATCTTAAGGTGAGGAGCGTATGGCATAGTGTAGTGTGTATATATATATATATGATGATGGTTTATATGAGATCGCTCTAATATAAGGAGCATGAGGCCAATCTTTTATCATTAGATTCCGATCTAAGGGGTAATATCAAATCACTTAGTAGGTGAATGTATCACATCAGAGGATAGATGAGTTTCATGTAACTGTTCGTAGCCGTCAGATCAAGATCCAACGGCTACGAATGAAATTAGCCTCATATAAGCCAAATGAGAGCGATTTTATTTAAACTTTTCCTTATATCTCATATAGCTTATATGAGACAAATTCAATTCGTGGTCATTAGATCTTGATTTGGCAACTATAAATAACTACATGGAACTCACCCACTAATTGATTAGACATACTCATCTACCCCTTGATTTGATGTCCACTCTTGGATCCGAATCTAATGACCTAAAAGATTGGCCTCATGCTCCCTCATATAAACCGTTCTTTTATATATATATAGAAAAAGAGAGAGAGTATGGTCATGGCCACCGGGGTGGACGCCTTTGACATAGCATCAGGAAGGAGGACCAAGAAACAAGGCGTCAAATAGTTTGATGTGCGACTAAGGGATTACGAGATACCAAAGCTCATTTATTTAAAAATCTCAGATTTCTCATGTGCCATCACGAGAGGGTCTGATTCATCCTACTTATTTTTTTTTGTTCTTTTGAGGTGATCGTTATTTCTATCAGGCCTAATATTTAGGTTTGAACTGCTCCATCCCCAATTCCAAATAGGAGTACTTCGAAGCTAAATTGCTTCAAGACATCAAAGCAAAAGGTCCTTATGGGCCAAGATACTCGAAGTACCCAAGTTTCATCCTATAATATACTGGTCGAGCCAACCAACCAAGTCAGAATATAGATCCAAACCAAGAGGCGAGGTAAGTGGCACAGTGGCACAGTGGAATGTTACAAGTAATTTAATATCCGTTCGACCAAAACTGGTAAGTTGGTTGACCTGAGGTGCAACAGCAGGCACCAAGCCACCAACCGGAGTACAGAGCTTCTACTTAGTTCAACTACTGGACCCTCTCGTCCCTTCATCCTCACAAGACAACCAACTCCCAATACCCTCTATATATTTCACACTCTGGAGGCTGGAACTAAACTTCACCCTGAATGTTACAATGAAGTTGGCCTTGTGACCAGTTCCCGCCTGCCCGGCCTCTGTGCTTGTGTGTGTGCCATGCGGTGCGCCAAGGTCCGGCCCATGGCAGAATGCAATTGGCCAGGCGGAAGCATGTCGGACTCGGGGTTGGAGACGCCCCTCGGTCACCACAGACAGGACTACCTGGCTAGGCAGGCCTTTCTTCGCAGCTACCAGTTCACCATCAAGGAGAGCCTGGCGGAGAAGGTGAAGCGCTCGTTGATGGAGCTCATGGAGGTGGCCATGGAGACGGTCCGACAGGTCCGAGAGCAGGTCTATGCAGCTAGGATCAGGTTCAGAGTCTTGCCCCGCCGTCGGCTTCCTTCCAACTGGTGCTTCCGGTCGGGATGATTTGTATTTCAATCAAATCCCAGCTCATGGGTGAGCCATGGAGATGTTTTGAACAACTTAGTGATGAATGCTTGTAATGGCAACTTGGTTTAGATAACTGGTTTACCAACTGGCCACGACTGAACAGAGCTCGGGGTAGAAACCTGCCTTGTACGTTTTCCATAATATTATAAATCAGCTTATGGTCATTTTATTATTATAAAAAAAATAGGTTTATGGTCACGACTGTAAGGAGCGGGGAGGGAGGTGAAGACCATGACCAAATTTCAGTTTTTTTACACAAATATCCAACAATAGTGTTCACTTTTCTACTACGTTCCCATGCTAATTATCCAACTTCATAGAGAAAATTTTGCAAACACGTTGCTATAGAGATGTTATAACTATGCCTACATAAACAAAAAAGTTCAATGCTTGCAACCTGTTTTAGTAGGAAAATGTCTAATGGTTGTACAGCTCTCTACTCAATCCCCACGCCACAGTTTTATAGTTAGCCCCACAGCCCCTCCCACCGGAAGATTTTGGCCCTCCTACCTAGTAATTGCCAGGATGTCCTCTACCAACCAGGAGCTTATCAATAACATCGGACAACACACACATTAGTGCATGTTAATTAGCACTTGCAATGTTCTAACGTGCATACCCTTGCGGGACACCAGGTAGGAGGACAAAAAAATTCCAGTACCACAAAGGTCACACGCAGACGCCAATCTAGCAAGTGGTGTGCTGGTTTGACAGAAAGGCTCCCAGGAGACCCAGCCCTGTACCATATCTAGGGGTATAGGGGACACTCTTATTTACCTGCGCATATGGGTATAGTTTCAGGCGTTCAGCTTAATAGGCATCCCTCCTTACTTTCTGTCGTAAGAGTGCTGCATTTTTTTACTTTTGGAATCATGCGTCAAACTTGACCAAGTAAGATGAATGGCACCAACTTGAGGAAAAAGAAAGAAGATGTCCCACATCCAACTTTTGTTAGACCCTCGACAAGAGTCACTCCAGCAAGTTTCTACTGTATTACGGTGCATAGAAAATGTTCCATAGCAATAGGCCAATAGCCAAACTTTATAGATCCCCTTGCCTCCCCTTGCCCCCAATGGCATGGATCAATTTTTTCTAGTACGGAACAACAAAACGAAAAAAAAAAACCTTAACCCCTGTCAGTCTTCAGATTTCCCATTCAAGAGCTAGCCTCAACCGTCATCTTTCATCCTCTGACGAAGCCCAGGCTCTGATTTCCCTGCAGCAATGTAGGTCCGGAGCAAAGAATTATAAACGTATGGACTAAGGGGCCGTTTGGGGCGTGATTAAAAAGTAAAACATCCAGATGGGATGTTTTGCTACACTGTAGCATCTGGATATTTTATATATCCAGCTGATACACCTCAGGAGGTGTTTCAGCTGAATGTAAAAATCCACATGGATGCTATAGTATATATCCAATATCCAGTCTGGATATTTTGCAATAATCACGCCCCAAACGGCCCCTAAGAGTCTAAGACAATTAATTTTCTTCAAGTTCTCGTAGAACTCCTCTGCACCATCTACATCTTTTATTTCTATACCATTGTTACCTACATTCCTTCAACTTCTCCTTTAAATAAGCTATCCCTAAACCCTCACGATATATTCATTTCTATTTCTATCTCTCTTAGTTATCTCACTCATCCGCTTTATCATTCTCATTTTGGCCACATTCAGCTTATTTAATAACTTTTCATTAGTGCCCAATATTTTGCTCTATAGAATATTGCATGCCTAATGGTTGTCCTATAGAATTTACTTTTATTCCTTTTTGGAGCATGCATATTACATAAAACTCCCAAGGCTATCATCCACTTTATCTACCCCGTATTTATCTTATGCACTACATTACTATTAATATCTTATTCTTTATTGATAACGGATCCTAAGTAATAGAATTGATCACACTTTGACACTTTTTGCCATTAAAATTAAATGTTATGCACTCTGTCTTAGTTTTACTTATTTTAAATTTTTTTTATCCAAGAACCTCCCTCCATAATTCTAGTTTTGCATTATGTCTAGTTAACTTATATATAATTAAAGCAAAAAAACATGGACTTAAGGTTGGCCCTTGATGAAACGTACCATAACTAAAAACTCCTTGATTTTCCCCGTAATTATTCGTGAACTAGTCACAACCCTATTATACATATCATTTATAATATTTATACAACCTCTTATGTCTTCTTTCTTCTTCAAAAACACTCTAAATGAGCTCTCTCGACACTCTGTTAGATATATTTTTAAAATTTATAAAGGTATTATTTTCTATCCATATACCTATTTACCAAAAAATATAGTTTTCATTGTTGACCTCTTTGGCATGAAACCAAATTGATGCTTTGTTACTTTAGTTACGTTTCGCAAACATCATTCTACTACTCTCTCTCATAAATTATGACCCATAAATTTTATACCTCTATAGTTTGTACAACTTTGGATGTTCTCTTTATTTTTATACAATGGTATGAAGATATTTCTCCTTCACTCCTCTGACATCCTCTTGATTTTCATATTTTGTTAAATAAAGTAGTAAAACAAGTTAAGTCAACACATCCCATAGCCTTCCATACATAGGAATTCTATCGGGTCCTAGAGCTTTGTCTTTCTTCATCTTCCTTAACGCAACTCCTACATCTTTTATGAAGAATCTCGTAAAATAAGTTATCTCTTTAAAGGGACTATACTCAATATTTATCATACTACTACAATTTTTATTTAATAAATGTTCAAAATATCCACGCCATCTCTCCCTAATTTCTTTATTTTTCACTAAAACTTCGATCTTTATTCTTAGTGTACCTAATTTGCTCTATGTCAGTACTTTTTTTATCTCTTAACTTAATTATTTTATATATGTCACTCTCCCACAAAATCTCTTGTAGAAATACTTGTCGATTATTATTTTTTTAAGCTGGATGTTTGACCATTCAAGTTATTACATGAGATACTCTAATGCTTGTTCTTTCAATTATGAGGAAAGTTTAGACTACTAATGTTACCCCTTGGTGAAATGTTAAAACCAAGTTAGAAATATTTTTAATTTTCATTTTAAATCTGATAAGCACTTCTTAGACATTTGAATGTAATTAAATATTTATGCAGATATATGATATATATAATATATATATATTTTTATATACCTTTCTATCTATATGCATGGTTTTAAAAACCGGACTGCCCGGCCAGTTCAACCCGGTTCGACCGGAGCTGGTCTGGTTTTTGAATGGGGTCAGTCGGGTCGATTGACTCAGTCGACCTCGTTTAACCTGCCCGATTGAACCGGCAGGCCGGTTCAGTTTTTTAAACCCTGACCGGGTTATATTGGGTCGGGTTTAAGTTCTTTCCAACACAATTTCTCACTTTTCTTTTTCTTTACAACATCCTTTCATTTTCTTTCGACATCGGTAGAATCTCCTACCGCATATTCTTTTTTCTTTTTATGTCTCAAAAATATATTCATTTTTCCATTTAAGAGTTTTATTTTTTATAATGTGGTTGTTTTATTTATTAAATTACTGCATAATGAACATTAGACTATGCAAAAATTTTATATCATATAAAGTTTTGGGAAGGGGGGTTTATTCCATTTTTTTGTATTGATGATGTCAACAACCGGGTCAACCTGGTTGAACCTGCTCCACAAGAATTATGGGAGAAAATTGTATTTATTAAAGAAAATTGTATTTATTAGAAGTGATATGAGGAAGTAGAGTACTTTTTACTGAAAAGTACTTCATGGCTTGCTAAAAAATAAGGTAATACTTTTCAAGAACCCAAAAATTCTAAAAAACACCCACTTTTATAAATAGGGTTGAATTTTTTTTTTTATAGCATACTCAGTCAGAGTAGCACTCAAATGTTGCATTTTGACAGTAAATGTCAACCGGCCAAAATCTCCCTATTTGATAGTTATATTTCACCGATAGAAATAACACAATGTCTACCGTTTCATTGTGTTCAATTTTCTAGTTGACGGTAGGGTCCAACCATCAGGATGCCCAGTATCCCGACAGTAGAGTTCTAACGATAAGATGATAAATGATAATAGTGGGGTGTTACTAATTATAAAAGAAATTTGGGGTCTAGTAAACATGTGATATCAGTGCAGTACACTTTAGGGCTGCCAACCGTCAGATCATGAGAGGCCCACTAATCTGACGACTGCCAGCCCTAGATTTTTCCTTAAAAAAATACTTCCCCGCCGATATGGACTCGAAGAGACAAGCGAAGTAAACTGACCAGAGAGGAGGTGGAAAGCTATGAAGCAATGGCAGCCGTGTCCATGTCGGACACGGATACATGGACACGGATACACTGGCGACACGGCTGCCTGCGTGTCTGTGCCGGTTTTTTTTTTTAAAAAAAAAGAAAAAATATATGAGGATACGTATGGACACGGCGGGACATGGGAATTTGGCTGTAGCTTGTAGGTTTCAGAATGGGCAGTACCAATACGTGTTATAGATTCTCTGCCTACTTGGAGCAGGTAAGGAAAAACAGGTACTTGAATGGTTTGCTTGCATAAATGGCAGTGCAGTACCATGTGCCTAGACGTACGATGATGTTCTGCTATCTACTTATCACCTTTCGTCACCAGTAACTTTGTCCTTTTTATGCTATAACCAATAACTTATCTTGAAATGGACTATTAATGTACCGAAAATTAAAACAGTATTTTTTTTTGCCATAATATAAGAGTCTATAATATAAATTTTTTTATTAAAAATATAAAAATTATAAATGAAACTAATTTTTGAATTATAAATTTATAATAATATTTTATAAATAATAATAAATTTTTTTTTATTAACTGTGTCGTATCTTACTTTTTGGAAAAATGGCGTGTCGCTGTGTCCGTATCGTGTAGCCGTTTTCGGAGTCCGGATCCTGTGGTGAAGCTTCACCAGCGAGGCCTCTGGTGAAGCTTCACCAGCCGTCGATCGTACGGAATCGACGGTGCACACGGATATGATGTGCGCTCAGCCAAAAGCGTGTCTTTTGGCCGAGCGCACAAGGAAACCGTGTGCGCCGTCGATTCCTTACGATCGACGGCTGGTGCAGCTTCACCAGCGGCCTCGCTGGTGAAGCTTCACCACAGGATCCGGTTCCCCGTTTTCGTATCCATGCTTATTAGGTGGAAAGCGAAGTTTGTAGAATCTTCCACCGAAACCCACGTAATAGTTAATTAACGAGTCACGCATAGCCATTGGATTAGATCGGGCGCCTAAAACAACGCACCACACTCTAGGGCACATACGAACGTGGACCTATCAATTTGGCGAGAAATCAATTTCACAACTCCACCGGACCTTCCCTCTCCCGCCGCTCTTTTCTCCGTCCTGCGTCTTCTTTTGTTAGTCTGATACAAGAGAGTTGGCCTTCTCTTGGCTGGCCTCAATAATGGCTGAAAAGGGTGAAGCAATAATGGACGTGAGGTCGGCGGCGGAAGCAGTTTCCTCAATTGACGATCAAGTGTCTGCGCCTCTTCATCAGATTGAAAGCCTGTGTATGCGGTGTGGAGAGAATGTAAATTGTTCTTAGAAACTCCATATTTTTCAAATTCTTTTTGTTCCCTTAGCCTTTTTTATGTTGAAAGTGATTTAATGTAGTGTCATCATCTTGTTTGCATGGCATTATCTTGCTGGTACAACCGTAAGATTATTTCTCTGTCGTTTTGTTTTCAATAATTGGTAAGATTTTGAAATTTTTCTGTGATTCTCAACAGGGAATAACTCGGCTTCTGCTAACGCGTATTCCACATTTTAAGGAGGTAGAGTTTCTCTTGATTCACTCCCTTCATGGTTTGATTACTGAATGAACGGATTATCTCCAGTCAGTTTCTCCTGATTTCGTAAGTCTTAGATTTTCATTATATTTGTGTAGGTTGTGTTAATGGCGTTTGAATGCCCACACTGCAATGAAAGGTATGGACAGTAATTGATGCAATACTTTCGAAGTGTTTTACAAGTTTTGAGAGGTTTTAAGGCTATGTTTGAGGATATTATTTGGTCGGGATGCATCTAGCAAAGCTTTGTATTACTTAGAGTGGGCAAGAAGGAAATCATGATGTGCAGTGGGCCGAGAAAGATTAAGAGCTTAGGTGGATAGGACTTAGTATTGATTCTGAAAGTATGCAGAAAGGTAGGCATGCATGAAGTAGAAACGGGGGTAGTTTAGCTGTTTCACTTTAAGGGGGGTCAGCCTTTTGGTGGAATTGTAGGCGGATGACCTGATAATGCAAGAGAGCAGCTTGAACTGTACTTGTGTTAGAATATAGAATATATAATAAGGATTTCCGTTTCCTAACAGCTTGAGCTTTTAGGAAAACTTGGTTATCTCACATGGTATCAGAGCTCCAAGTTTCGGATTATTGGGTTCTAGTCTCACTAGAGGTGTTTATACCCCCCAATTATGTTCCACGTGCCGCGCTTGGTGGACGCTTGCACGTGAGGGGGGATGTTAGAATATAAAATATATAATAAAGATTTACGTTTCCTAACAGCTCGAGCTTTTGGGAAAACTTGTTATCTCACAACTTGGACTATTCACTCATGAGCCAAGCGGGTTTAAGTAGATTCAAATGGTAGGGTTCATGCGAAATCTTGTGTATTTGCTTGTCATGGGAGCTTACTAATCTGGACCCTTATCGCACTGGAACTTCTATTGCATTGTATTTCTTATGCACTTGCATGTTTGGATCTTTTGATGATATTCATCCCGTGCATGTGAAATCTTTTTGGCTCGGTACAACCTTAAAATGCTATGTGGTAAAATGATTTTTATGTAGCCTTTTGTAGTATTCCACAGCTCATAGTTTTTTTAGATCTTCAATAAGATGAACTGAATACAGAATAAGGGAAAAAATGGTTTAGTCACAAAATTATCTGCAATTTTCTTAAGGTCGCTCATTTGTTTTGCACTCCTTTGACTATTAGGAATAACGAAGTTCAATTTGCTGGGGAACTTCAACCTCGTGGGTGTATCTACCGGTTGGAGATTCCAGTGGGTGATCTAAAGGTAGTGTTTTACTTTTTACGTTGTTATTCATGATTCCAAGACCACATTATTTTGTTTTGTTGATGTTCAATTGAACTTTTGATGCTCAAGTTCTTGAGTCTGGAAAAGTGGTTTTTAGATAGTTGATTAGATGGGAATACTTGTTTGGCCTAATTTACCTTCAGGGCAGTGTATCTACATACACTTTTCTCTCTCAGGCAATGTGAGTGATTTAATGATTTACCTTTATTCATATATCAGTTTGCTGTTTCATGGTTCTCCCAGATCTTGTACTCTCACTTTGTTCGATAGATGATTACACGTGTTACATTGTGGAACAGGGAAAATAACTTGGAGTCATAGCAAAAGTTGTTCATGGTTTTATTTGGATTCAGGCAGTTAGTTTGAAAAACCATATTTTTTTAAGCCATTTATTCTAGAAAACCAGTTTTTTTAAATTTTTAGGTACTATTTGTTGAGAAGTGGCATATTGGCTGGCGGTTTTTGTGTTTGCTGGGCTTATATTTGTTGGACCACCAGCAAGTAGTGGAAACAGTAGTACTATTTCAGTCTTAGACTCTTAAATGTTGGGTACTTTGTGTTATATTAGTTTCTAAAACAATATTCGTCAAAATTTTGCTGAGGTGGCTGTATTTTACAGGTACTTAATAGGCAGGTTGTGAAATCAGATTCTGCTTCTATTAAGGTGCAACTTTATATTCGTGTCAAATTACTATTTTTTTCCTTCTGAACATAAATAGCTGGCAATGGTATTGGAAATTATCATTCTTTGTACGGAGAAAACATTGAAGGAGTTTGCATATCATAATTTGGAGAATTAGAGTAGAAGTGCCCCGGATAGTTCTGAACTTTTTCAAGGAATCTATTATGATGATCTATTTTATTTGTTTAAATACCATAAAAGTTTTCCACTGGAAAATTTGTAGAAACCAGTAAAAGTGACCTAAGATACTGACTGAGGATGTCACTGAAGAAAAACTGACTTATTAAACATAAAGGCCAATTGTCTAAGCCTTTTTTTTTTCTTTATATTGATACCATTTGCCCCTGAACAAATAGCTTTTGCTTTGTTTTGGAGAGCCTGACTTTAGCGAATGACGAAGCACAATTCCATTCCATTCTGCAAGCTTTTAATTACTGAATAATAGCCAAATTGCAAATTGACACCCAGTAACTTAGAGCTGATTTCCCCTCTAAAGGGAAAAAGGTGAAGAAGTTAGATGGTGAAAATTTGTGAGAGTCAATTCTTTTTTGCAGACACAAACACTATCGCTTAGTGCTTGCTGTTACTGACACCAAGCTTTTGCTGGAAAACTATTAAGTCAATAGAAGGGCTACTTGTAAGAGGCTGCTAATGATTGTATTTTATCTCTTTTGATAGTGTTCAACTTGAAATATATTTTTCCTTTCAAATGAAAAGTTTGAAATATATTTCAATTTCACTTGTATAACATTGAAAGAAAATAGTTCTAATTTTATGTATTTCTTATTTACATGCTCCAGATTCCAGAACTAGATTTCGAGATTCCACCAGAAGCTCAACGCGGAACACTTTCGACGGTATCAGTTTATTTATGTCTTGATTACAGATATTCGATGTAGTCTAGTTGCCAGAGCTATTTTTAACAATATATTTTGCTGACAAAATTTTAAGGTGAGTTTGACTTTGGATTGGCTTAACCCTAAATCCTGCACCCTAAAACATAACAGAAGAAGAAACTGGCGTGATCCCATCATTTTGTTTGCTATCTTTCTCTCATTTTTCCTAACAGTAGTGCAACCTGGTGTGACCCATCATATTATCTGCAACTTTTATCTCCTTTCCCTAACAGTAGTACAAACTGACGTGTGCTGTGCACTTTTGAGCCACCTGATTTCTATAAGGTGGCAAGATTCAAATCAGGGGCAAGCGGGTTTCTAATCACCCGCTTGCTCCCTGTTCCGCGCAATGCGCCAGGCGCTTATTTGAAGTATATGCTTAATTAGTTAATGCTGACTCATTTTTTAAGATAATAAGATATTAATGAGTGCCTCACACACCCATTCAGTAGTTACTTTGGGTTTTATGAGCTTGTTGATGTTTAGGAAGCTTGGAGAAAAGGATGTACGTATAAGTGTGTGCAGGCTATGTGCATGATTCCAGTTACCAAAAATAGTTGCTTTGAAATGGGATTATGCAATATGAATGGGAAGTTTTTTGGCAAAGCTCTTGTGCATCCAGAGAATGGGTGGAAAGCCTGGTAGATTCCTAGTTTAGCAGCTCTTAGAACCGTGGTTTTAGATTTGAGTTTAAGCAGTTTGACTATTAGCAGTCAATCATCACAGCTATCCAACTTATCTTTTTCCTTTTTTCGATTAATCTAATGTCATGTATGAATGTTACTTGGACGTTTACTCATGGCTGCTGGATATCTTCCCCTAGGTAGAAGGCATATTGCTGCGTGCTGCAGATGGACTCCAAGCTCTTCAAGAGGAAAGAAAGGTGCATCTGAAACATGCAATCTAGGGATTATTTGATTTTAATTTACGCTTCCAGGAGCGGTTTCAAATTCTTACATTGTCTTCCTGTGGCCCTGCAGAAAGTGGATCCTGAAACAGCTGAAGCGCTAGATAAGTTTTTGGTGAACTTGAGATCCTTTGCAGCTGGAGAAGTATCATTTACTTTTATTCTTGACGACCCAGCTGGGAACAGCTTTGTTGACAACCCGTAAGTTATACGACTGAGCCAAGTTGGCGATTCTGTGAAATTATGTATGCGATAAAAATCATAATCATAATCATAATCATAATCAAGTAGCACCTTTTCCCAACTATTTATGGTTGGTGACATGGTTCTTTGCCGTTGTGTCTCACAATGCCCGGTTAGCGTCAGGTTGACAGCCGACTGTAAAAACTTTGTCAATCTCTATGGATCTTACACCACACATTCATGTATGCGATAAAAATGTAACTAGTGTATTATGTGGAATGTGCTTAATTATAGTCCTTATTTACTTCTAATTTCTAATTGATGCCAAATAGGTCTTTCTATGAAATTATGTTTTGCCAAGTAGGTCATTCTATGAATAATATATGCACAGAGAATCAACGAATTTACTGAATGGAATGTAGAATTTATGATCTTCGAATTGTAAGAGGCAGCTTACCTTAATCTTGAGCCAAACGTCAATCATATTCCTTTCTGAGTGAGTGGTGATTTTTAAGAAAAACGTTGATCTAACTCTAGTATGAGGGCCAACTCTGACTGCTGATGACAAGCCTTTGCAGAGATACTGATTATTTTACATTATACTTGATCATAATGTAGGTGCGCTCCTGCAATAGATCCATTGTTGACTATTAAGTTCTATGATCGGACACCTGAGCAACAAGCTGCACTTGGTTTCCTTGTTGATCCGTTGTCAAGTGGTGAACATGATGTAAATGATGGCCATGATGCAATACCTGCAGATGGAAGACCACCTTCAAGTGGTTTAATGAGAGAAGCTCATGGGTCAATTGGGGCTGTAGCTGGTCATCGAGCAATTGCCCAAGGCAATTCAGAGGAAATGGCTGCAGCCCTCTTTAGGTACTCCGCTCCCGAAGAAGTAAGCTGAGATTGCCATGATGTTTGTTTTGTGCTGATTCAAGACCTTAAGGGTGTCTCTTGCATTACAGGTTATGATTTTCCCTTCAACATGTGGAGCATGTGGAATCAGATGTGAAACTCGGATGTACATCACAAGTATCCTCTTGTATACATAAGTGTAAATATAGAACATTATCTTGAGTCGGATTTACTTCACTATGAAGGGTATTGCACACGTCTTTTCTTCACTTATATAAATGGGATCTTAGCATGGTGTATTAAGTCCAACTCTTATGAAGTGTCCTGCCATTAGCTCTCAAAGTTAATATGTGGCTCGGCATTTTTCTCTCCTTAAGGAGGAATATGCCAAGCTGTAAGCTGTCGATTTTTCATATGATGGAATTGGGGCTTTTAGCATTCAATATCCTGATGATAAGTACTTGGGGATTCAGTATAATTGAACGAGTCTTATGTTCCTGTTGAGTTTCACAGGACTCTCTCTCTCTCTCTCACACACACACGCGCGCACGCCAGCATTCAGTATTCTGATGATAAACTCCTGGTGATTCAGTATGCTTGGAGAAGTCCTATGCTCCTGTCAAACCCTCTCTCTTCTCTCTCTAGTATTGCATGCATATGAGTCAAGCTGGATGGTGAAATTGTATTTATATTTTCAACATCGGAAGTGGGATGTTGTGTATGATTGTGACAAATGTGAATCATCATCATCATACGCCTTATCCCAGCTATCTGGGGTCGGTGGCATGGATTATATACCCTGCTTGACTCTTATCGGAATCAAAATGGTACAAAATCCATACAAAGAAACATAGTGGCAAGTTTTTATCTGAATGCCCTTCCCTGACGCAACTGTCTGAAGAGGGGACGATGATAAAATCATTACTTAACACGATTTTTATCTTTTTGGTTCACGTGTATATGAGCGAAGTTGACTAACCATAAAGATATATGTTTATTATTCTCTTAAGAAAAGTATATATTCATTACAATCTTTGGAATGTGATCTCTATTTGCTCTGTTTTACTTTAACTGCTTGCAGAAATTCCATATTTTCAAGAAGTAGTTGTGATGGCATCTTCTTGTGATGGTTGTGGTTACCGGAGCTCTGAGGTTTGCCCTGATTACACATGGCTATAACAATTAGGAGCTTTAAAATGTAGTTTTAAAGAATTTTTTCTTACACTGAAAGGATTTTTTTAAGGACGGACGTCGTTTTCTTTGTTTGGTTCTGAATGATATCACTTTTCAATGATTTATCTTCTGAAACCCTGTGCGCAAATGTATTGGTTTTAACTGTTTGGCTTTGGCTCAATTGTTTGATGTTATGTTTGGCATAACCAATATTTTGAATTAAATTATGTCTTTTCAGTCATATGTCTTTGACATATAATTTGAATTTCTAAGTTCTGTTTGATGTAGCTGGTGGGCTAAAAGTGACGGACTTAGGAAAACAGGGGGAAAAGACAGAGATAAGGGATAAGAAAATATTAACTAAACTGAATAATAGTTTTCCATTGGCCAAATGTGATGAAATATGCATAGGCATTACATATTTATATAGACTCTAAGGGGCTGTTTGGCAAACCATTTACATCTCAAATGTTTCGCCTTTTCCTTTGTGAGCTAAAGTAGCCTCAAAATGTGTAACATGTAATGATGACAAGAAATGCCATTTAGGTTTTAAATGTCCCATTTAAGTTTAAAGGTCATTTAGGGTCATTTGTAGGCTAAAGGATCATATATATATATATATATGTATGTATGTATGTGTGTGTGTGTGTGTGTGTCTTAAATGAAGAAGCTGCCTCCCATACAAGCATTCACTTCTAATGGCCTTAAATGACCTTTCAGACGATAGGAAATGGTCATCCAAACAGCCCCTGATAGAGCCCTAATCCTAATAGGCTTGACATTCATATTGGGCCTAACAAGAATCCTAAAGCCCAATTACATTATTAAGAAATAATTTCCACTAATTGAATTAATAAACTACCCTTTATGACTTAAAATAACTTATTTGATCTAGTGGACCTCCATTGTGGACTCTAACTCCTAGGGATGAGTCATAACATTTTTCAACTTTCAAGTAATATTTACTCATCGTCTTTGATTGTAAATTTTGTTGTCCATTTGATCTATTAGTGCAAGTGATGGACCACCAGTATGAATGTTCAAATCTTGGTTTTCACTTCCAATTTTAGTACTATTACATGTATATATACCTGTGTTTTTGCTCTGGGCATTAACGAATTATGCTTGGCATAATCAGCTGAAACCTGGTGGCCAAATTGCTGAGAAAGCCAAGAAGATTACTGTTCTCGTGCAAAATGTTAAGGATCTTAGCCGGGACGTAATAAAGGTATATGGTTTTGTCCCAAAAGTTTATGGACAGTTGAGCACAATATTTGGTTCATAATCCTTTGAATCATGAAGAGTATTTAAAATGCGTTTGGACTTTGGATTCAGAATGGAAAGAGGTAGCCATTCAGCTGAATGTGGGCGAAATCAATGATTGTCCTCATGAGGACATTCAGTTATTCAGCCGAATGAGGGCCTAAATGGCACATATAGCTGAATTTTCCATTCAGTGCCCATTCGGTATCCAAACAGCCATTCAGCCAAATGGGGACCAAATGACAGCGAATGGGGCCGCCATTCGGTATCCAAGCGTGTACTTCTGCCCACATTCAATGGTATAAATTCAACAGAGTTTTCCATTCACATTCCACCCATTCAGTATCCAAAGAGTCCCAAATGTGGTGAATCTTTTCAACAAAAGAAAATCTCGATACAGAATACACTGTTGTTGATTTTTTGTTTTCATGTATGGAACTGTCCAGTCAGATACTGCAAGCGTCACTGTTCCAGAGCTTGAATTGGAGCTTGCTAGTGGGACACTAGGTGGGATTGTGACAACGGTGGAGGGTTTGTTAACTAAAATTTGTGAAAGTAAGTTTCTACTGTAACTATGGCTTGTCCTTAGTTTTATTACCAAATATATTTCAGATGCTCTTTAAAAAAATCATCTATCTTTTTCCCTTCTTGCAGGTCTGGAGAGGGTGCATGGATTTACTTTTGGTGATAGTATTGATGATTGCAAAAAGAATAAATGGGAAGACTTCAGATCAAGACTGAATAAGGTAGCTGTAGGAACTTTGTTGCATCAGTTAAAATGGGAATATTGTTATTGGCTGCAATTTTATTTGAAGAGGATAAGTAGGCTGAATGTAGGGAATGCTTTTGTTGAGTTGAGTTAAATATTAAAAATGACCCTTTACTAACATCTTGAGCTTTTGGGAAACTTGGTTATTCAACTTGGTTTTGGTTTCAAGTCCCGTAGGGAGAAATTTTCTCCCATTTATATTTCGGGCATATTTTTCTCAAGATCTTGTGGTTTATCCACCTCTCCTCTTATTATGTTCACGTGCTAAGCTTTGGTGGATGCTTGCACGTGCGGGGTTGTGTTGAGTTAAATATTAAAAATGACGCTTTCCTAACAGCTCGAGCTTTTGGGAAACTTTTGGATATTCAACAGCTTTAAACAGTAATCCCTTCGTTCAAAATAGAGGGAGAATTTGGAAGAAAAATTTGTTCCTTTTTACTGGTTTGATTTGAGGATATCACGTGACTGTTTTTATCGAAATCTTTTTTCCATTTTACCCCTGCCATTCACCACCTATTCCCTTTTGAAGAAAAGACATAAAAGGTATAAAGAATATTGGCCAGTCTGGCGAGGGACTGAAAAGGATGGCATTAACTGTTTACAGATTTCTTCGGGGAGAGGTCACATGACTTACGTGGGCCCCACAGTTCAATAAAAGTGAACTTTTTTACAAATTCTCCCTCTATTTCTGAACGGAGGGAGTACCATATTATAAATGGTCACATTAGAGACAGGTTACTCTATATCGGTTAAATTGAGGTAAAGACTGCAATCTGGATCTGAAGTCTAGATTCTTCCTGGAGACCCATTGTGATACGCATATATTTTACTCCATCTTTTAAGTACATTTGCTTAACCAAGTTAAGCTTTCCCACATCTTGTGTCACATGCATAGAAGTGGGCTTTTTTGCTCTGATTATTCCCAAAGGTCTTTTTACGTCTCTTAGTTGCAATTATTAGAGTGTTAGACATCAACTTAACTTTGCTTGGGGCATTAGATGTTTGCCTTGTGTGTATATCATGCATTATTTTTTAAACAGCTTATGACCTCTGTGATTACTGTAATTGGAATTTATTGTTACATGAAATTTGCATTTTGTTAACTGAAGACTTCTTTGTTTTGTGCTTAAATCGACTATGTTCAGCTCTTGAAAGTAGAGGAGCCTTGGACTCTGATAATTGATGATGCATTGGCAAATTCCTTTGTTGCTCCTGTCACAGATGCAATGGAGGATGACCAGCAACTTCTAAGTAAGAGTTTAACTATATTTATATTTTTCAACTGTTACCCTTCTGACCGATTGCCTATGAGTGCAAGTAATTGTTATTCTGAATCCTATTAGTCTATAGAAGGTAGTTTTATAATTTTTTGTTATGAGCTAAACATCAATTATTGTTAATAATATTATAAAAATCAAATAATTCTTCACTTAGAGAGTGGGGATGATACAATTCTTTTTTTTAAATTGACCTGGCCGATTGAACTGGTTCTAATTGGAGTCAGCCTGTTATTTGGGTCAGCTTGCCCAGGTCTTTTGTAAAAATAAGACAGAAAAGCAGGGGAGGAGGGAGAAGGAGAGGGAAAGAGGAGTCGAAGGCAGAGGAGAAAGCGTTGGAAAAGGAGGTTGAGGTGGTGGAGGCAGAGGCAAAGGTGCTTGCAACAGTGGAGGCAGGAGAAGGTGGGAGGGTTAGGTTTTTATTTCTTTTTATTGGCACTGGTTGGCACAGCTGACCTGGCAGAGGTCAATCCCGTCAAATTGAGATGGCCAGCTAAATGGTTGTTGGTGAGGTCTGTTTTTAAATCACCGAAATAACTAAATAAAACATTGATTGCGTATATACCTTCTATACATTCAATGGAGATCCTCTTGTTAATGGAATGTATGTGGCAGTTAACTCAATGACACTTAGTGCTCTGTTTTGCTGCTTCGGTCGTTTGATGTAAAGTACCTTTTGGAAAGATAAGAATATTTTGCTTGGACCTTAATGATGCTTCCTTCACTTGACCTTAACCGTTTTAAGTTATAACTTCGCTTACCTAGACAAGTTGGAAGCTTGGGTGCTGAGGTTGGACCAATAAGGATTGGGATGGAACTCGGAAAATAAATTGAAGTGCAAAATTGATATGTAACTCATTTTGGAGTTCGGAAACTAATGGGTACGCCCAATCTTCAATTGGACCCATGCAAAAAATGTGACCTGTAGAAGCTATGCGATCAATATTTATGCAAGATCGTTGTCTTGATATCCCCTGTTCAGTAACATTGGCATAATTTGCAAATTATTATATTTTTTTCCATAGTTTTGCTCTTGTTCACCTTCATGTTCATGTTCATGGTTGATATTTTCAGTTGAGGAGTATCAGAGGTCCTGGGATCAAAACGAAGATTTAGGTTTGAATGACATGGACACTTCTGCTGCAGATATGGCTTACCATCTTTAACTTATTTAATAAGCCCGCAGGAAAATAGAAATCCCTCCGAAATAGTGATATTTATTCTTTTCTTTTGTTTGTTAAAAGAATTTATATGTTGTATTTTTAGTGTAGTATGAGAATTGATTGTGGTTTATGACAACCATATCTTAACTTATAATAATTCCAATAAATAGTAAAAAATGGCTCCGATGTAGGGATGATTATTTGTTTCTTTTTTGAAATTAATGTAAATGTTTAATTTTTGTGCCCGGTAGTGCCAAAAGAAATGCCCAATTATCGTTGGACATGTACATTTTCCTTTTTTTTCTTTTCTTTCCGTTTTGCTGTGGTGTAGAGGGGTTCTAGCACCTCAACTCAGCTAAATTGTAGATGTTTTCTCTAGTTTCGTTCTCTGTACTATTTTGGCGTAGCATAGGCTAGATTGTGGTTCGGGCAACAGTCCTTGAGCGACTTGTCCATGTGAGCTCTTGTTATA
This sequence comes from Houttuynia cordata, assembly GCA_039654745.1. Lineage (NCBI taxonomy): Eukaryota > Viridiplantae > Streptophyta > Magnoliopsida > Piperales > Saururaceae > Houttuynia > Houttuynia cordata. The sequence goes on from CM077506.1 coordinate 29,580,091, forward strand.
ACGTTATGAAAATCCAGGAGGCTTGTGCTCTCCACGTCACTCCGAATGAATCCCATTTTTCTCTTTCCCTTTACGACTCTCAATGCATCTCATCTCTGGCTTCACGACCGCTTTACTTGATTTCTCATGGAGTCACAAAATGTTGTGGTGCCCTGCCGGTGTTTTTGGCATTGTGGTTCGGTATTTGCATACCTGCTCCACCATTAGGCATGGCTGGTCCAACTTCAACTACACCTGAAAAGGTCGATGAAGATAAACAAAGCAGAAAGAAGATAAACAACTCTTCGTGGCAGTCCTCATTTTGGGAAATTACTTAATTCTTGCTTGCTGTTTTGGTGAAATATATAACTAGTCTACCTAATGTTCTCACTAATGTGGTATAGACATGTTTATAGTATACTAAACAAGAAAACACATGGCAATAGTAATAAATAATACTCCCTCCATCTTGTTTTAGATGCTTTATCTGAAAAAGAGGACAATCCCGTTTTAGATGCTCCATCTCGTCGTTTCAAGTGGATTTTGAACCTCTTCTTCCCCCCATTATTTGGGGTTTCCATCATCAAATAAAATTCATCATTTTATCATATGGAATTATTAAAACATGATGGAGGGAGAACTATCTATTTTAGTTCAAAATAGTACTGGAATATACAACTAAAAGTCTGAAATAAATAGTACTCCCTCTGTCCTGAAATACGTGTCACATCCTAAAAAGGTGGATAATGTTACTTTTATATATGAGGATGCATTTGGCAACAAGGATTTAGACCATGTGATTCGTAGAATAGCATCTTTTGTCCAAATTGCACTTTTCACAACATATTTTTGGGCGGGATTTGATTTTGGCCCAAATCTCACCCTAAATCCTGCCATTTGGTTTATAAAAAAAAAAGGACGAGTGCAAATCACATGTCTGACGCTCTATACTTTCTCTTAGAGATAGTATGATTAAGAGATATTTTAATAGTGTTGGTAATGGTAGGAATACATTCAAATATCCTTTGATCAATCATTGTATTCTCTCTTCCAAGTATGAAAATAAAGTTATTATGCAGTGAGAAAAGTTTATATGAGATCGCTCTCATATTACTTATATGAGGCCACTTTGAATCGTAGCCATTAGATCTTGATCTAACAGCTACAAATATCCATAATGATCTCACCCACTCCTTGATGTGACACACTCACCTACCCACTGATTTGATATCCACCCTCCAATCGGAATCTAACGGTAATAAAGATTGGCCTCATGCTCCTTATATGAGAACGATCTCATGTAAACTTATCTCTTATGCAGTTGGGTGGTTCTTCGGGCTTGTACAGTTTGCTTTATATGCTGCAAATTAATACTCCTATTCTATCCTCAGCAGAGGACAATATTGGGTGAATGACTACTTCTAGTAAATTCTCCTATGAATTTGCATGTAATTAATTACCTTTGTCACTCAGGCTCTCAGGTTGACTGGTGGACTCTGATCTCGTATAAAAAGTGCATAATGCGCCAAACCTTTTATCTCTTGGCTTGCCCTGTTTAAATTAGAGGCATTTCTTTGGCGAATAAATGTGTTCTCTGTGCACGAACTTCAAAATTAAGGGATCACATCTTATTTGAGTGCAACTTCAGGAAAGTGATATGGCAAGGCCTTCTTTACAAATGTCATATTTATCATTTTGTTGGAAATTTTCAACCTGATATTTGCTGGTTATTATCCTTTTGCAAAGCAAATAAATATTTAGGTCTCTTACTCAAGTAGATTTCCAATGCCTATATTTATGTGATTTGGTATGAAATAAATAAAAGAATTTTCGAGGGCCTCTCTTCTTCTCCAAATTCTTTAGGAAGTCAATTGTTGATCAAGTTAAATTCTCATTAGAAGTGCTCGGATCCAAAAGCTCCATAACCAGTCATTACGACTTTTTAGTGGATTTTTGGGAATGATTGCTCTGCTTTGGATTTAGTTTTAGATTCTCAGTTTTGCTTCGGCATGTTTGCTTAATTATTTTCGTCATCTTGATGTTTTTTATTAGTTTCCCTCATGAATGAGGCATTTGGAGATGCTTTCATTTCTTTTCTATGTCCCTATCTTTTTTGGTTAATAAAATTTTTAATTACCCAAAAAATATTACATGTCTGACTTGTTATTTACACAATCGCATGTAGCGCTTGGGAATAGTGCGATTTTACGAGTAAAATTGTAATATTTAATGTTTAGGGGTATGAATATCTCAAATGGAATCTCATCTAACTGCAATTTAAAATGACGTGATTTTATGACGGGTGAAACCTTTCAGCACCCCCAAATTTCTCGTTAACACCCACTTTTATAAGTAGAATAGGAGAAAAGTCATTTTTTTTCTAGCATGCTCAGTAACACCCAATGTTATATTTTGACGGTAGAAATCGACTAAAAAAAATTCACTATATGAATATTGGCAATCCACCACAGAAATGGCATGTAATATCAACCGGTTCATTGAGTTCAATCTGGTGGTAGTGATTAACTCTTATATATTTAACACTAAGGTCCAACCGTCAAGATCTTTATTATCCGATTGTTCTACCACAAGTCTGTGAATGGGAATAGTGTAGTATTCTCAACAAACTGTAAAAAAATTTCAGGTTCTAACCGTTCTATTGAGCATGTGATGTGACGTTACTTTAGTTCTAGTGAAAAATCTTGCCTTTATGAATCACACCTTTAAATTAGAATCAAGAAATACCAAATGTACCCTCCGAAATTAATCTAAAAGTAATACTCCCTGGGGTAATCGAGATAATTAGCATAATATACGTACTAATATTAGATAATACTGTTGACATTGACTGTGATTTTCCACTCGGGCACAGTCGCTCATAATCAGAGCTCTGCGTTCTCCTCATGGACTGCTTTGGCCGAAAGCTTTTATGGTAAGCCCCACATTTCAATACAAGTGACGGTCTCCCTTAAAAGTGAGCGGTGGGAGTATTTGTGAGCAAAAGTGTCAAAACGCACCGAAGACAGTAGCTTTACAGCAGCGTTGGGTAGACCGGCAGAGGGCGGAAAGTTACGCAAAAAACAACTTTTCAGTTTCCGCGCCAAATGCCCCAGAAAACCACCCACCATCACTTCCACTCTACTCTCCCAACTACCCCCCCGACCTCCGCCCCAATGGCCACCGCCGACGATCCCACCCTCACCGACCCTTCCGACCTGCGTGGTCCTCGGCGGCCTCGCCCGATCTCTCGTCTCCACCCTCCTCAACTCCTACTCCTGGATCGTCCGGATCGCCGACTCCGCCGCATCTGTCGCCGATCGCGATCCCATCCTCGCCGAAGCTCTTCGAACCGGCCGCGCTTACTATTTTCCCGTCGACGTTCGGGAGAAGCAGCAGCTGCGCGGAGGTATATCTATCTGTTCTCAAGATCTTTGAATTTAATTTAGGAATTGAATTTTGTCGCTGGAGTTTGATTCTTGGACTTGTTGTTATGCTCCAGCCGTCCGGATTGGTCTTCCAAAATGAACCACGTCCGGCATTAGTAGTAACATTTAGTTTTCCAAATGAATTGAAATCAGTTCATTTTGGAAAACCAAATGCTGATACTGATTCCGGACGGAGGGAGTATGATTTATTGTACAAGCTCATATTTGTATAATTTTAGTTCGTTTTGGATAATGAAATGTCACTACTAATGCCGGATGGAGGGAGTATGATATAATCTTATAATCTATAATCTGACATTTGTATATTCTGATCTGACAGCAGGATCATATCTTCTGTGCTGACTTCTTTCTCTTTCTCTTTCAGATTTGTTTATTCTAATTTGATCTATGTTTTCTAGGTTTTTCTTTGTTTTGTTCTTGACATTGTATGTAATTGCAGTAATCAGTGGAGCATCTGTGGTTTTCTATTTCGATCCGGCAAGTTTAAACGCTACCCGTGACTTCTACTCCCAGTATATGCTAATTGTACAAGGTGAGGATTGAAACTGATACGCCACTAACACCCCCCCTCCCGACTGTAACTGAAACATTTTCTTTTCCTACGTGAACTTGTTTAGTTTATTTTGGAAAATGAAATGTTCTTATTAGAGTCGGATGGATTTAGTGCTGTTTTGTTGGAAGTGAAGCTTTATGAACCAGCTATGGCTGATCACCCTTGCTGTAGGTGCCAAAAATGTCATAAATGCCTGCCAAGAATGCAAAGTTGAGAGACTAATATACAATAGTTCTAATAATAGCCTGAGAGTTGATTTTTTCTTGTTGTATATGCTGACTGCTGACTTTCCAGGATGGAATTGCATCTACCGTTGAGTCCTTCTACCATGTAACAAAAGATTCATCTTTTCTGAGAGACCGCAACTTTGCTGAATCATCAAAGGCTTACAAAGCTTTAGGGGGTGGAAAAGGTACTTCTCCAGAACACAATGCTGATGGAGGGTTTAATCATAAATTGACATGTCTAAGCTTTATGTGGCACTTAAAGGGCTTTTGTGCTGCTCAATGTATATGTAACTTAATCATTTTATTAGATTAGATATCCTCTGATTAGTTATCTTATTGCAGTTGCAGACATATTATTATGGAGGGACGATAAGAAAACATTTAGCTGCGTGCTTGTGTTATATACTCTGTTTTACTGGTTTGCCCTATCTGGAAGATCTCTTGTCTCATCTACAGCAAAAATTATTCTGCTGCTCTTCCTCGCCCTATTTGTCCAGAGCATTTTACCTACGTCAATGTATGTAACCTTGTTTAACTTTAATTTTTGTTAAATTGTTATGCGTAGGTGAGAAATATGCAGGTTTTTAAGTTGAAATCGTGATGAAAACAGAGTTTTGTTTGGTGTTTTGTTTCGTATGTAGCTCTCAGATGTGCATGCATGTTATTGCAAAGATGTTAGGTTGGAATTGTGAGGAACTGAGTTGGCATGATCTTGAAGTTACTGAAGCTGTAGCAAAAGATGTATTTGTTTCCTTAGCACTCATTTGGAACAATGGGGTGGCTCGTACGCTGAAAGTTCTAGCACAAGGAGAGGACCTTAAATTTTTCGTCAAGGTGAAAGAGTGTTTTTAAGATATGTATAGTGACTCCAGGGATTTTTTTTATTATACATTTATAATGGATTTGATGCAGGTATCATTTCCTTTGTACTTTCTAAAATGGCTCATCTCAATATCCACCTCGAGACTAATTGGTCTATGTAAGCTTTTGACTTAAGTTTCTTTATTTGCCACTGGGTATTGATTTGTAAATCACATCTTACGAATTACGATATTTTCTGTATTCAGGTCTGACGTGTATGTTCATCATCTTTCTTGTATACGAGCAATATGAGGATCAATTTGACCGACTGGCAAAAGCTGCATCGGTTGAAACGGAGAGGCTGATGCGGTTATTGATCAATAGATTACCCCTATCGTCAAACGTGTTTCTTCAAAAAAATCACATGTTAAACTGTGGTGATGGCTTTTAAAAATAGGTTGTGGAATTCATGAATATATGGCTGATAGATACTCACATTCAAGAATAATTGGTTGATAATCCCCTCAGCATGGCCCAATTGGTTTATAAACGAATACACTGCCAACTCGCTAATTGGCTTTAATGTCAGCAAAATAGCCTAGCAATATGTTTGCAGCATATTAATTACATTGGAAGCTGGCCACCCTTTGCAAAGAGTTTAGTGGTCGAAGTCCATTTATAGTAGAATGGGATGGTGGTTTTCATTTCAGTGAAAAACATTCAACAAAATAGTTTTCTGAACTGGCCATGAAAATATACAAGCAACAAATCAGCTGACATTGTTTAGTAGAAAGATGTCTTAAATAGCAAAAAATGCCATATTTATCCTCCACATTCTTAGATATACATATCTGGCAGTTCACCAGTTGTCTTTAGCTTTTCGGATAACACCCAAAGCTTCTGCATCAGTTGCCGTCTCTGAAATGTTCAATGTCTTTCGGATTTCTGAGCTGAAAGTGCGAAGAAATGGGTTGCACAATTTCTCCCTCTGTAATGTAGTTGGTATCTGAAGATGGTCTTACAAAAGTTAATGAACTACAGATACAAAATTCCTTTCGGGTGCATTTGGCAACGTGGATTTAGACCCTGTGATTTTAAGAATCATGTGATTTGTATAAATCCTGCATTTGATAACTCTTTTTTAGTGTGATTTGATTCTTCTCCAAAATCTCACTCCAGAATGACGTGATTTTTATTATAACGTGAAAGAGGGTCGCCCAAAATGACATGCCGGACCCTATTATTTGCAAAATCACATAAGATTCTTTCAATGACGTGATTCCAAAAATCACAACTCTAAATCCAAATCAAGGTTGCCAAACGCACTCTTCTTTCATTTTTGACTCTGCATAATCAGTGAACAATTACTGAATGGTTCTCCCAAGTATACTTTTGATCACACAAGGCTTACCGTTGGAAGGCCTTGTTTTCTAAGGTCTGTTACATCAGCAGCATAAACTTGGAGGGAGGCATTTTCAGGCTCTATGGATAAGGCGAATTTAGCATTGCTCTGTTCAGACTTGGAGTTAGTAATTAAGGCATTCTATTTGAGGCATTTACCTAAAAACATTATGTTTGCTCAGCAAAAAGATAATCAACATACCAACGTATACTCATGGCCGCAGTATATATTAGTCTCAGCTGGCAATGCCATTAATTTTTTCAGTGAAGATGACATCTGAAACAGAAATTTGGAAGCTATTATGAGCTTTCAAAACAATAGAAGCAAACACAACACAAGTATCAATAATTACTATGAAGATGTACTAAACAATCAAAATCTCAGTTCAAAACTGATACTATATTATAAGGAAAGTTTGTATATAACCTCTTCAGGGGTTCCTTCAAAAAGCTTTCCACATGATAAGCTGAATAACGTGTCACCAGTAAATACTGCTCCAGAGCCCGGAAAGTAGTAGCTAATGTGGCCTGCTCAAGAAAACTAAATTATTCACAAATTAGATAAAGCTTTTCTAAAAGAAATAGCGGACCTTTAAATCCAATTAACGACAAAATATCAGAGACTCTAATGATATTATAAAAGTGCCTTATCCACACAATTTGGTGTCCGCGATAAAGTTTTTGCCTAAAATCTTGCCTGTTTTATGTGAACTCTTTTTTAGTGGATGATATTAACAATATCTTTTCTTATTAATTCCATCCATGCCTTCTGATGTCTTCTTCTCCCTCTTTTGAGGCTTTCAAATTGCATCACATCCAACCTTACCCCTAAGTTCTCTCTAATACACTCAATTTAAATCCGGTCCACTACATTCAATTTATCTATAAAATTTTTCTTTGGGTCCAACAAACCACTTCATAGAGTATTGCAAGCCTTACCATTAACATATAAAGTTTTCTTTTGAGCATAGTTGGGATGGGCCTAACACGCACCACTCCCAAAGCTGCTCTACTTTCCCACCTTATGTTTTGTTAGAATTCGTAGAACTAAACACTTTATGAATTGAGAAGACTGAATTACATAAGAGGAGCACTGATCCTCATATAGAGATCAGATTCCTAACATAAGAAAACCTAAAACAGGCAATTACTTGTAATATAAGCAAAAACAAACTTGACTAAACTGCCCTCTATACTATATAGAACTTAACCAAATTATGAGTAACTTCCTCTAGCATGTTTATCCTCTGTATCATATTACTATCTATATCTCCTCCCTTGGAGGTAATGGAACCTGAATAGCAAAAGTGTTGACACCTTAACACTTCTTAAATTGAATTCCATATGGCCTTAGTTCCACTTCTATAATTTTTATGATTCTAAGCTTTCGTCCTTCTAGCTTTGTAGACCAAGAAAGCAATTATGAGACTCGGCAATGAAAGTATCAAAGACTGTTGTGATGCAACTTTTACATAATGGGGCCTATATAGCAGAACTGGTCACACCTTGACACTTCTTATTTATCTATCACAACTAAGGGCATTTCTATAGTCTACCTTTCTAAAGGTGAATTCCATATAATCCTAGTTCTGCTTATTTTATAGCTTTTTTATTCTAAGCTTCCCTCCTTACTTCTAACTTTGAAGTTAATTAAATATAAAAAAAGCATTGTATTTAACCTCGAAAGAAACTAGGAGACTCGGCAACGCAAGTATCAAAACCATGTTGTGATGCAAATTTTATATAGCACAGTTAATGACCCAAATTTGATTACAGAACTACTTGTGCACTCAAGACCATTATTAGTAAGAAAAGGCTGATTTAAAAATAAATATTACACGATCTGTAACTTTTTTATGGTTAACAAGAGCCACGAAAATAACATGACCTCAGTCAACAGTATCAAATAAGTAAAATTATCAAAACAATTCAAGGTTCGTCTCCTAAATGGCAATCATAAAGTATACAACTACTAACATCTAATAATATATAACCATCCACTTTTACTGTTTTTACTCCCTCCTAATGCAAACTGAAACACATAAACGCATGGAACACATAGAATAAAAGGCTTTACCAGCAGATTTGTTTGGGTGAATTTTCATATGCAGGTTATCTGGTGGCGTTAAAAGGTTGTCCAATATGAAAAAGGGATTAGAACTTGACCTCGCGTATGACCCGGAGTTTCTATAACAATCACCTCATGACTTCCAAACATCCATTTATCTCCATCACAGAGTGTAATATCAATTCCAGGGATTCTGTCTTTGTCCCTTCCAGAGCCCACAACCTGCACATTTCATACAATTTAAAAACAAGTTGCTAGCTCATTTTCTAAAGCTTTTCAACAAAGAACAATGGTTGCGTTCCTGATTATGACCATGCTCCAAATTCAGTGTCCATCAACTTAGGCAGTATCGAAAAGTCATCTGTCTTGCCAATTTGTAAAACTTTTCATAACATCATCATACTCACTCGGCTCCAAGAACAGATTTCTAACCCCTAATGAACTATATATCAAAAGAATTTCACCCTATAAAACTTAAATCCCATCCGAGTAAGAGAAATATTTTTACATGCCACTAAGAATATTCTTGCCTTGCACCTAATCCGTATTCCACTTTAACTAATCTCAACAAAAGACATTTTATTCTTGTCAAGTCCAGCAACTTGAAATAGCCAACCAGTTTGAGCAGTAATCTCTCTTGATTATTCCATGGCATTTTCAAATATGACTCAATATTAGTTTCTAAATGAAGTCCCACGAAACTATACACAGCTGACTGCCTGCAAATTCAATCTTTGAAACTGCAGGAGAGGAAATTATATAGAAAATTTTAGCTGATTTCTGCAACATGATCCATTGAATAATCAAAGGTTTGGTATTCACAATACTAAAGGATAAAATGATAATTGCGTTTTTGTCTGCTTTTGGGATAAAAAACTAATTCATTGCATTAACTGATGTTCCATAAAAAGGGCACTGTGGTTGAATCTCACTCCATTGCCATGTCAACTTTATATTTATTCGTATAAAAGAAAACAGTTTCAAAAGCATTAAAACATCAACTTAAACGAAGAGTAAACAAATATCCTACCTTTGCACCATACCTTGCCTTTAATTCCATATTCCCACCGGTGTGATCATAATGATGATGCGTATTAAGTATGTACATTAAGTTTTGTTTTTTCAGGTTTAAAGCCTCTATCACGGGTAAACCTTCAGAAGGGTCTACAACACCAACTGCACCAGTATTCTCATCGTGTAGAAGATATGCGTAATTATCCTTAAGGCAAGGTACCTAAGTACACAGGTAATAAATAATCACATTCGATATCATCTATAAAACAAACAAATTCTCTTATTTATGGCAAAACAATTCCCTCGAAGATGTTCTGCAGAAAGTATTAAGTAAATAGGCCCGTAAAATTATTACCAGCTCTACATGCAATGTTGCAGTTGTATTGGACATACTGCATAGAAGTCGAGTACTGCTTCGCAGGACATGATAAGGTAAAGAGAATAGTGACCCAAAGTGGTAGAACAGTTTATCAGAACATCTTTGCTTCATGTTGGGCCATGAACAAAATTTGCCCTTCACCTAGAAATGAAGTATGCAATGATAAACATCATCAAGACAAATGGACCTTCCAAAAATATAAAACAAATTACATGAATCAGCCACACTGAAAAATAGGATGCATACTAAAAAAAGTTGCACATTAAATGCTTTATTTTACAATTCACAATTAATTAAGCGATATCAGCAGATTTACATGGTGAAGCATATAAATCAAACATCATATATGTGTAAATGAAACTCCATTAACAATTTAGACTTGTTAGAACAAGAACAGAAGAAAATGTGCATAGATTCGTGACAGAAAACAGTCTAGTCAATGAAATTATCTTAATCCATAGATCATGCAAACAAAGCTGTTAGACATGGCACAGGAAGCAATTCTACAAAAATATTTGTTTTGGTCAATTCACCAGGAACTCCAACACCAAAAAAAATAATGTTGTACTTTAATGATTCCCCCGCAGGAAAACATACACGGTCAACATTTGTAAAAAGATCTTGCAGGAGAGTATACATTTGTTTCCAAATAGTGCACTTTTGCTAATAGATGTTCTTGTAAACTGCTTACCCCTCTGGAATTTCAGGTTTCCAACCCAAAACTTCTCAACACGAGAGACGAAAGAAACTAAACCAAGTCATGACATGGCATTACAATTGTGAACCCACATTCAGTCACTAAAATTTATCAATGGAATTTCAATAACAACTTCCACCACTTATAACATAAATAGATGTGCAACAAAGCTAAAAGAGTCCATATAAGACAGAGAGAAAAACTCAGTCAACACTATTCTGAGGACAGAAAAGCACTTTGTCAATCTTCTTTTTCCCTGTTCTAAAAAGTAAACTACAAAATCTTTCAAAATTAAACAGTTTCAAACTTCTCAAATCAATAAGGTTTCTCAAGACCATTACAGGATTAACCTTAATTTATGATGCAATCAACAACACACACTGCCAAACCATAATCGTAGCACATCAATCAATTCACCATAAAAGAACCGAAACAGAAAAATGTCAAGAATAAACTTGGGAGAGACGAACCCTAGAACAAGGCAAGGATGAAAGCGCAGCAAAGGAAGCTCTGCACATCATTGGCGACGATGCCGGACAAGGAACAAGTCAGAGAGCTTCACACTTCCCACCCGCGAAAAACGCGGTTATCATGTCCCGTCCACTTAGCGTCGGACTCGAACGTTCGGACAACCACCAATCCTGCCCGTTTAACTGCTGAAATTGGGAAGAAGTTAATTGTAATTTCCACTCCCACGAAGATCTCGGAGGGGAGGAAGCAGGAGCCTGCAACTGGCCATGGGAGAACTGATCTGAATTGGGGCGATCTTAGATTCAGAAATGCTTAATCTAATTGTGGTTTTGTTGCTTCTAATTGGATTCGTCGTGTTATTGGTTAAATTCGCCAAGGCAGACGGTATTTGTTGCCATTGATTCGTCCTATTATTCGTCGAATTTGGATTATGTCCGTGATTTGATTGACTTGTTGTGGTTTGTTTAGGTGATTTTACTTTGATTTCGAAAGGAAAGGCCAAGAGGGAGGAAGTTGAAGACAAGGTTTGCAGTTGATTGTGTTTGGAATGCTTAATTTTAGTTTTCGTTGGGACTAAGCTGGATTTTGAATGATTCATGGTTTTAAGTGATCGTAGTTATAAGAGTGTGAATTGTGTTGGATTTTGTCAGGTTGTTTGGATTACTGGAGCAAGCCGAGGGATCGGTGAGTTGTTGTTGTAGAATCTAAATTGGCTATCTGTAGGGATAGCCAATTAATGATATTGTCTCCATACTTCCAGATATTGAAATTGTAAATTTTTCAGTGGCTTAAGCTATCGCGTTTAATGCATTTTGGATTTTGCTATTCTGAGTTTCCACATCGTCAAGTGCTCTTAAATTGGGTGGAATTAAACCCAAAGCTAATAGATTAAACAGTTTAAATAAAGGACACTGAGGCTAGCGTAGTAGATTTTTTTGGTGAATATGGCCTAGGTGATCATATAGGTGTTTAGTTAGTTACCTTTGACAACTAGGGGACTGAGTGAGTGAGTTGAACAGCACGCTCATTGCAACGTGATGCACCACACACTGGATATGATTTTTTTTGCTAGTTAGATGATCTTCTAAACCTCATTGACCATGGTTTGTGTTTCTTATGTATGCATATCACTGGCGAAAAACCTTTGTGGAGGGAATGTTAGCGCTGTAAGTTGTAGTTTTGCAACCCACACATGTAGCTGTAGGAATTGCATTTGTCAGAGTGTTTCCATGTAGATGGATATGATCACTGCGACATTTTGTTAGCAAACATTTACTGTTTTTCCTGTCAAAGATTATAGTGTTAGGTTATCATAAAGTCAAAAAATTCACTGTAGTCTCAGTGAGATACTCAACTACTATGTGCTAAAACGTTTGTAAGAAGAAGTAGCAACTTTTGATTTGTCGGTGTGTATATTCTTTTGTTTTCTTCTCTAGTTTTTAATCCTCGAAAGGACCATAAAGTTTCTGCTGCTACAATAAAAGAAGACCTCTTGTCTATACACTTTTAATGCACTTAAATATAAGCATGTATATAACAGGAGAAAGACACTGAATGAACAATTGATATTAGTATGATCTCGTGAATCTTGTGCACTTTACTGTTTAAGCCTTTTATGTCTTTCACTGGAAGTATGTTCTCTGTCTTGCAATTGAAGATTACTTAATGGTGTCAAACTTGCGACATGAAATATTTAAAGAGAATGGTAACACGATTTTCATCTTGATTCAGGGAAAATTCTTGCAAAGCAATTTGCAGGATTAGGAGCAAAATTGATACTCTCTGCTCGCAATGGAAGAGAACTGGAGCGAGTGAAATCAGAACTTGTTGGTATATACCTCAGAGTTCTATTTTCTCCCCGCTTCCCTTGGGATGAAGAAACCATACATACAGAGAAAGTTCAATAGTTGGAATTTTTTTGCTAAATTTCCATTTTATATTTTCTTTAATTTGGTATTATATTGTACCAATTTGAATGGCTCTTTTAGGTAAACATGCTCCTGATGGAGTAAAGATATTACCTATAGATTTGGCATCAGGCAAGGCTTCTCTCTATGAAGCTGTGCAGAAAGCTGAGTCCTTATTTCCTGATGGTGTTGATTATATGGTCCATAATGCAGCTTATCAACGTCCTGTAAGTGGTGTCTTTCTGCTTGTGTACTTATTTTTTTCGAAATTCTCTGCTTGTGTACTTACAATGCCAAAATAAGCTCATTTAATAAATATTGCATGTTATAGTATTGTGTTCAGCTTAATTTCTTCTTTGCTTACTGCTGCATTTTTCCCGTCATATTTTGCTTTCCGATATGAATTATTTGAACTTATATCCTGGAATTAACATACAACTGGGAAGAGAGATTTTCAAATCATATTCTTGCTCAAGATGTCTTGAAACCGTCTACAAACTTTAGTTGCCACCGTATTGCATTGTAGTAGAACATTATAATAGGTGGGTCCAGAAAGTGGCACATGTATAAAAACGGACTGCTTTTATCTCATAATGCTTGAGCCATTGACATTGACAAAGATTCCTGGGTGTTACATGCATAACCCTTCCTGAGCTATAATGTTGATTGGAGTGTCATATATGCTAATGATTTGCCATTATGATAGCTGTCATTGAATTCTAATCTCTTATCCCTGATCACACCATTTTTTGCAGAAATCGACAGCCTTAAGTGTGACTGAGGACACTCTAAAGGTGGGAACATCCTGTTTCTGTCATTATGTGGATACTGTAATCCTCATTGTAATAGAGTTTGATAATTTTTGTTTCTATATAGGCCATGTTTGAAGTAAATGTCTTTGGTACAATAACTCTTACCCGCCTTCTAGCACCATTTATGTTGAAGAGGCGAAGGGGTCATTTCATTGTGGTATACTATTTTAAGCATGAAGAGGGAATGATCTTCACATTTTCTAGACTTGTTTTACCTATTTATTGACCCTTTTCGCAGATAAGTAGTGCTGCCGGAAAGACACCTGCACCAGGCCAGGCTGTGTATTCTGCTTCTAAGTATGCCGTGAATGGATACTTTCACACTTTGAGGTCTGAGGTATAGTAACTCCACAGACATCTCAATATCTAAGTTTTTCCAAAGCAATTGTCAGGAATTAGGGTCATTTCGCATCATCTAGAGGTTTTGAAACTGATCCACAGAGATTCTGTGGATTTAGTATGTCTAGCCTTATTAAATGACTGGATAAAATAGACAGTTTTACTTGTAATAGACAAAAGTCACGAAAGGTTAAACCAGGGGAAAAATTTGTCTCCCTTCAAGAGGGTGAACTCTGCTGTATAGTAATTAAATAAAGATATCACCCACTATTTGGACATAGAATTATCTAACAAAGTCAATTTGCATCATGAAAATTCCTTCAAATTGCTCAATATCCACCAATCAAGAAAAGTTGTAAGATAGAATAAACTTTTAGATCTAAATGTATATTACATCAGGGATATGTCACCCCTTGCTCAAGAGCTTGAGCGCATCAATGGTGCAAATGGGTTTTGAACCCGAAATGGTCTGTAAATATTCTATGATATGAATCTTCAGTGCAAAAAAGATAGTGGATGTTAATGACGATTTTGGCAATTTTGCACCTGAGATGTTTCATTACAGCTTTTCAAAAAAGGGATAAAAGTGACGGTCGTTTGTCCGGGGCCCATAGAAACAGCAAATGGGACTGGAGCCGGCTCATCTGCTCAAGATACAGTTTCTGGGGTTAGAATTTTTCATTCTTATTCTTATCGTTATTTAGTTATTAGTTTTGACTTGGCTAGAAAAGAATTAGGGTCATGCTTGACATGTTAAGGTAGATGCTACAACTTAGACACTTATTAGGCTATTACTTACCTCTACAAGTAAAGTAAATTTTTATTTGCTGTTATATCAACCTAATGTTATTCCCTGAGAACTTGCTAAAAATCCCTCTTCTACTCATTAAATTTCTCATGACGTAGATGAGGTTTCTTTTTTCTTGTTTACTAATTCCTGAACTTTTGATAGATGAAACTTAAACAATTTGGTGAGAACAATCAGTGTATAGCTTGGATTGCCTTTGCCTGACACACTAGTTTCTTGAGAAACTAAAGTGGCATGTATGTTCATATCAAGCTTTTGGATCTAATATTTTCTTCCCTTAGCAAAAACATGTGTCTTCAGAAAGATGTGCTGAACTAACAATTGTTGCCGCGACACATGGACTGAAAGAAGTTTGGATATCAAATCAGGTTATACGTAGTTAATTCTTATTTTAGTTCTATACAAGATTTTTCTTGTCTGAATTGTTACTTGCTGATGTTAACTTACTGAATTTGACGTTTGACGTTTTGCAGCCAGTGCTAGCTGTTATGTATCTGGTGCAGTATATGCCAACCCTTGGCTATTGGCTCATGGACAAGGTATATTGCTTATTTCTTGGTTCTACATTTTTTGAATCGCTCTACTTATATGGCCTGGGCTCCGTCATTGTATGATCTTGTTATGCACCTAGGTTGGTGGAAATCGAGTGGAAGCTGTAGAACAGAAGGGCAACGCATATGCATGGAGCTTGCTGTTTGGACAGAAGAAAAAGACAACCTGAGCTTCATTTGGGAAGGTCTATTGGTCATCTACCTAAATCTGAACCTACTATTGACCATATTTTTATGCCTGTTGGTCATTTATCTTGATTGGACTCGAGCGTCTTTCCATCCATCAAAAGAGAATGGTGTGCTTATCGGTGAAGAAAGAAAGATGTTTGTTGCAGTGCACTTCATTGACTTGGCTATCACTCTATCATTGAGTCTTATTTTTGCCACATGCAATTCTGCTGGTTTATCTGTCTGACTCTCTGTGGGAGTATGTTAAATTGGAAAAAAGTTGCATATCAAGGCTTATAGGAAAAAAGCAAGCTGATGATAAAATGATGGTGTGGAAAGTCACTCCTCTAGTGCCCTTCTTTAATTTTGTTCTACTTATTTACGAGGTTGTGATAGGTACTGTGCTGCAAGGTTATATTCATCCAAAAGTCATCCGAGGACTGCAAAATATATTTTGACACTGGCTTCCCTGCTTTGTCCCTTCTACACTGTATGTTCATTATATTTACATTTCTGAGATTGATTTTTAGTTCCATTAATGGTTTTTATTTTTCATAGGGAATCTTGGTTGAAACATGTCTTCAACTGTTTCTGGTTCATGTCAAATGATACATATTTTGGGTTATTCAGATAGAGAACATACTAATTTGTTGGATAAAGGTGGCTTTTCTTTTATATATAAATGGGTAAAGGTGACTTACGAGAGTGCGCAGGGTACCTTCCTTGGGGATGACTCAGCTGTGATTTACAGTCCCCCACCCCTCCCTTGCTGGCACCCTGTGCTTCCTTCACCCCCCATGCTTCCTTCACCCCCAGTCCATCCATTGACCATAAGTTAATATGAAACTCGCAGCAATGAGCGCAGGCTGCAAGCTTAAGTAGAAATACGAAATAAAACTCTTTGAAAATGCTTGCTTGCAGCATGAATGCTGCAACGATGTGCAGGTCCTCGGACCAGTAATTGATGGAGTAAAGCTCGTCATTCAGATAGTTATGCAGCCTGTTTGGTGCCATAAAGGTGGGTGCAATGGAGTGAGATGCCATTTGAAGAGACAAGTTTTACATCCAAAGCTAACTTCTTATCCACCTTTAAAGAACACAAGACAAAACATCCCCAAACAATCCATTTGTTTTGAACGTTAAATACAAAAGATTTGGAAGACTTATGAAAAATACGTCATATATGAAGTGACAGTCGAGATAGTAAAGTGCTTGCAAAAATGCCCTTCTCTCTTTACTCTTCTGCATTGGCCTTCACAAGGGTGTGCGATGTATCGAGTTGAAATCCACTTGAGGCCACATTCCTGTCCCCGTCCAATTATAGACTGGAGGAGCATACATCCAATACTCATCAGAACTTAGGAGCTGCAAAAAATATAGAACCAAGTTTCTCATGCATACACATAGCTTTAGAAGTTTGGTACTGAATTGTCAAAAACGTATTTCTAAAAAACAAAAAAACGTCAAAAGCATCTGTCAAATTTATGATGGACATGAGACTCAAAAACGATTAGTTATGTGTATGCTCTTAAGATTTCGGACAACTTTATTTAACCACTTCTGCTAAAAGCTTAGGTTGCATGTTGCACACAGGATACATGCTAGTTAAGTATTTCTCCTCATGGCTTAAGCTACTCTTTCATGAAAAGAATTAACCGATATGATAACCATGATTCACGACATGAGCATGGGTACAATCACCCACATCGAAGTGTCATAACTTGTGGTTCAAGCTGAGTTTTTATGGCAGAGAGAGAGAGAGAGAACCAGTGAGACAGTACCTTGATTTGGAACTGGAGGAACTTCACGTAAGAGATTGCTCTCTCAAGCATTGTACTTATGTCAACCTGTTTGAGGTTCCAATGAACAAGAATACCAAAAGATGATCGATGGTTAACCTACAAAATCAGCTACTATGGCTTTGGAAACAAAAGAAACATTGAAGAACCTGCCTATTCTTTAAGGGTAATGATATTGCAACTCCACTTTTCTACTCCATTTTCCTACTCCTCCATGGTGGCACAAGTTGATAGGCGCATCAACCCATGAGGCCATTCTCATCAGAGGTGTTTTGTGCCACATAAGCGGAGTAGGAAAATGATGTTGAAAAGTAGAGTAGTAATATCATTACCCTTCTTTAATGATCTATTACACATACCTTCTTTCCGTTTGGGATCAATGTCTTTAGTATCCGTAGCTTCTGGTTTATTTTCTCTCTTCTCCTCTGCAGGCACAGCAGTCGAATTTAACTATAAGGTCACACTTTACACAATAACCATGTATTTTCCTACTCTATGCAGGTCACTGCTATATTACTATGATGTTACCCTTGAAGCAAGTACTTGAGGTGCAATGTCCCACTTCTCACTCTCTCCCTTCAGCCGTTTCTTCTGCTGCTTCCCATTGTTCTCCCACGAGCCTATACACATTAAATTGAGAATAAGAGGTCAAGATAGTAGCTCTATAATCAGAAGCCAAAATATTGTAACATCTTGCATTGGTTGATCAAGTAGTACTATATCATCATTTATGAGGCAACCATTGGAATTGCTTTTATAGAATTAGAGGGGCATCTTTCTGTTACTAAAACAGTATTACATACCTTGGTACTTTCTCTTGGGTAACCTTCTTTCATTCTGTAGTTCCTTTTTATGCTCCAAATTTCCATCAGTACAAGAAGCATTCCTTAGCAGATTTTCCGGCAAACCCATATCTTTTAAAGCCGAAGACCTTGAAAGCATTTCATTCTCATGAAAATCACTTTGCAAATCACCATGATGGCTATCTATTTTATAGATACATGTTTTTGTATCAAAATCTAAAAAGATGGATGACAAATCTTCCATTTCCTCAAGATTTATGGATTCATGTTCAACGCATCCACCAGGGACATGCCGAAACTCCTCATGGTTGAACGGGGTTTCAAAAATTTTAGGACATTCATGTGAATGAGAACTCCAGTTGATGTCGAACGGATAGTACAATGTGATGCCCTCCATTTCCTAATACAACCAACCCCCGAACTTGTACTTACGTAGTGCTGAAGATCTTCTTAAATCTTAAGCAATTGGAGCGAATGACAAAATATTTAATAAGCTAGAGTTAACTGCTCTGGATTGCACGCTAATACAGCTATTAGTAGTGGTGTAATCATATTTTTATGGCGACTACATCATATGTTAATGTAATAAACTAACAAACTATAGATCATTGCTATCTAAGATATAATTGTTGTCTTAATGATGGAGACCAGAGCCCGATGACAAGATCCTAACCGTCCAATCCTTCAACTTGCTTGGTCAAAAGAACTTGAAAATTATTAGACATGGTGTCAGGTATGATCTAATTGGCGTCATGTATGATCTAACACCATGTTGGAAGTCTGGGGGTACTGAGTTAATGTGTTTGACCATTTTTAGTATATTTACTTTAATAAGCTCGTATCTTTAAGTAGTAATTTGGAAATATTTAATGAATGATTTACGCGGCTTCTCGAGAGCGTGCTAAAAAAAATTTGTAGTGGCTTTTTGTTAGCTTGGTATGACACACTATGGACACTCATCTGTAGCATATTCCACAGAGAATATACTACGTACGAGGCCAGTTGAGTTTTTTAAAGTAGCAAGGCAGTTGAGCAGAGGTTAGAGCAGTTGCCACCATTAGTCTGGGCGTGCTACCTGATCTGGATCTCAGATTCACAAATTAACATGGTCTGTGTTTATTCAATGAGCTCAAAACTACTGATTGTGTAAAAAAAGTTGTCTATCATACCATACATCGTGTTTCATATCATATCATATCATATAGATCTAAAATGAAAGAATCCATACATAGTTTTATGGTTCAAGATCCCCGCAATTATCCATCAGAAGGGAAACACAAGTATATACTGCGCCAGGCACCAGCCATACATAACTAGTCTGGCTTTAATGGCTTTTTTGAATATATGTTCCATGATCAGATGCCTTTCTTTTCTTTTTGTGACAACCCACAATCCGATTTCTTTTTCTCATGTACAACCCATAATCAGAATTCAAATAAGTTATAAGGAACACTCATGCATGTCAGGAGGAGAGATACGCGTATAGACGCAGCTGGAGATTATGTCGACTTCAATCTTTTGGACTCTGAAGAGGCACTTAAGAAAATGGATGCGCCAACATGTGGCCCATATGAGGCACCAAGGAGGATACCAACCTTTGCTATATGGAAAAGTGCAAACCATGCCAGAAGAAATTACACTCAAACTTCAATGACAGATTTACGATTACCCTTCACTGAATGGAGTGGTTTATGTATAGTTTCACTCCATCTCTTCATATGGTACTGGTTACATATGGGATGCCCATAAAGGGAGTAAACCAGGAATCATATGCCCCCAAAAAAGTCACTAAACAATCTAAGTTTTAAGTGTCATTAATTACCAAAAAAAGTGTTATAAAGTATGAACATAATGTGCCCGCAATTTACTCGTTACATTAAATAGTAGCATAAGAGTGGACGAAAATGAAAACCAAAAAAATTAGAAGCCATTAGCTATTTCAGCACTTTCCTCAAGTTCTCACAGATCTTGAACACTCAAACCTGTCAGACAGAAAGGAAAAAGAAATTACACAAACAATAATGCAACTGCAAACTATTAACAGGACGACTTCGGCAATAATTAGCAGCTCCAAACAAAAGAATCATAGAGCATACAGGCTATCTATACGGTCTTTTAACTATATGAAGTATATTATTTTTTGTGGTACAAATATACTACTCCCTCTGGTCACTTTTAATAAATACAGTTTTCTCTAATATATACAGTTTTCTTCAAATTAACTAAAAATTTAGTTCATTTGAAGAAAACTGTATCCATTAAAAAAACTGTATTTATTAAAAGTGACCGGAGGGAGTATGCATTTATACAAAGATCTAATCACGGACAGTTACATGTGCACCACCAATCCCCCAAAGACTATAAGTGTAATTAAAAAATAATTTGATTGGAGGGCAACAATTCACATTCTGTACAAAAGTGAGACTAAGCAGCCCACCTATGATAGCACAAACGGGGGAGACAAAAATGAATATGCAGAACAGATATGCACTGACCAGGAGGGAGAGATTGTTTCAACTTGTCAGCCTTCTCTGTGTCGAACACACATAATGTGTACAAATATTTTGAGCATCGAACTTTAAACTTTACCACATCCTTACTCTTCTTAATCTTCACGGAACGAGCATCTTTCCTTCTAGCTGTCAGAAGGAAGTCCTTAATCTCATGGATCTGTTTTGGCTGTAAAATTTTACAGAAAATAAATAACTTTCAATATACATATATTCATAAGAAAGGGGAATTTCAAAATTTATGGAAGAAAAGAACTGATGGCAACCAATGAATAGATCAGAGAGTCAACCAATGAATAGATCAGAGAGTAATCTGAACACATATAACTGCCAAAAGTCATTACAATTAATTGTTTTACCTCAAGTTTAAGAAATGGTCTGGCAATAATTAAATTTACAGAAATAATAGGCCACGAGAGATGGATGGATAGATAATGTATACACATACAATTATATGTAGGCATATTAACTGGGCACCATAAAAAAAGCCGTCTTAATTGAACACAACTTTTATTGATTACATATATTTTTTACAACTCCTTCAATCTAACCTAACTGTAATTAAAACAGAGAACTACAAAAGGAAGGATGAACAACCATCAGACACCAAGATTATCCCCATAGCATAATGCTATTTCGTCCGCATCATGGTTGGCCTTTGCTCAAAGGCCACATCATGTGGCTCGTTTTAAAGTTATCTAATTCACATAAAAAACTACTTACTTGATAAAAAGTTGTTTCTTCTTCAGATTATAGAAGGGTAAAGGATAAACAATACAGCAACAAGCATATAGCAACTGTCCTTCAAAATAATGTGCTTCTAAAAACTTTTGTATCATACTTACAAGATTAATGGCATTTGTCACCCACTTGTATTAGTAAATCTAGCTCATGCTATTAGGAAGCTAGGCTCAGATAGATGGGTAAGTCATTTATCAGCACATGAGTATACATCAGAGTGGTGCATGACATTCATCCTCATCATGGCCGAGGACTCTTACAATTGACCCACATCATTATATAATATAAAAACCTTCCAAATCCAACCCCTAACAAAAAGTCAAGCAATTGGGTAAACTCCCAATTACAAGCCGGGAAGCTAAACTCACTGCCTCACAAATTTTAGAATCCATGTGATAACTGTCCACACCAAGCAATCTAGCAAAATAACAGAAGATAAAACCAAGTTCCCAAATAACTTCACCTTAGAAAAAGTTCTACGCAATCCACTTCCATAATTGAAACAAGCCACATAGAATCATCAAACACCCACTAATTATATTAGCATCAAAACACAATACAAGCTTAACAAAACGCCCAAATCTGACACCTCAACAAAGATTGAATCTCAAGTAGCTGGAACTCCCAACCAGATTCTAGGAAGCTAAAATCACCACCTTTACCCATTTTACAACTCACCCACAAACACACGCCCACAATGCAATGAAAAAATTGAAAACAAAATCAAGTGCCCACATGATTTCATCATACCCGAGTACTATAAAGGAGCACTAGCCTAAAACATCAAAATCACAACAACAAAAAAATTGACATAATACAAACACCCAATTCATTAGTGTCAGAAAGTCGAATACAATAGAATCATTAAATTCATAATAACAAAAACATTATAAGGAACGTAACAAGGAACAGTATTTTCAAACACGACATTATTCGAATATACCATTTTGAAGGGAAATCGGACGTGAAGAGCTCAGGCTTGATGGCTCTTGAATCTTGATGATGCCCAAATCTCTGAATTTTATACAAACATCATCCTGAGGAAACCCTAATCGCGTTCTAGTCGCGTGCCTCTTGCACTGTAGTTTATGTTGTACCCTTGATTCTCGATATTATTTACGGAAACACCATTACATTCTGGAACTTGGCAGCAATGACGAGGCCCAACTGCCCAAGTGTTGTGGGCTTTCAATTAGTCGATCAACATGGACCGTGGGCAATTGGCTACCAAAGTTTATGTCGCATGTTATGCACGCCTGCCATCCTGGGCAATTGGGCTTTACCAAACTACTGTGCTTTGCTGTGAACTGTCAAAGGGCCCAATGCATGGTGTGGGTTCCAGATTGGCCGAACCTTCCCACTTCCTGCTTCGGGTTCAGTCAGATTAACCTATCGCTTAGACATTATCAAGTAGATCCCTTTATGGCAAACAACTTCTTGCTAGTTGCGAGTTGTTAATCAGTGCAGTGAACCTTTTTCGTTAATGGCACTACTCAGTGCAGTGAACCTGATAATAATAAATTTCCAAAGTGCATGTAGATTCTAACTTCTAGTACAGAAGTGGAAAGCCAGCTAAAAGCAACATGTATGATACACTCTTCGATCTAACCGGAGAGCGCTGGCATGGCAGATGCAACTAGGGCTGTCAATTTTGCCTCATAGCCCGATGGCCCGACCCTACCCGACCCCCAAAAGAGCGGGTAATGGCTTAGATTTTGAGGCCACGGGTAGGGCTCGGGCCTCAAAATCCATCCCTTGGGTCGGGTAGGGTCGGGCCCGGGCCTGGCTAAAAAAAGCCCGAAGGCCCGACCCTACCCGAAAGCCCGAAAGGCAGGTGACTCGGGCCGGGTGAGTCGGGTCACTCGCGGGTGATATATAAAAAAAAACCTAAACCTAACTCTCCCCGACTGCCGCTCTCCCCCAATCGGTGACCGCCGCTCTCCCCGACCAGCGCTTTCTCCCCCGACCGGCGACCGATTGACAGTTTTGACCTCTCTCTTCCTCGATTAATGACCGACCGGTGACCGCTGCTCTCTAGTTCGACCGGCGACCGCCGGTGACAGTTCTGAACCTCTCCCTCGATGGCGACAGTTCTGACCTCTCTCTCCCCCGATTGGCGACCGTTGTTCTCTCCTCCGACCGGCGACTGCCGGTGACAGTTCTGAGCCTCTCCCTCGACGGCGACAGTTCTGACCCCACTCTCCCCCGATCGGCGACCGCTCTCTCCCGGCGACTGCCACTGCTCTGCTCCTATCTTGGATTTTGTGTGAGTTCTGAGCCTCTCCCTCGATGGCCGTCGTCTCCTCTGCAGGTGACAGTAACATCTCCTAAACTTACTAATTGTTTGGATTTGTCATCTGTTGGTCATATGTTTGAATTTGTTATATGTTAACAATATGTGATTTTGTTATTTACTCATTAATTGCCTATAATACTTGTCTTCTCTTTGTTATCTGTTGTCATCTATTTGAATTTGTCATATGTTAGCAATCTGTGATTATGTTATTACTTATTAATTGCCTATAACATTTGTCTTATTTTTGTTATTGAGTACTTGATTTCTTATCTGCTTGTTGGTCGAATTTAGTGTAGTAGATATGTCTTACCACAGTAGTGAATCTTTGTCCTTCCCCCATCACTAGCTGCACAGGCTAGTTCTTCCAATCCTTGCACCTCTTCTACACCCCCCACTATTTCAACACCAATCAACTCTTCCACACAAGAAGCCTCTTCAACTCCCACCCTCACACCTATTGTGCCCCAAACCCGTAGCTCTACAACTGGCCCTTCTGCTTCCATTCAGAATTAGGAGCATCTAATGTGTAAACTAGAAAAAAACGTAGTAGGGGTCGATCATTTGTTTGGGATCATTTTCAGAAAACCTTTGATGAAAATAGGAAAAGAGTCGGGGCAGTTTGCAATCATTGCAAGAATAACTTTGTGGGATTGGGAACTGATGGCATAACTCATCTTGTTGATAGTTGTCCAAGAGGACCAAACATGGATCCTAAACAACTACTCCTTACTACTGCTTTTGGTAAAATCTCTACTTTTAAATTCGATCAACAAGCTTGTAGGGAAGCTCTTGCAAGAGCAATTATAGTGCATGAATACCTTTTTAATATTATCACGCATAAGGATTTTATTCATTTTTGTCAAGTTATGCAGCTTCAATTCAAAATGGTTTCTAGGAACATAATTAAAATGGATTGCCAAAAAATTTATACAAAAGAGAAAGCTGCATTGATGAATATTTTCCCAAACCTTTCTTCTATAGCGATGTTTATTAGTTGTGGCTATCTATGATCGATGTTTGTTAGTTGTGGCTATCTAGGATCGATGTTTGTTAGTTGTTGCTATCTATGATCGATGTTTGTTAGTTGTTGCTATCTAGGATTGATGTTTGTTAGTTGTGGATATTAGGATTGTTACATGTGTTTGTTATAATTTTCTTTATTATGTTTATTGTTTATTTTGACACTAGGACCAACCAAATATAAAAATTATCGTATTTAAATGTGTCTATCGTCTCCTTTTGGCATTAAATCGTGTATAGTTCATAATATATCATACTTGCGTTCTTTTAGGCTCTCCAAAAGCCCGAAGCCCGACCCTAGTCCGACTAGGGTTAGGGTCGGGTTGAATTTTAGAGGTCAGCTTAGGGCTAGGGTCAGGGTTAAGTTTGTTAGGGCTAGGGCTAGGGCTAGGGCCAACCTCTGGCCCGCAAAAGCCCGACCCGTTGACAGGCTTAGATACAATGCCCCAATTTTTCAGACACAACAGAAGTATGTAATTTTCGGCTAAAAACTCGAGGCATCACTTACAAACTATCATTTACACCATTATTCATCAAGACAAATAATAAAAATGGATGTGATGATAAACAACTAGGATAAGTTATTTGTAAATAAATATAGAATAAAAATAACAAAAATAGTTACGTGGGTCACCAATGACTTATTACATCAATTCTTATAAAATAGAAAGATAAGTAACTAATAACAACGAACTACTATGTTACATGCACTTTGAGCTAACTCGCTACCCTCTACTTTGAATCTGCCACATGATCTACATCAAAGGATGAATAAGTATTTCCATATATACTCAGTAGGATGAAAAACCACAATAGTTACATCATGAAGTAGGAGAATCAAATATATTCCAAGTTGATATATAAATGATATAAGCGCCAATTGTAATTATAGAAGCAAATCAACTCTAGTGCCAATAAGAAACTGATTCCCGAACTAAGACAATCAGACTCTTTTGTATGAAATAAATAGATCTAGTCTTAGGAGTGAATGAACCTCTGCTCAAAATAGTAGGCTATCAGGTAGACAACAAATCCTAACACCCCTAGTGACCCACTAGGATCTACATCGGGTCTAAGGACGTGGGTACCATTGTGCTCATGGATACAATGGCTGGAGGTTGATGGCCTTCCATGATGCTCAAAAACCTAAGTATGCAAGTGGGGTGCCTTGAAAGGGTTGGGGACCAAAGCCCTATTAAGTGCAGTCATGGCTAAGTAGTGAGCATAACTAACTCCCTCGTACAATATCCATTAGAAAAGAAAATGTACCAAATAATCATTGAGCTCTTCAATGAAAGATCTTACCTTAAACCTCATCTATTGACATTTTCAAGTCAAATAATATAACAAGGAAAATAGAGTAAATCCCATACAAAGATAGACAGCAAAATAATGATTCCCAACGTGGCAATAATTATGCAAATATTTGGAAACATGTGCCATTAATGAGGAAAATGACCCTTGTTAAAGGTAGAAATAAAATACCAGATATACTAGTTGATCATTAATAAGAGTAAAATTACCAGAAGACTTGAATATGGGACAATAAGGAAACATATGCTATTAATAGGCAGACAGTAGATAAAGACTAAAGGAAATACTGCATCATAAGATTTTATAATAGTGTAACTAATTTAGGTCAGAGAAAGTAGGAAACTAGAAAAATCACAATTTTCAGATCAAATAACAAAATCTAGACAAGACATCAATACTGTTATTTTTCTACAACAACTATGCAAGGAAAAACATGATTTCTCACGTGGAATGTGTCATAACTATAATTTACTATAACAAGACAAATCATATGTTTATACAAATATTTGGAGATTGACTGCAAGGTGAATTTACACTCCAAAAAATGTAAGAAAATTTACATGGAAATATCAAAGGCATGAGGATGACTGAACATTATATTTCAATAGAAATAAGTACTATAAAATAGATTTGGAGGACACATCAATAAGCAGAATGGTTTAGACAATTCCCATTACAAATAAATAGAGAATTGAGAATTTGCAGACAAAATGATACATTCAAATCAACCTTTTGAACTGTAGCAACAATTACTGGATAACACATACTATTCCACAAGAGTTTATACCGAGACATGAAATAAGGTTTTGGGTTTTATTTTATTTCAAAAGTACATAAGCGTCCAAACAGAAATTAAGTAGCCACAGTCATATCGTCTGGAGACATACTAATCAATGTACAATACCTTTTTTTTGAACATGAGTAATCAAATACAATATTTTAGAGATATACACACGAGTATAGAATCCTAAAGATTGAGTCTTTCAAGGTGGATCAAATCCTAATAATCGACTGTAACTTTCAAAAAATGGAAAATAACAAAATGCAATTTTTCATAGATGAGAATTGTGTAAAAGCATCCTACCTAGAAGAGATGAACTAATCCCCTCACTTCACCCTCGTGCCCTCAGTCTAAACCTCCTCCACTAAGTGATGCTATGTCCAATCCAGTATAAAGATTCAATTTGTGAAGAAAATAGAGAAAAACAGAAAAGCTCAACTTATAACTAATGGAAGTCCTAATCTGTTGGGAGTCTTTCCCAACATACTAACAACTCAAGACTTAGTCCAACCCGAACTCAGTGGAGGAGGTTCAAACCGAGGGCACGAGGCTGAAGTGAGGGGATTAGTTCATCTCTTCTTCCAGGTAGGATGCTTTTACACAATTCTCATCTATGAAAACTGTAGTTTGTTATTTTCCAATTGCCCACGATGGGTGCTTAACAACCCCATTAAAGTGGTCCCACCCACAATTATGTGGGCCCACCAGCATCTAAAAAAAATAAAACGGCTAGCGGATTGGCCAGCCATTGTTTGGTCAAACTTTGTTGGCTTACAAAAGCAATAGACTTGTAGTATGTCTCTCATTTCTCAAACACAATACACTGTTAGATTCAAAATTGGG
Source organism: Houttuynia cordata (assembly GCA_039654745.1). Lineage (NCBI taxonomy): Eukaryota > Viridiplantae > Streptophyta > Magnoliopsida > Piperales > Saururaceae > Houttuynia > Houttuynia cordata. Next base: position 29,607,819 of record CM077506.1, read on the forward strand.
TCGCTTACAACTTAGGAAGCACGGATATGTCAAAATAGATGTCGTATCCGTATCCGATATATATCGGACATAGATACGGTAGCGACACGGCTACCTGCGTATCCTAGCCATATCCAGAATTTAAAAAAATGGGACACGTTTCTGACATGGCTTCGTCTCGTCAATGGCCTGCAAAACTCTGAGTTCTTGTTGCTGTTGATGAGGGACTTGAGGGTGATCTTGGATTCAGAAATATGCCAAATGTAGAGGAAGTCGCCGGAGGTGATGATGAGGTCGAGGAGGAAGATGGCCTCGGTGGGCGAGTAGGGGTGCTCAAAAGCGAGGGCAAAGTCGACGCGGATCTCGCTAGTGGAATCGTCGAGTTGGACGATCTCCACTCAGAGCAGTGAGGCGGCACTTCTTGTCATGACAAACCGACCACTTCATGGCGCAGATGTGCCATGGGGCCTCATAGATGTAGATCTCCGAGCGCTTTTGCTGCTTATTGGAGCCCTTCGGCGCCGAATCGCCGCCGTTGCCCATCGGTGGTGGTGTTCGACGAAATGCGACAATAAAGATAGTTGAGTGGAAAAAGATGGGTGTAGATAGAAATGTTCTTTTTTTTCTTTTTTCTTTTGGACTATGATTGTGTTTTGTACTGTCCATACCCCAATTTTTCGAGGTAGCACCACATGCTCAGTAAAACCCAAAGTCTTTTTTTACAGTAGTTGTGAGTAACACAATTTTGCCTGTAGAACTCAATAGTTTGATATCGAAGATGATGATGGTGAACTCTATAGTTTGATATCGAAGATGATGATGGTGAGGAGACGGTACTGTCAAATGTAAAATGGTGGATCTCTACTACTGGATTTAAGTTTGTAGCTATAACATTTACAAAGTTTAAAGGAAAAAATGTGGTACTACAATACAAAAAAATATATTTAAAAATTATATAACTATTTTTTTATTAGCGGTGTTGTATCCTACTTTTTGACAAAATATCATGTCCCCGTGTCCCTATCGTGTCATCATATTTGTCTCAGTGCTTCTTAGCTTACAACGAGAACCACATGATTATGCACTTCCTTCCACCTCTACGCGGACTCAGGTCCTCTTGAAGATCATCCCATAGCCCACCACACTTTTTTCTCTCTTTCCATCTCTTTTTGTCGTGCTTCTGTAGAATGTTGGGGTAATTTTCCAAAACAGACCCTTATTTAATGAATGCAACTTTTCATGTAAACTCACAACCCTTTGAACTCTAACTACAAATACTATATAAAGACAGGTTTTTGATGCATTCTACACAGAAAAAGTAGAGATTTTGGACTGGATTTGCATGGTTTTTGGGTTGTAAACTTGCAAGATAGAACTCAGGTTTTGGCACATTATTGTATTCCTAATGAGATAAAACCCACCAAAAAGAGATGCAAACTTTTGAGCAAGATTGATGGTCCCTAGTGTTTATCACTTTCATACACTCCTAATTGGCAGATTGTTTAAACAACAATATGAATTGATAGGTAAATCTAATCCTTGAAAGGATTGCCTAATCTCCGTTCTCGGCTGAATTCGGTGCACTTAAGTAGAACTCTAGTCAGATTCCCACTATCACTCAATTGCATTTCAACGATATCCTGAATCTGACCTTCGCATTCAAGAAAGTCAATCGTTATTTTTTGGCATGCTGTGATGGATTGCACTTTCTTTGGTCACCAGCACCAATGAAAATACATAACTTTCTTCCCTTTCCACTTTTCTAACTCTATTCAGCTATTGCTATATTTTTAATTCTTGTACCAGATTAATAAAAGCGAATCCCACATTCCTTTTTTTACAAACTTTTTCTTAGTTCCCCAAAGAGTTCGATTGTACCAAAAAGTGGAAGGATTGTACCATCACATTGCTAAATCAGCCCACTCGTATATCAATTGTATTAGTAGTTCTCTTGCATTAAAAAAACTCTTAGTTCCCACATGACCAACGACCTTTTTTTTTTAAAACGAGGGGTATCCAAATTTTTAGAACCAAGCTAGGAGGGGCAGGGCAACCGACCTCTGAGAGCACCTTATCCCCTCATGTCCATACGCACCGGTGAATAAAAAAAATCACACGCACTGGGCAAATCGGGAGATAATTCCATATGGGTGACCAATGGAGTGGGGGTCTAAACTCAGGACATCACACCAACACCCCGTTAATTACCACTGACCAATGACATTCTTGTAAGGTCGGAACCTACTTTTAGCCTAACACACAGGTGATCTTGCTGAAATATGGGAAAACAATCCGCAAATACAAGGAAAGTTCATGCATGAGTGCAATATGGGAACCAGATAGCATTGGCATGTCACAGCTGGGTGCCGTGTTGGACCATAGTTGTATCCATGGTGGCATTAGTTGAGCTTTCTCATTGGTGGCCGTGGGCGTGCGCCTTTAAGGAATAAGAATATTGCCCCTGTGGGATGTGGGGACAAGGATAGACACACAGTACAACCAGGTCCAAACTCTTAACTCATCCTTTAAATGGCCTCCAGACATTTCACTGATGGATCCCCTCCCTCCAGGTCTTCAGGACATGCACTCACTTGCTTTGGGCCTCCACAGCTAGCAGAACTCTTTATTGGGTGTTCAGGTGAGGAGCAAATCTTTCGCTCACTTTGATCCTTCATCCCAGCTGGGTCTTGCATTTTGACGTGTTTGAATGTCTAACCGCTGCTAACTTGGATGTTTGTATGCAAAATTTTGGTTTCTATACAAATGCTAAGTTATTGGAGGGCTATGTGACGTGAAATGTTGACGTTACGCGAAATGCCGGTGAAGGCTCAATGGTGATGGTGGTAGTTCAACAATCCAACTGGTGGAATCTGTGATTGTCATGTCATTGTCCCTCGGTGGTCGGTTTCCAGTATTTGTTTATAGTTTGATGTATTAAGCTCTTGACAATTCCAGTATTAGCTTCTTCTCTACTTCTCTTGCTCTTCTTTTTAATTGTTGCAGCTGTTTTCTCATCAATATTGAAACATGTGTGAGCTGTCGTCAAGCAAGGCTCTTTCTTTCCTTGATATAAGCCTAGAATAGTGGAACTACAAGCGTCTCTTGCATAATAGCCTTTGACGTCAAATTATACTGTGGATTTTATTTTGTCATAGGAAAGTGCCAAATCGATTTCAAACCTGAACCCCCATCATTGGTAAATTGCTCTCTTTCTCTGATTTTTGTACTAACATAGGGACATTTCATGTTTTCATCCCAGTACTTTGAGTTGGCTAGGAAGCAGTTAGTCATGACAGGATGAAAAATCAATGATTAGTACATTTAAGCTAATATAGTAGCTTCTTTAAGACATAAGTCGTGTCCTTTTAATTGTCAGTCATTGTGTGGAATCTTGATGATTGCCCCAACATGTGGTGGTTTCATGGAGACGACTGATTGTTTTACTCATTTATGTGTGGTCTTATATATGGCATTTTGAAGACATAGGACTTGTTTAATTAGTGGAGGCTCGTCTCACACATAGGACTTGTTTAATTAGTGGAGGCTTGTCACACATAGGGGTGTCATTTCCTTTCCAAGCTGTCCTTAATAAGAAAACAGGAAAACTCATGGTATGCAAGTGCAGATTCAGTTTCTTTCGAAATATGACACTAATTAATGAGAACACCCGTAAGAGTCAGAAGTCCACTAGTGGTAGATATTGGAAGCAACATGTCATTTTCTTTAGTCTTTGTCCTTATTTGTGCAGGAAGGCGTCGGCTGTTCATGCATATCGTGTCATTCGCTTGCTAATATATTAGCTTACAACGTGATCGCCGGTGTTTGCATTTTCAGGGGTTGGACCTGAGTACTGGAAGAGCAAACATTGCTCCCGTGAAGTTTAGCTTCCTACACGTTTGATGCTGTGATTTTTTGAAGACTTGAAGACTCCAAATTTCTCCTGAAAACAGATTTTAAGCTGATAATTGCTGGTAGAAAGTTGATCATTTGTAGCCTTGCAGTATAATTGATGTTTAGGGCTCTATCTGTTTGATGTGTTGTAACTCTTGTGTAGTTATCATGTTAATCTCTGTTTTCTTGTCCTTCTAATTTTAAGGCATTTAGCACAGAGGTAGAAGGAGTTGATTATCCCATATTATAATCTGGTTTCTTAAGTGCTAAAATTTCTGCTTTCTCTATTACTGCATCTAATGGGTATATTTCCCATGGAACATGTCAATATGCTATTTAAAATAACTTGTTTCAAATTAGATTTTTTTCTTATTCTTTTGTTCCAAATTAGATATAGTGTTGTAATATGTGTCTAGTATCCAGTAATTCTTCATTCCCTAGCCATTGTTTATAATTGGCAAGCATTGTCTAGGAACTATCTCCATAGCATGCATCTTCATGCAGTTAACTCTTTTACCAAACTAACAATCCTCATCTGATCAGTAGGTGCTGCCACATATGGGAAACAGCAGAATTCATTCTTTACCAAACCAGAACAATCCTGAAATTCCATATCTCTTTCAATATATAGCATCTCATGAAGTGGCTGGTTTTGACAATTCCCAAGACAAAGCTCCTGTAGACATGTCTCCTGCAACAAACTCTCAGAACCCGCCCTGTTCATCAACAACCTTCTTGCCAGTTTCATCAGTACAAGATATTGAATTAGGCCGTTCAAATTGCATTTCTATTAGTATGCCCTCTTCTCCTGGATTACTCAAATCGGATAAAACTAGAAGGGTATTTTTCAATGATCAAGGGGAAGAATTCAATTTAAGCGAGGAAACAACAGATTCTATTGAAAGTCAGAAACCAAAACAAGTGAAATTCTACTCGCAATCAATGCCTTCAGGGGCTTCATGTGTAGAGGGTGTAAAGGAAAATTTGACCTGCAATTCCCAAGAACAGCTGAAAATTTGAGGATCAATAAGCTTAAAGACAAACGGTTCGACTCGTTCAAGACATGGTCTGGGAAACTAGAGAGGCAGTTATCGAACTTGGTTGGTAAGCCGCAGGAGACAACACAAGAGCCTAGTGTTGTTCCTCAGGCTCCTGCAAATGAGGCTTTACCTGTGGATCGCTACTTCGATGCATTGGAAGGGCCTGAATTGGAAACACTCAGGGTAAATTTTATTGTTACACATATTCAATATTCAGCTTATAAATCTCAATTTGATAATGTTATTTATGGCAGCTATCACAAACCTACCAATATGTTTCTTTACATGGATTTTGTACTATCATTTAGATTCTAATACGAGTCAACCGTAGTATAGATTCCATGTCGCTGACCCCAGATTGCTGGGTTATGGTGTTTGATAACGATGATTATTTATGTCTTCTGTTATAAACTTAATTTGTTCTTCTATTTTTTCAGGCATCAGAGGAACTAGTGCTTCCAAAGGATAAAAAATGGCCATTTCTCCTGCGCTTCCCAATATCTGCATTCGGTATCTGCCTTGGCATTAGCAGTCAAGCAATCCTATGGAAAACACTGGCCACATCCCCATCAACTAAATTTCTCTATATTAGTCCAAACATCAACTATGTACTCTGGTGTGTGGCAGTTGCTGTAACAGCCATCGTATCAGTCATCTACTCCCTCAAAGTAATATTCTTCTTTGAGGCATTCCGAAGAGAATATTACCACCCAATTCGAGTCAACTTCCTCTTTGCCCCATGGATAGCCTTCCTATTTCTAGTCCTTGGTTTGCCCACGCAGATATCCAACACCGTACCTCAATTCCTCTGGTATGTGCTTATGACTCCCATCTTGGTCCTTGAACTAAAAATCTATGGACAGTGGATGTCAGGGGGCCAAAGGAGGCTATCCAAAGTGGCCAACCCATCAAACCATTTATCCATTATTGGAAACTTTGTGGGTGCGTTGCTGGGTGCATCCATGGGCCTGACAGAAGGGCCAATATTCTTCTTTGCCGTGGGCATAGCTCACTACACGGTTCTCTTTGTGACACTGTATCAAAGGCTTCCTACCAATGAGACACTACCAAAGGAGCTGCATCCGGTTTTCTTCCTATTTGTAGCAGCACCAAGTGTAGCTTCCATGGCATGGGCTAAGCTTCAAGGCAGCTTTGATTATGGATCAAGGATTGCCTACTTCGTTGCCTTGTTCTTGTATGTCTCTTTGGCTGTTCGAGTCAATTTCTTCCGTGGATTCAGGTACAAACTATTGTTTTTTGCCTTTCCAAATTATCAAATAGGAAAAAATTAATATACACCTGGCTCAGGCTCGTCTCCGTGCGCTGCAGCGCCGCTTGTCACAGGATCAAGATCTGACAGCGCGTTAATTGACGGAGTAGGCAGTGATTCAAACTTGCCTGCCCTTGTACTAATGTGTCCATTGGATCGAAATCCAATAGCCCCGCTGTGCTCTGGCGCACGCATGAGTTGGGTGCATACTCTTATTACATGTCTTAATCATCTAGTATTTCTCATAGCCTATTTGGTGAGCAACTAATGTTAGTCCATCTTGATCATAGGTTCTCGTTGGCTTGGTGGGCATATACATTTCCAATGACAGGGGCAGCCATTGCTACCATCAGATACGGAAATGAGGTGCAGAACCCGGTTACAAGGGTCATGTCGGTTTCCCTTTCAGCCATCTCGACCCTAACAGTGTCAGCTCTGCTTGTGTCCACTCTTGTTCATGCCTTTGTGAAGCGAGACCTCTTTCCCAATGACATTGCCATTGCCATCAGCCACAGGAGGCCCAAGGGTAGCAGGAGGCGCTCCCACCAAAGATGTGTGAGTGCAGACGCAAAAGATGTGGAAGCTGCTCTGAATACGGTTGCTCCATAAGTTCTGATGAAGTACTCTCTAAGGTCTCCTTTGTAAACTGCACTAATAGAAGCAGTTGATCTTCTGATCTGTTGTCATTCTATCTTCTATGCTCCCAAGGTTACTGTTTTGATCTTCTGATCGAGCTAGCATGCAAGGAAATCTCTTCAGAAAGTTGAATCTGGCTATGTTGGACATTGCCAAAGGAGAAGTGCAGCGTCTCGAACTTGTTCGATGTTCTGGAACCAAGGTGGGGAGAAGTATAAGTACAAGAGAAAAAAGAGAATCAATAGACCAAGAACTTGTAGAAGCTCAGTAATGTACCACAGGGTATTCATTTTTCTGATTGAGAAATTGAGAGCCATGTTCTATGTCAACTCTTGAGTTTGTCCTTGGCTAATATTTCTTACATGTTCTTCCCCTTAGTTCACGCTTGCGGCTTGTCAGGCATCCTTAATTGATGGCGTTGATACGTTTCTCATTCTTTTTTTTTCCTCTTCCATGTATTAGTCTCGTCTCCATTTCAATGTCTAAAGAATAGAATGGCATGGGTCTAATTTGGTGCATCACCTTTGTGGGCGGCGCGGAAATGGAACCCGCAAATGGGGGTGGCGCAGATGGGTGGTCCATTTTCGCTTGTCCACCAGTATTGGAAGTGGACAGTGGCACAGCAAATTTCAGAATTTAGAAACTGGGGTTAGAGCTATTTTAAATTTTTTCCCGATGACTTTTGGAGTTTGTTTTGTTGTGTTTGTATTAAAATTTTAAAATTTTATGGCATTACTATGCATGAGAAGTAACGAGGGGTATACGAGCCTTTAGGACCCGACTAGAAGGGGCAGGGCAACGGACCTCTTAAAGTACCGTATCGCTCGGTATATAATCCCGAGAAGGTGGCTAACAGAGAGAGGGTTTCGAACTCGGGAAGTTTGCTTGAGGGAGGTGTGCCCTGGCCATCACAGCAACACTCCATTGGTTATGCATGAGAAGTGTCATATAGTTATTTTTCTTTTTGGGACATGTTATTCATTCTTGTACATAGTTGGGAGCACGAACAATGGAGCCTTTGATTATAAGAATTTTATGATTTATTCCTTCTAATATACTCTCTCCATTCCATATTAATTGTTCACATTTGAAAGATGGTGGTATTTAAAAAAAGCCATACTTTTTGCTCCATTCACTAACCCATTTAACTCAATTCACTAATCACTATGAGATGGATAGCATGAACTAGGATAATTAATATGGAACAAGTTCTTTTCCAAATCCAGACAATTAATATGGGATGGAGGAATAGTTGTTTTCCAAAGATGGCCAAGCCGGCAACATGGAGTTGCCTAGCAAAATAAAAGGTGTTGATGCCATATTTTTCAACAATACTCGTGACGGGCAATAATACTCCCGGTAAAGCTAGATATTGGTCATATTTCTATTTCATGCTAAGCATGAGCCTTAAGCGCCAGTAACTGAAACATCATTTCCATGATAAAAGAAATTCGGATAGCAGCTGGTGGATTTACAATGGATGCAATGAGCTTACTTGAGTAAATTCAACCAACAATATCTGCTATCATACTCAAGCAAGGTCTGCTGACAAGGAGGAGGAGAAATGTCGAGCTCTTAATTTAGATGGTGACCCAAGGCGAGGACGTATAACTCCCATCCTTTGAGCATGTAACCTACGCATATTGTTGCATGTGATCAGGCAAAAGGTCCTCCAAAAATAAAAACAAAAGGTCGTTTGCCTGGTTCCCTTTGCCCGACCACTGCTTGTCCATGTCGCTCTCTCCATACCTGGCTGTTTGTCTCTCCACAGCCTCCATTGCATGCATAACACACTCAAGCATTTGTTAGCTATTCATTTCCATATTATAATCGTGGTAGTAAAATCCTTAACTTATGATTCTAATCAATATCTTTAATGTTCAGAGACAATGTGTAAAATCCTTATCATTCTAATTATATCTTATATGTTCAGCGACAATGTCTCCAATTAAGAAGACTGACTATAGGACTTGAAGAAAACACGATATCCACTTATGTTAAGTGTTGTCAAGAGTTGTAAATACAACAAGCCTTTTCTAGTGCACTCAACTATTCTCTACTACCTTAAGTCAAAAAAACATCGAGTCTTCGCTTCATCTTTATGTCTAGCACATGCAAGCCTTTTGTATGTTCCTAACAATTTCAATTCTCTCTTTTACCCTGAGTGGATGACATTCTCTCCTCACAACCTTACATCACCACCACATAATAGTCAGGAATGAGTTGTTGACATTAATCTCTCTACTGCCCTGATGACTGCATGTACACGCGACCCAAAAGGCAGAAGGCCAATTTCTGCCACACAGCATATGTTCAATGTTTCGGTCCCCCACAGCAGCCCATTTTCTAAAAGAAACAGGGCAACTATCCATATGCTTAGAATACAAGAGGGAAGCCAAAAACTCCAAGTAGAAATGCTAAAGACAAGGGCAGAGACGCAAGGCTTTCGGTTTCAACAATGTCACTAGTTTTTGTCCATGTCCCCTCCTCCTGCTCCTCCCCATGTGATGCCAATTGCCATCTCCTGGCCCTCAATGATTCTGCTCTTTCCTCTTTCACCCTTGTCTTCCTCCACTCCCATGTTCTTTAGATTAAGAGAACAGATGATTTCTTGTTCCTTTGTGGCAACAAGGGGTTGGTCCCCTTTGTCCACAAAGTCCGTGCTTAATCTCGTTTCTCATCATGATGTTAATTATTGCACAACTAATTAGGGCTGCCCCATTAGAGGTTGCTTGCCCATAATTATTTCGACACGGAATGTTTTAAGGTCATGAAGTGTCTTTATTTCTATTCTAAGTTTCCATCTACCACTACCAGGCCCACTGTCACATGTGCCTAGACGATTCCAAATCTTCACTTGATATACGAATAAGAAATAATGTGTTCAATTTGCCCAATCTAAAAGATATGATGATCAGATCAAATGATGTGATTTAAGAAGTGGCTCGTTTATATATGATGCATCTATAGCTCATTTGTTGACCGTACAAACTTTTGTTGACAATTACAGCAGATACACGAGAATAGGTGGTGGTAATCAAGTGTTATATCAAAGTTCAATTCATGAATATCTGAAAAGAACAAAAAAGAAAAAGTGTTTCACTGTAGCCACAGTTGCACCACCGTCTGGTTGGATATTTAGGATTTATGTGTGGCCTGTAGACTTTATAAAGGTAGGTGTTCACATATTGTTCTAATTTTTAAACAGTGTTTATGATAAGGAAAGTCGAAAATGGCAACAACTAATATTTTGCTCAAATAATGGGGTTAGGCATTGAGTCGATCGAGAAGGCATGCTGGGTTGTGGCGTCACACTAATTTGGTCCATGAATAGTTTTAAAAAAAGGAATATTAGTATAATCTGAGTCGCTCTTATTTAAGATATGGCATGGGTCCCCAGTGGAATAGAAGCTTCCATTTGGACAAAGGTTTCCGTTATTTTTCCTTTTGGATTCGCTTTGCATCAATTGTTCTGTCGTACGAAGTTTGTTTTCAGCTGGTTGTTATCATATAAAACCTCTGTTAATTGCTTTCTTGGACGCCTAATGAATAGTTCTGTCATGCTCCTCTTTAACCGAGATGGCTCCTGTAGGGTCACGCATGCATTGATCAGCTAATAATATTTTGTACGTAGCAATAACTTGAAGTCAAGAGTTTAGGGCGGTTGGAGAAGGAATCAGATGCAATTGCTAAACGTGATAGAGAACTAACCATAACAAAATTAGGATGGATTTCTCCACTGGAGTTTAGAAAAAAGAAAGTTCCAGGCCTTCATATGAGAAAAAACTGAAAGGAAGATCTGGAAACATACACATTTAGGGGCCATTTGGTTCATGATTAATCCAAAACATCCACAGTGAAAAATCCATTTTTACTTTTCATTTCCGGATTTTTCAGAGTGGATGTCTAAAACACGTCCTGAGGTGTTTCAGTTAAAAGTGAAAAAAATAGAAAATGAATAGTAAAGTGAAACATCCACTGTGGATGTTTTGCTTGCCGCTTGGGGCTTGATAAAAAGCAAAACATCCACAGTGGATGTTTCACTTTCACTATTTATTTCCTGTTTTTTTCACTTTCAACTGAAACACCTCAGGACGTGTTTCAAACATCCACCGTGAAAAATCCGGAAATTTATGAAAATGGATTTTCTACTGTAGATGTTTTGGATTAATCACGAAGCCAAATCACGCTCCAAACGGCCCTTAGCATGGGACTGTTCTTTGTATTTGAACAGTCGTTACTCTAAGACGCCCTCCTACGTACCTATATAAACCGATAATTGTTCTACTCTGGTTCTAGTTGGCCACTTGTCAAGAAGTTGCATTGAGTAATTAATCTAAGAAGCCGGTGACCACTTTCTCGGTGATATTTGGAGGAAGAATGACAGTGAGTGACATTACATGTCCCTAACGTGAATGTAAACTGTAGCCGACGTGTTCATGAAACACAATCCATGTAACATCAAGATAATCAGACAGAAAATTTTTAAGAAAATAAGAATACCAATTATTAATCACAAAGGAAGCTTATATTAGAGTTTGAACTTTGATACTGGAAACAACAAAACCTATGTACAGTCGATAGAAATTCAAAGGCTCGGACAAAAAGGCAAAAGCCAAAGAAATTAGAACATGACCCAAGTGAAAATATCACATTGGCAGTGTGCACGACCTGAATTCGACTCCCTCCGTCTCATTGTAATGCTCTAATTTGCTATTTCATAACTCACTACGGACACTAATTACTCCCTCTTCTTTTAAATACAAACACAAAATACTCGTTCCGTCACATTTTAATCATCTGGAGTGGAAACCAAAATTAACCTAAAATAATACTTCATTTCTGATTTCCAATCCAGCCAATTAATCTGGCACAGAGGGAGTAAATTTTTTACTTGATGACCCTTTCCCAATACACACAAAACATGTGCAGAACTTATTCCTATCTTAGGCCCGCCCCATTAGTCCACCATAAAAAATTACAACTAACCCTTCTCTTGCCAATAGAATACCTAAATTGTTAATGAAATGCAGCTAGCCTCTTAATTATCTGGGGTTTTGGCCCGTGAGTCATGACTAGAAAGGCACATATCATCTGTCTTGCAGGGTTTACTATACTTGTAACAGCTCAGGATACTGTTCATGGCTGAGACAGTGGGGCCTGGTCCCCATGAAAATAGTCTTCCTTTTAGCGCTTTTGCTTGTTACCTATTCTTGCCCTTTGCCTCACGTTGTCTCCCGCTTATCTATGAAGATACACTAGGAATAGTCTGGTTGAGTAAGACAACTTTGAATTAGATCATTATTGGGATTAGAGATGCTTCTCCCCTTTTGTATATATGCTTGATAAAAGACACAAATTTTGTTTTTTTTTGGCTGCGAACACAACACTATGTCCATACACTACATCTTTATCATTCATAAATCTAATTAAATCTCTACGTTTCATTCCAAAATTTTATCATACAAAGGCATGCATTCTTTCTAGAAGCATGAATGCACAGAGAAAAAAAAATTATAACAAGAAGAAGATGATGAAGAAGAAATGCGAAGTAGATATCATGTCTTCCGATCATCCCATCTGCGAACTTTCTTCCTTTTCAGTGCAACTCTAACACTGCAAAAAAGAGAAAATTCCATGAGCACAAAGTTTCATGTGAACTAATTGAGGAGGAAAAGCAAACAAAAACAAGAGAAAGAGAAGCAAAATACAAAAGAAAAAACAAGTGCTCCTAAGAAGGGCCTACCATTGGACTTCTTGCAGTGGAGAATGGCCTCATAGATGGAGCTCTCTACATTGGAGTCCAACAATACATGACCTCCATGTTGCATATCTCCGGCAGAGGAGTAGGCGCTGCTCGTCCTCGGTGTTGTCCACTCAGATGCGGGGCAACTCATCGTTTCGGGACCAACCTTTCCCGCCGCCGATCTCCGCCGGCTTCCCCCGCCGCATCGGCACAGGGGTTTAATTAAGCTAAGAGACTTCCTCAGCACCTTCTTAGAGCAGCTCCGCCACCTCTCCAGAACAGGCTTCTGCCCATCCTTTTCCCTGGAGGACGGCGCCTTTCGGGTGGCACCGTCGTAGGGAGTCCCTGGGAGGAGGGCGTCGAGGTCGGCTGCGGCAGAGGAGTCAGCTTTATCCGAAGCCTTGAGCTGAGGGGAGGACGGAGACGAGGCGAGGACATGGAGGGGGGAGGAGGTGACCGTTGGAGAAGAGCTGGTCAGCGTGGAGGAGAGCGAGCGGCGGCTGCGGCCCGAGGCCGAAATCGAAGTCCTGAGCCAGCTCGCAGCTCGGCCGCTTGCTGAAGCGAGAGCTCGGCCACCTGGGGTCTACTTCAATGAAGGAGGCGGCCTCATCAGCAGCATCGTCGATGCCATCGAGGGCGGCGGGCTTGAGGTTGATGAGCCATCCATAGGAGAAGCTTTCGTTGGCCAGGTGCTGCAAGGTCTCCATAAAAGCTGGATGGAGATTGGAGAGGAGGAGAAGAATCAATGCGTGATTTTTGCTTCTCGCTTTCTTGCTTTTCTTCTTTCTCTGATCGCTTTTAGAGGATAGAATTGGATGAATGAATTGATTGGAATGAATGTGGAGAAGCCGGGAGAGTGGCACTTTCATGGGAGGGGTCTAGCAGCTAGCTTAAAGACATATATGTATGTTGCAGTGATCATGTGGAGGATGGAATAAAGGAAGATCATGGGTCCCATGGTATTCAGTACCAACCATTATTCATTTCTTGGACAAGTTACATTAAGGGTAGCTGCTAAGATTACTGTAGTTCACATAGATTATGAAGTGCTTTGTTCAAAAGAGTCAAGAAGTATGGTTTCACGTTACAGACATAGAAATGGCTTATAATGTGGGTGAAGTATGGCTGGCTTTGCCTTTGATGTCTACTTTCTAACCCCCACCTCTGGCTAGCTACCCAGATGGCTACGTTAAGTTTAATTTAGAATTCCATCTTCTTCAGGGTATCATGAGTTGTATAATCCCTTGTGTACTAAGGAAGTCCTTCTTTAATGGCCTCAATTAGATATCAGGAGTTGAATATTTGCATGGTGGGTCCTCTATTGATTATAGAATATTTATGCCATGCAAATGTAATTTATAATGAATGATAGTCTCTATAATGTTAGGGACTCCTCTCGATATTCAGCACCACCATGCTGCAGAAAGATTCTTATTTATAAAATTTTAATAAGTGAAAAACTGGCCAATTACACTGAATTCGTCTCTTGGGCGGATTAATTATATTTACATGGTCATTAGAATAGTGAGAGTGTTCGAACATAAGTGAGTAGGTGGTCGGGCGTGACGAAAAGCCATAAACAGCAATATATACAATTTGGCATGAGTACTAACAATTTTATTGCTTTTAGTTTGCTAATAAGAGGTTCCCTGGAAGTGGCCCAATGCGATGCATAGATGACATTTGGCACATTTGTTCTCGCCTTCTAAGGCGCAGTGGAGTTTGAACTCCGAGGACTTAAATTTCAAATATTTAGCTAGAATATCATAAGTGCCGGCTTCTTGGTTCATTGAGCTTATTTCCAAAATTGAAAGGGATGTGTTTAAACTCTGATGATATCCAGTTTCAGTTTGAACTCTGAAAACTCTGAATTAGGCTAGGCCCAGCTCAAGATCCGATGAAAGATTTAGAGAATTGTTTTTAGGACCAGAATTTGTAGTAATTTAAGAACAAGGTTAGCTAGATGAACTTTGCAAAGTCAAACAATTAGTTCGACCAAGAACGAGCTCAAGAGGAAGTAGGACCTGGATACATTATAAAGAAAACTAAACTGACTCTATTTTTTAGTAGGGCAGAGTTAGGAAAGAATTTATCACATACCTTGCTTAGTCTAGAATTTATCACATACATTGCTTAGTCTTTAATTCGATCCTCTTGTGCCCACTGTGAAAGACTTACCAAGTTACATAAAGTATGAATTATAGATCTGGCGAACGAATGTCAAACTCTAGGTTGTGATATGAGAAAAGTACTCTTACATCTAGTACTTCTCATATGAGGTCAACACAGAATTGTTTTACGGACTTGAACATAATGTTCAGTGTTCTTGATTTAGCTCGACGGTCATAGTATTTCTTCCAACGTGTATTGCCATTGGAATTTCATGATAAACCATATTTCTCAGACTGATACTTATATTTCTTCACAATCGCCTGGCATATCTAATGATTGATAACCGTACGTATGGAAACTCACTAATTCATTCAATGATTGTGAGTTGTGAATTGGGTAGTCATAATTGCATCGTCCAGATTGTGAGATATTGGGAACCGTGGTCCAGCCAGGTGAGCCCCTCTTACCCTTCCTAGCGAGTGGTTCTCATGCACACACCAAAGCGTATTGAGGACAATCCATTGGCTTCAGTAGAATCTTGCACCCCCGAGGGTCGAAGAATCAAACAAACATGAATAAGAGTCAACTTATGAAACAAAACAAGGTTCACTATACATACCTAACTACACAGACATGGAGGACGAAGGATATCTTCCTGCAAGAGAGCCACGAACAGTGAAGGCAATGGGATCCACCGGTGGTCGGGATGGCTATGCATGCAGCCAAAGAGATAGACGGAGAAGAAGAGATGGGTCATTATCAAACTCGTTTTCACTAACTCGGGAAAGAGGAGACAATGGTGTTGGGGTCGGTCGGAGGCGGAAGCAGACTGTACAATGCTAGAAACAAAGGCAGGAAATGGAATGGTCATCCACTGCTTGGGCTGGTCCCCTTCCCTCTCTGCGTTCCTCTTTATAGGAAGATTGTACTGTAGCCATAATTCTCCAGGAGAAGACACATCCAAGTCCCAACGTATGTTGTTTGCTTTCAAATGTGGGGGCAAACTAGCTTCTATGGCCTAAAGAATACAAAAACGCAGGGAATTAGTGGTTTGGATCATCTGCGTCTTTGTGGCCATGCTTGAGCAAAGATACGCGACTTGCTTTGTTCAAAGGTTTCCTCGGCCTTCGTGTAACGCCTTGTTGGATCTAGATGGGTTCCTTGAGCATAGCATTGTTCAAATTAATATGATCTCTGTCTCTCGGCTTTTTCCCTCATCATGTGAGGCCTATAGTTGTTTGAATTTTCATCTCGTGTGAAGAGTAAGAGTAATTGACCCACTTTAGGAGTAAGAGTAAGTTGTTAAAAAAAATAAATTTCTTTGTAAAAAGTCAATTCTTCTTAAAAGAAGGTTCTTTTGAAAAAGAAAAGAGATGCGAGAAAAAGACTACATAAAAAAAAGGAGTTTCTTAGAGGAAGAATGAGAAGAAAGAAATAAACTTTTAAAGTTAAAGGCATCCTCTTATGAAAGAAAAGACAAATCATAGGTGGTTTGTAGTAATCCTTCTATCTCTATTCTTTGTATATTCCACATAATGATGAAATTTCTCCATAGCTGGTAAGAGGGTTTCACCCTTGAATGTTGATATAATGTCTACTAAGTAAAGTGTATCCAAAATTGATAGTAATAGATTTCGTCTCTAGACTACATGGACGTAGTTGTTGCCTTGGTAGTGAACCACATTAAGTTGTCTTTTAAGTGTTCGATAAAATACTTCTTTGTTAATCTTGTTTTGCCTATGTGGTAATGATATACAGAGAATATCCACTATTTATACACCTTTATACTTATTTGCTAGTGTCACTTCTTGCTTAAAATAAAGATAAATATTGGTGATTAATATTAGGTTAGTATTTAGGAATTTAATATTTAATTTACTATAATTAATTAATTATGAAGTGTTAATTATTTTTAATTGAAATATATTTTATTGCGTGTCTAAGATTAAGTTTAATTTTATTTAGGTTTTTAAATGTTCGAGTTGCAGATCGTAGAATTATTGCACGTTAATTGGAGTTATATGCAAAGAGATCATGTTGTAGAGGATCTGATAGTTAGGAAAGTTTAAGCGGGTTTTAAAAGCTCCTAAATGCATTAAAAGCGAAAGATCTATGTCGGAACTCATCAGAGTCGCTGATGCGCCTCCAAGAAGGAAACGGGTTTTGACTTAAAGTGAAAAGCCGTTCATATGAGATTCAATCAAGGAGAGCAACACAACGGGTTTTGAATGAAACAAAAAAAACAAAAATAAACCAAGAGCTCAAACTCGGTCTGTTCAAGGGCTCGGGCACTCGTGACGAACAGATGATCCGGCGCTTAGTCTAGGCTAAGAAGAAGAAGCCTTTGGCTTGACCCATAAGAGGCGCTCGAATTGGAAGGTTAGTATCGGCCTAGAATTAGAAGGATAAGCTCGAATTTGGGTCGTATTTTGGGTGAGATTCTGATCAATCTAAAACATGGAAATGGCTGATTAGAGCATGGGCTTTGGTCGGCTATAAAAGGGGGTCGACGAGGAGAAGAAAAGAGGAGTTTTTGGGCTGTTTTCGGCGGTTGCTACATACCCTTTTTGCCATAGTGTTTCGGCTCGGAGAAGAAGATGATGAATGATATTATTTGAACAACAACACGAGCGAACAATGCACGATGAACAATACTACTACTACAGTAATTCTGCTACAATGTTCGATGAACAGTGTTTCATCGCATCTTTCGCCGATGACTTCTCCAAATTAGGCTTTTCACTATATTATCATGAGTATCTAATCTTTTCTAGACTAGGGTTTGATGAAGCTTGTATTTTACTCCTATAAAATTGATTTTGATTGCTATTAAATGATTGAACTCTTTTAAATTTTACCTTGTGAGTTTTCTTTTAATTATTGTGTCATGCACGATGATTGATTAGATTATCATTAGGTGTGAATTTAGGCCTTTGAATTATCGATTAAAATATTGGTCTTTGATTATGCGTGATTATTAGATACGTGTAATGCTTAGA
This sequence comes from Houttuynia cordata, assembly GCA_039654745.1. Taxonomy (NCBI): domain Eukaryota; kingdom Viridiplantae; phylum Streptophyta; class Magnoliopsida; order Piperales; family Saururaceae; genus Houttuynia; species Houttuynia cordata. The sequence continues at coordinate 29,625,492 of CM077506.1, forward strand.
CAATCGACTTTTGTGTCGAGACATTATGTATGAATTTGGATTAGGAGTGAGATTTATGTGGATTTAATATGGATTCGATGCCTTAGTTCAGTTTATTTGATTATATCAACTTAAAAGCATTTTGGTTGCGTTAACTCCTCAGGAAATCATTCTCTAAAGAAATCCAATTGCACACTTTAGTTATAATTAGTGATTTTAGATTCTAATTTTTCATATGCACTTTCCCCATGGATCGACCTCAGACTCACCGAGTAAACTTTATTACTTCAGTACCTATACTTGGGTAAACAATACTTAAGTTGTAGCAGGTAACATGTACATTCTACATCAAGGAGGTTTAGAAGACTCACTTACATCATTTTGGATGTGAAGAAGTGTGTATTTAATTGTGTTTTTTTGGCTAACTTAAAAGAGAGAAAATGTGTAGTTTTCCCAACAAGTATCAAAGCTAAGGTTAGAAGTTATCTTTGAGTTTGGACGATCTTTTGTATTTCAAGGATCTCTTTGAATCGATTTTGAGAATGAAGTCAGAGAAGACAAAGGAAGATATTGGAAGAAATAGAATATAAAAGCCTTAACATGCATTAGACAATGGTTGGATGATGTTGTATTCCACTATGTGTCTAATAAGGTTGATACAAAAGCTCTTAAAAGCTCTTTGGGATAAATTACATGAGTTGTATGAAAGGAAGACCGTGGGAAACAAAGCATTCTTGATCAGGAAGCTTATGAACTTAAAGTCTAAGGAAATTTGAACGAGGTGCAAAGCATTGTGACCAATTAACAACTATGAAGATGAGCTTGAATGATGAGTAGCAAGTCTTGTTGTTGCTTAGTTCCTTACTGAAGAGTTACAAAACTGTTATAGTATCTCTTAGCAACTCGACACCAAATAGAGTGTTATCTATGAGCCAAATCACAAATAACTTGTTGAATGAAGAAGTTATGAAAAAGTCTTTAGTGTCTTCATCTCAAGCATTTGTTTCCAAACAAAGAAGAGGAAGGTCAAATAGTAGAGGTTCAAAGAATGATAAATATGGTAAAATATCAAAATCTCGAAAGGAATGAAATATTTTTATTGTGGTAGACTTGGGCACTTCAAGAGGGAGTGTTTCCGAACAAAGAAGAGGAATGTCAAATAGTAGAGGTCCAAAGAATGATAAATATGGTAAAATATCAAAATCTCGAAAGGGGAAGAAATATTTTTATTGTGGTAGACTTGGGCACTTCAAGAGGGAGTGTAAGAAGTTTTTAAATGACAAAAGGAAAGTTTACCAAATGAGCAAGGCAAGCAAGCTCAAGAAGCTAATGTTATGGAGAAAGGTAAAAATCTTGTTATGACCTATATTTATAATGAAAGTTGTTTGAGTTCATCATGTGCAACTAGATGGGTTGTGGATTTTAGGGCATCTTCTAATACAACTTCTTATAGAGAGTTCTGCACTACATATGAGTCGAGCGACTTGGGGGTGATGAGGATGAGAAACCATGAGATTTCGAAAATTGTTAGAAATGGAGATGTGCACTTTGTGACTAGTGTGAGGATGCAAGTAATATTCTAGACTTGAGGTTGAATCTTATATAAATGTGAATACTTGATGATGAAGGTTATGAATGACACTTTGGCAAAGGTGTGTGGAAGTTCACAAAATGGTCTATTGTCGTAACAAGGGGGAAAAGTGTTGCACACTCCATAAAACTAAGGGTCAACTATACAAGGGTGAAGTGAATATTATTTTTGAGGACTCATTCGTTAACTTATGGCATCGACAGGTTGGTCACAAGAGCGAGAAAACGAGAAAACTTTGGAGCTCTTGATGAAGAAGCTGTGAGGTTGGTCACATCGACAGGTTGGTCACTAACTTGTAGCATAGACAAGTTGGTCACAAGAGCGAGAAAATGAGAAAACTTTGGAGCTCTTGATGAAGAAGCTGTGAGGTTGGTCATATCGACAGGATGGTCACATAAAGAAGAATGCACTCCCAAATTTAAAAAGTATTTCCTCCACTCCTTGTGATAATTGTTTAGTTGGAAAATAACATAGAAGTAGTACACGAAAAATAAATATGCTTGATCTTGTTTATTCAGATGTTTATGAACCAATAGAGGAAAAAACTCTTGGCGGCTCTTTATACTTTGTTACTTTCATTGATGATGCATCTATGAAAGTATAAGGGTATGACATAAAGAGTAATGATGAAATGTTTGACATATTTTAAAAGTTTCATGTTGTAGTTGAAAGGCAATCCGAAAAATTTCTTAAGTCTTCGCACCGACAATGGGGGAGAGTATACTTCAAGGAAGTTCAATTATTATTGTAGCAAGCATGGAATAAGAAATGAAAAAATAGTGTCTTATACTCCTCAACGCAATGGTGTGGCAAGGAGGATGAACCGAACAATAATGGACAAAATTTGGAGTATACTAGCTTTGGAAAAACTTTTGAAGAACTATTGAGGTGATGCTGTGAGGTACTGGATAAAGTGTGGAGTGGTAGAGATCCCTCGTACTCATGCTTGAAGGTATTTAGTTGGAAGACATTTATGCATGTCTCAAATGAGCAAAGAACAAAGTTAGATGACAAGGCTATTGAGTATATCTTCTTGAAATGGTGATGATGAGTTTGGTTATATGTTGTGGAACCTAAAGAATAAGATACTCATTACAAGTAAAGATGTAGTCTTTACAAAAGATCAAACAATTTAAGACTTTGGCAAAGATGAAACACCAAATCAAGTTGAGCATTAAGTCTATGATGAGTTCCATGTGCTAGAAGCTTCACAAAGTGTTCAAGGGAAGAACATAGTGAAATTGATGAACCTATATATGATGATGATCATGTAGAGAATGAGGTGGAGCATGAACATGTGAATTTTTATGTTAATGATTATATTGAGAATGGAAGTGACTTAGACGAAGATGGTGACTCTATTAAATGTGATGTGGAAGAGAGGGAGTCTTTACATCAAAATAAGGCAAGCTCATTGAGGAGATCGAATAGAGAAAAAAATAACCTACAATGTATTTTTCATCTATATATGTCACACTCACCGAGTATGGTGAATCGGAAAGCTTTTGTGAAAGCTCAAACACATAAAAATAAGGATTTATGGATGAAAGCTACACAATAAGAGATGAATTCTTTGTATGAAAACCATACTTATGAGTTGGTGAAACATCCCAAAGGCAAGAGAGCTTTTGGAAACAAGTGGGTATACCAGTTGAAGGCCAATGAGAGTATTTCACATCTAAGGTACAAGGCAAGGTTGGTTGTGAGACTTTCGACAAAAGAAATATGTTGATTTTGATGAGATATTCTCACTCGTGATGAAGATGTCATCAAATCGAGTTGTGTTGGGTCTAGCCAATAGCATGGATCTTGAAGTTGAGAAACTTGAGAAATTTAAAGTCAAGGCAAATAGCAAATTGTATGAAAGATAAATAAGAGTTTGTATGGGTTGAAGCAAGCTCAAAGGTAATGATATAAGAAGTTTGATTCTTTTATGATTAGTCATGGGCATAAGAGGACAACTTTGGATTATTGTGTATTCACTAAGAGGTTTGGTGATTGTGATTTTATGTTGTTAATATGTTGATTGTTGTGCATGATACTAACAATATTGTTCAATTGAAACGTGAATTAAGCAAGTCCTTTACAAGGAAGGACTTGGGGCCTGTAAAATAAATATTGGGATGAAAATCAAGAGCGATAGGAAGACTATGAAGCTATGAGTATCACAAGAGAAATATATTTAGAAAGTACTTGAGAAATTTAACATGAAGAATGTAAAGCCCTTTAGCACCCCACTTAGAAGTAATTTTAAATTGCACAAGAAACAAAGTCCTTCAAATGAAATAGAGAAGAAAGAAATAACTAAAATCCCCTATGCATTGGCGATAGGGAGTTTATTATATGCAATAATATGTACACGGCCAAATATTGCACATGCCGTTGGAGTGTTAGTAGACATATTTCAAACCCAGGGAAGGTGCATTAAAATGTGGGGAAATGACTTTTTCGGTATTTAAAAAGTTCCTATAAGGAATGTTTATACTTTGGAGATGGTAAATCTTTGCTTGAAGAATTTATGGATTTGGATATGGCCATAGATGTTGATTCAAGGAAGAGTACTTCAGTGTATTTGATTACTTTGGGGGGGGAGCCTTTTCATGACAATCAAAGTTGTAAAAGTGTGTTGCATTATCTACAACAGAGGTCAAATACATTCCAATTACCAAAGCCTGCAAAGAGATGTTATGGATAAAGAGATTCATAGAGAAGTTAGTTCTAAAACAAGACAACTCATGTGAGGCCCATAGTTGTTTGGGCTTCCCTCTCATGTGGAGAGACCCACAACCACGTGGACGTAGCCGTTGCCTTAGGCGGTGAACTATGTTAAATTGTGTCTTTCAAATGTTCGATGAAATGCTTCTATATTAATCTTGCTTTGTGTTTGTAGTAATTTGCACATCCTACATCAAGGAGGTATAGAAGACTCACTTATATCATTTTGGGTGTGGAGAAGTGTTTATTTGATTGTGTTTCTGGGCTAACTCAAAAGAGGGAAATATGTTGTTTTCCCAATAATGTCCACCTCCAGAAAGAGTTTTGCAGGGACATACAAAAGTGGAAAATTATTTTATATTAGTGTCGATGATCATAAGTAGCTGATCGTTTAAAATTAAACCCTTGCAAGTGCACAAGGCAATTGTGTACTACAGTGAGTATTGAAGGGTTGTCAAACCTCAAGGACGGTTAAATAATTTACCAAATTCAAGAGAAAGTTACAGTTTTTAATTACTATGAGGAAATCGATGAATTTTATCTAAACTAAACTGAAATTAATCAATATGGAAGAGACCAAGGCTCCAAATCCACCACAATAAACTAGTGTATCATTTATCTCTCTCTTTTGAATAAAGATTTCCAATTGGGTAGCATATTCCTCTTGGACATACACTTGTCAACTCAAAATATAGTGCTCTCCTCTCGAACGTAACACATAAAATGATTAAAACATGGAATTCTAATCTATCTCTATCGAGTATAAACCAATGAAACTTTATTAGTATATAACACTTCAGATTACTCATGTTCCTCTCGGATTCGCAAGTGCTCTTTCAGATTAAAATCAAATTAATTCACTCATGTCTCTCTATGGAGTACAAAGAACAAACTTCAATGAATTAACTTTGCATAACAAAAGTTTATACACCAACTAGAGTAAAACATAATATGAGAGAAAAGAAACCATACAACCAGTTTATTGGGCTTCATCTATGCCTTGGAAGGAAGTCTAGTCTCGCATTGGAAGAGAATCCATCATCATGTTCTTCTTTATCTTCTTCTTCTTCTTCTCTCCTTTGCTCTAGCCTCCAAAATAACTCAAGATCCTCCAAAACGTTCTCCCTTAAGGCTTATTTATAAGTTTGAAGAGAAATTCCGAAGTCCCCTTCCAAATTTGAGTCAAAATAGGCTTGATTTAGGTTTTCCCGCACAAACCGATTGATGGCTCCATATAGCCGATCGATCACTTGCCGATTGATCACTTTCCTTAGTTAAATTATGCGTTGTCGCGCTGATTGTCCGTTTCGTCTCGTTAGCCAATCGATCATTTTAATTTCCGATTGATTGTGTTTACTGTATTTCGCACATCCAAAAACTCCAGTAGATACGATCGATCGTTTTGAGTGCCGATCGATCATTTCCTTCTATAAGACTATTTCTCGGCTCTGGCGATCGATCGTGTATAAAATGCCAATCGATCATAGTTACTATTCATAATATTCAACTGGTCATAACTTTCTGCTCCGAACTTCGAATTGTGCGTAGTCAGTGGCGTTGGAAAGCTGATTTCTTGAACTGTGAAGCTTGAATCAGTCCAATCAGAGATATGCACACCAAGTTATGATGATTTAATAATTAAAGTTACTTTTCGCCTCATTTCTGTGTCTTTTGTTTCCTACAAAAACAAAAAATTATATTAAAATATCACTAAATCTAATCAAAATACTAATATAAATATAAGTTTATGAGATAATAAAATGCATATTTCAAGTGTATATCACACCCCCAAACCTACATTTTGCTAGTCCCTAGCAAAATAAATCAAAATCAAACAAACAAAAGGAACTAAAGCACTCAAAAGACTTAAGTAAAAAAGTAAATGCCACTTTCGTAGGGAACACGATTGCATTGAGCGTATGCAACAAGCCGTTGAACCTCTAGGTGTCCCTAGTAGGATGAGTCGTGTCTCGTGAGGTTTTGCAGCCATGCTACCCACAAACATGTATTTATAAACCTAATTAACCTAAGTTCAAACAAAACAAAACAAAATAAATCATTACAAAATAATCAACCTATTATCCCAACAAATACAAACCACAATGCTTAAAAAAATCAACCACACGTACTTGGTTCATAATTAACGAGAATATAGAAGCCCTCAAGTAAGTAGTTCTATTCCACACTTTCATCTCGGAAATTTTTGCTCAATATGATATAGCATGATACCGTAAATAGTAAAAAGTGTGGAACATTGTAGTCATACATTCTAAATTTCTGTTTCACACATATCCAGTGTTACCCATTAACCAAAGAACATCAAAATTTACATAGTCATCGTAATCTTTAGATTCATGATAGCACAAATGATCACGGGATAAACTATCAAAACCTAACAAAATACTAATAAATAGCTTAAAAAACTATTGAATTTTTTATTTTTATTTTCCTTTTCTGATTTTACAATAAAGCACATCCTCTCCCCCAAACCTAATATATGCATTGTCCTCAATGCACAACAAAAGATAAAAATACAATAATCACATAAAAGCAAAGGAGAAAGAGGAAGGAAAACACCAGAGGAAGTGGACTAGAAATCCCGGTCATCACCATCAGCACCGCCTGGAGGAAAATGCTATGCATGAAGAAAATCGACTATGGAGTCGAGGCGTTCCATAATAGCATGCTGAGAATCCCTAAGCTCCTGCTGTGATGCTCGAATCTCCTGCTGGGATTGGCGAATCTCCTACACATGTCCAGTGAGATCAGTGATCTACTGCTGCATAGTTGCCTAAGGTGGTTGTTGAACTGGCTGACCCTCGGGTAGCTCGGCTTGCTCCTCAGGATGGTGTACCCATGGCCAAGCTGGGCGTCGAGTATGGCCCATCATCTGGTTGTAAGCATAGATTCCAATGGGCCCAAGTCCACGAGATACTCTAGAATGATCTGGAAATTGTACCCCATGGGCCAGAAATACCTGCTCTAAAATTTACGGATAAGGTAACCTCTCATCTTTTCGCCCCACCAACATCTGCTTCATCCGACCAAAGACGAATGAAGGTAAGTCAAGATCATGGCACCTAGTGTCGTCGCCGAATACATATAGCAAATCAGTCATAGTTCGGTCGACTTTCTCCTTTCGGGCCAACCATACATCATACTGTAGAATCAAGAAGGCGAAGCAGAACTCAGGTAGCATGCTGATGGCGGAGAGGTATGTCGTGATTCCGGACCCTATTGCAGATCCCGTCAATCGACCTGTGACGTTGTGGAAGAGTGGAAACTTATATCCATCAAAATCAGGATGATGAATAGTACCTCGTTCGCACCCATGGCACTCGCAATCTCGGCGACTCTGACCCGGACGGGAGTGTCACATACTACACTTCCGATGGACACCCATTCTGAATCCTCGTTATCTTCGATGGTGCCATTCGCATAAAATTCCCAGACCGGATCCTCATGCACCATTGGATGTACATTTTGTCTCTTCTCAGCAATGTGGGTGAAATACTACACCCAGTCCGGCTGCTCCTCGATCCATCTTTGCATCAAAAGATCGGGAATGTAGGGGTTATGATGACCTGCCTCTCATACTGAATCGGGCGAGGCGGTGGAGGAGTCTCAGGTGCAGGAGTGGACGGAACAGGGTGTGATGTAGATGCCTCACCCCTGTGGCATTTATGAGCGACCGTCTTCTGAGGCATTGTACCTAAAGACCAAAGATAATAATGAAAATCACAGCAAAGTACAATTTTCCAGCATGTAACTTTAAGATTCATCATCACAACAAACATGTAACAGTAGATGACACAAACAGCAGATCCACTTCACAGTTTTCGAATTTTTTTTTCCAAAAATATGAACGAAAATCCTAAAAAAAATTTTTTTGATGAAAACTCAGTAAATAAAAAAAAAATACGAGATATCAACATGCAAATAAATTGCAATCATCAATACAGAAGTATGCATGAGAGGGGTGTATATCCCAGACACCTAATTTCGGGAATTTTTTTTAGCAGAACACCGTTCACCGTATGAACACAATTCCTAAAAATTAGGGAAAATGGCTAAAATTGAGAAATCAGAAGCGAAAATTCATGCATAATCATCGCAATAGTCAATATAAGAGTATGCATGAGACTAATTTCAAAAATAACTACCAGAAATAAAAAAAATCAAGCTTTTGAGTTTCGGCTTACTGGAAGAAAAATAAGTGATTGCGAGGAAAGGAGAGGGAAATCGCAAAAACAGAACCGGATCTGGATTCTACGTGCAAAAATCCATCGGGGGTCGGAGTTTCAGTCAAAACAGGGGTTGAAAATGATGACGGCGAGCAAAAATAGGTTTCTCTCGCCGCGGCCGATGGGATTTAAAGTGCGAGGAAGATGACCCGCGATCGTGTTGTGTACGTCACGACATTACGTCAGCGGCATCAATATCTCTCATTAGAATATTTGCTTATTAAGTATAAGATTGTAATCAGACCCGTTTAGGCTAATTGTTAGGTAACGGGCTGATAGAGAATAATTTGGCCCAATTAGTGGCCCATCAGATGGCGCCCTCCTTGGGAGCCGCGCCATCCCTTGTCTTTATATGGAGCTCGTGCTCCTCTTTTGAGTTTATGCAATATTGAATTCCAAACTTCCCTCTCAACTCTTCTTCTTCCTTCCTCCATTGTCGATCCCAGTTCTTGTGGTCCATCCGGATCACAACAGATCGATTGCAAAATAGGCCGATCAATCGTTTTCTAAAACGAGAAACAGCGCCCATCAGATTACAGATGAACGGCGTCAAGTGTACCGTCTGGCGATCGATCATCCATATCCAGCGTCGATCGCCCAACGATCGATCGGTTATGGCCAGTCGATCGTATCTACTATGTTTTTTTTTCACTTTACCTGCGCTTCCAGATCGATCGGTCTACTGTTCTTTGATTTTTTTTTTTTTTGAAAGAACTAAACTCAAGTAAGATCCTCTCCCCCAAACCTATTATGTACATTGTCCTCGATGTAAAACAAATTAAAAAAATGACAATGAAAACATAACAATAAAGAGAATAAAAGGAGAGAATACACCTGAATACGTGGGTTGCCTCCCACTAAGCGCTAAGTTTAACGTCTTCAGCCAGGCTGAGATATTTATCCAACTTATCATGGGTCTTTCAATCCAACATTCAGTCCATCTATGGTCCTACTGCGTACATTGGGGTTAATGAAAGAAAGTGCAAGTGGATCATCAGAACAAATAAATGGTGGTGCACCATCCACCAAAGTGTCAATCATATGAACTGCATAAGAATCAGCTGGCGGTGAATGCTGTTTTTTAGCATTAAAAACATTTAGTTTGACATTTGAATTTTCAAAGGACAATTTCAGCACCCCATCCCAACAATTTATAATAGCATTGGATGTCGCCAAGAATGGACGTCCCAAAATCACATGAATTTGACTACCAATGTTCTATACCGGTTGTGCATCTAGGACAATGAAGTCCACAAGAAAGAAAAATTTGTCAACCTGCACCAGAACATCTTCAATAACACCACGTAGAACTTTAATGGATCGGTCTGCAAGTTATAGTGTTATGGCAGTCGGTTTCAATTCCCCCAACCCAAGTTGCTCATACACAGAGTAAGGCAACAAATTGACACTCGTCCCAAATCTAACAATCCCTTGTCCACAATATAGTTCCTTATCACACATGAAATTGTTGGACATCCTGGGTCCTTATACTTCGGTGGAAGATTATGTGTCAATAGGGAACTCACTTGCTCAGTAAGGAAGACCTTTTTAGTCACATTGGATTTAGCTTTGCGCTTTTCGGTACAAAGGTCTTTTGGGAATTTGGCATAGGCAGGCACTTGTTTTATTGCATCTAACAAAGGGAGATTGATCTTAACCTATTTAAACACCTCAAACATCTCCTCCATCTTTTGGTGAGATTTACTAAACGGGGAGGGTTTGTCCAGGCATTGTGGGTATTGTACCCTGGGGACATAGGCTTTGGTCAGGTCATCCTGCAGGGTTTTAGAACTAACGGGCACAGCTTTGATTGGAGTAGGTTCTTTTTCTATCTCAGGGGACATTTTCTCACTTGAGGTACCAACGGACGAATCCCAAATCCTATTGTCAACTTGCTTACCGTTCCTCAAGGTAGTTATGACTTGCACTTGTTCAGGAGGGTAATGGGAGGCCTTAGCAACAAACTGGCCTCTAGGGTTTTGCTAGGTTGGCTAGGCAAGGTTCCTATTTCTCTCCGGTTCATAGATTGGGCCAATTGTCCTAATTGGGTCTCTATCTTGGCGATAAACTGGGTATGAGAATGGACAAGCTGGGCCTGGTTCCTTAACTCCGCTCTTATCTCCTTCTGTTCAGTTTTAATCTCAGTTAAGTGTGAGAGGAGCATTTGGCTCACTTGGCTCATCTGGTTTTCCAAGGAAGGTCGCCTATTAGATTAGCCAAAGGAAGCTGAGGGTGGTTGGTAGGGCTGAGATTGGCTTTGAAATTCTGGTCTTGGGGCTAGATTGAAAGTGGGCCCCTGGTCAGGTTGTTTTCAGGCAAAATTGGGATTATTTCGCCACCCTGGGTTGTAGGTATTTGAGTGGGGGTTATTGGCTCTAGAGTAGGTCTGTGCAAGGTTGACTTGCTCTTGTACAAGGTCTGGATACTGGGAGGCTGAGGGATGTCAACTATAGTGTGCATAGGGCTGGCACAAATGGCACAGGCATCTTGAGAGGTTGGGGTATAAGGTGGAGTCTGAGAGAAAAACTTATCAAACCTCTCGGTCAGAGATGCCACTTAGTGTTCTAAACTGATGGTGGCTTTGACATCGTACATGCCTCCCCTTGAGGCACTTTTACTAGGCATATGGCCTTCAGATCTATAGAGGGTGGCACTGTGTAACGAGTTTTCGCTCAAGTCCTTTAGTAGATCCCAAGCATCATCCGGGGTTTTCTTCATGAATGTGCCTCCACAAGAGGCGTCAATTAGGGTCTTGTGCTGGTCTCACACACCCTCATGAAATCTTTGAACTAATTGCCACTTGAGCACATCATGGTGTGGGCAGGACAGGAGTAGGGCTTTCATCCTTTCCCAATTTTCAGGGAATTGTTCATTAGGTAGTTGGGTAAAAGTGATGATTTCATTACGGATCTTATTGGTTCGCCCTACAAGAAAGTATTTCTTAAGGAATTCGGCCTGAAGTTCCTCCCAAGTGGAAATGGAGTTGGGTTCAAGGGAGTATAGCCATTCCTTGGCCTTGTCTTTCAAGGTGAATGAGAACAACCTAAGGCGCACCTGGTCATCAGACAGTGTGAGTTTAAAGGTGATGTTAACCTCTATGAAATTTTGGAGATGCCTGTAGGAGTTCTCATTGAGTTGGCCATGGTATGTAGGTAGCATCTGAATGATGTTGGGCTTAATCTCAAAGTTAGCTATATTGTCAGCTAGGCGGATGCAGGAGGGGAAAGTGTAGGTGGTGGGACGGTAGTAGTCCTACAGGGCACGAGCATGGGTTACTATCGAATTCTGGTTTAGGCCATTCCTACCCCCAAAGTTCAGGTTGTCCGCCATGGGATGGATTTCAGGGATCGGGTTGCTAGGAGTTCTACAGATTCTATAGAGGCGCTCAGGATAAGGATCAAAGGCAAGGTCGGGTTCAGGGATCGACGACCATGCATGCACAATAAAAAACAACAAAACCTGTAATAGTCTTAATAGCGACAACTAGCAAGCATCAATCCTAGATAGCGAGAACTAGCAATCTTAATAGCGACAAGTAGCACGTCATGCAATCCAAAAAAGAAAGTGAAAAACACCAAGCACCCATGACCGTTTAAATATAAACCCCTTGCAAGTGCACAAGGCAATTCTACTATGGTGAGTATAGAAAGGGTTGACGATTAAATATTTTACCAAACTCAAGAGAAGAAAAGATGTAGTTTAATTAATTCTAAAGAAAGCAATGAACTTTAGCTAATCTAACTGAGACTTAATCAATATGGAGAAGTATCAAGGCAATGAATCCACCACTAGATATGCAATTACTACTCTTAATTATTATTACACGCAGATTGACATGATATGGTAACTTATGTTCATGGTCAGACACACAAATCACAATGAATTCACTTAAGTTCTTGGTCGGACACGAAAGTTCATCCACTATGGTGTAATCAATTCTATCCTTGGTCAGGCATAAAATCAATCACAAACCTGTTATAATGTGATTAATCCTATCTTTGGTCGGGCATAAAATCAATCACAATATCTAATTCCATTTATAATCAATCAAGTCTATGGTCAAGCACTCAAAAGAATATTTATGAAATCGCATTAAGCATGAATCATAATCAACTTTATAAAATTAAACTATCAAGAGTAGCAATACACGTCTAGGACTTCATCTAGCCTTGAATAAAAGTTTAGTTACACATAGAAAGAAAGAAAAGAGAAGCCTGTTTATGTAGATCCATCGTCATGAATCCTTCTTCTTCTTTGCTCCAAAAGACTCCTTCTTTTGCTCCTCTCTAGCCTCTAAAGTATGTTCTCTAGTGATCTCCAAGATAGCCCAAAATATTCTCTCTTAAGGCCTATTTATATGTTTGAAGAGAAACCACGAAATCCCCTTCCAAATCCAAGTCAAAATAGGTCAAAATCGCGTTTTTCGTATACTGTGATCGATCGTACGTATTGTCGATCGATCGTCCTGCCGATCGATGTCGTATGACTCCGATCAATCGTTGTTACTATTTTGCGTAAATAAAAAACTTCAGTAGATATGATCGATCATTTTGAGGTCTGATCGATCGTTGCCCTCAGTAAAACTGTTTTGCGGCTCAGAGCGATCGATCGCGTTGAATGGCCGATCGATCGTAATTACTATTTATAAATTTCAAATGGCTATAACTTTTCAATCCGAACTCCGAATTGTGCGTGGTTGGTGGTGTTGGAAAGCTGACTTCTTGAGCTTTAACATAAAGCTTGAATCAGTCCAATCAAATATTTGTACACAAAGTTATGATGATTTAACCATTAAAGTCTATTTTCACCTCATTTCTGTGTATTACTCTCGTTTCTTGCAAAAATCAAAAACTATATTAAAGTAGTAGTAATTCTAATCAAACACTAGCATAAATGTAAGTTTAGGAGATAATAAAATGTATATTTCATGTATAGATCAATCCAGTTTATACTAAAAGAGAAAGTTAAGAGATTGCAAAACAGTGGGAAGGGGTGGCCCTTCCAACACTGGCGAGAATCCACATCCTCTCTTAATCCTGCAGTAAAAAGAAAAAAAATGGAATTGCTACTGAAAATAAATCTAATTTAACATTAAGCCCCGGTGATTAATTGCATACCCCAACTGTATACCCCGACTGCATACCAAAATTCAAACTACCGAACTCCGATTTGCGCATCGTTGGTGGCGTTGGAAAGCTCTCTTCACATACTTTAACCCCAAAATGCAAAACATAACAAAATCAAGCATCACAAAGGTCCAATTCGGTTTAAATAAACTTACTATATATTTTTTTTCGGGTGATTCAATGAATTAACTTTAATTGCATAACAAAGGTTCATACACCAACTAGAGTAAAACATAATATGAGAGGAAAAAAACTATACAACCAATCTATTGGACTTCATCTATGCCTTGGAAGGAAGTCTAGCCTCGCATTGGAAGAGAATCCATAATCATGTTCTTCATCTTCTTCTTCTTCTTCTTCTCTCCTTTGCTCTAGCCTCCAAAATAGCTCAAGATCCTCAAAAACGTTCTCCCTTAAGGATTATTTATATATTTGAAGAGAAACCCCGAAGTCTCCTTCCAAATTTGAGTCAAAATAGGCTTGATTTAGGTTTTCCCGCACAAATCAATCGATCGCTTGCCGATCGATCACTTTCCTTCGTTAAATTCTGCGTTGTCGCGCCGATCGTCCGTTTTATCTTGTCAACCAATCGATCATTTTAATTTCTGATTGATTGTGTTTAGCCGATCGATCGTTTCCTTCCATAACACTGTTTCTCGGCTCTGGCGATTGATCGTGTATAAAATGCCGATCGATCATAGTTACTGTTCATAATATTCAATTTGTCATAACTTTCTGCTCCAAACTCTGAATTGCGCGTGGTCAGTGGCGTTGGAAAGCTGATTTATTGAAATTTAACATGAAGCTTGAATCAATCCAATCATATATATGCACACGAAGTTATGATGATTTAACCATTGAAGTTATTTTTTACCTCATTTTTGTATCTTACTCTTATTTTCTACAAAAACAAAAAAATTATATTAAAATATTAATAAATTTAATAAAAATAATAACATAAATATAAATTTAGGAGATAATAAAATACATATTTTAAATGTATCCAAAGATGTGAAACATAAGTGAAAGAGAAAACTATGTAATTTCAGTATAATTTGACCTTGTAGACATTTCACACAAGGAGCTGCTAGAGTCTAGAGCGACATCAATTCAATGGCTTGCCCTTAACAAACCTTTTCTACTGGGCACTAAAAATCTCCTAAGGTCACCCTTCCATTAATATTTTGATGTGTAAAAAAATTAATTTCAGATGTCTAGTGGTACCTTGTGGTATGTAGAGAATTTATATTGGGTGTCTCTTGAACACTACTCCAGGGCACCGTGGATGGAGGCAGGTATGCATGCACTCAGCTGTTTGGTGCTAAACAGCTGGAGCACACATACATAGTTGATCTTGGAGATCAACGGCTCCTTGGTGCCCTGACATAAAGCTAACATTTTCATGCCGTTGTACCTAATCCTCCATTAATAGGAGCCGTCGATCATGATCGACAGCTATCCTGGCGGATGCCCTTAAGGCGGACAAACAATGCTTCCGGTATGTGGTAAGTGGTAACCGGTAAAGGTGTATTTTGCAAGAAAAGCCTTGACCTACCATATTTGGGCATGCACCTCGTACCACCTCCGACCAACCAAGCCCATTGTAAGTTGTAATTACATTCAAAGCCCATCTCGGCTAGGATTCAAACTTTTGTAGGCCCTGTAACCATTTATGAGAATAAAACAGGCCCATCTAATATGTCAATAGAAGGTCTGGGTCTGGGTCTGGGTCTGGGTCTGGGACAGTCTGGATCTGTAGACTCTGTACTTGATAGTTGACCCACCACAGGACTGTCAGAAGTCTTGACGCCAACGAACGCAAGAACTAGTCCATAAATGATGAAAGTATAACATCCCTTCCATTCAACTCCCGGCATTGCATTAGCATTTACTTCCATTCCACTCCACTCCACCTTCCCACCATCTCCCCCGCCGTCTCCATTACTTCCCCATTTATTTCAATCCTCATCCAATCCAGTTCCGATATTCCCCAGCTGTTCTTTCTTTTCTGTTGAATTTTAGACTTTTTTGTTCTTTGGATCTTTGTGGAAATTTGGCGGGATGGTGGAGCAGTTGCGGCTGGAGAATACGGCCATGACCTTTGATGAGGTCTCCATGGAGAGGAGCAAGAATTTTGTCAAGGCCCTCCAGGTGTGTTGCCTTCTCAAAATTTTATGTTCTTCCACTCCGAAAGCCTGATTTCGTTGAAAAAAAGATTGATTGTATACACAATTATAGGATTGATTTGCTTGTTGTGGAGCGTGTTTTTCTGCTTGAAACCTTCCATAGTTTTTCTTTCTTAGCATAATTTTCTACTTTTTATGATTGTTTTTTCGCAGTGGGCGTCGAGATCTGGCAGTATTGTTAGTGTTTGTGTTTTTGTGGTTGTTCTGTTTTGATGTTTGATTATAATAGTTGCAGTTAACTGATTGATTTGTAGTGTTTCCGCTTCCTTCATTCTGCGTTGTCCAATTCTTAATGATGATACTGTTTTTTCCTTTCATTCTCAATGTTTTCGACATTATTATCTTACTTGATCTGTCCCTTGAACGCGCGGCTTGAAATATTCAGTCCCTGTTGGTGATAATTCTCCTATGTTTAACACATTCTAGCATACATATGTACAGAAACCATTGTGATATTGAAAGTTGCCTCAGTAATTAGTTGTATCTAAGGCTACTTGACTAGCGAACTACCGGGGAACCATCACTCACCCTTGTAGCCGTCAGATCAAGATCCAATGTCTAAGAGTGCGATCTCATTTAAACTTTTCCCATATAGATAATATATATATATATTATAAGGGTTTACATGAGATCGTTCTCATATAAGGAGTATGAGGCCAATCTTTATAGCCGTTGGATTCCGATCGGAGGGTAGATATTAAATCAATGGGTAGGTGAGTGTGTCACATCAAGGAGTGGGTGAGATCATTATGGGTATTTGTAGCCGTCAGATCAAGATCCAACGGCTACGATTCAAAATGGCCTCATATAAGCAATATGAGAGCGATCTCATATAAACTTTTCCCTATATATATATATATATATATATATATATTATATATATATATATATATATTCAGTTTGCTTTTATATGGAAGCATAAGATTATTATCATGTGATAGAAAAAATGACACTATCAGTGTACTTTATGATGAAGCAAAAAAGGAAATCAAGCTAGAAGTTGTTAAAATTGAAGTTTTATACAGTATTATTCACTATCTGAAGGAAGCCTATCTCTACTGAATCATATGCTTATATATTATCTTTAACAGCCTTCCAGTGGTGGAAGTGATCACGTGGATGACTGAAGCCAATATTTCCGAGTGACTTCAGTCGATACTGAAGAGCACATCAGCACGTGATGATGCTTATTTCTAGAAGAAGAGCGCCTTTGCTTTCAATAAAAAATAAAACTTGTTATACAATTTTGACTTTTACATATCTAAAGAATAACAATGAAGAACTTTCTACTGCAACTATACACAAAGCCTTATAATCCAAACTAATAACATCTGCCCAAAACTTTTGTTGTATATGATCTTATAAAGAAACACAGCTCAACAATGGATGAGGCTCTATTTCTTATTCAACAACTGTTGCTAGAGAAGCTGGAGATGCACAACTTTTCTTTTCTTTTCTACTTTTTTTTTAAAAAAAAGCTTATATCAATTTGTTTTTAGTGGCTAGCAAAAAAGTCATACTGCGAAGGTAGGTTAATCTGCTAAACATACATTTGTTATCTTATAATTTTTCCAAACTCTACACATGTTTGGCTTTAATGTCTGTGGTCGTGATGGAATTTAATTAAGTTGGTTTCAATTTTTTAAAGTAAAATAACTGCTGATAAATTCATGAAATTACCTAAAATATAATTGTGTTTCTCCTTCTCATTCTTGTTAATTATTTAGGTCTAACTCTATTTCCCTATCGTGTGGATTCTATTTGAGAACATTTAAACCCTATCAAATTAATTGTTAAACAGCTCTAAGTAAGAATCTATTGAGTAATGCTTTTGTGTCAAAGTGGCAGTCCGTGTTTGTTCCCTTGTAAACAAATTTCTTTTTGAACTTCTGATTATGCTTTGGTTTGATTTAGTTAGTCTTCTCCTACATTACTTTGTGTTGCTGCCTACTTTAGAACCTTAAACGGTCATTTTCTAAGTTGAAGGTTCTTTTTATGTATTCAACTGTCTACTTTTGTCTGCTTTCAGGAGTTGAAAAATTTAAGACCTCAACTTTACACTGCAGCTGAGTACTGTGAAAAATCGTATCTGCATAATGAACAGAAACAAATGTAAGTGCTGAAAGGTTTTTCTGACGTTGTTTTACCTATGATAATTATTATTGTAACTTCTTGCCAGTGACCACGCTTTAAGCATTTGGCACGAAGCTGTATATTTCTTCTTTAGTAGTAGTTGTTTAGTTGCAGGGCTTTAAAATACTTCTACTTTAATTGCCCTGAGCTTGCTCATAAATTGTAAATGTAGTTTTATAATAAATTGAAGATTCCTAACGGTGTAGATATTTGTCAAATATCTAAGATTGACTTGCTCAAGTTTAAATTTGTAGAACATGATCGTGCTTATGCTTCACATAATACATCTATATCTGTCAACTCTCTTTCTTCACTTGCTGGCTATATTAGAATAGTGTGTCTGTGATTAGTTGCTGTTGTTTTTTTAACAAAAATATTTTCTTATAATTTGATTGCAATTGTATTACATTAGAGCCTTTCTTTGTTAGACATGTGAGCCTTAATTGCAATTTTTTCAGGGTACTTGATAACCTCAAAGACTATGCAGTTAGAGCTCTAGTCAATGCTGTTGATCACCTTGGTACTGTTGCATATAAGTTAACAGATCTTTTTGAACAGCAAACGGTGGATGTCTCTACAGTGGATGTTAAAATTACATGTCTTAACCAGGTAAGCTAAGATTAGGACTGGAAGTACTAATCTGAATAAGAAATTTATACTTGGGTATCAGCTGACTTTACTTATTGGTCTATAGCAAATTCTTACATGCCAAGCTTACAGTGATAAAGAGTGCCTTAGGCAGCATCAATTGTCTACCGTCATTCCTGGACATCACAAACATTACACCTTGCCAGGTGTGCACGAACTCTGACCTTATTTTTGCATGACCTATAATTATAAAAGTTAAAGTCAATATGCCTTGTGAATTTCAATATAGCTTCGATCAATAGGAAGACCCAGAACAGTTTGCTGAAAGAGAATGATGAAAGACGGAAAAATGTACTGGAAAAACAATGCACTAATTTGTCAGGTATTTGTTGTTGCATGATTCTCTGCTAATTTAAGGGTGTAGTTTCATCGTTTTTATTCTTTTTGAACTCTATATGTTGCTTCTTGCTAGATGTTCCTGCATCAAAAACTCTTTCTTGGCACTTAGCCTCAGAAACAAAGCCAGGTCTAGATGGAGTTCCACAGGCATCAAATGGGTAAGTATGTATTTTGTGATCCTCCATTAAATTGCTGTAATAATATGAGCTATCAGGAGGTGTGAGTGAGAAAGACTGGTCAATTTTCTGATTGGCTACAAATAGCTGAAACAATAAGGGTACAAGGTGGCTTAATGGGTGAAAGGGATATGAAGACGCATCCTAAGTAGATAATAGTGTAAAATGAGAAACAGAAGCTTTTTAAGGTTAAGAACTGCTATTCATTTTTTTCTTCTGGAAGTGAGTGCTAGAAAAATTAAGTTTAGATCTCTGAGCAGTTTATGAGGCCGTTTTGATAGAAAGCAGAGGCCATCAGAAATATATGATTGTTGGATACTTCTGAGTATTTTTAGGAGACACACAACTGTGTTATCATATGTTTCGTTCGAGTCCTTTTGTGGTGTGGTTAACATATTCCAAAGTGCTGACAATCTTCATCATATATGCACCATGCAGTGGTTTAGATGGTAAAGCTTCTGGGACTACTAATAGAATGTTTCATATGTTTGGTAGGTTTCTCAAAACCAATCTAATTAATGTTCTTTGAGCTTTCTTGATGATAAATTCTTGCTACATGGATATACTTTTCTGATATTTTACAATTTTAACTAATGTAGATGGTGAGGTGGCTGTGCCATCAGCCTCGCTGAATCAGCCTTTCGCAGCGGGAATTACTGCTTCAAGTACAGTTATGAGTCCTCTTGCAGTAACAAGAAAGGTAAAGTACTGAGTCTGCAGCAGTAAAAAATATAACTTGCTTGTGTAATTGTTGCTTTTTGGTTAGTGAAATATTGCACCTTTGTACAATTACAGTATCAGTATTTGAGTCTATGTTGCTAGTTGATTTAAAATATGAGATTATAGAGAAGCAAACGTTGGTTGACAATTGCAGGCCAATGTATTGTAACTGTACGGATGGAGGCGCTAGTTTCTTAATGTGTTGTGTTTGTTTGAAAAGCTAGTTTCTTTCCTGAGTTTTCTGTCAGGGGCAATTAGCCAAGAATTCTGATTTGGCAGTCAGTACATTTTACTATTTAAAATTTGTAGCCGTGTATTGGAAAGTGATAGCATGCATTAGATGAATGTTTTTGCATCCGAGACAATTAAGTGCCTTATGTCAGCATTGTTTTCATTTTGTTTTTTTCCCAAAAGGAAACATAGATTAGATTGAACTGTGTCTTTGAATTGCATGAGTTGGAATTATAAATAAGTTTATTGTACTGGGACAGTAGTATTACAGTTTTATCTTGAGCCATCTTGATGATTAGTTTTTTGTCGTCTCTTTTCCAGGATTCATCAGAGGTAAACAAATCCTTGGTACCATTCAGATCGTTAGACAATCCTGCTCGCCGTGAAATGTCCCGTCCACCCACTCGTAGCAAGAGTGTATTGTCATCATTTTTTGTCAAGCACAAATCATCAAAGCTCAAGTAGAATGTGGCACTACCAAGAAAAAAAGCTGGGAGGAAATTGTTTTGTGAAAAATTATTTCAGGGCAAATGGCAATGCACTTGTTTTCTTGAATATGATTATCTTCTTCTGATGCTGCTTCTTGTATTGCACTCTACTTGTCCATTCAATGCGTTAAATTGCTGAGTACAGTGCCAAAAAAATGTGTTAATTGCTGATAACTTCTTGTTTAACATTTCGATGTTGCAACAAAATGTCTGACTCTTGTGAAGCCAAATTGATGTACGCCAAATTAATTAAATTTTTTCCTACAAAATTCCAAAGATCCATACCCCTATGACCTACCTGTTTTAGGTTTTTTTTTTTGTTTTTGGAAAAACCAAGACTAAGTTTGGTAGCACTTTTTTCGGAACAAGTAAATGCACTTAAACTATGGTTTACATGAGATCACTCTCGTATAAGGAGCATGAGGCTAATCTTTTGGGGTATTGAATTCCGATCTAAGGGTGGATATCAAATCCGTGGTAGGTGAATTTCATATAACTGTTTGTAGTCGTCAATAGAATTGGCCTCGTATAAGCCATATCATAGTGATCTCATTAAAACTTTTGCCATGCACTTAAACAATAACAATCTTAGAAGTTATTAACGTGCCCGGCGGCATTAATCAATTACCCGCCTGGATCAAAATCCGATATCAGCTGCGATAGTGCACACGTCTATATAAGCCATATAGCATGCTCCCTCCGGTCACTTTTAATCATGGTTTTCAAAATCGGACCGAACCAGCCGGTCCGACCGCAGAGAACTGGAACCGGCCGGTAAACCGGTTCGGTCCGGCTGGTTCACCCCGGTTCTCTAAACCGGACGGTTTTGTCTTAAATCGGATCGATCAAAATCAATATTTTTTTTTTTTGAAACTCCCCCGAGACGGATACCTACGCCTTAACCACCTGAGCTACAAGAGGTTTCATGTTATTACTATACAAAATATATATTTATTATATATTTATCATTCCTCACTCTTAAACCGGATCAGTCCGGTTTGATCGCGGTCAAACCACGGTCCAACCGGACCGGCCATCAATCCGGGTCGATGGCCAGTCCGGTTTTGAAAACATTACTTTTAATAGATATAGTTTAATGTGAAAAAAACTGATAGAGTTTCATGTGAAAAAAATTGTATCTATTAAAGGTGGAAGAAGAGACATTTGGGAACCCTAATGTCATAAATCTAGTTTTCGCATCTGGAAACACCCCATGACGACCCATGAAGCAGAAAGCCTCTTGCTTCTCTTCCCAGGCTCCTCCGATTCTGAGCAAGAAGAAGAAGAAACCGCTACTGCAGAGGCGGAGACCGAGCAACATCACCATCATCCCCAGCAGCGGCAATACCAGCTCCGGTCCATCGAGAGCCAGCTGGTGATCCGGCAGCTGCCGTCCCAAGGCCTCTCCTTCCAGCTCTGGCCTGCCGCCTCCACCCTCCTCTCCCTCTTCGACGACTACCGCCTCGATCCCGCCCACAGCCCCCTCCTCCCCATCCTCCCCGCCTGCCGTCCCCTCCGCGTTCTCGAGATCGGATCCGGAACCGGCCTGGCCGGCATCGCAGCCGCCACCGTCCTGGGCGCCCACGTCACCCTCACCGACCTCCCCCATGTGGTCCCCAACCTCCACTTCAACGCCCAGTCCAACGCCGCTGCCGTCTCCGCCGGCGGCGGCCGACTCGGCGTCCGGCCGCTGCGGTGGGGGAGCCGGGAGGACGTGGAAGAGCTGGAGGCGGAGGGGATGGAGTTCGACCTCGTCGTGGCGTCGGACGTCGTCTACCACGACCACCTGTTCCAGCCGCTTCTGGACACGCTCGCCTGGCTCTTACCGCCGGCGGGCGGGTTCCTGATGGCTCACTTGCGGAGGTGGAAGAAAGACTCGGTGTTTTTCGGCAAGGCGAGGAAGCTATTCCGCATCGCGGCAATCCACACCGACCCGCCGCTGCCCGGCGCCCGGACGGGCGTCGCCGTCTACCATTTCACTAAGAAATCATAGCTAAAGCTCCTGTTTATGCAACATTCTTGAAGATTAATCATGAATTGCAACAACAATTTCGCTTTTTAAATGGTGAACTTAGGTGCATTGCTTAAGGTATCAAGAGCTACAAAAAATCTAATGGAAAATGATAAGCTACACGAATCTGCACACCAAACCCATACGCATGTGAAGTGGCGGGATTGTGTTAGACACGAGGTCCACTTTCATTGTCCAACATAAACACAAGTGTATAGGTATGTCATACACGAGTTTTTGTTCATATTACCGAGCGGCAACTTTTATATTTCCTTATTACCTGGTTTTTCCCGTAAAATTTCATATAGCTTTTTACATATGACCTGGCGCCAACTTTGAGTTTTCCATATCACCCGGAATCTTTCTCTTTCTCCCATATGACCCGGAATCGGCACCTAGAGTACCAAAAATGCCATTCTATTACGTTTTTAAGCCTTTTATATCCAAAATGCTTCATTCTTCCCAAAATTAGTGAATTACGGGAGCATCAAGTTGGGGAAGAAGATATTCCGGCAAAGGTCCGTCCATAATCGCGGTTGAAACCATCGTCGGGGCCGTCTAACTAGGAAAAAAATAAAATTTAATCCCAAAAAACTGTAAAATAGCGGGAAAGACTAAAAAATATATGATGAAAGTATTTTGATGTAAGATCAGCGGGGAAGCCCTCCCAACAACAAAAATTAAGATCTACATGTAAAAAAATACATATAAAGGCCACTCATTAGTGTTCAACCGCTCATGGACACAAAATAAAAGAATAAAAATGGGCAAAAACGTGAAATACTCGTCGGCGAGCGACAAGTTCAATTTATATATCTTTCTGTGATCCTAATGAGGTGGAAGAGGAAGAAAAATAAGGAAGAACGCAAAAAAATGGGCAAAAATAGATAAAAAAATGAGCGAGTTATAACATTTTAAAAATTGCAACACGACTTGAACTTGAGTCGTGTCATATGCAACACGATTTTTTTTGCAATTTTCAAAATGTCATACCTCACTCATTTTTTATCCGTTTTTTCCCATTTTTTTTTGTTCTTCTTTATTTTTCTTCCTCTTCCACCTCATAAAGATATATTAAGCTAAGAAATGAAGAAAAAAGAAGAAAGTAGAAGCTTTACGGCGAAGAGCTTCTACTTTCTTATTTCTTTTAATTTTTTCTTCATTTTCCAGCTTAATATATCTTCATGATGTGGAAGAGGAGAAAAAATAAAGAAGAACGCAAAAAATTGGCAAAAAACAAATAAAAAATGAGCGAGTTATGACATTTTGAAAATTACAAAAATTCGCGTTGCATATGTCACGACTCAAGGTCAAGTCGTGTGTTCGACAACACGACTTGACCCTGAGTCGTGTCATATGCAACGCGATTTTTTTGAAATTTTCAAAATATCATAACTCGCTCATTTTTTATTCGTTTTTGCCCATTTTTTTTGCGTTCTTCTTTATTTTTCCTCCTCTTCCACATCATGAAGATATATTAGGCTGAGAAATGAAGAAAAAGTTAGAAGAAATAAGAAAATGGAAGCTCTTCGCCGCAAAGATTCTACTTTCTTCTTTTTTCTTCTTTTTTCTTCATTTCTTAGCTTAATATATCTTTATGAGGTGGAAGAAGAACAAAAAAAAGAAGAACAAAAAAAATGGGCAAAAACGGATAAAAAATGAGTGAGTTATTATATTTTGAAATTTACAAAAAATTCGCGTTGCATATGACACGACTCAAGGTCAAGTCGTGTTGTCGAATACACGACTTGACCTTGAGTCGTGTCATATGCAACGCGATTTTTTTGAAATTTTCAAAATGTCATAACTCGCTTATTTTTTATCCGTTTTTGCCCATTTTTTTGCGTTCTTCTTTATTTTTCCTCCTCTTCCACATCACGAAGATATATTAGGTTGAGAAATGAAGAAAAAATTAGAAGAAATAAGAAAGTGGAAGCTCTTCGCCGCAAAGCTTCTACTTTCTTCTTTTTTCTTCTTTTTTCTTAGCCTAATATATCTTTATGATGTTGAAGAGGGGGAAAAATAAAGAAGAACGCAAAAAAAATGGACAAAAACGGATAAAAAATGAGTGAGTTATTACATTTTGAAATTTACAAAAAATTCGCGTTGCATATGTCACGACTCAAGGTCAAGTCGTGTATTCGACAACACGACTTGACCTTGAGTCCTGTCATATGCAACGCGATTTTTTTGAATTTTTAAAATGTCATAACTCGCTTATTTTTTATCCGTTTTTGCCCATTTTTTTTGCGTTCTTCTTTATTTTTCCCCCTCTTCCACATCATAAAGATATATTAGGCTAAGAAATAAAGAAAAAATTAGAAGAAATAAGAAAGTGGAAGCTCTTCGCCGCAAAGATTCTACTTTCTTCTTTTTTCTAATTTTTTTTATTAGCCTAATATATCTTCATGATGTGGAAGAGGATGAAAAATAAAGAAGAACGAAAAAAAATGGTCAAAAACGGATAAAAAATGAGCGAGTTATGACATTTTAAAAATTTCAAAAAAATCGTGTTGCATATGACACGGCTCAAGTTCAAGTCGTGTTGTCGAATACACGACTTGACCTTGAGTCGTGTCATATGCAACGCGAATTTTTTGTAAATTTCAAAATGTAATAACTCACTCATTTTTTATCCGTTTTCGCCCATTTTTTTTTCGTTCTTCTTTATTTTTCCTCCTCTTCCATATGATGATGATATATTAGGCTAATAAAAAAATAAAAAAAAAGAAAAAAGAAGAAAGTAGAATCTTTGCGGCGAAGAGCTTCCACTTTCTTATTTCTTCTAATTTTTTCTTCATTTCTCAGCCTAATATATCTTCATGATGTGGAAGAGGAGGAAAAATAAAGAAGAACGCAAAAAAAATGGGCGAAAATGGATAAAAAATGAGCGAGTTATGACATTTTAAAAATTTCAAAAAAATGGCGTTGCATATGAAGCGACTCAGGGTCAAGTCGTGTTGTCGACAACACGACTTGACCTTGAGTCGTGTCATATGCAACGTGAATTTTTTGTAATTTTCAAAATGTCATAACTCGCTCATTTTTTATCCGTTTTCGCCCATTTTTTTTTGCGTTCTTCATTTTTCCTCCTTTTCCACATCATGAAGATATATTAGGCTACAAAATGAAGAAAAAATTAAAAGAAATAAGAAAGTGGAAGCTCTTCGCCGCAAAGATTCTACTTTATTCTTTTTTCTTCTTTTTTCTTTTTTTATTAGCCTAATATATCTTCATGATGTGGAAGAGGAGGAAAAATAAAGAAGAACGAAAAAAAAATGGCAAAAACGGATAAAAAATGAGTGAGCTATGACATTTTGAAAATTGCAAAAAAAATCGTGTTGCATATGACACGACTCAAGTTCAAGTCGTGTTGCAATTTTTAAAATGTCATAACTCGCTCATTTTTTATCTGTTTTTGCCTATTTTTTGCGTTCTTCCTTATTTTTCTTCCTCTTCCACCTCATTAGGATCACAGAAAGATATATAAATTGAACTTGTCGCTTGCCGACGAGTATTTCACGTTTTTGCCCATTTTTATTCTTTTATTTTGTGTCCATGAGCGGTTGAACACTAATGAGTGGCCTTTATATGTATTTTTTTACATGTAGATCTTAATTTTTATTGTTGGGAGGGCTTCCCCGCTGATCTTATATCAAAATCCTTTCATCATATATTTTTTTCGTCTTTCTCGCTATTTTACAGTTTTTTGGCATGAAATTTTATTTTTTTCCGAGTTAGATGGCGTCGGCGATGGTTTCAACCGCGATTATGGACGGACCTTCGCCGGAATATCTTCTTCCCCAACTTGATGCTCCCGTAAATCACTAATTTTGGGAAGAATGAAGCATTTGGGATACAAAAGGCTTAAAAACGTAAAAGAAGGGCATTTTTGGTACTCTAGGTGCCGATTCCGGGTCATATGGGAGAAAGAGAAAGATTCCGAGTGACATGGGAAACTCAAAGTTGGCGCCAGGTCATATGTAAAAAGCTCGGCCTGGAATCTGGATTTGAAGTACCGAAAATGCCCTTCTTCTATCTTTTTTTTGTAATACTATGCAAAGAGGCGTGTTGTATATAACACAAAAAACACAAGGGTATCTCCGGCGATTTCCATCGGTGACTCCACCGGCTAGTTCGAGCGGCGATTCCTCCGATGACCCCTGCAGATTTCGACGATCCTATTTACGTCCCCCAGCTCGATTTGGAGCTGTCCCCTGCTGGATTTCGACGACACAACTGACGAAAAATGCGCAAAGGCGGCGATTTGAAGCGGATACCTTCGAGGATTTCAGAGCTTCATGTTGTTGAATTTCTCCCGCTGCTCACTACGCGTTCATTCAACTGGCGGAGTAACCGATTGAGCTTCAGTTTACAGTGAGGAAGAGTGTGAAAGGCGTCTGCCAGAAAATACACACATACACACGACTAAACCGTGGTAAATTACAACAATCCTTACTGATTTTAGTTTTAAAATGTTCGAAATTTGGATTTTAAATTTTTACTATGATCTATAAAGTTGTGTCTTTGAACGACATGACTGTATATTTAGTCGTGTACGCGACGACATGACTTTTATGTTTTTGTGTTGCTCCGACACGACTTTTCTACTGAACACTCTACCTATCTCCTTGCAGATGGATATAAAAAAAGATGAGTCTATGTAGGAAATACCATCGGAAGAGGAGGAGGATCAGGATTTTGTGTTGGCACATCGACAGCAAAAATAGAGGGGCAGGAAGAGGAAGGCTCCGATGGACCGATCAATAAAGAGAACATACTATGCGCGACTGGCGCTTTGGACGTTTTGTCAACTGGGTGCGATGAAAAAGTGTGCAGCTCTCTTACGACGTCACCAAAGATATGGCCAACTGATAAGAGAAGCTGGTTTCGCTGTCATTTTTAAAGGTGAGGACGTAGTTGTTTTTCGGAACCTCCTCAACCATTTGGTTAGGTACTGGGATGAGTCGGCAAAGGTCTTCAATATCAAGGGCAGAACGCTACATTTCACAGAGCAAGAAGTTGCTCTTATCACCGGAACAGTTGAGGTCGTCCCCTCCTTGCCATGCCGACCGGAAGGTCAATTCTTCAGAAAGTACTTCGCCGTAAGGAGACCGGATATTCTACACATTGAGGAAATCATTGACAAGCTTAGCGAGGGCAAAATAAAGATGGCAGAGGAGGACATGGCCAGGATGATCATCTGCCTCCTCTTCTACACGGTGTTGTTTCCACACAACACTAGAGCGCTGCATCCCTATTTGTACCGTTACATTGAAGACCTCCCAAGATTGAGGTCATACAATTGGGATGGGGCTATGCATAACATGTTAGTTTCTAGTATAACCCACACCAGCAGACTAGTGGGTGTGAGATCTCAAGGAGGGTCACGGGGCGGTGGATACCTAAACGGTGCCTTATGGTCCTTCAGGTATGTAGCATTTCTATGTTTTCAGAGTCTTCGAAAGGCATGACACATAGACGCTAAGTGTCGTGTCTTATGCAACACGACTAAGTATATAGTGGTGTTGCATACGACACGACCAAATTTCTAGTCGTGTACTATTATACTCGACTATAATAGTACACGATTTGCCTGTATCTGCGCCTTTTACTAATGTTTTCATTTGTTTACTATGCATCCCCTCCGCCACAATTCAACCTCGACCTTTCTGGCGGGTCGGGTTGTGACTCTCTTCTCTTTGTCTGTCTCCTCCCCTTCTTCAGAGCTTCAAGCCTGGGCGGTTCGCATTTGAATAAAACCCCGTAATCCCCCCACTGACTCCTGTCTAAAGTAGGGAAACTACTTCTTCATACGTGGTGTGGTACAAACTTGCGTAGTACCACTTCTCATAATATTCGACCGGATCGAAACTCTTCTCATTGATACATGCAATGGCGTGCTTGCACGGAAGTCCCATGCTCTGGAAGAAGCCACATGTGCAGGTTCTCTTCGTCAGGTCAACAACATCCTGAGGAAAAGAGATGACAATAGCACACAAGGATTGTATCAGTAGTCGTGTCTTTGGCAAGACGACTGTATGAATAGTCGTGTTGTGCAATAGTCGATTGTTTGAATAGTCGTGTCGTCGAGATACATGACTATATCCGTAGTCGTGTCTCTCAATGACACGACTTTTTCGGGAGGACGGTTTTATCCGAGACAATTGCGGTACCACATGGTATAAAGATGTCACTTCAAACTGCCATAATGATTGCGGTTGCACTCTGACTGTTCCACCACTCTTATTCCTTATTTCGTTGATATGATTTTGTGCATACTTTCTTAACAGTGTCGTTAGCCCTTCTGCTTCCATGCGGCGTCTCTCGAAATGGGAGGTTGTGGTCGCACAGGTTTGCTCGATCAAACGAGTTATTAGCCAAAACCTAGCCTTCCAAAGCATATTATTAAAACTTTCGGATCTGCTTGAAGTGATAGTGCCATATTTTTTATCCGAATATTCCACGTTCGCCCAATTTCTTTTATTTATCTTCTGAACATATTTCCAGGCCTCCTCATTGTGTTCCTTCATCTTCTGCATGATTTCATCGAATCTCCTGAAGTATTTTGCAGCTCGGAATAGCAGGTCCTTCAGGTACTTATCATTCCAATGATGAAGCATATTAGCGGCCATATGCCTCAGGCAAAACCCATGGTGAGCCTAAGGAAAGACATCAGCAACCACTCTCAGAAGTCCCTTATGTCTGTCCGAGATAATTGTATCCAGAGAGGCCGGGAGGGGGTCCATAAATAGGGTGGCTTTCAGTAGGCCAAGGAACCACTTCCTGGAAGTCAGAAATAAGAGTGAAAGCATATTAAAGAAAGAAGAGAAAGGTTGTAGACAGTCGTGTATGAAACAACACGACTGTATGAGTAGTCGTGTGCAGTCTTCTTTGCATACGTACCATGTATTTATGGTCTCTTTATCGACAACTGCATATGCAAGACACATTAATTGTTGATTCCCGTCGAGTGCTGTTGCAACCAATAAAACTCCAGGGTACTTTCCTTTTAGGAATGTCATCAACAGTGAGCAGCGGCCTCAGTGATCTTCGGAATGCTCTTGCGACCGGACCTAACATCCAAAAGACACGTCTGAAGTCGTATCTGACTACCTCAATTTCAATTTCAGGTATATCAGAAGATTTTTCTATCACCACATGTGTACCTAGATTAGACCGCTCTAATTTCTTTCCGTAATGTGGCAAAATCCGATATACGTCTTTCGGGTTGCCATCGATCAATCAAATCAATTCCTCTTTCGCCCTCCATACCCTTTTATAGTTGACTTTTATGCCCCAATGTTTCTAAATATACTATTACATATTAGCCGTTTTTATGGAGTTTGAATCCTTGTGGAGGCCATGACACTTCCGTGCAATCCATAGGTGTGAGGCCAATGGATGATCTTTAGAACTTATCAAAGTGGCGCATGTATGCCTTCCTTCCCTCCTTGTCACAGTGACTCCGTCAAGTAGATTCGAAGCCCGTATGTACAAGGCAAGTTGTGCCTCATACTTCGTATGTATCCTATTATAATCGACTATAATAGTACACGACTTGCATGTATCTGCGCCTTAGAAGTCTTACCTCGCAGCTTCAAATGAATAATCTTCATTTCTTCCTCCTTCAACTGCTCATGCAGGTGTCTTATTACCTGGGTTGGATGGCCTCTCCGGCGGTGTCTTACTGGCTGGCCTTACTTCTGCCTCTGGTATCCTCTTCTCCGCCTTATTTGTACTGGAATTCATTTTCTTATTGAGAGTGGAAGTCTCCATGTTCTTGCCAGTAGAAGTCCACTCCACGTACAAGTGGAGTGGTCCATTTGTGCCTTGGTTGCCCTTGTGAAGGAGAAATATTGACTCCACGTCTTTATCATCTTCAAGGAGGTATGGGGATTCAGAATCAACACGATATGACACATATAATGTACCAGCTGCAGACTTCAGCGATAATCTTTCTTCCACTTGCTGCAACAGTTTCAAGTACTTTACTCGTGTATCTACAGGCATGAGCTTCCGTTTTCTGCCCACGTACGCATCAAAATTTGTAAAAACTCCATCGTAGTGTAAGCACACAGGTATCTTCTCCATCAGTACTTGCCATTAAAATACCGAAATAAGTCAGAAAACCGTAAGACGCGATATATTGAAAACCGTATGAGTGAAAAGCATTGTCTATGAGTCGTGTTGCATAAAACACGACTATTGTTACAGTCGTGTTGTCGAAGACACGATATTATAAATAGTTGAAAACTTAGCAAGTTTTTAACTTTCTTCTCTGCTAAGTTTTTAACTTTCTTCTCTGGAACCAACTTTCATTATAAAAATCGTAGTATTTAAACTTGACGTACCGTTTTTTGATGTACGATGCATCCGTTGAAGTTGTTTTTGCGTTCCCGGTCTTTTCCGCTTTT
Source organism: Houttuynia cordata (assembly GCA_039654745.1). Taxonomy (NCBI): domain Eukaryota; kingdom Viridiplantae; phylum Streptophyta; class Magnoliopsida; order Piperales; family Saururaceae; genus Houttuynia; species Houttuynia cordata. The sequence goes on from CM077506.1 coordinate 29,656,496, forward strand.
TGGTGCAAAGATGACCTTTCCCAAGTTCGACGGCGCCGGCACCGGTGATGATATGGGCGAAAATGCCAGACGGAACGCTCCACCTTCTTCTCCGACTAAACGTTCCTCAGATTCCGGGTAATATGGAAAAACATAGAGTAATGGTTTATACCTCTTCCTGGGGGTATTTTGGGTACTTTTAGGGTTATATGGAAGAAATTAAGAGATTGTGAATCATATGCCAAAAGGATAATTGGCGTCAGGTAATATGGAAAGAACTCGTTATACACATTCAGTGTACAGTAATTGAGACAAATTAGTCAATGTAAAGTCTAGAAAAGCTAATAATGAGGATTGACGATTAGAAAGGAAGTTATCCGAAAAGGATAAAAGCCTTTCAAAATTAGGTGTGTGATTGAGCCTTTTCTTATGCCTCGACCCCGTTTATGTAAAGTTTGATTAGAAGCGCCTCTTGTTTGTACTTGGATGATGACGTGGGGCAGTAGTGTACCAAGCTTTTTACACGTCTTTGACTCTTTCCTGTATGATGCATCTCCCTCAGGGAATGAATGAAGCAGAAAAAAAAAGTTGCGTGGAAGCTGGCCTCGATCCCGCTAGTGTAAAGATGCAACCTATTGCTAGAGTGGTCAACACTTTTCTTGCCGAACTGTGGCTCGATTTACAGCTTTGAATTTTTTTCATATTTTAGTCTTGTCTATGTATAGTGTAGGAATAAAAAGGCTCGTTTTCTCCCTCTTGTTTTAGATTGATTCTTTGAAGCACCTTTGAAAACCTATAAAGAATTTGACTTGAAGAGTTTTATTTGTGAGGAAGTGTGCTTGTAAGATAGTAACTTGTAATTACCCTTAAATAAATTCGTGCATAATTTGGGAAGGCTAATATCGCGCCATGCCGCCATCGGCACGCATTCTATTCCCGGGCTCCAAGTGTCTGTCGTATAACATGCATTGCTATAGGATGCCAATTCAACAAGGAGCTTATACTTCCACAAAACTGGGCTTTCTGATCTCATTTATAGTACCAAAACTTTGGCATATATAACCACATTTTTCAGATAGACGAATCCATGTGAAAAAGTACTCCGTAGAATCTAACTGCGCAGTGAACTCAGCCTGTTCTTTCTTTAAAGAGGTCGCTCGCAGATCGTAAAACGGCAGAAGGGTAGTACTTCAGAGTTGGAAATTGCAACCATGGATAAATAAAGATGAGAGAGTAAGAGAGAGCCACACTTCCATCACATGCATTTCAATATGACTGAAATGGCCAACAAGATAACATATACAAAGTTGCACCAAACGGAAGAAAACAAATAGACGGAAACAAAAATTGTCCAATAAAGAGCGTTTGAAAAACTATATGAGGAGACAAAACACTATTATGGCCGGGACAGAGATGCGGAGGTTCTGGGAAAGAGCAAAAGAATCGAAGATTATCACAGGCAAAACAGTTCCATTGATGGTTAGCTACTCCGCCGTCTCCTCCTGGTTGCAAACTCTTCTCCATGTCTCATTATCCAAAATCTCTCTATCTCCTCCGGCTTTCTCCCTGGTATCCTCCCGGCTATCAGATTCCACCTGAAAAAAAATTGTCCTGTATCAATTTTCATTTTCTGTTCTTTTGGGTCCTGCTAATCTACTTCACCTCTCAAGATAAAAGCGTTCATGCAGCTTGAAAAAGGTGGTCGGCGTAATATATATACACAGCCCAAAGCATCAAACACCAATCATACTTAACTAGTCCTATCAATTGTAATTAGCATTTTCTTAACATTTAACAGCTCTTTAATGTATATTAGGACTTGGGATGGTCTAAGATACAGAGATCTGGAAAAAAAATTCCAATCTCGGGCGAACGATTTCAGTTTTTCCTTCTTTTCCACTAGAGGTGAACTATTGGAATACACTATGGAGTATGGACCTTTCATTCATTGAGAGATTATTGGAACGGTTCCACAAGACACGTGGTTCATAGATCCGTTGGATGTTTAACACGTATTTCTGCGTGTTAAGTGTCAAGATCTGATAATCCAGTCACTTTACCCGTACTAGTGTATGTGTCAAAAACTCCAGAGTGGTAGAACCTTTCCACTGTATATTTTCTCCCTTTCATTAAAAACATTAAACACATGAAGGAGAGAAGCATTTTTCCTAACCTTTCTCGAGAGGAAATTCTTACAGAAAGCAATTTGAAACAAAGGGTTTTACATTCTCAATCATGCCCATAATAACTGACTGGGTGTTGGCGGAATGACAAGGACACGTTTTATGAAGTCGAGGTCTTGAAAGCTAACCCCACTCCATTGGTCATCCACCTTGGATATATACTAATTTATCTAGTGCATATACTGTAATCAGCATTCAATTAAAATGATCATTATAATTAGTGATCACTATCACGTTCAAACTTGAATTTCATTAAACACGATTATCTAATTTATATTAGGACTTAGTGGTCTAAGACACAGGTTTGGAAAGAGAATAATGTTCTTGCATGAAAAAACTTTTCAATGTTTTTTTATAAAGGTGAATTATTGCAGGAACTATACATTTGAGAGTGCTTAATAGTTAAATTATTAAGGGAAAAGTTTAAACGATATCACAAGGAATTCACTTATCTATTGATTATTGATTTGACACACTCACCTACCTACCTACCTACTTATTTGATATTTACTCGATCGGAATCTAATGATCCAAAAGACTAACAACCGGGTTAAAATGTTCTCGATTATTAACTAACTAGGTAAACTTTAGTTCTGCACAAAAAAGAAGAAAATGCATTTTTCTCCGGCTTTATTTTTACGGCCACCTCAGTCCCTCACGGAAATGCTGTAGGCCACATTTGATTTTGAGGTTGGCCGTGATAAAAAGGAGGGAGGAATAGCACTACTCACTGTCAGGTTTGCTCGCGCGGATGCTTTCTGCAACCATCTATTCGCGACAGATAAGGTAGAACTACTCGTTCTAACTGTTCAGTTGACCACGTGACATGGAGAGAAGAATGGTAGACATTCCAAACTAAACAATTGGAAGAACTTGGAGGCATCATATTACAATCTCAAAGTGGCTTTAAGATGATGCTTACTTATCTCCTACTAGCTTATACATTCTGTAGATCATGTCTTCCTCTTGCTCTGTCATGTTGATGAACTCCCACTCAATGCTGCTCACTTCTGTAAGCATGTATACAAAACATGGCAACGTTGAAGCTAGCATCTCAATTTGATGAGAAGAGTTGGAGAAAGCTGCTTAAATGAGAATGTAGAGGGAAACTTCATAGTAAAATAACAAAAAACCAACCTTCTGACTCGTAGGTTACAACCTTGGCCTGCTTCTTGCGGCGTTTATCCATGCAATCTGGAGGAGATATAGCAGGAGACGGTGAACAAGACGAGTGAAGTGAAGTTGTAGAAAAGGAGCATTTGCATAGAGGGCGTTCTAAAATTGTCAACTGTGGGCACATACATATAAAGCAAAGAATGGAGGTGGAGAGGATGGAACGACAGCTGCTACCGAACAAACAACATTATGAAATGAGCTTTCCAAAAGGGACAACTGGGTTGACCAGTAGATATCTCGTTGAGAGGCATATTAGTTATTCTATATTGTATGTATGTATTGATCACAGTGCATTTACTGCGACATGAGTAGTCTGGCCATGGACTGGTCTTTCCTAACTATTCACAGTACAAAGCACCAGATAGTGCACCAAATGCTATAAATCTCTTTCGAGATTTTGTTGTACGAGAAGAAAGGACGCTGATAGCCGAAGGACCGTCCTGTAATCAGGTCTGTGTGGTGAGCCGAGTTTTAAATTCCATACTCAGTTTGGGTTGCTGGCCTTTTTGACTCTTCTTTTTTCGTCGTAGACTCCAACCAGTGGCCAACGAACGCTCTAGCGGCAGTGGCTGGCTGGATTGGTGGTTGCTGACTAATTGATATATAAAGGGTAATGAACGAGTAGTAATACCTACGTTAGGTCACACACAATTTCATCCAATTTCTAAGGGAAAGTCAATGATGTGACATTATCTTTTAACTTTTTAGGCTTGCCACGTTAGCCCGTGGGTAATATAGGAGAAGTGTTACCAACTATCACCCTGAAATTTTCATATTATCCATAATATCCACATTCTATCATTTTCAAGACCCAAAATATGTGCTTGCCCATGGACATGCATGTGTGTCAAGATCGTGCAACCTACTCCCTCCGTTCCAAAATACTATGTATATTTGAAAATATTATTATTCTAAAATATTGTATACATTTTACCAAATCACGTGACTTCCTTTTTCTAATTGGAGGAGACTTGGAACAATTGATTAGAACTTTGTTCATGAACAATCATACGAGTTTGACGGGATACAAGGGAGAAAAAGTAATGTGAATTCCTTGTAGGTTTCATGGTCCAATAAAAATAGAATTTTTCTTAAATGTACACAGTATTTTGGAACCAAGGGAGTATGTAATATAGGGACAATAGGTTTGCATAATATGCACCTCCCTGTAAATTATGTGCAATGTTAGATTGATTTTTTTTGTACACGATAAGCTCCGTGTATATTTCAAAGGGGTGCGGTGGCTCAAATGTGTCTTCCTTTGTTGGGTCATTGCGAGCCTTGTGATCAAGATCCAATGGTCCACATTAACAAGAACCTGCTTGCCCCTGTATCAATGCTCATTCTCTGATCGTTTCATAGTTCATACAAAATGCAAGGGAGGAGCAAGCACCACCTAGTTACAAAACTTCATTGCAAATGTGTTGTAGATTATACTCCATCCGGTCACTTTTAATTGAGATAATTAACAAAAATAGTGTACCAAAGGTAGATGATACTGTTCCTTAAATATCTTTTGGCCGGATGGTCGGAGATGGCACTACAACAAATCAGGGCTTTTGCGACAGATTTTTTTGCAACAAAACCATTTTGTCGCAATAGATACTCATTGGCGACAAATTTAAGAATTGTCGCAAATAGCTTAGCATTTTGCGACGAAAAAATAAGTAGTCGTAAAAATAAGTACTATTGGCGACCAATGGGAAATTTGGTTGCTAAAAATAGTGCATATTTGCGACGAACAAGCATTTAGTCGCAAAAGTTAATACTATTTGCGACAACCTATATAGTTGTCGCACATAATAAATAGTTTTTGTCGCAAAAGCAATATATTTTACTTTTTATAAATAAAAGTATTATTTTTTATATAATTATAAATAAAAATACTTACAAATATATAAATTTTTCCATTATCATTATTTGCAACAAACAGATAGTTTTGGCAAAAGATTGTCCTCTTATATTTTTTTTATAAAATGGGAAGAAATGATATATAAGTAGTTACAGAAAACGGCTAAGTACATCTCAACAAAGTATTTTTTAGTGAAAATATTATTTTTGAAAAAATCTAAATAAATTTGTATTTAAACTCAATAAAGTACCTAAAATATTAATTATTAAATTTAAAAATATACTTGCATAATTTATTATATATTTTTATGTCATTAAATAGATTTATTGCCAACTATGAGTTGTGTTGATGCCTTAATTACATAACATTAATGATAGAAAGTTGCATGAGAGGAACACGACGTGATGGTTGTGGTGTATGTTTGAAATATTAATATAATTTTGTTTGAGAGGAGTTCACAGTGTAGCATGGTAAAGAAGAGGACGAAGGTGGATAGTCTAATGGTCAATTATCAACGGTGCCCATTTATGGGACTAAGTTAGTTGCATGACATTAAATGCAAAGAATGCTTTCCATGCATTATATATTATTAGTATGAGTGCGCAAGCATTGTAAGAGAGAGGAAGAGGCGAGATGAAAGAGATTGACAATGACATGTAGTACACATATGGGTATAGTATACTCGATACACGAACGTGGTGGTGTTGCATATTTTTGAACTTCTATGCTTAGTTAATATTCGACCGTGTATGAATGCAAGAACATTTACAATTATATAATAGACATTAAAAGTCTATGTATGATATATGTTTTAACATAGGTAACATGCTAGTCATATATATTAATTACAACATTTAACTTATAATTTTAATTTACTACGTATGTACTAAATGTGCCATTAAATAGGATTGACCCCTTTCTAACATTAAACATGCATGAGATTGCATGCAATTCTACGAAATGCACAAATTTTGCGCTAAATATGGTTAGAAAATATTTGTCAACCATAATAGAAAAGTCTTTATCTAAAACCAACAGATGTACCAAATGAAAAAGAAAGTTGCATGCCACTAGCGCGTAGGTGCATGTGGGCCATAGTACAGGTAGAGCACTTGATGCCTATCACACAGGTAGCAAGCCATACTCATGCACATGAGCCGCGATACATACTTATCTTAACTCCAAGAAAAAAACTTTATTCCCATTGATATCAGCCCGGCTCACGTTTGTTGGCTTGAGTGTGAGCGCTCTGGACCGTCGGATTCCGATTAAGCTTCACCCATTATTAGAGTGGGTAGGTAGCATGGAATTCCATATATCGCCGATATATCGATATCGGGTCTCACCCGATAAAACGAGACGATCAAATCTCGGTTTTTTCCATTTTTTTCAAATATCGCCGATATATATCGCTATTTTTAAAAAAAATATATTTTTGAAAAAAAAATTAGAATTTTTTTTAAAAAAAGGGAAAAAAAGTAACTTTTTTATTTGTTTCCCATCCTAATATGCATATTTTAAAATCTATGCTTTGTCTAAATTAGTATAACTCATTTTAGAAGTTAGATTGTAAAAATATATAGTAAAAACTAGTTTTTTACCACCGATATTTTTTTACAAATATCTCTGATATTTTATCTCTTAAGCCAACCTATACGATACCGATATCCGATACAGAATTCCTTGGCAGGCATAGGTGAAACGTGAAACACGACCAGGTCACTCGAGCGCGGTCGGATTTACTCCGGCGGCTTATATTGTTCATCTCAGTCTCATTCCGATGCCTGTAAGAACCGGAAGCATATTAACTTTTCCCTCTTTTAATTTTGCCGCAGCCCTTGTTGCTCGAAATTCCGTCCTCCATTATTTCCCCAAATCCTCTGGCTGGCGATTCGGTTTGGGTTGATTGGGGGATGGGCAACCGGTGGCGAGATGGCTGTTCCGTGGATGAGGAAGGGCCCTGGCAATCGTTGTGGCCGATCCGAGTTGTTGAGGGGGACGCTCCTCCAGCAGCAGCTAGCTTATCCAAATCCCCTTCCCCCACCTCCCTCCCTTCTTGCCCCAAGAACACCAAGCTCACCATTTTGTTCTTCTTGGTTTTTTGGCAGGCTACGTTTCAGCCGGGGTCCTCCTCGTCGACTTTGCTGCTTGTGTTCGCCGTGCCCTTCTGCGTCTCCCCTGAGGACTTCCTCCTTTTCTGCGATTCTTATAGTGATCGGCGCTCCCTCCTCTGGTTCATTAGGTGCGTTATTTGATCTCTTTTTAGCTGATTCAACTGGTTTTTTGTTGTTAAAGATTGTGTTTTTTGTTGAAAGTATGGCTTTGTTTTTGTAGTTCACTTATGTTTTAAGGCTGTCAACGGCTAAGAGATGGTAACCAATATTCGTAAGTAATCATTGTCAACACGTGCACTTTCAACTAGTAACTTGTAAAAAGGCTTGCAAGGCACGGCCCCAAAGCGTATAGCCCACGAGCAAGGTGTTAGATGACCAAGTTTTTAAAAAATTTGAGCTCTTAGGAAATAGAAATTTTTATTTATTTATTACATATTCTAATATCTTCTCTCGTGTGTAAGCGTCTACAAAGCGTGGCATGTGGAACATAATTGGGATTAAATATTTCAAGCGAGACTAGAACCCATGACCTTCTATAGCCTGGAGCTCTGATACCATGTTAGATAACCAAGTTTTTCAAAAGCTCGAGCGGTTAGAAAACGAAAATTTTTATTCACTTATTACATATTCTAGCGTAAGGTGCATATAAATGGCCTATACGCTATTTGTTTCTCTCTACTCAATGGACAAGGTCACGAGAGACGACTCAATGCTGGGTGGGCGTGGGATCTGATGACATTGACCCGGAGCACGTTGGTTTGTTCGGTTGGTTGGGTTGGCCAGTCAATGATGTTGGTCGGTTCAATGGCTTGGCTTGGCTTGGCTTGGCACATCCAGATGGCGATCTTTGTACAGATAGTAATTACCAATTAATGAGGATTGGCTTCGGCCCATGCAAAGATGGTGCACTTTGCCGTATGGTCAATTAGGCCATTAGCTTTTACACTGTTAGAACATCTAGGCTTACTTCTAAGAGACTGGCTCGTCATTGCAGATCCTGAGGGAGGTGTTTGGGAAGGGTATAATCTGGAGCTCGAGGAGGCCAGAGGGGGGGAGGTGGGTTGGTCGGAATCGCTGGCTTTCCGTTTGGTTCCTCTTTCGGCGGAAGGACCTTCCGATTCCGAATTAGGGATTTTGGTCTGATTTGGCGGAGGGGCAGTGGGTAAGGAAGGAGGGGATTGGGCCTACTGTGAATGAGAGATTTTTGGTGGGGAGTTGGGCTGGTGTGGACTCTTTAGAGGAGTGGGAGATGTTCCTGTGGCGGGCCTTGCGTCTTGGGGGGACAGTTGGGTAGGTAATCTTTCTGGGCTTGGGCCCGACAGGGGTGAGAGGTGGGCTGTGGGGGGGGGGGGGGGGGGGACGGTGACCAAAGGCTGTGGCCAGGATAGGATCTGCCTGACTTATTCAAAATCACAATTAGTGTGCTTACCACTTCGTAGGATATTCTCAATCTCGTGATCGGACTGTAGCACTTGGGCCGTCAAGTCTTCCAGAGAGTGCGATGAGTTCTAAATAAGGGGCAGTGGGGCCAACCTGAAACGAGCCAATAATGAATAGCGGGGAAGAGCACACTGGAAGTTGCTAGCTGTCAAAGCCTCAAAAGCTGGTGTCTTAGCATCAGGTTTTAAAAATTGGATCGGTCATCAACCCAAAATTTTACGGAGTAAGTCCAATCGGGTTCAACCGGAGGTCAACTTAGATTGACCGGTTGCTGATGTCATCGATATAAAAAAATGGAAACCCCCTCCTTCCCAAAATTTTATCTGATATAAAAATTTTGCATAGTCTAATGTTACATGTGTAGTAATTTAATGAACAAAATAATCACATTATAAAAAGTAAAATTTTTAAATAAAAAAAATATTTTTTTTTGAGATATAAAAGGAAAAAAAATATGTGGCGTGAGATTCTACTAAGATTGATGTCAAAAGAAAATAAAAGGATATTGTAGAGAAAAAGATAAGGAAGAAGCTATTGAAAAGAGCTTAAACCCGACCCAAACCCAAGGATCATAGTTTTAAAAATCAGATCAACCCGGTCAACGGAGTGGATTAAACTGGGTTGAGTTGGTCAATCGACCCGGCCAACCCGGCTCAAAAAACCGACTGGCTCTGGAGGAACCGGGTCGAACCGAACGAGCCAGTCCGGTTTTTAAAACACTTCTCAGCACTTGTGTCATTCTTTTCCCGATAGGAGCTTTGGGGCGTTAGTGCCCATCTAAGGTCAGCTTTTCTGTAATGGAGTCTGAAAGGATCCGATCTGGCCGGTCCACGTGAACAGCCTTCGCAGCTAGGGTTTTCCTCGCCCGCAGAATGACCGTCAATACTGGCCCGAGGCCATAGTGCACTGTGCACCCCCAGCGGGCTGTTTTCCGACGACTTGGATTCCGCAAGCAGCTTTGAGGTTTCTCCCTCTCTGCGGAATGGGAGAGGAAGTATGGACCGGAGATCCCTCAAGTCATAACAATGTTAGAGACAACTACATGTTGCCCATGTTCTCACTTCTCTTGAATTCACAAAAAAAAAATCACTCTTCTCTCCAGTTTCTCTTCTCGATCGTTTCTCACCCACGGACTCTAGATATGACATAAACGAAGAATTGAGTCGCTCAGGAAAACAAGTTGTTCCTGACTTCATCATCTAATTAAATCCAGGATGTTGGACCCAATATGACTCCAAATAGACGCGTAGACCCACATGTGAGATGGGGACTCATCACCACCATGGTCTGATTCCATGTTATGGAGTTGAAAAAAAAGTAGTCGGATATACGTGGTCTGATTACATGCATGGAGTTCCAAGTAGTTAATTATAAGGGGGGGCCTCATCACTATCAAGATTTGTGGAATGGGTACCAATTGGCATGGTGCTAGGAGAGGTCGCAAGTTCGAACCTGGCTCGGATTGTGGCACCTTCGGGGATAGGCGGGATTCACAATCTGACTTGTGGATCCATTCCATGTGCCCAACTTGGCCATTGCTTAATTTATCGGTAGTTCAAAGCTACTTAATGAGCCGAGCGAAGGGGCCCAGAATTGGATGAATATTTGTGGGCTTCCTGCCCATGGAAGTTGGGACCCTCGCTGAAGTATGGAACCAACTTTGTCGTGAAGCTTTAGCAAATAGACAAACTAATGAAGCTGCCACATCCATTGTAAACCCCAACGCTACCGACGTGCTTGGGTATTTGAGACAAAAATGATCCAATTCTTTACTCCCTACGTCCAACGAAGCCTGTTGTGCATTTGAACCCTCGCCTCAAAGTTAGCCATCTAATGCTATATATATCCGTGTTTTTGAAATGCTATAACAGACTTCATTGAACCTCCACACAATTGTGGGCCAAAAAAGGGGAGAAGGTTAAAAGTGGGGATGGAAGAAAATTAATTGGCAGCATATATTACTTGGCATGCAGTACCAGTAATTAATCTCCAACTAGAGTCCCTACTGCTAGTGATTAAACTCCTAGTAGAATATGCTAGTTTAGAACGGATCTTGCCAGGAAATCTGCGAAAGCTTCAGATTTTGCATGTAACTTAAGCTGTACTTTTGTACTCGCCAACAAAGCTGTACGTTTGTACTCGACGTTCAATGAAGGCCTTTTTTCAGGCCATCAAATTGTTTAATTTTTTGAACAAAAAATATACGAAGCCATGCCGTGCGCACCAATCTCCAAGCCAATATATGGACTTCTTCTATTGAATCGTTCTGCAATAGGCCCACTGGCCCATATGTCGAGTTGTTCGATGAGGAGGAGATACCACGTGCAGACCAGACCCTTTAGTTCCGAATCTTTGCTTTAGCAAAGTTAGCCACTGAGCCACATACAGCTAATCACTATGGTGTCGTAATTGGCTAATGCCATGTCCACCAACGTCACCTGAATCCCTCCTTTAAACGTCAGTTTAGACGTCATCAAACTCTACCTCACTCAAGGCTCTACCTTTTTTTTCCGCTGTCAGCATGCACGATAACTCGTAATATTTGTCGATAATTTTAGAGCATTTGACCTAGCGAAGTTTCAAAAAAATAAAAAGGTTAATGGCGCTAACGTGCTTGTTGAAGCTACGCTTATGCATTCCGCATGAAGATACAAACATTTTAGCTGGTAAGTCAATTCTTAATACGTTTGAATGTCTTTCATTGTTGTAAACATAAACAAGTGCAGAGTGATTGTTTTCGGTTGACAATCATCGACAACAAAATCAAATTTTTATTTAGTATCATTACTTGACTATCAACATTGCCAGCTATCCAAAAGGAAAATGATATTTCTACACCATTTTCCCTACAACACTGATATAGCGTATGTATGTGAGTGGGTAAAATGGTTTAGGGACATCAAATTGGCATTGGTATCCCTACATCAGTTAACCCACTCATTTATGTCAGTGCTGTCGAAAAAATGGTGTAGAAATATCATTTTCCTTTTGGGGCAGTGATATCCCTACATCACTTCAGTGAATAGGTAAACTGATTTTGATGTCCCTACACTTAGTATTAAGGTTCACTCTTGCTCTTGTACACCTTCGAGGCCAATAATAATTACTACCTCAATGAAATATGTCTGCATTTGAAATGGATGATATTTATCAAACTTTAAGGCCCATACAAAAAAACAAAAATTACCCCCACCCTCTTCCTTGTTTTTAGTCATGGAGGAGCAAAGTCTTCCATCAAATGATGGAACCGGTTTTTTACAAATATAGAATTCATTGAAGAGCAAAGCCCAAAGGAGGGTGAAACAATAGAAGAGTAACCTTCCATCAAACCCAAGGGCCAAAGCTGATTTCATAGAAGAGAAATAGGAAAAAGACAAAACCAAAACCAATGGAACCAATCAACCAAGTATAGGCCCCTAAAACATGATCTTAAAAATTGTCCTCCCTCTATGACCTCTGTTCTTTTTCTTCTTCTTCTTAGAGCTATTTCTGGGTTGTTGCATAAAACTTCCGAGCATTGAATCAAAATCATCCTCTTCTTGGAGATCAAAATCGTCCTCAGAGTTGGTTGTGGGCGGCTCTTCAGTGGCAGGGCCCGACTCTCAAAGATTTGCTGTCTACCCACAATGTGCTCAACCCCGCAGCTAAAACTCAACGGATTTAAGAATCAAATGTCTGGCGTGGGTTGGTTAGGTTGGTCATTATTATTATGTGATTACTGAATGATACAGCCTCGTAGAATAAGGCTTTGACTTTCATCACGCATATACACTAACATTTTTTTTTTGCTATTGTGCATTTACACTAACATGCTGTTTTGTTTAATTAATGACGTGTAGAAGGCATGATTTCTCATGGATATCGGTTAGACAAGTCCAAGACACCCAAACCGTCGCTGGTTTTGCCACAACAAAGAATGCCATAATTCTGTGGAATCTGGAAACTGTCAACTTGACATATTAAAATGTGTAAGGTGCCAAACAAAGACATGTAAAATTGAAGATAATCCAAGCATTCAACAGTACATTGTACTCATCTATTACGAAATTTCCATGAACCCTGTCCCACTTGCCATATTAAGTAGTAAGTTGCACTCATCAATCGTAGTCCAAAGCAATCGTTAGTGTAACCATTATTTTTAAAAATGATCTAATCCGCGGTTACCAACACACGTGGGGCTCTGTTCCTCACTCAGCTCTATTATAATCGTCTGATTTGAAGAAAAAAATTGTTCCATTTTTAATAGTGCGATTTGGCTCAATTTAAGTGGCTAGATCTCTTAAAAAGGGACTGATAACTGATAAGCTCTTACACATTCTGGAGGAACTACGAAGAATGTGAGATAGGCTTTTCACTAGAAGAATGGTACCGTTTGGACTCTCCACTTATGGGCCCCATTCTCTAGCAAAAAACACCAATTTTCTAAATCGGACTGTTAAAATGGGATGGTGGAGTAATTAAGTATTGTCCGTGAGAACGCAAATGACCATCTTGGTCGGTTTGGAGTATATGTACGGTTCCATACATGTGCACCATAGACTGCATAATACTGGAACTAATTTTCAGATGGCCAAAATTTCTCAGATGAATATATTAAACTTGATCCATACAAAACAAATAAGTTTGTTCTTGATGGAAGAGAGCACACTAACATGTAGATTTTAAATTGAAATCTTTAAAGCTGATCGGATAAGAAAATAAATGCCTCAGAGCAACTGGGCAAACACCAAAAGAATGCTTCTTTAATTTATGCTCTGTTTAGGGTAATATGGAAGAGTCTTCCATTCTTATCGATATGCTACAATAATAATCGATATTTTCCACACGAATATCCCCTTCTTCTTTCCAGACAATGGCCGTGTCACACCTTCACAAAGAATTCATTATGGCTCGGACTCCGGCACTTTTCCTTGTTTGATACACTACTGGAACAAACGAGGTGGCTTCGTCTCTATCATTTTCCGGCTAGCTGATCGAGATTCGATCGAGGTTCGTGCAATGAGAATCTTCCACGAAAAACATGTAAAGACACCCATTTCCGGCCAAAACAATCTGAGGGACCCTGTAGTCTCCACCCAACTCCTAACCGTGGGTAAGAAGATCCAATGGCAGTTGCAGCCCCCGACTACAAGACATAACTTCGCCAGTGACTTCAGTTAGACAGTGGATAGCCACCCCATACATAACTATGCAGTAAAGTACAAGTAGACGTCAGTGGCTGAGTCTCCACACGGGTTTCTGCGAAGTCACCGGCCATGGAAACCCCTCTGCGATCATTAATTTCCCATGTAAACACAATCCTGCATCAAATGAGAACCTTCCCCGAAAAACATGTAAAGACAACAATCTGCCCTCGTAATCTCCATCGTAGCTCCTAAAAGTTGTGTCTGAAAATTGAATGGCAGTTGTAGGCCCTGACGATAAGTCACTGAGAAACATGCTCGTAAGTGACTTCAGCTACACCATGCAGTACGTAGTAGGCAGTGGCTGAGCTCCACGCGGGCTACTGCGATGTCACCGGCCATGGCAACTTGTCTGCAATCATTTTCCATGTAAACACAATCCTGCATGATACAGACCCACTATGAATGCCATATGTCAGCTTGCTTTTTACTCGTCACTTGGAATGTTCCTCGTTAACATCGGTAAATTGATGTCATACTCGGCCGTATTTCTCTGGCTTTTCCTTTCTCAGCATGCAAGAGTGAAAAAACTGTGGATGAGATGACATAAGCGTTGTAATTTGTACTTGGCAGTAACTCCACTGATAGTTATTTGTCTGACTAACTCTGATTAGACAATTAATTTGACTAATAATAGCTTCTAGATAAGAACGCGTTCTCACTTGGGAGTTCCAAAAGATGGGACGGATCAGCAGCTAAAACTTGAAACATATGGGGCCCTCCTTTGAACGTCGTTGAGCTCGTGCGCCTTTCGCTTATTTTTTTCCTCCAAAGGAACGCGTAATCGGGACAAATGAGGACAAGATGAATAAAGTGCATGGATATGTTTTTTGTGGGATTGATAGCATAAATACGCACATCAATGCCCAACTGCTGAGTACCTCTTCACCGCGCATCTTCACGCCCAGCATGTACGGACTGAATTAGGATAGAGACAAATATCACGTGGATGTGCTGAGTACCTCTTCACATGGGCGTTCTGCTTGCTAATTGTGTATTGAATAATTCTCCATACTATTGGTGCATCGCGGTGCACATACTATGGGTGTTCTAACTGTTAATGGATAACGACTAGAGTGCACGCCTATAGCGTGTGCATCAATTCAAAGATCAACGATTCTTGTCACTTGGGTGCAAATCCTATATGGCATGACGGGTGCACCGAATAATTTCTTACACGCATGTGAGTGTACAGTACTGCTAATCTTACCAATAGTTTTGAGTTATAAAGGTTGACTCGGAGCGTGAAACTAGAAACCCTAATCCCCTATTACTTAGGGGCCGTTTGGGGCGTGAAAAAGCGTTTATATCCGGAGTGGATTTTAGACGTTTACTGTAGCATCCGGATTTTTTCTATATCCAGCTGAAACACTATAGCATCCATATTTTTTTCATATCTAACCAGCCTGAAACACGTCTTGAAGTGTTTCAGCTGGATATAGAATAAATTATTGAGTATAAGCGCCTTACCACATCAGCTTTATGCCAGGGTGTAAGCGAGTGCACAAATCTCTAGCTGTTTAGCATTAAAACAGCTGAGTGCGTGGTGCCGTTGGTCAACCTGTCACATGAGAGTATTGTGCCAGGTACACCTAATAATTTCTCATCCTTGGGTTGGACTCAGGATGATTTGGAGGAAAATGTATGATGTGGCCTACATGTCATCAGCGTGGGTTTAGTCGTGGAGCATTGAAGGAGATTGGCAGCTATAAAATTGCAAAAGAGAAAAGTCAGCAGGAAAAGAAAAAGCTGATAGCTGTAGCCACCAATAGGCATAAAACACCTATCTTAGTATGTATCCACACTGCAAGACGACAAAATGGAGGAGAGCTTCACTAGAGCGTCAGCAGTGGGGGCATGTAATACGTCGTCCTGAGTCTCTTGCCATGGGTCCCGCCACTCCCCGCGGAGAGAGCCAACGCGCAGCAACGCGGAACCTGGTTTGAAGATTCCCAGTCCCCTCTCCTGCGACTTTCCACGCCCACAACTCCCCCATTCGCCAATTTGCCCCCAAAGGACAATGAGTGAGTGAGAGCCAAGCGTAGAATTGGTCAGCAATTGGACTCCAAGGCTGGTCTCGTCCCAGCCCATTGCCCAGATAACTCGTTTTCTTCAGTCAAACTTCCTCCTTCCCCCTTCCACCTCTTCCCCATCTTCCCCCAGTATAAGAGGATGTGCCTTGCCTCTGCACCTCAGCAGGTTCAAACACCTCTCCTGCGCTTCCACCTCCTAATCCTCCTCCTCTTTATCAGTCTTGCATCTGCCATCGTCTGAATTCAGCAGTAAACTCAAGAGATCTGTAGATTCGGATATAACGCACATAGCCCTTCTATAGGTTGTTGGGTTTTTTTTTCCCATAGTTCATCCAGCTGAACTTCTCTACACGTCTTGTGGGTTTGTTTTGTGACTCAGTCGAGGTTGTCCTCTTATGGTTCTAAGCAGACGTCCAAACTTCCCCTGTGCCTTGGGCTTCTTCTTTCATCCTAGCTTCTCTGCTGCTTCTTGTTTTTCCCTCCTCAAACACCAACTACTTCTGTCTTTGCCATCCTGACATGTTTTGACCACCATTACTATGAACTGAGGTGTTCAAAGCTTGTAATCTCTCCCGAGGACGCATTTCTGGATCGGTGAAAAATTAGCTGACTCTAGTCGTCGTGTTCTGACTTCTGAAAGCAATGGAGAACGCCTGCGACTGGGAGAAGAAGCAGCTGATCAAGGAGCTGATACAGGGTCAGGAGTTGACGAAGCAGCTCCAGCTCCAGCTCAAGTCTTCTTCCTCGCTGGAGTCTATGGGGATGCTCGCGCAGAAGATCCTTGCTTCCTTCGGCAAGTCCCTTTCGATGCTTAACTATGGTGACTTAGAAGGCGAGCAGCAGGCCAACGGCCTCAATGGCACCACCGACTCTCCCCTCTCGGCTGTCAGCGGGAGCCCGCTGAGCAACCACTATCAGGAAAGGAGGGAAATGTGTAAAAAGAGGTAGAATCCCAGTTTTAAATTTCTTCTAAGACAAGTCTCTCAGCCATGCAATTAGATATCAGGAGCTGATTTGAGATCTTTTTGATTTGCAGAAAGACACTGCCCAAATGGACGGATAGAGTCCGGGTTTGCTCTAACACAGGCTTGGAGGCGCCTTTGGATGATGGCTATAGCTGGAGGAAATATGGGCAGAAGGACATCCTTGGAGCTCAGCATCCACGGTAATTTGATTCACCGTCTAGTTTCTCATGCATGACGATATATCCATTCATCCAGATTAATCTTTCGAAAATACCAACTTCTCTGCTCAATAGGCCCAACAACTTGGCCTCCTTGCTTGTCAAAAAAACAACTTTGTCTCCTTGCTACGTTGTAGTTGAATTCAGTTAGTATGCAGAAGTAAATGCCCGGGAAGAGTTTGGCACTGGTTCATGCATCTGTGCTTGCTTCGGCCTTTACTAGCTCACAAAGGACGGGAAAGGCTATGGCCCTCACCAAAAGCTACTTTTTGGCAGTGGCTCTTTTCCGTACCTCAATAGAGACATACCCCTGACGGCCCAAACTGCGTCTTAGCCTCTAGCCAGAAAGATACTTTGCATATGTATAATACATCAATATCCATTATGTTCTTTCTTGCATCAATATTGAAGCTGATTGAAGTTATTATTGTACCATAATTCAGAGGCTACTATAGATGCACCCACCGGAATGCCCAGGGCTGCCAAGCCACCAAGCAGGTGCAAAGGTCAGACGAGGACCCGACCATCTTTTATGTCACATACAGGGGCAAGCACACGTGCTTCCAATCAACCCATGCAATCAAGGCCTCAACATCTGCCACGGACCAGCAAGATGACCGGAAGCAGATACTAATCAACTTCCGGACAGGGCTTAAGGTGAAGACCGAGAACACGGACGAGAACCGGACACTGAAGTCTCCTGGCTCATTCTCCTTCCCACCGGCATCGGTGGAATCGGTCAAGGTCGAGGGCCAAATCTTCTCGCCGTCGACAATGGAGAATCCGTTCATCAGCGGGAGCTTCTCTCCGGCTTTCATCTCGCCGGCCACGTCTGAGTCCAACTACTTCTCGATGTCGCCCACTTGCTTCAGGGGAGGGCCGAACTCGGAATCGGACTTAACCGAGATCATCTCGGCGTCCACGTCGGTGACCAACTCTCCGATGTTGGACTTGGATTTCTCCCTGGATTCTGTTCTTGATCCGAATTTCATCTTTGATGACTCTGCTTTCTTCTCTTAATTCAGTTCGGTCATGTATTTGCTGCTTTCTAAGTCTGTCTAAAATTGATCCTGGCCATAAATTTAAATGTGTAGAGAGGTACAGTCAGATGTTAGGCCAAATGAGTTTTTGTAGTTAGTTTTTTTTTTCTCTTTGCCTTCTTGTTGATGTACTTCTCTTTTTCTTCCCCTTTTTAAAGTCAGGATAAGATGATGGAAGCGTAACTTTTCTAGCTTTTTTCCCACTTAAGGTTGGTCTTGGTTTAGTTTGTAATGATGTAGCATGGAATTCAACAATAGAAAGTTATCCTTTCTCAAAGCATCAGTCTTCCTCTTCCTTCTCTTCTTTTTCTTTTCTTTTTTTGATCGAGTTTCTGAGACCTTTTCTCATTCATAGCCTATCGTGAATATGTGACCAGTGATCACGAGGGAAAGGAAAATCTGTATTTAGTAACTAGTAGGAGTATATGCTAAATTTTATCCCGATGTGCAACACATGCTTTATATACAAGCTAAGGCATAGAGCTTGTTGAGCACTGAACAGGATGATTATATTGAGAAATGTGAGCCTTTTGAGCATCGTTACAAGAACAAGTTTTGTGCATAAAACTCAGAGAAATTTCATGGAAAGCGTTGGGCACCATTCCCCTGGCAGCCCTTGGATAAATATCCATATTATTTCCTATGAAAAAACAAAAATCCATGTTGTTGCTTCACCCATAATTCCAATCCAAGGGCTGCCAGGCCCTGGCATATGAGCAACCATCAACAGTAACCCAAGAAAAAAAAGTTGTCGCTTTCTTCTTCTTGGAAAGCAAAGATGGAAGTTGTCTCTTCAGTTGCACACTCTTGACACCTTCGCTGAAACATCTTTCTCCGCCACCCCAATTATTCATGAGATGTTAGGAGGTAGACTTAGCCCCACATATGCTTTCCAAGAAATAACAATCCATGCATTTTTACAAAAAAGAAAAAAGGAGCAACAATCCATACAGTCACACAAGCCTACAGTGAAGTACACGACACGCGTTTTAAATAACAAACAATGTGTTTTAGAAAGTATAAATGGCCGAGGAGAAGTGCTATTCCTCCCGCTTGTTTATCACGGCCAACCTCACATGCTGGTGTGGTGAAAGGAAATGAAATATGGGTCCCATACATTTCCTATGAGTAGCACGTGAGGTGGCCGTGAAAATAAAGCGGGAGAAGAAACAATTTTCATGGTCAAGATATTTGCACAAATCATAGCCGTCGGATAACGTAGACCCACACAATCTGAGGACTTCAAACCTTGCATATGCTCTGAACAGGTTATTTACCATGGTTCAACACAAAATTATCTTTATACTGGTGTGGATTACAGACAGCAAGTTTGCCTCACTTTCGTTGTCAATGTCATGACCACTCTATGCTAAGTGCTAACCCACTTAAGACGTTGCAATGTGTGGTGGACGTGCTAGAGAGAAAATAGGAAGATAAAGTCCTATTAATATCTAGAGATGAGTTTACATGAGATCGTTCAGGTCAATTTTTATTGCCGTTAGATTCCGGTCGGAGGGTGGATATCAAATCAGTGGGTAAGTGAGTGTATCACATCAAGGAGTGAGTGAGATCATTATGGATATTTATAGCCGTCAGATCAAGATCCAATGGCTATGATTCAAAGTGGCCTCATATAAGCAATATGAGAGCGATCTCATTTAAACTTTTCCTTAATATCTATATGCAACATTTTTTGGGTAATTATCAAAATTCAAAATTAGGCGTATAGGAATATCTCATGCTTAGTACTTATCATTCAATGGCCGCAATGTATATCTTCTACTCTCTCTGTCCCATATTAGTTTTGATCCGAATCAGGAAACCATTTTGGTTTTCTAATCCAAACAACTAATACGGAATGGAGGGGTAATTGACATTAGCAAAAAATTTGTAGGGAAGCTGATTGAAGTCTGTTCAAGTGTGAAGTCTAAAGCGGAAATTGATCGACGTTACTTGGTAGAAGGTTCCATGATAGGAATTACACAAGTATAATGACATGCTTTTCTCTGTCTCATTTGTTCACACATAAGCATTTGATCGTCCACACTACGTCATACATTTGAATTTGGACAACCTTGCATCCATTATCCAATCTATCTAGATAATCCGTATGGAGAATCTAGTTTCATTTAGCCGTATCACTCTATTTGTCCTTAGTCACATTCCAGAAGCCAAATATGTGCCATCAGCTTTCTGAATTATTTAGCCTGTCGAATTCCATTCTGACTTCGCCGAAAGCTCTGGCCTCAGTCAAAACGTTCAGTCCGTTCATTCCAGTCCAACATCAAGGTTCAAGAAAATCAACACAAGTTGATGGGGTTAAGTAAGAAGTTTCCCAATATCAAAATGAAAAGTCGGTGCCGATTCGTACTTGTATGGAATGGTCTAAACCCTTGATTGGTCCCCTTTCCCCACTAACGGAAGTGATACAAACAATTGTTTCGTTTTAAATTGCAAACAATTGGGTATTAAGTCATTTGGCTCTGATGATGTAGAATATTGCCTTTCGATGTCAAGAAAACAAAATTCTAGAAGACTGCCTTTTCATAAGCTTTGGGGTGGAATTGGATGTGCGCATCTGTTTTGCCTATATTGTTTCACCTAGATATGTTGTCTGATAAATTTAGACACAAACAAGGAGAAGAGAGTCAGAGACTGGTCGTGTTCATTTGTGCAAACATAGCATAACATCTTATAAATCCGTATAGCTAACTATCCCATATAATCACTAATATGTGTTCAATTAGCTTGGAATAGTTCACTAATATATTTGACAATCCTTTTAAGTTTCAACTGCTCATGAGCAAATAAATTTTATTTTAGAAGTGGTTGAAATAGTTTTAGCCATTTTCGCTTATAATAGATGCAGAGTGATACTTGAGAATCCATATATTAACTATCCTACATAATCACAACTAGTATAAGTTCAATAGCTTAAAATAGTTCATGGATATATTTGACAATCCTCTTAATTGTTCATGAGCAAATAAATTCCATCTTATAGGTGTTGTAAATAGTTCTAGCCAAGTTCGCTTCTACAATTATCAACAATCCTATTCGTGACTGCTTGTCCTCAGAGATGGGCTTGGAAAGGACTTGTGCAACGTCTGTCATTTAGTCTCCCACAAGAGTGTGAAAAGATCCCAACTTGAAGGATAAAAAATGCAAGCGAACAGTTGCTTACTTAACAGAAAGAAAATAAGATTTGTAGACAAAGCAGCTCACAAGACCCATATAAAATGGGCGGCTTCGCTACCATCTTTCCCGTTTAGACTGGACTCTCAGTCTCTTCTTTGAGCTTCGAAGCAGTTTCTGATGTGCCTTCTTTTCTATCCTTTATCTTTCTGAGAGCTTCTCTCAACCCCAACACAATGAACAAATTGGTGAGAGTAAGCAGAGACTCAGCACTTCCATGCAGCCAATCCACATTAGACAAGGAAGTTCCATAGTGTACTTTCGCTGTCCGGTCAAACAAAGAATGGTCTGTAAGACGGATGTTATTTAGGATGCAATGTGCTTAATAAAATGGATGGTTCAAGAAGATTACCATAGATTCCAGCAGGAACTGCTTGGTGGGAGTGTGGCAGCCAAACGAGAAAAAGTTCGGCAGAATAAGAACACGAGTTAGTTACAGACATGAAATGCAGTAGTAAATATAGAGTTGGGAAAAGATCAATGCCAATGTAGGTTTCAATTATAGTTGATAATGTACAAGGAAGTATTGATTGAAAACAAAATAAATTGATGGTTTTACACAACAGTAGAGAAGGTCTGAAATTAGGAATGCTGAAATGTCTGCTAAATCCATGTGAAACCAATACCCCGATCCATATTAAGTGTTCTCTTTGGTTTTTCAAAATGAACTATTTTAGTTTGTTTTGAAAAACTAAATAGGACTCTTTAGGATGGAGGGAGTAGTAAATAACTTACATAATATATACTCCCTCCGTCCTGTTTTAGATGCTGCGTCTGAAAAAAAAGGACAGTCCTTTTTTAGATGCTCCATTTGGTCAATTTAAGTGAATCTGAACCTCTTCTACCCCCTATTAGTTGGGTTTTGCACCATCCAATAAAAGTCATCATTTTTCCAGATGGAGCATCTAGAACAGGATGGAGGGAGTACAACAAAACGGAAGAGATGCATATGTGATGCTCGTAGTAGTTACTAATTACAAACTAAAATGCCATGTTGGCTATATGCATGATTAGAATGCCAATTCCCCAACCCTCAAAATCCTCGTTTGCTTAAGTTGGATTGGCAGTTTTTGGGTTGCACAAGGATCATGCCTCAATGTTTGTGGTTCTCTTGAACAAAGACCAATGAGGAAATTACAGAATAGGTGTAAGCAAGTAAGGAAATTTTGAACAATTAACAAGCTGGCTCAATATAGCTCTTTAATCTTGGTTAACTTCGTTGAGTTGCAAACATTTAAACATCTACTATAGGAAAATTGATTTATGCTAGAAATGTAATTAGAATTTTCTACTAGTCAAATATATAATCTTAGTGTCCATATATACTATAAGTACGAAAATATATTAATACACTATGGGTAGAGAAAGTTTCTGCACTTCTCCAAATGTTGAGAACAAAAGGAGCAAGTGCAAATTTCTACACTAGCTCTTAATGTTGAACCTCCAACCTGTTCGATAGAATCAGTCAAAGAATCTGTTGCATATCTACATAATCTACATTCTATACATTGATGGGCATTTCGCTAATTACTAATTCCAGCTCCAGTAAGGCCCTACATAATATAGTCACAGTCTCCAAAATGGAAAATTAATCAAAGAACATGAGATTATGGTTCCAAAAACCACCCACAAGACAGCAATAAGTTATGAAGCTTCCATTTCGCTATCGTATACAAAGAGCACAAACGAGAAAAGGAACTTCTGTAAAAAGTAAAAACATCGTTCAAAATTCTAATTAATTAACAAGTAACAAGTACGTTAGCTAGTCCTCCACTCAATGGTAGACAATTAAGAATAAAAGATGGTAAAAGGAACTTACTTGTAGCCCCCACAAAAGCCAGCAAGAAGTAGAAGCCGAAAAGAGTTAGCTTGGGAGCAGACTTGGATTTAGTGATGAAGTACAAGAAACCCAGATAAGGGAACAGCGACGCCGCAAAGAGCTGCGATGCTATGCTCTGAGAATCCACTGTAGGTGCCCATGGATCCACTGGCAACAGCCCATAAACAACAGAAGAAGATCTAGATGATGGGGAAGACAACCACTTCCTCAGAAAGATTCTGCTTTCGAAGCAACCAAAATCCGGCTGGCTGCACCATCTGTTTGTCGGAAGAGGAAGATGTCGTCGCGAGGAACTGAAGGAACTGGTGGATATGGGCGGGAAATGACTGGTCAGAGGGGGTTGCAGACAGCTCATCACGGCTTTATAGCTTTCTTGGATTCTGATAAATGGAGCTCCTGCTGCTTATCATGTCTGTCTAGCTTTCTTGGATTCTGATAAATGGAGCTTCTGCTCAGCAGAAGTTGCTTCTGTGTTCTTCTACAAAACTATTTGGGCCCAGGAGCAATGGGCCAACAAGGGAGGCCCATCCTGGGATGAGCTGCCTGAGACAGGGGGGTGGCTAACTACTAATCCAGCATTTGCATCAATAAAATTTTGAAGCTCCATTGAGCAACGAGAAATCAATAAGCACTAACAACTGTTGAGAGCTCTGATATTTCGCAGTACGCCCTTAGCTTTGTTTTTTTAATCTCGAGTGCCGTATTTGCATCGGAAATTAAAAGGGAGGCCATGGAATGTCGTATCGGATATCGGTAAAATATCGGTCGGCCAAAGAGACGAAATATCGGAGATATTGTGTAAAAAAATATCGGTAGTCAAAAACTAGTTTTTACCGTATATTTTCACAATCTAACTTCTAAAATGAGTTATACTAATTTAAACAAAGAATAAATTTTAAAATAGGCATAAAAATACATATTAGGATAGAAAACAAACATGAAAGTTTTTTTTTTTCAAAAAAATACCGATATATCAGTCCGAAACATATCGCCGATATATCGGCGATATTTGGAATTTTTTAAAAAACCGATACTAATTGGTATCGATGTATCGGTTTGGGCCCGATACCGATATATCGGAGATATATCACCGATATATCGGCGAGACGATTTTCCATGGTTGAGCCACACACAAGCTAGATATTCCAAGTCTCACCTTAATGTTGGAATATAAAATAAATAGATAAGTTTTTCTCTTCCCCTAAACGCAAGGTCAAGGTTTTAGAAAATTTGGTTATCTTATCGGAGCTCCGGTGATGGGATGTCCTAAGTGCCAGTCTCATTGACTGCCCCTAAAACATGCATTAACAATTGTAGCACCGTAAGGCTGCAACATCTTGTTCTTCTTTTGGGAGTTCAAAGCCGGAGTTGGGTCGGCCTGGCCTGAGTAACTCAACCCCGGCCTCCATTTTCGTCGCCAGTGCCGCATAAAACGCTGGCTATCTAAAACAACTAGCTGGCATGTGTACATTTGCCAACGTGTAATATCAACCATTAATTGGTTTGTTTTTTAATAAATACAAGAAACGTTCTATTGGGTTATTACTGCTTAAGGGTGTTTTTTTTCACCCCAAAAGGAAAAACCATGGCCAACTAAAAAGGTCCGCACATCACTTTTGTCTCTCATAGATATTGTTAATTAAATCGCCCCTATGATCTGCATGGCTGATCAAATCTGATCAGTAGCTGGCTCAATAAAGCCTTAGATTACAAATTCAAGTTTGTAGGAAAAAATCTGTGCCATTTAGTACTCCCTCTGTCCCATATTAAGTTATTTTTTTTAAAATGCTAACCGTCCCATATTGACTATTCTATTTGATTTATGGTTCATTTTAAAAAAATCATATAGGACATTTGATATTCCATAATAGGAGTAATAAGATATTAATATGTCTATGGAAATGTCGTCCACAATGATCAGCATATAATCAGGGACTAGCAAGTGAGGAGGCTTATTGAAGCCAATAACAAGAGAACTATATAGATAGGTCAAATAGCTAAAATTTCAACAAGGTGATGTTTCTTATCTTAACTACTAAGGATGAAAACAAGGTAACAGCCATGAAAGAGCACAACTTCATCAAGCCAGCACTTGAATGTGTTAAACACATCAACCTTGGTGATTGTTATCACTTCATCACATTCAGCTTCTTCGCACACTCCACGCTGTCGTCTAAAACCTTCTTCAAGTCATATTTGTACTGGAAGCCCATCCCAGTCAGTTTGCTTAAATCACACAGCACCCCTCTATGTGGCCCTTGGCGGAATCTGACAATCAAACCACATGGATAATTGTTAATATTCAATAATATTGATAATTAAGGATTTCTTATATAATTGTCATAGTTCATAGGTTGAGTGTTTACTCTTCTAAAATTTCAAATTCCGGGTACTTCTTGCTGTAGTAGTCCGCCATCTCCACTATAGTAGGGTTGGCACAAGCGCAGAGAAATCGCCCAGCCATTGACGGCTTGTTCTCCATGGAGAAGATATGAGCTTCACACACATCTTCAATATGAACCACAGGAACAGCACTTAGCAGTTCTTGCAGGTACTTCAGCATTCCGTAGGCACCAGCATTTCTCGTCAATTGTGATACCATAAGCTCCACGCTTGCAGGCAAGTAGGGAAGAATTGTGTCTCCTCCAACCAAGCCACATGCTAGGCTCACCACCTCTAGTTCACTATTTTTGTTGTTGTTGTAGCTCAGAACTTCCTTCTCTGCTGTTGTTTTCGACGACAAATAGGACTGCACACCCCAAGCAAAGTCAAGCAATGGTGGGGTAGAATAGCATTCGAGAGAGACAATGATGTATGAAATTGTTCAAATGTTCTGTATCATGTGTTGTTGATGCTCTTCTTCAGGCCAAAAAAGGAAATTATACATATCCATGCATGCATACTATTAATTTTATATAAAAATATTAAAAAACACCCACATATTACATTATTTTTTAACAAGTAAAAGTACTTAATTTATGCAAATTGAACTTAGTCCACTTAGAATCAGATAAAGCTTTTAAAACCAGATCAGGCCGGCCGGTCCGACCACGAAAAACCAGAACCGGTAGATAGACCGGTTTGGTGAAGGCAGTTAGCCCCAATCAGTTGACCTGACCAGTTCGGAAATAAACTGGCCAGTTGACTCGCTAAATCAACAAATCGCACTGATCCGGTTCGGAGTTTCAATGAGTCAACCAATATTTTTTCTTTAAAAAAGACTTACTTTTGCCAAGATTCGAAACTAGGATTCACAACTATCATTTACAATGCCTTAACCATTGAACTACTTGATTTTTTTATATTTATCATGCATAATATATATATATATATATATATTTATTATATATATGAGGTGGGCATTAGCAGTGTTCTCTCCTAACATCTATCCCAGGTCAAACCAATTTGACCCGATCGGCCAAATTTTCGATTTTAAAAACCTCAGATAAAAATCATTGTTAAATAGTATTATATATATAGAAGACGATTTATATAAGATCGTTCTCATATAAGGAGTATGAGAACAATTTTTTGGGTCATTGGATTCCGATCTGATGGTGAGTATCATTTTCAGTGGACAGATAAGTGTGACCCATCATTCGTCATTGTAGCCGTTAGATCAATATCCAATGGTTAAGACTTAAACTGGCCTCATATAAACCAAATGAGGGCGATCTCGAAAAATTTTAAATGAGATCGCTCTCATTTGCCTTATATGAGACCAGTTCAAATCATAGATGTTGGATCTTGATCTGACAGCTACAAACGGCTACAAGGAACTCACTTATCCACTGATTTGATACCCACCCTTAGATCAGAATCCAACAACCTAAAAGATTGACCTAATGCTCCTTATATGAGAACGATCTCATGTAAACCCTTCCTAGATCGCTCTCATTTGGCTTATATGAGGCTAATTCAATTCTTAGCTGTTGGATCTTGATCTGACGGCTACAAGTAGAATTCACTTACCCACTGATTTGATACTTACTATCAGATTGGAATCCAACGACCCAAAAAATTGGCCTCATGCTCCTTATATGAGAACGGTTTATATAAGAACAATGAGAACGGTTTATATGAGATCGTTTTTATATAAGGAGCATGAGGCCAATCTGAACGTGGGAACAAATCAGTGGGTAGGTGAGTGTGAAAATCAGTGAGTTCACTGTATCTATTTGTAAATTTAATTGGCTTCATATAAGCTATATGAGAGCGATCTCATTTAAACTTTTTCATATATAGGAAAAAGTTTAAATGAGATCGCTCTCATTTGGCTTATATGAGGCCAATTCAATTCGTAGCCATTAGATCTTGATCTGATGGCTATAAATGGTTACAATGAACTTACCTACTTACTGATTTGATACACTTATTTGCCCACTGATTTGATACCCACCTTTGGATCAAAATCCAACTACCCAAAAAATTGGTCTCATGTTCTCATATATGAAGATGGTTTTCATGAGATCGTTCTCATATAAGGGGCATTTGAACAATCTTTTGGGTCATTGAATTCTGATCCGACGGGTATCAAATCACTGGGTAGTGTGACCATCTCTTACCCTTGTAGCTATCAGATCAAGATCCAAGACTTCATATATGCCTAATGAGAGTGATCTCATTTAAATTTGGACCTCTCTAGCCTGACCATTTTGGTCACCAAAATTTGGAAACTATCACCCAGATTTTGCCATGTCAACATAGAGGAGGGAAGAAAGGGCTGAATAGGAGAATAAATTATAACTTTACCTAAGATTCCTGGTCCCTCGTCCTTGGTGCTACAATCTGGTCACTTTTTTTGGTTAGGATATCCTTATCTTTTATATATATATATATATATATATATATAGATATATGTTAAAGCTATGTGTTCAACAACAACTACGAAGAAGACAAAAACACCTTCACTTTCGTCTGATTCACTCAAGCATGACTCTCATAGCGGTTGAAGATAACAACATACATGAAAACAAGTTTGAAAACATGATTATTATAATAATTTCAACACTTGTGATCCAAAACGTTGAAGATCGGAGCCTACCTTTCATCAAGAAATAATCCTATAGATAAATAATCCGATAAGGACTGTTAGAAAAAATTAATGGATACGAAAGCAAATTATTTAATACTTGTCGGTTCAGAGATCGAGCACTAACCCGTCCATGTTCTCCCCCTTCTTTAAGTGGAAGATTAATGGAAGACCAGAGGGACTCGTCCATCAGATCTTTGTATCCATTTCCAGATTCTTTCATTGGCGAGACAGCCACCACAGACGCTGTATATATGAGCCGCTTCACTGTTCCTGACCTTATACAGGACTCTGCTATGTTCCTCACGCCATCTATCGCTGCCTCCTTTGTGTCCTTAAACTGCCAAACAAGGCCGGCTTCTTGGAA
This sequence comes from Houttuynia cordata, assembly GCA_039654745.1. Classification (NCBI taxonomy): domain Eukaryota; kingdom Viridiplantae; phylum Streptophyta; class Magnoliopsida; order Piperales; family Saururaceae; genus Houttuynia; species Houttuynia cordata. The sequence goes on from CM077506.1 coordinate 29,685,113, forward strand.
CAAACGTTTTTTATACAGAATTATAACATGGAACTTGGGAACAGTTGCAGGTTACCTTGGAATTGTTGAGATAGTGTTGCAAGGGGGTGGCCACATGGAACACGAATTCGCAACCCCTAATTGCCGAATCGAACTCCTCAGCGTTGTATAAGTCGGCCTGGAACAGCTTGAGCCTGGTGTCTGCATGAGGAAGGCTCTTCAGTAGCCCTGTCTTCTCAGTATCATCTGTTGGAATGCGCCAATAAGGTCCAAGTTATTTATTATGCAAAACAACACAGAGTAATATAAACTCACGCAATGGTGAGAGGAAAAGAGGACGGCAGCTAACCAAGGTTTCTTAGAGTGGCATGGACGGTGTAACCTCTCTGTAGAAGCTTATTGACGAGAGACGAGCCCAGGTAGCCTGCACCTCCGGTGACACAGACCTTGCTAGTCTTTTCCATAGAGCTTCACTGCTATTGCCTCTTCCTGAAGAAGAGGAATAAATAAGACTGAGAGTCATGGGCGAGGTGGCAACCGGACAAGATCAGAGAAAGACAGACTTGAATTTTGTTTAGAGAGAGAGAGAGAGAGACAGAGCGAGAGAGAATACTTTTTGTCTATCGGAAGGGAGATATAGCGTGTAGTGTTGGTTCAATGGTGGGGGCCCAAAGCAAAGGAAAAATCACTAGCCCGCTAGGTTTTGAAGGATTTTTTTGTTCCAAAGTGGAAGATGTACATTGAATACTTTGTCTATCAGAGGGGAGATATATAGCCTGTGGTGTTGGTTCAATGGTGGCGGCCCAAAACAAAGGAAAAGTCAATAGCCCACAAGGTTTTGAAGGATTTTGTTATTTTATCTTTTTAGTGGAAGATTTGCATGTGATTGACTGTAGCAAAAAGACAAAAGCTTATCTTATGAAGAAAAGTCTATGCATATGGAGTATGGACAATTGTTGGCCAGCCTCTCATTGACGACGGCATGGACTAGCCTCTCATTGACGACGGCATGGACTAGCGTGCATTATTAGCTGAAGATTTTTTGTTTCTTTGTGCAGTTTTTTTTTTATGATTTTCCTGGGCTTTTTACATATTACCTGGCGCCAAGTTTGTTATTTCCATATGACCTGGTTTTTCCCGTGTTATCTCATATCCCCTGGAATCTAGACTTGGAGTACCAAAAATGCCCCTCTTGTATATTTATCATGTTATGAGTGTGCGAAGAGGGCGTGTTGGAGTCGTATACGAAAAAAAAGTGTTTCCGGCGATTTCCAGAGGCGACTCCGCCGGCGAGTCCTCCGACGATTTCCAGCTGCCCCCAAGGTTTTCGAAGATCCGATTAACGTCCCCCCTGCTCGATTTCTCCGGCGCCCCTTGTTGGATTTCGACGACACGACTGACGGACAGTGCGGTTTGGGCGGCGATTTGTCGTGTAAAACTCCTGGGATTTCGGGGACAAACAAGTTGAGTTTCCCCTGCGGCTCCCCGCGCCTTCGAGCAACCGGCGGAGTGTACGATTGAGGTTCGGTTTGCGGCGAGGAAGCGTGTGAAAGGCGCGTATGAGGAAATACACACATACACACCACTAAACCGCGGTAAGTTAGAAAAATCCTTACTTATTTTAGTTCCAGAAGCTAAGAATTTAAAATTTCTAATTTTTAAGATGAAGCATAAAGTCGTATTATATACAATACGACTTGAGCGTTAGTCGTGTACGATGCAACACGACTATTATGATTGTCTGTGTTTCCAACACGACTGTTCTACTGACCACTCTACCTATCTCATTGCAGATGGATACAAAAGAAGATGAGTATATGGAGGAAATACCATCGGAAGAGGAGGAAGATCAGGAATTCTTCGTTGCACCTCGGGAGCGAAGACAGAGGGGCAAGAAGAGGAAGGCTCCGATGGACCGATTAGGCAAGAAAACATGCAATTCGCGACTGGCGGTTAAGACATTTTGTCAACCGGGGTGATGAAAAAGTGTGCGGCCCTCTTACGGCGTCACCAAAGATGTTGCCAACTGATCAGAGAAGCTGGGTTCTCTGTCATCTTTGAAGGTGAGGACGTAGTTGTTTCTCGGAACCTCATCGACCATTTGGTTAGGTATTGGGATGAGGAGGCGAAGGTCTTTAATATCAAGGGGAGAACGGTACATTTCACAGAGCAAGAAGTTGCTCTTATCACTGGATTGCCCGCTAAGGGCGAAAGAGTTGAGGTCCTTCCCTTTGTGCCACGGCGAACAGAATGTGAATTCTTCAAAAAGTACTTCACCGTAAGGAAACCGGAGATTCCACATATTGAAGAAATCATTGAGAAGCTTAGCGAGGGCGAAATGAAGATGCCAGAGGAGGACATGGCGAGGATGATCATCTGCCTCCTCATCTCCACGGTGTTGTTTCCACATAGCACGAGATCGGTGCATCCCTCTTTCTACCCTTATATTGAAGACCTCCCAAGAATGAGCTCATACAATTGGGCTGAGGCTATTCATACGATGTTGGTTTCTGGTATAACCCACACCAGCAGACTAGTGGGTGGGAGAAGTAAAGGGATGGGAGGTGGATACCTAAACGGCGCCTCATATGTCCTTCAGGTATGTAGTATTTGTATGTTTGTACAGTCTTCGAAAGGCTCTAAGTGTCGTGTATTATGCAACACGTCTTTTATTAATGTCGTTTATTATGCAACACGACTTTATTTATAGTCGTCTATTATACAATACGACTTGATATATAGTCGTCTACTAGACAACACGTCTAATTATGTAGTTGTGTTGCATACGACATGACTAAATTTCTAGTCGTGTACTATTATAGTCGACTATAATAGTACACGACTTGACTGTATCCCCGACTTTTACTAATGTCTTCATCTGATTACTATGCAGATTTGGTTTTTTGAGCACACGACAATCTTCCATTCTGCGTTCGGCCCTACCAGTCCGAGGGCGAAAAGGTGGCCAGGAAGTAGGGCCCTAATTACAGAGGTGAAGATGGGTGCACAGAAGAAGCACCGTATGACCGACTACTGGAAGGGTCTATTCGATAATCTCGACCTATGGGAAGACATCGTCGATGTCATCGTCCCCATGGACAAAGAGGCATCTCTCATTCCTTCGCCTCCCCCAATGGCCCCTCATCCGCGATGACATAAGACGGAGAGGCCGGAAATAAAGAGGAATCCTAAACAACCTACCCTTCCTCGAGGATGGCTGCTCAGTCTACTGCCCTGGACGGGCCGATTGGAGGGTTCGCTCCAGGGCATACAGTCACTAATTGAGATCGCTCTGTCGTCGTATGAGGAGATGGGAAGGCCCGTCGGACCTCTGCGAGAGGTTCTTCACTGTATCAAGGCATCTGCGCGACAGCGTCAACACTGTTAGAGGGTCACAACTTTGAGCATCCACATGAGGAGAAGAGTGAAGAGCCGAAGAAGGAGACGAAGGAATCACAGAAGAAGGAGAGGATAACGAAGTCATTGGTCCATCACAACGAGGAGGCAAAGAAGCGGCCCGATGACAAGGACCACGTGAAGCAAACTCCGATGGCCATGCGCAGAAAGGAGCTGGCGCACAAGTCAGCCAGCGATTCATTGCACTGGGGTAAAGGTAAGTTGTAATACGATTATTTAATTTTTCGCGTTGCATGCAACCCGACTAGGTATTTTTCGTCTTGCATTCAACACGACTACCTAATTTTTCGTATTTCATTGAACACGACTACCTAATTTTTCGTATTGCATTCAACACGACTAGCTAATTTTTCGTATTGCATTCAACCCGACTAGCTAATTTTTTGTGATGCATTGTACACGACTATTCCTTCTTTTGTGTTGAACTCTACACGACTATGTTATATTTCTTGCTGCTACTAACACGAATTTTGAAAATGTCATTTTAGCTCCCATAAAGCAGGCGGATGTGGAAGATAAGAGTCGACGGGCTACAAAGAGAGCCGCCGCGAAGTTGTTTTTGAAGAAGCTCCAACCAGAACTTGAGGAACACATGGAGCGTGCAGAAGAGGAGTCCCGGATGACGTACGGCCGGGACAGATTCCCCCCTGGTGTAGTGGTAAGGAGGAGAATGAGGACTGTCTCTGCGAGGGAATTGCAGAAGCTTAGGGAAGAAGACCATATACGGAGAATGGCGGAGGAGAGGGCGAGGAAGAATTTGGCAGAAGATCCGAACGCCGACTCTGAAGATACCTTATCCGACCGATGAACAACCTCTATCATCGATGAGGTGATCTCTTCCCTACAGCAGTCGGATATCCAAACGGCCAAGGATGATGAATGGGCAAAGGAGGAGGCGGAGAAGAAGGACAAGGATTCATTGGCAAAGGAGGAGGAGGAGAAGAAGGAGGAGGATGAGGCAACGGAGGAGGTGAAGGAGGAGGAGGTGAAGGAGGCAACTGGCTTAACGTCATCCCAGGCTGTTGACGTTGATGTCCTGCAAACCCCAGAAAAGGCTAAGCATAAAGTTGATCTCCCAGAAAACTATGGTAATTTGGAGTTATGCTTCGACATGGGGGTGTTGTTAGAGCGGGATAGAGTGGAAATATCAGGATGGATAGCCAATCCAAGGAAGGCTTATCCTATCCCAACACTATGTGATGATGACTACGTATCCCTTCTGCAAACAACAGAAATTAACACCAATGTAAGTATACATACTCGACTATTCCTTAAGTCGTATATAAAATACTCGCCTATTCCTAAAGTCGTATATAACATACTCGACTATTCATAAAATCGTATATAAAGTACTCGACTTTACGCATAGTCGTGTATGTCGACGACACGACTATACCTAAAGTCCATTATTGTTTGAATATTGCCAATTTCTGAATATGTTGTTGGTTTATACAGGTTATAGATGAATTTTTTGGTCTATTACGGGAGCGTAATGACAGAGAACGGCTGAAGTATCCGTTCAGTTTTTTTGGATGTCACGCATTCAAAGAAATATTCGACAACGTAAGTTTTTCCTGCATCACGAGCGCTAATTTCACGTTTCCAGTTCGTGATTTTCTTATTCTATTGCGATTTTGCAGGAATACATAGAAGGGGGCAATAATACAAAATTGATGAAAAAACTTGGGAGGATGCTGAAGGGATTGAACAGGAACATGTTCTATGCCTTTTTCCCAATCCGCACTGGTTCCCATTTCTGCCTCGTCTATGTACACTTCCCAGTTGGTGTATGGCGTTTCTACAACCCCCTATCCGGCAAACCTCAGTTGTATCCACATCACAGGGTCGCAGCAGAGAAATTCACGAACTTTATGAACATTGTCATGGCACACACACTGGGACTCATCCGTTGCATCGACTGGAAGATGACTCAGATCGCCAAAGCGCCCTGCCAAGAGAACTCAAAAGACTGTGGCATCTTCATCATGATGTACGTGGCACACTTGGCGTCCAATGTCAATCCACCTGAGTTTGATCAGTCAACAATTACACGAAAGTGGCACCCAATAATTGCTGCAACTATGATTCGCGGGGTTATCGACAGCGAGTTTGACGACGATCCAATCCGAAAGCAAAATCAGGCTGTCACAATTGCGGGGTTTTTGAGGATGTCGGATGAAGACTAATATTCTTTTTCGAGATTTTTTTGTACATGTAATCTATTACAGACGACACTTTTTTGTGGTTTTCTGAATCTTCTTCCATGTACATACAGTATGCTTTCAATAAATTCAAATTCATTTCTTTCATGTCGACAGTGTATTGGAAAGCCGCTTAGTGTCGACTCTTGAAACACGACATCTGATATAGTCGTGTTGTATCATATACGACTATCTATATAGTCGTGTTGTATCATATACGACTTTCTATATAGTCGTGTTGTATCATATACGACTTTCTATATAGTTGTGTTGTATCATATACGACTTTCTATATAGTCGTGTTGTATCATATACGACTGTATTATTAGTCGTTTAATATTGTAGTCCACAATTATATTCCTCTTATGTCGACTCTGCGTAGACCATGACGGATTCTAATTTATTTTTCTGTCATGTACGTGAGGAAACAAAGAATGATCGGCGTCTTTCAACGACGGGAGGGCGCTTATACAACACGACACTTATGCAAAACGACACTTGCATTCAAAGAAATATTCGACTACATGCATACATTGCGTTAGAGTAATATTTGTTATACATGAATTTGTGATCGACCTAAGTGAAGAAGGGTGGGGCCTTAGGTAAGCCAGAGGGTCGTCTCGGCGCTGAATCATCCGTTCCCAGGTTGCCTTGTTGCGGGAGTGTTCGATATCTGCGCTTCCTTGCTTCTTTCACAACCGTTGGGTTAGTACACCTTTTACGGTTGTGACCAACTTGTCGACAGTTGCCACATCTCACCCTCAACCTCTCTGGCGGGTCAGGCTGTGACTCGATTCTCTTTGTCTGTCTCCTACCCCTCTTTGGAGCATCGAGCATGGGCGGTTCGCATTTGAATAAAACCCCGTAATCCCCCCACTGACTCCTGTCTAAAGTAGGGAAAACTACTTCTTCATACGTTGTGCGGTATAGACATGCATGGTACCACTTTTCACAATATTCCACCGGGTCGAAACTCCTCTCATCGATACATGCAATCGCGTGCTTGCAAGGAAGTCCCATGCTCTGGAAGAACCCACATGTGCAGGTTCTCTTCGTTAGGTCAACAACATCCTGAGGAAAAAATATGACAACAACATGAATAGTCTTGTTGTGAAATAGTTTTCTTAATTTAATAGTCGTATTGTCGCTAAGATGACTATATCACTAGTCGTGTTGTGGCTAATACGACTATATCATTAGTCGTGTAGGCGACAACACGACTATATAATTAGTCGTCTATCGCACGATACGACTATTCCGGAATTGAATTATCAGAAACCATTGCGGAATGAATTCTTACCACATGGTATAAAGATGTGACTTCAAACTGCCATAACGATAGCGGTTGCACTCTGACTGTTCCAGCACTCTTATTCCTCATTTCGTTGATATGATTGTGTGCATACTTGGTTAATGGTGTCGTTAGCCGTTCTGCTTCCATGCGGCGTCTCTCGAAATGGGAGGTCGTGGTCACACGAGTTTGCTCGATCAACCAAGTTATTGGCCAAAATCTAGCCTTCAATAGCATATTATTTGCACTTTCTGATATGCTTGATGTGAGCATCCCATATCTTTTACCCGGATATTCCACGTTAGCCCAATTTTTTTTTATTGATCTTCTCAACATATTTCCATGCCTCCTCATTGTGGTCCTTCATCTTTTGCATGATTTCATCAAATTCTGTTCTCCGGAAGCATTTTGCAGCTCGGAATAGAAGGTCTTTCAAGTATTTATCCTTCCATTGATTAAGCATATTGGCGGCCATATGCCTTAGGCAAAACCCGTGGTGAGCCTCAGGAAATACATCAGCAACCGCTCTCAGAAGTCCCTTCTGTCTATCCGAGACAATTGTATCCAGAGATGCCGGGGGGTCCGTAAAGAGGGTGGCTTTGAGTAGGCTAAGAAACCACTTCCTGCAAGGCAGCAATCAAAGTGAAAGCAGATTCAAGAAGAGATAGGGGGTACACAGTCGTATACGAAACAACACGACTGTATGAGTAGTCGTGTTGCTCGAAGACACGACTACTCATACAATCTTTTTAGCATACGTACCACGAATTTATAGTCTCTTTGTCAACAACTGCAAATGCAACGCACATTAATTGTTGGTTCCCGTCGACTGTTGTTGCAACCAATAACACTACGGGGTACTTTCCTTTCAGGAATGTTCCATCAACTGTGAGCAGCGGCCTAAGTGATCTTCAGAATGCTCTTGCGACCGGGCCGAAGATCCAAAAGGCACGTCTGAACTCGTATCCGGCTTCCTCATTTTCAATTTCCGGAATATCACAACATCTTTCAATCACCACATATGTACCTTGATTACACCGCTCTAATTCCTTTCCATAATGGGGCAAAATACGATATGCGTCTTCCGGGTTGCCATCGATCAATCGTATCAATTCCTCTTTCGCCCTCCATGCCCTTTGATAGTTCACTTTGACGCCCCAATGTTTCTCAATGTACTGTTGGATATTAGCCGTTTTTATGGAGTTTGAATCCTTGTGGAGGCCATGACACTTCCGTGCAATCCATAAGTGTGAGGCCAATGGATGATCTTTAGAACTTATCAAAATGTCGCATGTATGCCTTCCTTCACTCCTTGTCACGGTGACTCCGTCAACTAGATTCGAAGCCCGTATGTACCACTTGCACCCTGTAATCTTGCACTTTGCAGCAAAGGTGTCCTTGTTCTCGTCCGCCACTTTGAACATGAATTTCCTCTTGATTGCCAAATCAGTAAGAACCATTTTGAACTGTTTTATACTTTCGAATCCAGCCCCTAAGGCAAGTTGTGCCTCATAGTCGTCTCCTTGCAAACTGCCGCTCAACATCGTCTCCTCCTCATATTTTTTTGCAGGACCGGCCTGCGGTGAAGAGGTACCCCAATCCCAACCACCTTCACCATCAATATTGTTGTACTCATTGTCGTCCAAGTCTTGTGCCCCCGACGTGACAGATTTTCCTTTAGAGGTGGATGCTCTCGCTGCTTGTTGGAGTTCTATTCCTGACACAGACTGGTCTCCTCCCCTCGGATGCGGCCTGGGAAAAACTGGTAGTGTGAGAGGCTCATCCCAGTCATCTGCAGACCACGGTATTTGTTCATCGTCAAATAATTCTTCTTCATCTGCATCTTCATCTTCGTCTTCATTTTCATCTTTCTCTTCATCCTCGTCTTCATCCTCATCTTCATCTTCACCGTTGATCCCATTCATCTGACACTGGTTATCGACTTCATTTGGAAATTCATCCTTTATATTTTTATTACCATCTCCCAATCTGCGATAACAACATGGTAAGAATGGCATGCATATTGTACAAAAATGTCTAAACGACTTGATTATTTAGTCGTGTTGTCGACAACACAACTTCAATTCCAGTCGTATTGTATACAATACGACTTGAATTCCAGTCGTCTCGTATGCAACACGACTTTAATTCCAGTCGTGTCGTATGCAACACGACTTTAATATATGTCCACTCGTTAATTTCACCCCTTACCTCACGGTTTCAAGAGAAAAATTTTCATCTTTTCCTCCTTCAACTGCTGGTGCAGGTGACTTATTCCCCGGCCTGGACGGCCTCTCCTGTGGGGTCTTACTGGCCAGCCTCCCATTTGGAGGCATTGAATTCTTGCCGTCCTTATCCACAGTGGAAACCATTTGCTTATTGGCAATGGAATTCTCTGTGTTGTTATTTCCAGCAGAAGTCCACTCCACGTATAGATCGAGTGGTCCATCTGTGCATCGCCTCTTGTTGTGAAGAATGAATATTGTCTTCACGTCTTCATCGTCTTCAAGGACGTATCGGGTTCCACAACGAACAAGATATGACAAAGACAATGTACCGGATGGAGACTTCAGCGGTAATCTTTCTTCCACTTGTTGCAACAGTCCCATGTACTTTACTTGTGTATCAATAGACATGAGCTTCAGTTTCCCGCCCACATACCCATCAGAATTTGTGAATATTCCATCGTAGTGTAAGCACAAAGGTATGAAATCCATCCTTACCTGGTATTACAATAACGAAATTAATTAATAAACCTTGATTGAAAATAGTCGTGTAATAGTCGTGTTGTAAAATATACGACTATTGTTATTGTCGTGTTAGGGAATATACGACAGTAGGAAAAAGTGGAAAACTGTGCAAATTTTCAACTTACATCTGTCGATCAAATTTACATTATATCAAACGTTGAATTTCAAGTTGACGTACCGTTTTTGAATGGATGATTACTCTTTCGCAGTTGTGTTTGCGTATCAACTGCTTTTCCGCTCTTTTTTCGTGTTTTGGCAGCAATATAACTTTTCCTGGTTTGGACGGCGCCGGCGACGTTATGGCCGGAGCTGCTGCATGGAACTTCTCCGAAACACCTTCTTCTCCGGACCGCCTTTTCCTTCTTCTCCGGAACGCCTTCTCAAAAAATTGCAAAAACCCCTGCTGCCGTATATAGAAGACAAGGGTATTTTGGGTAGCTTCCAGGTTTATGTTTTAATTCCTCCGAGTCTGGACAAATGTTTTTGTTAAACATGAAACTACGGACAGGAAGAATATAGTCGTTGCCTGTTGGGTTCCTTTGTTAACCTCGTGGAATTTTTTTTCCACAGTTGTTGGGTTTGTAATCCTTGAAGCGGACAGTGAATTAATGGATGCTTCTCTGTTGTTATCGATAGTGCTAATTTGGCCTAGCTTTTCATATATAGCGTGTGCGCCATGGATCAATGGCTGCTAACTTCAACCGTGACGCCTCTGGTAAGCTTCTTTACCAACGGCTTTGATTTCAGGTACCTGATGAGAAGAAAAATGCCTAAGGATACCAAGTCATTCAGTAATTAATAAAAACAGGTCGATAACACAATTGTCACCCATCGAGTTAATCGCAACTACAAGGAATCACAAGACATGCTAAGTGATATTTTTTACGAGCAAGGAATGTCGTATGGGTAAAATATCGGTTGACTAAAGAGACCAAATATTGGAGATATTGTATAAAAAAATATCTCTAAAACTAGTTTTTACTATATTTTTTCATAATAACTTTTAAAATAAGTGATACTCATTTACACAAGTATAAATTTTAAAATATGTATTAAAAATACATATATAATTCAAAATATGTGTTTGTATTTTAAACCCGTATCATATGCCAAGGATGGGAAACAAACAGAAAAATTGATTTTTTAAAAAAATTATTTTTTAAAAAATACTGGTATATCATACCAAAACTGATGATATACGGTAAAAAATTCGAAATTGATATTACAATGTATCGTTTTCCCGGTTGAAGGCCGATATCGATATATCGCCAATACAACACTTGCGAGAGAATTCACTTACTACTTGCTTTTGGATTAATACGAGACAATGAGATTCATGATGCTATAATTCCCTTTCTTATTTCCAATTCTACATCATCATCTGCACGCCTATGATGGGCTAATTAAGTCTATATTATATATAAAAAAACCTGGGCTGGGCGACCATTATTCCGTTTGCCCATATTACCCTTAGATTTAGAATCTCTTAAGAAAACCGTTCCTAAAAAATAGCTTCTCTCCCCTTCACAAATCAGTTCCAGATTAGAATTGAAAAGAAATCCATTCCTGAAAAATAAGATTCTATCGAGAGAGAGAGGGCCTGTATGTGATTCTAGGAATAATCCAATAGATGAATATACGTGATCAGGAGAGAGAAAAAAATATTTATATTAGGTTATTATGCTCGAGCCAATCATCTTCGACTGCCTTTTGAGAACTTTGATAGATCATAAAAGAGTGAAGACTCTCGGCACAAACTGATCCTCATCATTGACATAATTTTTACTAATCGCCCTAAATTGGTAGGATAAAGACATTGATAACTTGTCCAACCAAACAGTTTCTTCATTGCATAACCGTATTAGCCTGTTTAGCAAAAAAAATATCCGTATTAGCCTTTTCTCTTCAACGCCAATCACCAGGAATCCACAATTGAAATTTTCATGACTCAAATTCCTCCACGTTTTAAATTTTTTCATGAATCAAATTCCTTTTTTTTAAAAAAAACTTCCAATGGCCTATACAAAACGTCGTAGTTCTGCAACAGAAATAGCAGGATAATCTTTGTTTTTCCGCTATGTTTTATCATCTAACTCTCCCAACCTATGTGAATCATTTCAAAACCCTAAGAAGGATATAACAAGGAGACCTCCTCTCTCTCTCTCTCACTCTCTCACCTCTTCCAGTAGAAATTTCCAATAGACATCTAAAAAATTATGTGCACCATTATCCAATATATAGAAATTTCCAATAGAAGCCCCTCCCTTCCGTATTGACTAATGGTGGGAGTCCTAGAGTCATTGATTTTGCCATTAAAAGCCCACTGCGTTAAAATTTAAAAGGCCTTATTCACGTATGGTATGAGTAGAGTCTATGATATGTGGATATGGCACAAGGAATGCCTCATGCCATGATTTAAGTCTTTCGTCAAATGAATCTTACATAGGTATTATTAACAGTGTAATCCTAACTTCGAATGGTTATTTGGCAAAATCCAATTTTCACATGCGCAATGTGCGGCACTTTATCTAGTAATAAGAAAAAAGGTGGAACAGAAAATTTTGAGTACGTTCCCATAAATACCCTGTATTCTCATCTAATTAATAAACCTAATACTAATAAATATATAATTAATTATTGTCGAATTCATTCAAGATTTTTATACTCCATTAGAATACTATAATAACATGAACGCGGATAATACCACCCCATAAAACTCTCATCTCAGCCATTTGAGAAAAAAAATCCCCTCATTTTTTCATTGCTCGGATGAAACGCCGCCCCAAGACTCTCTCACCTGCCACCCGTTTAATACGTAAAAAGAATTTGCACCTACGAAGCCTCTTCCCTCCCTCTTCTCCCCTTTCATGACCGAAATGCTCTCCAATGGCTCCCTTCGCCAATAGCCAACCACCTCCTCGGGACGCATTTGCTAGAACCACCCTTTTCTGCGAACCCACCACTCGATTCCTCTCGATCACGTGTTGCCCATTGGTATTAAGGACCATGCATGAGGGGTTCAACAAGTGTGGTGGTAATGGTAAGCGATGGCAAAGGCATGGTCTTCATCTTCCTCTCAAACGGAGACCCCTAGATTGACAACCGGCTTCTTGCCGTGGTGAGACCCCTAGTAGTAGACTGTGCACACCAGGGAGGTTGTTTCCAAAGAGGTCGAGGGTGGTAATGGAAAGGAAGAAACCCCATTAGGAGGCCTATAGCCACTTCCATTTGCCACTTTTTATTCACATAACTTGACATAAATATCAGCCTCTTTTCCGGATAGACAGAGGAAGAATACAGAACGTACAGAAACCATTTTTTGGGGGGCGTTGGGGTGCCTCAGTATCTGGTGATTCGAGCTATTTTTGGGGGTGGTAATGTCCGCATTCTATTTACCTTGAGTAACTCTCCCAAGTATTTAGTGATTAGATTTATAATAAATGTTAGTGAAATGTAAATTTATCTTATGACATAATAACAGTCTAATACAACTTCTCATGTGATTTCACAAGTGGAGATATGATAATGGTATTAATAGTAATAAAAATTGTATAATCGTATTAGCACAGGTACTTCGCCCATGCAATTTGACTAGTATTACAAAAATCTGTGAGAAATAATACGGAAATCATCTTCTATAGTGAATGGAATACCAAAGGGATATCCATAATCCTTAGCTCTAAAAGAACCTTCGTGCAGTGGTAGGATTTTCCACATATATGGGTTAAAAAAGTTCCGAGTTTGAAAGTCCATTGGGTGGCAATTTGGGCAACGATAGACTAAATAGGCGACAAATTTAACTTATTTTCAAATGATGTCAGGTTTTTCTGGACAGAGGGAGTATATAAAATAGCTAAAAATTCTTCTTACTTCAATCAACAGCAAAAGATTACTTGTAATTATCTATACAAAGATACACTTACAGCACTACATACCGCCTTATTAACCACAATTTGTTCAGATTTGGGTTATGTACATGAAAGAAGCAACCCCCATGCAAAAAAGCAAAATGGTACGCTGATATCTCTTTTTACAATAAAATAAGCCACCAAAGATAAATAGAGTAGCACTAATTCTTCAATTACTATTCCTTGTTGTTGGGCTTTCTCCAGTCGCTGATCACCTCAGTCACCTCACATATAAAGCTTGTGTGCCATCGATTCTGAAAATGGACGGCTCCAAATGACCCGGCATAAAGCTGACGTAATCAGGCTGCTGAGGCCCGGCGAGAGTGGGAAGCCCCCCCCTTCTCCCTTTCTTCTTCTTTCTCCTTCACTCTTCTTGTCCTTTTTCTGTCCCTCCATAACAGCACCCCAACAAACTCAATGCATCTTCAGTCATCTAGCAGCAGAGGTAATAAGGTCCAATTACATATACTTTTATTTTTGCTACACCAATTACTCCCTTGGTCTATCTATCAAAAAAAAATTTACTCCCTTGGTCACTTTTAATAGATACGGTTTTCCTTAAATGAACTAGTGCATCTATTAAAACTTAAAATGACCGGAGGGAGTACATATACTTTTTTTTTACTACAATCGCCTCATGGGTAGTGACCCACACACCACTCACTCCCTAACTAGGCTTTACACCACACACTCACTCCCTAGGCAGATACCTCTTTCCAAAGGTGCCCATGCTAAGGGAGGCTGACTACCACTCGCTATACGCATTTGGGGAAGTGCATATACTTTAAAAAGCTAATTTGGAGATCATATTAGTTTCCTGAGGGCCACTGGAGACAACTCTTGTGCCCTACACTAGTAGGTCAGGGGCGATAATGGTGATGGTGGTTACCCTGTCTGCTGCTCTTTCTTCATATGCTGTTCATACTGGATGTACTTCTAGAGATTCGATAATATGTGTTCATATACTCTGTATGTTTTCTTTCTTTTGTGTGTTCTTGTTAGCTCGGCTCCCCGCGGCCACCCTCTTAAGTATAGCAGGCACTGCTTGTATCATATATTCATATTAGTTTACAAAAGATAAAAGAATATTAGTTTACGAACGGCCTAAGAATCGACATTGAGGTGATGAATCTGCCAAATTTTGGTGCAACAATTTTATTACTCCTCTTTGTCTCATCTATAACAATGATGAGTAGTTTGCAAGCCAACCACAATACACGGCTGGTGGATGTCCACCGTCTGTATTTTCACACGGTGGATATTCATTGTCTGTGAAAAGGGGGTGTGAGGTGGCTAAACCATGCGGACCATGGGCGTGGTGTTCCCTTCATCCTTGTATTCCATTCCATGTAATTTTATTTGTCTAGATTAGAAAAACAAAATGAACTAATTTGTAATCTACACAGGTACTATTGGACGGAAGGAGTAACAACCATATGAGGTACAGGGTCATCTGCAGCAAGCTGTGGAAGCCCGAACTTTAAATCTTTCAAGAAGGAAAAAGACAAACCCCGTGCTTTTAAACCCATGCTCAACCCGTGTTTAAGGTGCCAGCCGTTATCACTTTTGATCTGACAGCTGACACCTCTGAACACGAGTTGGGCACAGATTATAAGGACACGGGTTTTAACATATCTTTAAAGAAGACATCATACGTGGGCAACAAGGGCAGCGTTAGTATCGAAAGAGTAGAAACTACAACATAGGAGTAACAAAAATGGCTCTTAGCTATATTAGAATTACTTTAAACAAAATGAATGGCCGAATACCGTATTTACATGATTTACATACCAGCTTGGTCGCCCAAGCTTTATTCAGCTTGAAAATATATGAAAATAAATTGGAATGAATTAAAAGGAAAAAAGAATACATTTTGACTGATCGACTCCATGTTGGGGAGACCGGCTGTTCTGGTTAGGAAAATAGAGGGTTAGATGGACCTCTAATTCATATATTTCCGGCAGTCGGGAGCTTTACAAAGACAGGGGACTTTAGAGTCATCCGATTCATCAGGATCAAATAAATAGTCATACCTGTCAAACACAAACAAGGAGACATCAAACGTATTCAGCACGTCATCAGCTAGCATATGCAACCATTCTGCAGTCTCCAAATACAAAACAGATTTGCAATGGCAGATATAAAAAATTGACACTTCCTCCAGATCAAAATGAAAATATTTGAAGTGAAAATGCCCATTCCAGTTAGTCGAAACATGATCCAAGCACACTAGGAACTGTAAACACATTTATATCAAGGTGACACGAATTTATTATATAATAGGGAACCCAGAACCAAAAGAAGATTATGAACAAACACATCCCAGTCTGAACTCAAGCTCATATATAGTAGTGAAATGAGACAGCAGACCCTTTTTATATGGCTCATTTGAATCTTGAAACATTCTTCCAAACTTACATGAATCCAACCCCAAATTCGCTTCACTACATATGAAGTCTAAGATTAGACAAAAATTCAGTTGATAATATATGCTAATGAAGGCATAAATTCATTAATTTTCATTCATTGTATATCCATCCTTGAATATAAATAGAAATAAACAACTATTGCAGAATGTTCTGAGAAACTAATTTCAAGCTTAAACAGGAAGTTACAAGTCAGGCTTTAACCATCTTCATAAGCATAGGGTAGTTTGAGATAAGCTCCAAGCCAGCTCAGTTTAGATAATTAAATCCATAAGCAAACCTCTACCTACATCCTTACAATAAATTAGAACTGTATTCTAATAAAACTCAAGGGCAATAAGAAAAGCTTACGTTAGCTCATCGCCTGCAGTAACATTCGTCTTAGCAATAAGTACAATACGACTCTCTTCACTGCCCACGCTCATGATCCTTGCATAGCAATTTGGCATGCACTGCAAAAAGGTCATTGATTAAACAACATGCTAAAAAAAAAAAGCAAACAAAAATAATGAAGGGCATTGTATAACAAGAAATTCTTTCCAGCATTGGATGAAGCCAACACTTGAAGAGTATTAAAGACAAAAATGTTCCAAGTTAGCATATGCCTTATACCCCCAATCTCAACTGACCATTTTTTTGTCGCTTACTGATGTGCTCAAAATTATGTTAATTTAAGATGCCTTGAACTCCATGTTTGTGATGTTATTTTACAGTTAGTTAAAGGCTAGGTAGAATTTTAGGCAAAATGGGTATTTGTTAAGTTAAGGCATTAACATGTGACATTCAATGTTATTTGGGCTTTAAATATGCAGAAATAAATTAGCCACAACTATTTTTATATCTATGGATCTAGTGTTGTGAATTTGATATCAACTTATATAAGCCCATTGTGTGTTGTAAGTAATTCTTTGATGGGCCGACCTGTGAATCTTGAAGTTTTAAAGCCCGTAATTAAAAGATTGTGAAGATCTGCTGGAGGCGATCATTGGTAATCAACTATGAGCTAATCAAGGCAATCATTAGCAATCAACTATGAGCTAATCAAGGCAATCAGTGGCAATCAACTATGAGCTAATCAAGGCAATCATTGACAATCAACTATGAGATGATCAAGGCAATCATTGGCAATCAACTATGAGCTAATCAAGACAATCATTGGCAATCAACTATGAGCTAATCAAGGCAATCAGTGGCAATCAACTATGAGCTAATCAAGGCAATCATTGACAATCAACTATGAGATAATTCTGACAATCAAGAAATGACCATGAAAAGCTGTGATTGGAAGAAGAAAAGGCAACATTCTTTGATTGGAAGCTGGACAAAATCAATTAGTGATGCTCAAAATCAATCAAGATTCAATCATGGAGTAATGATAGGAAATCTGATTGGAGCCTTTCCATTGTTAAACTTTTTCAACCACTATATAAGCAATACCCAAGCTCTTCTTCAAGGCATCAAATTCTCTACCTCTTTCAAGGACGACCACTTCTTTCTCTCCTCAACTTTTCTTCATTGTTTTTTTTAGTTTCATTTTATTTTATTGTAATGGTTGGCTAAGCCCCTAGCTAAGGCTAGAGGGAGGGATTTGATATACTTTAATGAAGTTCTTTCCATGTTATTTATTGGGCTATAATTATGTGTTGGATATTTGAAGTGATGTCTTATTGTTTATCTCTCGCTTCTTTGTTTTCTTAATACATAAGATACTTGATTTCTTTCTTGATCCTTTGTGATTTTAATACATAGAATTCTTGAAGATTTAAATATTATAATCTTTCTTTTAACCAAAGTGATTGTTTTGTTGTTTGTTCTTAATATTCATATTATCCAATTAGGGAGAATCTTCATTCGCCCCTAATTGAGAAATGTTGATACATGAAGTACCTCATTAGATATTACAATGACCTACCTTGATGCCTTAGTGTTTTATTTTGTTGAATTCTCTACTCTGCTTTACTCTTGAATTTTTTTTCGTTTGCTACTTTAAACTGATTTCTTAATCACGCTAGTCAATCTCTGTGATCGACCTTGTAATACTACAATTACAAGTAAAAAGAATTAAATAGATAACTAAAGGCTACTATTCAAATAATGAGTAATTAGTCTTGGTTCATCACTTACCGAATGATTAATTAATCTTGCAATGTTTCCTTTGTCAGTAGCATCAACTACCACTTCTTCACTGATCTTAAACAACTGCAGAGTCAAAAGTATAAATCAGACATTAACGAAAAGGGCAATGTATGAGAAATCCTCTGCAACTACATATTAGAGAAATAGTCAGTAATAATTAAAGTTATATGCTAAGCTGCATAGTTCAAAGTCATGAACAACGTTAAAAGGACAAATTCATATTATATTATAAGACACATATTTCTGGGTCATGAACAACAATAACAGGACAATTGATATTATATTCTAAGATGCATAGCTCTACGTCATAACGACAAGAAGACAATTGATAACACATCTATAAAACGACAGATGACTACATGGCTGTAACCACCACGGAAGTAAAACTTGAAACAACATAAGTACAAAAAATATTAATAAGTTATTCAAAAATATCAAGTTTTTTTTCAATAATTTCAAAACAAATAACAAGTTACTGAACTAAGATACTAGAAGTAAAACATTTGGTTCTAAGAAACATGATAATAATTTCTGGCATCAGCAGCGCAGTTTCTATTTCTATGTGACTTGGTTATGCTTTAAGTAAATGTACAGGGCCTACATGACTAAACTAACATGTTTTTTTTATTCAACTGGCATATTTTTTATAGTTTCCTAACTTATCCTTCTAATGGGTCATAATATACATTATGGGAGGACGGCTGACACAAAAATTAGATACAGTCCCCTTTGACACAGAAGATATCAAAAGCTTCACGATAAATGTTGTGCAGCCATCTGAAGCACGAGGCTTCATAGAAAGTAGGGCCTTTTTATCGGCTCCACATTAGGTTAAGAAACTCAATCCACTAAGTATCTTTTAGTTTAGGCTACTGAATGCACTAAGCAGCCCCCATTCACTTACCATATAAATATTTTCTCTTTTACTGCTAAAACTGTAATGGCTGTTTAAGTGCTAACAAAACTCAGATTAGTCTAAACTTGGCACGACTTTCTGTATCCAGATTTAATTTACGACAATCCAAGCATCAAAAGAGACCATATGGGCCAATCCAACATGTGCGCTGGTTCAATTTTTACATCACAAGAGAGAGGTCCAGGGTCAAATCTTGTCTCTGTGGCATCTTGTGTGTGCGTGTGTGGTGTGGTGTGCAAGTTGTACAAATACAAGAAAGCGATCATCTGGTCTTTTGCATGGGCCCCACGTTTTCCTCTTTTCACCTTATCATCTACAAATCCCCCCACAGCATAGGATTTCATAAATCTATACTTCTATTTTCTATTCATTCAGATGCCTAAGCCCCCACCTTTTCCTTTTCACCTTAAATTCAAAGACCCACACAGCATAGGATTTCAGATAACATTGTACTTTTATTCTGTTTTTTCAGAAGCCATATACTCCCTCCATCCAAAAATATGTGTCCTCATTAGAAAACCAAACTGAACTGATTTTAGTTCATTTTGATTTTCTGAGGACACATATTTTTGGATGGAGGAACTCCTATACTACACATGCATGTAAATAAACATGATATTTTGCACCAATAACATTCACACACACATGTGCATACAGAGAGAGAGAGAGAGAGAGAGAATCACTCACATAGCAGTCCTTCCCCTCCAAGCGATATCGAGCCTCTCTTAGATCAGCAACACTGCGTCTTACTTGTTCACCACGATATTCTAGAACCTATATGAACAGCAAGCTTCCCTTAGGCTTACTAGAATACAAATAGAACAGAAAAATTAAAACATGCTATTTAGAGTAAAATACCATATGAGATTTACATTTCATCTATTTAAGCTTTTTTATTATGAATAAGGTACTTGACTCAATTTTGACTAAATAGGCCTAATCATAGGATGGCCACATTAAACTTTAATGATTCAACTGGCAAAAAATGACTCGAAGCAAACTACCAGTGTTACACCTGGTCCTGGGCAACCAGAGCCACATATTTAAAATCCAAATAGCCACAACAATTTCCTTCTCTCAACCCTATGGTTAAAGGCATTACCATCTCTCCTTCTTGGATGTTCCTCCGAGCAAATAAACCCCATCCATGTATCCCAGATCTACCACAGCAAACACGCTTATGTTCGGTTGCCTGAAAAGCATAAAAGAACAGACATGAGATTAGGGTGAAATAATTAAAGAAAGCTCTAAATTATAATTTAATAGCTATGAATTGCCTGCAAATTATGAAGTCGCTCTCTGAAAGTAGAAAAGGACCTAGGATCCATTTCTTCCTGCCCATCAAAAGATACAAATACAATATGGATTAATCATCGACAAAATAAAAAGAAAAAATAGAAGCTCGCTTAAAAGTTTATGGAACTAAAGTAAGGGAAAATTCTCACCCTGAAAGTATTCAAGCTTTCAAGGGCATCTAAAGAATGTCTAGATGGTCCCGACACCCTGTGAGCAAATGCTTCCTCCGGCTTTCTTACAGAAGCCTGAATAACATTAGTCATATGGTTAAAAAAAGGCAGATTACTTTACACATCTTAACTTTCATGGGAAACAAAAACAATAACACCACAACTGAAACACATAAAAAATAAGCGCAAGCAGAGAGTTCAATCATCAATGCTATAGAAAGTAACTTAAATAAGAAATTTAATATTCATTACATCCAAATGAATATTTCTACACGACACACATTGTTTATGATCAAAATTCATCTGGGATGTGTGGTACTCTATTTTTCTTTACTTTTTCTGGCATCAATCTAAGGGACATTTCCCATTAAAATTGTTCATAGATGATAATCAAAGAACACTGTATAATTGTTGTATCTGCACCATAATCAACACTATTTCTATCCCAGCTACCAATGGCCAGTACCATATCATTTTTACACCATCTGACCCTTGTATTAAAAAGTATATAGATCAGTAAAAGTTTTCTAACAATCACATGTCCTCTACCTTATTTCCTCCTCTTTTAAAGACCCGGCACCTTGCAGCACAAGAAGACTCAGGCTGGTCAGACTCCACCTCATCCTGATCAGTTTGTGAGTTTGGATCATCCTCTGCTCTCTTACAGGAGATTAATCTAGAACCACTCCGTTTCTCTTTCTTTTGGAGCATGCTTTTCGTGGAGAAGGTCCCAGCTGGAGTATGTATCACTAAAACATTATCTGGACTAGGAGCTCTGAACAGGAAACATAATAGTTAGAGCGAGAAAAAATAACAGGGGAATGCAGACGACAAATGAACCACCTAGCTTACTTGTGGAAGGAACAGTATGAAATCATCTTCGTAATCTGTCTCCCATTTTTCTCTAAGCAATGCAACTGAACATAGACAAATATAATACATGTAATTGACTGGAAATTCAAAAGAATCACTAAAAATTGAACACTGCCAAAAAGAAACCAACATAAAACTGAGGAAGATGAAAAGTGATAAAAACATGCAGACATTATAGCTTTCGGAAATGAATATCTTTAAAAATACAGCAGACATCAATTCGCGAAAAGATGGTTGAAATAACAACCGGCAGATATCAATTCACAAAAAAAGATGGTTGAAATAGCAATCGCTAATTGCCTCATAAAATGATTACCATGGAATTAGAGTTTTTAATGCAGCATTCTGTCAACCTTATGAAATCTTTCTTTAGCTTCTCAGTTGAAAGATAAGAATCAAAGAAAGCTAATCCCGTAAAATGAAAAATGCAGAAAGACAATAAATTGTCACAACAGAGAAATACGTAATTAGATAACCATAAAGATAGAGCTAATAGGCCTGATGCAAATGCCAGTGAGGTGAAGTATATATTTCACTCATTACAAGCAACAATTCCAGAAATTTGTACCAAGCATACCTCCATGCGATATCCGGCCCTTGAAGCACACATTGCATGATAGTAAGTGGAACATCTGTAACATTGTGTGCAAGAACCATGCATTTGCTTGCAAATAACACAAACCTAAACATTCATAAAAAACCAACAGGTCAGTTGCGCAGGTACTAAAGATGAGAAAACAATTATAGATATTGGAACATCAGAAGGGTTTCCAACCTTTACAAATGAATCTGATGCAATGCTCAAAATTCCAACAGCAGGTTCCATCTTTTCGTCACTTGCAAAAGAAACCTGAGGTTGGAACCAAGCACATGTCACATGCACCCATAAAGAATCAATATCTGTTGGCTTCAGCGCTCCTCCTAATAAAATAAGAATCGGACCAACCACTAAGCTTTATTAATGCGCCATAAGATAATATATCAGTAGAAAATCCTTTTAATGTTTGTGCTAATGAAAGTGAACTCACAAGGAAAACCAAATTGGCAAAATGTGACATTTAGGACAAAATTAAAAGGATCATACATCATAATATCTCAGGGATACCTTTTACAGGGCAGAGGCAGCACTCTCGTTTGATACCAGGTGTTTCGCATGCTCTGCAGACCCAAGAAGTGAAATCACGTAGGTTTCTGGCTCCATAACATTCCTGGTGAACAGCAATTTGACACCTAGATGCAAAACATTAAACATTTAGTAAGAAGACGTAGCATTATTTCTGATAAGAGCCACAGTTACGGTACTACTTATTCATCAATATAAGTCTAGAGGTTTATGCATAAAAGCTTATACTATATCATGTTGCTATAGTGCTTACCGTTTAGGTGATTGGCATCAAAGTATGGAATACCCAGTAACTTGTTTCAATTAGCAAATTTCAAATGGAACAATCACTAATATGCATGATATTCTCGAAACATATGCGCAGATAAATGACACTCAATTGATCAACTTATACTTAAAACCGGCTAATTCAAAATTTAGGCTGTTCACATTTGACAAAGACAAATAGAGTCTTTCAAAATCTTTTCTGGATGAGTTTATAACCAAAACTTCAACAATAACCCATTAATTTAAATCAACTTAGACCCAAACTAAACTTAGACAAAACAAATAAGCATAATTCTCCACTATGTCATAATTTGATCATCCCTTTATGGCATGCACAAAGAGAGCAGTTATCATGATCAAACATCGTATAAATAATTCAGACAGCAAAATAGATTATGTATAACAGAAGAACCTGTTGCAGATGATAATTTTATTGTAGTCCCAGTCTTCGACCCATCTACAAATTGCACATCTTTCAGTTGTCCACTTAGGACAAACTGGATCATATTTCTCTGTGAAAAACTTATTGTCAGTTTCTTTACACAAACCACTACAAGGTGTCCAGTGAAACTGACTGCTTAAACATGATCATAAAGTTTACCTTGTAAGAAAGCAAGCAACTTTTGCTTTCTTATCTTTAAGGAAGGCTTCTTAACATTATTCGAAGGAGCTAGGTAGTGATAGCCTGAAATCTGTAATATTTTGTACATAAGATTATCAAACAAATACAAACAATTTCCGAATGTATTCACAAATAACAAACCGAAAATTCATTTACTCAAAGAATATAAAAACAGATAGGCCATATTCTAAATACAGATATAAAAAGTTAACATGCAAAAAATTCACCACTAAAATAAACAAAGAAATTTTTCATAAAATAGAGTGTGTAAGTGACCAGTCCCAAAAAAAGGTCAAATCATTAAACAAGAAAAATAGACTGAGAATAACCGAATGAACTTTGACAAGGTACTATGTTTGGGCTTGATAGCCATTATTAATCTTTTATTAATAGAACGATCTTTTGAGGCAGTGATAATAGTCTTGCAAAGCATAATCATAATCATAATCAAGTAGCGCATATTCCCAACTATTTGGGGTCAGCCACATGGAACTTACGCGATTCAGGCCTGTTTGTGCTCTTTTGTAAGAGATAGTAAAGTCATATCCTTTTCTATTAACTCTATCCAAGTTCTCTTAGGCCTCCAACTCCCTCTTTTGGCATCATTTACACGCATCTCTCGCAAGGACATCTATTGGTCTTCTTTGCATATACCCATACTAGCGCAACCTACATTCCCTCGGTTTCTCCCCTAAATGAGCTACCCCTAAACGTTCACAAATATATTCATTTCTAATCCTCTCTCTCCTAGTTATCCCACTCATCCACCTTAGCATTCTCATTTCGGCTACATACTTATCTATATAACTTCTCTTTGGTGCCCAACACTTCGCTCTATAGAGCATTGAAGGCTTAATGGTTGTCCTATAGAACTTGTCTTTAAGCCATTTTGGAACACGCCTATCACACACAAAACTCCTGAGGCTACCCTCCACTTTACCCACCCGGCATTTATCCTATAACCACATCACTATCAATATCCCCTTCTTTATGGGTAATGGATCCTAAGTAACGGAATTGATCACACTTTAGCACTTCTTGCTCATCTATTTCAACTAAGGTTCTACCTATAGTTTTACTTCTTTAAAATTAAATTCTATGCATTTTGTCTTAGTCTAGGAAAGTCTGAGTAATTTTTTCAAGCTCTGCAACATTTACAAAGAAAACAAAATGAGCTGAGTCACAATTAACACAAAGGGAGATGAAAAAGGGGCAATGGAAGTGAGATTTTTAGGCAATAACTATGTTGAAATATCGAAACAGGCTATTTAAAACAACAAAAGAATTTCTACAAAGAGATCATCAGTATGTTCCGCGATCCGCCTTTCAATTTATATTTGAAGTACAAAGTACAAACCCATTGTTCCAGTAGTCGGTCTGACCCTTTCACCAAAACACAAGCCTTCCAATTCTTCTTCTTTGAACCAGTGTGGCTCTCCCAATCACTAAGTGTCCGCTTCTCCAATCCACATGAACCGCACTTGCACATAACTCTGAAAATTAATCCGACCAAATTAAATACAATTTTGCTCAACTACAGGGGCAAAATATTAAACTTGAAGCAAAACAACAAGAGAAAACAGAAATGGAAATCCAAGACAATTCATCATCATTAAAATTAGTCATGTGAGTCCAAGGAAAACGCCAGGCGTTTTCATAGAGAGAGATCTTACGAATGCCCTTCCTTAAAGTGTTGGACCACAAGTGTGTAGATGTGAGACTAAGGCAGATTTAAAATGGGCCTTCAAACCGAAGATCCACCAAATTTGATCCCCGTTGGACATGTTAGCACCCCAATAAAGTTTTAATCGTTCATCAAAATATGGCACTTAGTGGTCTTACTATCTTAAAAAGCCCATTTACAATCTCCTTGTTCCCATCCCTGTGGTGACCCTTGTAGGCCCACAAAAAAATGAATTAACAAATGATCATCTATGAGTGCCTCAAAAGGATCAGTTTCTGTCAATCCTAAATGGCAAAACATAAAATTTACCATGTTAAATCCGAGGAGAAGTGTTTCAAATTTGTATAACATGCAAAATGCTATCACTTCAGATAGAAAAAATATAACATACATAAGATTTATGAAGCACTCAATATCACTTTCACACATTAAAAATAACCCCAACGCCTCTTGCTGAGTCTTTATGGTCTTCAATGCATTATGTGGCGGTAATTGTTTTGGGTCAATCGTTATATATATAACTGAAAAGTTCTTCTATTAAATAAAACTTACAAATGTGTAGCAGGATAATATATCCCCTCAACCCCAGAACACGCAATAGCTATGCTGTTAGGCAAGCTATTCTCACCACTAGATCTGTTACAAAAAAGAAACAGTGAGAATTACAAAACTTTTAAGAATTGTTTGTGTCTACTAGTGTCTAATAAATTTACAGTCGTCACTACCAAGCAAAGTTCATTGATATACCTATTACGCGAATTCCATTTTTCAGTATCTGATAACTGAAAGTTAAACTTGACTTTACAGTTGGGGCAGTAATAATCAAAATTTTTAAGATCCTGTGACAAGATCTTTAGTCAGCAAACAATTTGTAACATAGATTTTCTATGATGTTGTATTATTCTTGACAATTATGATAAAACACAACAATCATACCTTAAAATTTTTCCTACAGGACTCGTCACAATCTGCATGAACCCAAACTTTACATCCATCGCAGCGTACCTATGCCAATAAAACATTTCAAACATGAATATCTTTCAATTTGATTTATATAAAAGTGGTTCAGAGAAAGTTCAGATATAAAAGTCTAACCCATTTTCCACCATCTGAGTGATGCCAGATTCTCTTGCATATGCCACAGTATTGTTTAAGCTTTAGCAACTGAAGAGGAAAACACATTTTACAACTATTGAAAAGGCAAAAGCCAGAAATTATTCTCAGATAGAGGTATCATATACATATAAATGGGTGTAAGTCACCCAGCAAACCTTTGTGCATGGCGAGCAAACTGTTTGACCTTTACTCATCAGTCTCAAATTACCACAGCGTTCACATGGCTTTGACATCTTGTTTCCCCGCTTAATGTCCTGCACATAAAACACAATTGAGGTACTAGCCAAATGGAACATGCAGAAACACTGAATGAAATAAACATTCCCAATCCATATTCTATTGCACATTTTCAATTCCTTTTCCTTGTTGGAATCCTAAATTCACATCAGTGACAAGATTTCTGAGACACTAATAAACTTTCCATAGAACATTAAATGCATCACATCTACATAACATATCATTTTATAATGTAGACCATATGCCAGCTTCAGTCTGATATTACATAACCCGTCACTGTATGTGGTAGATTATTAATACTTACAGCTATTTAACAAATAACTTTAGAAATCACAGCTACCCAGATCAAATTATTTTGCTTAAAAGTCCTTTCAGTTTAATTATATATAAAATAATGATTAGTACAAACAGTTCTACAGGACCAAACAAAAAAGCAGCAATTTTGCGGATGATATTAATGAATGGAGAAAAACACCAAAAAATTATCCTATCTGATTAAAAACAGAAAGTTAGAAGAAAAAACAAAAATCATTTGTACAAACCTGTAAACATAGCTGACAGAGCAACTGGCTTTTAGAAACTATACCATTCCTCTTCTCATTAGGTTGATACTGAAGTCCACAACCACCACATGTTCTCTCTGGTTCATCTTTCCTGTGTAGTTTCTGCCAAGAGAATTCAACATTAAACAAATAAATATATTAAGATGGACAAAAACATTGACGTTTACCACCCAGAATGAATTAACGAGCCGTCTATGCCATCTTCCAATTGTACAAGTTGCAATGACAGTAATGCCAATTTCAGTGTCAGATATAAGTAAATTTAAATCTAAAAAGACAACGATGGATTGATTACAATAAAAAGAGATAAAAAAATCATCATCATCATCATACGCCTTATCCCAGCTATCTAGGGTCGGCGGCATGGATTATATACCACATTTGACTCTTATCGGAATCAAAATGGTACAAAATCCATACAAAGAAACATAGTGGATAGTTTTTATGCCGGATGCCTTTCGTGACGCAACCCTCCGAAAAGGGGACAATGATAAGAAGATTCAACATCATCATATTCATCATACACCTTTCCAAATATGTGGATTGGCTTCATGACATGATAGTTGCACATGAAAAAAAGATAAAAAAATAAGTGCCAAAGAAAGAAGAACTATAGATAGAGCCTTAGTTGAAATAGATGTGCAAGAAGTTTCAAAGTGTGATCAATTCCGTTACTTAGGATCCATTATCCATAAAGAAGGGGATATTGATAGTGATGTGGTGCATAGGATTAATGCGGGGTGGGTAAAGTGGAGGGCAGCCTCGGGAGTGTTGTGTGATAGGCGGGTTCCAAAAAGACTTAAAGGCAAGTTCTATAGGACGGCTATTAGGCCTGCAATACTCTATGGAGCAGAGTGCTGGGCACCAAAGAGAAATCATATAGATAAGTTGAATGTAGCTGAAATGAGAATGTTAAGGTGGATGAGTGGGATAACTAGGAGAGATAGGATTAGAAATGAATATATTCGTGAGAGCCTAAGAGTAGCTCCTTTAGGAGAGAAGCTGATGGAATGTAGGTTGCGTTGGTATGGGCATTTGGAATGAAGACCTTTAGATGTCCCTCTGAGAAGATTAGAAGGGTTATGTAAACGATGCTAAAAGAGAGGGAGACCTAAGAGAACTTGGATGGAGTTAATAAGAAAGGATTTGACTTTACTATCTCTTACAAAAGAGGTAGCCCAAAACAGGCTTGAATGGAGGAGTAAGATCCATGTCGCCGACCCCAAATAGTTGGGAAAAGGCGCTACTTGATTATGATTATGATAAAAAAATATAGTTACTTAAATTAAAAAAAATACAAAAAACTTACCCTGCTCCTTGAGTAAGACTCTTGATCCTGGTTGCAGTCTTTCGCCTTCTGGATTCTTTCAGGAGCAGATAGGCTATCAGCAAGTTGCCCAGAGATAGTCATCTCCCCCAAATGGCTTTCTCCAAAACCGTGCTCCGCTAAAAATGCTTCTTCTAGAGCCATTTGAAAATCGCTAGGCTTGCAAGTGTACAATTTTGATTGACCCCTAAATCTGCAATGTAAAAAGTGAACATAATGCATGCAACATCTACAGAGCAAGTGTTTCTGACACGTGAATAAAAAAGTGTTTCTAACTTGCAATTGAGCATAAACAAAATGAAGTTGATAAAAATGGAAGCACAAACCTGTCTAAAAACTCCAAAAACGGAAAAATCATCCCATGTTTCACCCAGGCTATATCCTGTACACAATTCAGTGCAACACATTTAAAACAATATTATGATCAAATGTTGAGATATGCAGCAACATAAGTGCATATAGCTTTATTTGTCACAGAGACATGAACTATGCACATGGATTAGAGAACAAAAAAAGGAAAGAGATTTTTACCCTTTCTTCACCATTTGCAGAGTGCCCAAAGAACATGACACAAGTGGCTCCTGGAGTGCAGGACTTCAAAATAGACTCAGGAGCGGATAGCATTGGATCAATTACAATGGCAGGCCAAAAAGGATAATTCTTCCCTAGTTTTGCCCAAATAATATCACCCAACACAAATTCCTCTAGTCTATAAAAGTCCTTCCTTTTCTCGCTCTTTCCTTTCCAGGGCCTCTCCACAGCAGCCAACGCAAAATTTTTAACAGCTTCACCGGTTCCTAATAACGGCTGGCACTTCTCCTCCACCACACCCTCTTCATGAACAGATGTAAGCGAACTACGGGAAGTAAAATACTTTCTTCCCTCTGAGTTACAAAACCCCAAATTGGGTGCTTCTTCTTCATCTCCTCGTCTGAACAATGCACCAAAATTAGCACTTCTAGTGCTGAATTTCTCCTTCTTATAATGATACTCAGTGTCCAAAGGTTCAAGCTTTACAGTCTTTGAGCTGAATTTGTCGTTTGTATAATCAGAAGGAAGTGAATTGAGATCAAAATCAGGTTCAAAAGCCCTGCTCTTGGCCTTCTCCTTCTTCCATGGGTCTATAACCGAGTCGTTGAAGCGAGAAGGTAGTACCTGCACTCTGCCGCGCGACGTCTTCACCAGCGGCGGCCGGAAGGCGTCGCCGTCATTCCTCTCATTGTCGCGACTCCGCCGGACATTATTAGGCTCCGACTTGATCTCGCCAGAATACGACGCAACCTCGCCGCACCATGAGCGGCCGCCACCGCCGCTCTTGTACGCCTCCACAAACCTCCGCCAGAACCCGTCCGACGGAAACAAAATCCTCCCTCCCCCGGCGTTACTAAGCAAATTCAGCGGATAAAACCCGTTGTAATCCGACTTCCGCCTCTTCGCCCTCGCCGCCGGCGCCTCCTCCTCCTCGCCCCCGCCGGGCTCCTCCACTCTGCACCGCTTCAGCGTTGCCATCCTCAACTTCAAATCCCGCTTAATTATCATCTCGAACCAAAGAACACAAAAACCCTAACAATCCAAACTCCCCCCAAATCGCCGCCGATCACGAAAATTCAAACGCCCGAAACCCTCCAACAATGCCCGGCTGCGAGCGGTCGGGGTCGGAGACGTCGCCGGCAAGATTTCGAATTCCGCAATCTTCGGCCCGCCTCTGCATCTACGACGACGAAGAGGAAGAAGAAGACGCTCAACTAAAATCGCGAATTTCCCAATTCTGAATTATAAATTGTATTTAAGGGAGATAGGAGAAGCTAATTTTGATTTTTTTGGAAAAATAAGAGATTGTTTTGAAATTGAGGTTTGGGATTTCGGGAGCAGGAAAGTCGGCAGTACAATCCCAAGTGGAGTGGGAGCTGCGCCGTACGCACAGCGTAGATTTGTACGTAGCGCTACGCTTTCTTGCCGATGGGGGCCTCGTCTCTTCCATATGGGGAGCATGGCCTGTGTTGTTTCAACGATGTGGTAGCGGCAAGATCAAAACAATTGGTTATTTTCTTTTGAATGTAGTTTTATGTTGTTTTTGTGGGTCTTGGGAATTATTGGAATTTAGGTGGTTTTAGTTGATTTGGTGTGATTTTTTGTGTAGTTTTAGAGCAATTTTTGATGAATTTTGTGGTGTGAAGTTTGTGGAGTGGGCTAGCGGAAGCCTGAACAATGGTAAGTTGTGTACGAATCCAGTTGTGATGTGTAAAGATGGTGTCTGGTTTGGTAGATTCAGAGCTCTCGAATTTGGCTAAGTTGTGGATTTCCTGTTCCATTTTGTGTTCATGGGGTGGTACATCGGGCCTGTGATTTGCACCGCTTGAACGGTTCTACCTTGTCTGGCTTGCTTGGCGGAGATCCATTTTTCTCAATTCTTGGTTTAAACAAATTTGACTTCGTTATCAAGTCGCTCCAACATTTGCAGACGATTTTTCATTTTTATTTCTACCATTTTTCCGATGACCCAGAACGTACCAAATTTTCGATGATTTTTTTGGAGATTTATGTAAATAAATCTTATTTCATGAATTTCCGATGAATTTCAAGTTAATATAATGTTTTGGGTAGATTGTTTTCATGTGCTCCGTAATAATGATGTTCATCTTCCTCTTCGCTACTACACATCGCCCATGGTAGTTCATGAATGAGGATTTTGGCCTGCGACATTGTTCAATGCTTTCTTGCAACAAGGAAGATGTGGTACAATGGCAGGGAGATTGTAGCAACAATTCAAGGAGATGTGATATTTCAGGTCAAAATGCCCGAGTATCAGACCACTACTTGGCGAATTTGATAGCCCGAGGTCAGGAGGAAGCTGCAAGGATCACTTGTTAGCTATGAACATGCTCTGTAAATTTCAGAGCTTTGGGTGGGACTAGCAATGGAGATCATTTGTGTGCCTTCGAATTTGAGCCCATGTTCATCTTCATCCATTGAGAAATGTTACAGAGCAAAAGATGGTTCCAGCTTTTCCCATGTCCATTCATGGAAGCAGTCCAATTTTGAAGAGATATTTACACTGGCTAAAGAGCTCGGGTCATCATGGTTGTTGTACGCATCACCTGACTGCTGACTTAGAGACACATGGTACACACTGATGTGGTGCTGCCACTCATGTCGGCAAGCCGGCGGCTTGGGGAGGCTGTATGGTTTCACTTGCCTTGGAAGCAAGGCTGATCTCTCTTACCGTACACATATTCCAGCCCTGGTTTGGTCTTTCAGTGGATATGAATTCTCTTATGGTCTTCGCCACCATGCAAGGGCATGGGGGTCATGGAAGGGTCTTGGCCGGAAGGGGAAGGGATGATTTATGACCATCTCCTTGACAACCGGACATGTCCTGGTGGCTGGTGCCATGGGAATGAGCATATCGTTGATGTCCTGGGATGCTAGGATTCAATGCTTTGGTGTCTTTATTGGGGCCGCACGCAGCCGGAGATGCGGCCAACAACGGAGGCGCCAAGGTGGGGGCGTAGTAGATGCGGTCTGAGGTCGAGGGCTCTCATCCGGTCATGTGCTGAACCTCTCAATTAGAAGAAGCTCTATGACCTTTTTTTATTAAAAAGAAGAAAAAAAAAGGCAGGCTCGGTGACTTTTGGGTTCGGAGAGTTGGCCGGGCATGCCATTTTGCAAGATGATTGCACTTTTTTTCTCTTGTTCAGGTCCTCAGGATCAATTTCAGATGATTGCACTTGCTTCACCGTCAGCTCAGATAAGCTAGCTGTATTTGCTTGTGTCAGACCTAAGTTCAACGGGGTCTCAAATGGGATTGGCTTTTATGTATGCTGCTGTCCGTTCAAGCTGGTCAGACTGCTTCCTGGTATAGTTCTGTTTATATGAGAGAAATGGGAGTGTGCCTTAAGAGAGGAGTGTACCTTAAGAGACCAAGTCATGTTTTACCACTCAAAACAAAGAGAGGTCTCTCAAGTCATGGTCCTGGTGGCTGGTGCCATTGGAATGAACGTAGCGTGGATGTGGGATGCTGGGATTCAATGCTAAGGTGGTGTCTACGTTTTGGTGATCGGCCATATGAGCAGCCGGTGCCGGAGATGCGTCCAACAGAGCCGCCAGCGAGGGGCTCGCATCCGGTCATGTACTTTGACCAACGATTACCTCTCTGACTATTTTTCCTTTTTTGAAGAGGAAGCTGTGTGACTTTTCTGTATCAGGAGAGTTTTTTTCCGCCAGATGATTGCACTTTTATTTCTCTTTTGAATAGAATCCAGATGAAATTGACGTGGAATCCAGAGGTGGAACCAGATAGGCCAGTGGAATTTGTTTGTGTGAGATCTAACTCCCAAGTTCAACAGAGCCTCAGACGGGATAGGCTTTATGTACGCTCCAGCTGTTCATACATCTTCTTGGCATAGTTTTATTTCTAGGAGAGCACACATTAATTCTGGCAACAGAAAAGTACCTTACATACCAGGAAAAAAAAGTGACGGGAAACTACTTTTTTATAAAGTGGAAGGCGTTTCCGTATGAAGATGGGTATCGGAAGCTGTAAATTGATCGTATCGTACTAGCTCAGTCGCCAGTTTAACTACTTTTATCAGTTTTTACAAAAAAATGCTTTTATCAGTTGGGAACCGAATGCGCAGACTTTTTGCTTTCTTGGACCTTCATCCCATACTCCCTCCTTCCGGATTTATTATCTCCCTTGTTAGTAATAAATCCAGACAGAGGGAGTATTTTATTTTCCAATCTGTGCGAGGATTATTTTCCTTATGCTAGTTTTACATATAATAAAAGAGTCAATTAGAACTCTAGAAGGCCTTCACTCAGTGACTTCAGCTTCAACCGATATCAGCTTGCAACAATAAGCCAAGCGCATAAAGAGAATAAAAAACATAAAAACTACTCCCGCGGTCCGGAATTGGAATTATTATCACCATACGAATTTTGGGAATAAAGAGAACTTCCCAAAATCCTTATGGTGATAATAATTTCGGATGGAGGGAGTAAGCCAAGTGCTTGACCACCTATCCCAAGGATGAGTTTGGAAATAACATTCAACAACTGAACTACTATCACAAATGTAGCTTGAACTTGACCTTGAATATGAAATGTGAATTCTCCAAATTTTGTAAGTAAATTAATTAAAGCCAAATAGTTGAGCTCATCCAAACTGGTTGTGTTCCCATGGTTGAATCTCCGTGGCATATAGTGCTCCCTCAATCCAAAAATATGTGGCCTTAAGAAAACTAAACTGAGTTTATTTTAATTCATTTTGGTTTGGTTTTCTAATGAGGACACATGTTTTTGGACAGAGAGAGTATATAAAAAGGGGTGTGATGGCTTTAAAAAATAAATCAAATAGAAGCACAAAAATTCCCGTGTCAACTTTTGTCAAATAATCTACCAAATAGAAGCACAAAAGTTCTCGTATGAACTTTGCAAGGAAATTTTGTATATATAAAAATCTTGGCAAAGAAAAAAGTTAATGGTGAATTTCGAGTTCCGACTTTGCGCATTAATCTTGGGGTGACACACAAGTGATTAAAACCCGCTTTCCCCTAATATTAACGTGTACCATTGGATTGAAATCGGCATCCTGTGCATGCTAAACACACTCCAATGGAAAAAAAATGTATTCCACCCTTCTCTGCACCAAAGGTTACTGCATTCACAACTATACCTGCTCCATGAACATCCATGCTCGCATACAGGCCACCACAATCATGGCAAGCCGCAAGGTAAGCATTTGAGGGCACGAAGCGTTTGTATCCTTTTCAATCTAGATTGAAACTAAAAAGGTGAGCAGGATTTATAGTGTCAACCAACATAACCTAATCCTATGGGTTGCACTTGATTTGGTGTTGGTCAATGGATATTGGGCAAAGCATGTTTCCATTGATGTAGGATCTTCATACGCTCAAAGCTCTCTTCGATTTTGTCAGATTATTAGAGTAATAAATATATGGTTACCATAAATGTATAGAAGAAGTAATTTAAAGAACGCAATCACATGAACAGGATGAAATTATATGGTTTAGAAATAACGAAGAGAAAGCTTATAAAGATCCAATTCAGAAAAGTTTAACACAAGTAAGCATTCAGATTTTTGTATTTACTAACATGTTGAATTTTAAGTATATCAATCCAACCTTATCTTGTCGTTTTTTGTGTCCAAGAAACAGAAAAGAGTCGGTCTTGCCAGCCATGCAGTGCTTGCTAGTTTTTCCTTTCAAATATGACATAAAAGTAAATTATTAGTCCATGCAAAAAACTGGATGCCATCAAGTTGTTTATGTAGTGTCTGTTCCAAGAAGAATAATGATGTCCATTTTTGCTTCTGTTGCATCTAGAATTGTAACTCATGACGT
Source organism: Houttuynia cordata (assembly GCA_039654745.1). Lineage (NCBI taxonomy): Eukaryota > Viridiplantae > Streptophyta > Magnoliopsida > Piperales > Saururaceae > Houttuynia > Houttuynia cordata. The sequence goes on from CM077506.1 coordinate 29,719,777, forward strand.
ATTGAAATTTTATTCATATAGATGCAAATGCCAATACTAGGGATATGTAATCAGCTGGTAAGAGCTTCACCAGCATAGACACTAGTGAAGCACCAAGAAGTCATATCCCAATAACGATAGCACACATGCATGTGCGTGGACCCTGAAAGCATTTTATGGATTATGCCTAGCTAGGGTGTTGTGAATCCAACAAAGGATGAAACTTCATTAGTGTCTTAGTCAGGGGCCGTTTGGGGTGTGAAAAATCAGTTCCGTCTAGCTCGACTTTTTCAGCTGTTAAGAATGGTGGATTATCCTAAAAATCCTTAACCAACTGGATTTTTTCAGCTGGATGGTGCTGATTTTTTACGCCCCAAACGGCCCCTCAATAAGACCGACTTAAAATTACACTTAGCGCATAATCGAAGAACAATATATTCTATTAATATTTTTGGGTAGATCATTTTTTATTAGTTTTGAATTCATGACAAACTAATAAATCCCGCACGTGCATCTTGCACATGCTAAATTTAAAAAAAAAATCTAAAATTTACTTCCTTGTCATTATTCTTTTGATTGTCTATTAATGTTTGGACTTGTTTGGAAATTTCTGCAGAGGCGTAAATCATCATAAGTTTTAGATCAAGATACTTTTGGTACAAAACATGAAAGCCCTACAGCAGTTCACCTACTCATTTTACTACACATCAGCTGTGTAGGAAAAATGTGTAGGAATCTGGTGTACAAATATAATTTCCCAACATGAAATCTTCTGTTCCACCCCCTTTATATTTACTAGTAGCATAGACATAAATAAGATAGGAGATAATTTTGTAGTGGGACTGAGGAAGTATGCCATAGAAGATTACGAGCTGTCTTTCAATACAGAGAGTGTTCCAATGTTATGAGCATATTTTGTTTCAACATTTTTTTGCTAAGGAATTTTGTTTCAATGTAGGTTCATGTTGTTGGTTAGCAAAAAAAAGTTGTTAGAAGTAAATTAACCACATAGCCCAACTAGTTATGGTTGAATGGGCTCGGACTGGGCTGGTTCAACGAGCGTTGAGCTCGTTTACCAGCCCTTCATGACTGTTTTTATTTCAACGTATAAATGTGGTTAATGGCACGTATTTATAAACCCCACTAAAGCATCTCCCCACCCCACTAGGGAGATTCTCCCTACCACGTCCATCAAAAGGTCATTTCTTAAGAAGCTTTTATGCCTCGAACCACATTTTCGCTTTTGCTCATGCATGTCTCTTACACCATACCAAATTGGGCTTTGATAATACGGGATTTTGACGTTACAAGTAGAGAAGTGGGGAGGTGGATATGGTTGTCGGTGGTCTCCGACGGGTGCCCATGGTTGCCGGAGGTTGCCCATGGTTGCCGCCCGTATATATCCGGCGCAACACTTTCCCTTCATCTTCTCCCTCGCGGCCTCACCTTCCTCATTTCCAGACTTCATCGACCTTAATACCCAAGCCCCGCCGGCGGCCTCATCTCGATATGTCCCGACATTAAACGCTCCCCCTCTGCGACGACAGCGCTGCCTACCCTTCCCTCCTCCTCCGTTGCCCTTCCTACCACTCCCTCCTCCAAGACCCCTGCCCTCCTCTGCTACTCAGCCGACGAGTCTCTTCTGCATCCTTAGTGCCCCATCCCTTTCCCTCGCTTTGCTCTTCCTGCATGCTTTCCTTAATGACCAGCACACATCACTTCATCTTGTCCACCAATTCTTCCTACATTGCCCAAAAAATGGCTGCCCATGTTGCTTTCTATCTTTAAAAGCCATCCTTCCACCTATCTAAAGCTCCCTTTCTACCTTTCTAAAGCTCCCTTTCCTCTGGAAAGCATAGTTTCATCTTCTCAAACTCGGGTTTTCACATTGTTTTTAGCTGAAGTTCTTCCAACAAATCATGCATTTCTAAAATCAGAAGAAGTTTTTCCATCTTTAAAAGTAAATTGCAACAGACCCATATATTGTACTAAGCTGCTCTCTACCAAAGACTATGACTTGCAACAAATAACTGAGTTTTGTGGATATTTAAGACAATCTTTTGATTGGAAATTTACCCTCCTGCATTGTGTCAAATTCCGCAGTTGTTCTACTCTGGAAAGCCACGAGTCCCTGCGTCCACCACTCTGACCTCCTGCCGCCCACCTTCACCGGCGCCCCCACAAAACGAGTCTCTCTCCCCCCCCACCCCGACGCTGCTGTTGCCATCGTCGCCGCCCCCGTTGAGCCAAGGGGGCCATCTCTCCACCCCAGGTGACGTTCGGGGCCCTTTCCACTTCGTCAGCTCCCTCCCCCTCCTTTCGGAGTTCGGCCGATTGTCCACGCGGCCAACCCAACTCTCCGTGTTGGGGTTAATGGACTAGGACACCCTGGTGGAGCTGAGAAAGCTCCAGATGAAATACGCCGAAGCAGCAGGGTCCATGCCGGTGCCGACGCCAAGAATTCTGCCTTACGAAGCCGGGCCAAGAATTGTACCTTATGAAGCGGTATCGACCGCCGGGGGCATGCGGTGTGTGAGGTACGGGTGGAAGAAGGAGGAGGCACCGCCGTTCTACTTGTGCGTGTACGAGCCTGTGATGCCGTCGTTTCAGAACGATACCTCGGTGAGCCCAGTGCCTGTTGGTGTGGTTTATAGAGAATAAGATAAAACTAAAGGAAACCCAAGCCCAATAAACGCCCGTGGCTGTTTATATTATGGCGGGCTGTGCCCATTAATGCTTAGCGGGCTTGGGCTATTGATGAATAATTGCGGGCCGCCCGAGCTCGGCCCATGACTCATGAGACACTGCTCAAGCGCATATGCTTCAGGCCATCAGATAAAAATCAAGGGGAAGGAAGGTTTGAATCACCCATCCATCCTCAGCTCCGACGGATCAAAATCCAACGGCTCATGCAAACGCATCTCATATACATTAGCTGTTGGCGGTAAATGGTGATCTTCCTCCACCCTCCAAAATTTAATATAATTAATAAATATGCCCCGTCAGCCGTTGAGCTTTCTTCCCTTATTAGACACTGTGTCGTGTACTCGTGTGTGCATCTCAGACGTCTAGGCAACGATTTCCGTGTAATCACCAGGGACAAACATGGGTTTTCACGAATCCTAAATCCACTTATCTCCAAAACTACCCGACAGTCAAAGTGGCCACTTCTCGCCCGTTGGACGCTGGCGCTGAAGGGGAAGCACAAGTCCTATTCCTCCATGAACTCCACCCAAGGTGAGGAGTATAATCCAATTCTTTATTTCGAATTAAGTCCTTGGTTTCATGAAACAGACCTGACCCTTTGTCAATTTCCTCATAAGGTTCCTATGATCCTACCCTTATGCTTGTAATCTTCGCTTAATTGTACTGAATTTAGATCTTGATTGCTTATATTTTTCTCCTGCGATCTTGTCATCGTTTTCTATATATTATGGAATCGATTTTTCAATTTGATTCTGGCTTCATATATATTTGTGCTGTTTGGACGAGTTGTCTATTAGGAAAGCTCGAATGTGTTGATCTTGATCTTTCCTTCAATTGTCAGCCGGATCATGCTCAATTCAGCTTGTTTCAGCTGCGATTGTGGGTTGGTGGCTGGGCTTTTCTGGAGTATTCCGTTTGCTTGTGTTTAGAGTATCTTCTTTAAACAATGTACGCTTGTGTTTTTTTTATTAATTGTTGTTGGTGGGTGGAAAAAATACTAACATTGAATTTGGTATATGTCACTTTGTTTCTGTGATTTTTTTGTTCTGATCAACTCAATCCTCATCTTGTGTCAACAGTGAAACTCTCTATGATAATACAATTTGGACTTGAGAAGTTGCTTCATATATATATTTGCCTGTGCAGATTTTTACGGGCATCAATACGAGAGTTGATTGGCTACATACAGTTTCATTTGTCCACAATGATTTTCATACAAAGCAAGTATTATCCTCATTAATTTTTTTCACCAAAATGCTGATTTTACAGTTAGCTTTTGTGTGGTCTGGAGATGCATTTCGATCCAACCGTGCTACACCATATAAATCTCATTTACCTTTTTATTTTTGCTAGTACTTCCTTGTTCATTGTCATCGAAATCTTCCATATGTAATTTCTTGTTCTGTTATCTTTCAAAAAACAGTCTTTTTATGCTTATTCAGGAAAACAGAATTGGCTTAATGGAGGATGGTTTTAGGATAGTAAAAATATACCCACATCATTTTGAGGCATCAAAAGAAGTCACATCTGCACCAAACAATCCTCAACCACAAAATTCCCCTGCTTCTCAAACAAGAACGCCTTCTTCCTCATGGTATGATTACATCAGAATCAAGTTACCGGCATGTATTTAGATTACTTACTTCTATAGTTGCAGATCTCTCACTACTCCTAGAACTAGAAGAAGACTATTAAAAGTGGCATCTATGCTCAATATGTTCAGTTTGCCAGGGCTTCCATGGGGCTATGGAAAGGTTATTGAGAATTCTTAATTTTAGCAGTCATCAAGCTGAGTTAAGTTTATCTTATAGCTTTTTACAAAAGACATTTTATTTGCAGGTTGAATTAAGTGCTGCAGAAGTAGAATCTTTGCGATCGGAGATTACCGATTTAGAAGAAAGAGAAGCACACCTTAGAGCACAGTAAGACTAACCCTTCTCTGTCCCACTTAAAAATTATTGTGACAAATTGTATTATTGTCACCGACTAAGAGAAGCACATCTTAGAGCACAGTGGTGACAGATTGTATTTTTTTCTTCCGATTAATGAGTAAAGATTTAACAGTGTGTTTTTTCATACATGAATAGTCCAATCATTAACTGATGTAGGAACTGTGTAAGATTTAAGTTGGTTGGGGTCTGGATAATTGGTAAAATTTAGTGTTATATTGACTATTATTTTAAATCTAAGGCTTCTGGTTGATTGGTCTCATGGTTCCATATTATGTTTGGTAATTTTAAAGCAAAGGCCAATTGAATCTTTGTTCTTCACGTGATTGCAACGTAATGCTTTAATCTGATTAATAGAACAACTGGGATTTGACATTCTTGTGTCTTTTCAGGTTGGAACACCTCGACGAGCTTCTAAAATCTGCTCGACTTGCAGGCTACCTCTATATTCGGACTGTAAATTTTGTTATCCTTCCTCTGATACACTTACATTATGATCTTTTCTCTAAATTGTTTAAGTGTTACATAGATTTCAAGTAACACTAATCCTCATTACATAACCTTCTGATTAGTTGTGGAAGCTTCTAGATAGTTCATGCCTTAATTTTACACTTCTTTTTTAGAGGTGGACAGCACTACCAGGAGAACCACCAATTGAAGAAAGTGATGTAGATGATTGGCTCCCTCGTTTTGTGATGCTTCATGGATCATGTATTTTCTTCTACCTGCAATCTACAGGTAATGATATTTGTATATAGCGACATAACTATGTTTTATGGTTTGGGATTCAATACCCATTGATTGTTATGTGTGTGTCTGTCTTTCTGTGTGAGGTATATTTTTGAGAGAGAGTTTCATATGTGAAGCCTCTTTCCAGCCCATCACCATGTTTGAACACTGAATTATTAGATAAGATAATAGTAGATGATGACGCCTACGACATAGTGCCAAGAGAGCTCATTTGGAGTGTTTTGAAGAAGAAGGGTGTGATAAGAGGTTGCATAGATATCATAAAGGATATGTATGAAGGGGTTGTGACTAGTGTAAGAACTATTGGGGGGTTAACTAAGGTCTTTCGCTTTAATTATGGATGAGCTTACTAAACATTTACAAGATAATGTACCTTGGTGTATGCTTTTTGCAGATAATGTAGTTTTAATTGATGAGAGTAAAGTAGGTTTGAATGTGAAACTGGAATGTGGAGGGATGTTCTAGAATCAAAAGGTTTTAAAATAAGTAGGACTAAGATAGAGTGGATGAAATTTAATTTTAAGGAAGGTAGAACTATAAGTAGAGCCTTAGTTGAAATAGATGGGCAAAAAGTGCCAAGGTGTGATAAATTCCGTTACTTAGGATCTGTTATTCATAAAGAAGGGGATATTGATAGTGATGTGGTGTATATAATAAATGCGGGGTGGGTAAAGTGGATGGCAGCTTCGGGAGTGTTGTGTGATAGACGTGTTCCTCAAAGGCTTAAAGGCAAGTTCTATAGGACAACCATTAGGTCTGCATACTCTATGGAGTAGAGTGCTAGGCACCAAAGAGAAGTCATATAGATAAGTTGAATATAGCCGAAATGAGAATGTTAAGGTGGATGAGTGGGATAATTAGGAGAGATAGAATTAGAGAGTTTAGGGGTAGCTCCTTTAGGGGAGAAGATGAGGGAATGTAGGTTGTGTTGATATGGGCATATGCAAAGAAGACCAATAGATGCCCCTGTGAGAAGATTCGAAGCGATGCATGTAAATGATTGTAAAAGTGGGAGAGGGAGACATAAGAGAACTTGGATGGAGTTAATAAAAAAGGATTTGACTTTACTATCTCTTCTAAAAGATGTAGCCCAAAACAAGCCTGAATGGAGGAGTAAGATCCATGTTGCCGGCCCCAAATAGTTAGGAAAATGCGTTACTTGATTATGATTATGATTATGAAGTTAAGAATCCAATGCAAAATAGGATTTCTGTGGCAGGGCTTTGTGTTTTCATTTTGTCCTGGAATCATTTGGATTTCTGAAATGAACTGAAATGAAAACCAAATAGGACTATTAATGTGGGATGGAGTATTGTTTATATCCTTTACATTGGATACTGAATCCAATGCACAATGAACCATTTGAAGAAGTTTGCCTTAAGCAGCTAAAAAGGCTGGGAACTTCAACTTTGTTCATTGTTTCTTTTCTGTATATTATTTGTCTGAAATGCAAAGAATGCTTTCTCCATTCTTCACACATTATTTTGCTGTAATTTATGCTTGATGTCATTTTCCTTTCATTATAATCTATAGGATAATATGGCGTAACATGAAAAGAAATTGACACCATTTTTATCTTGTCATAGCCATTATTTTACTAAATATTCTGGGGTGGATATCATTGAGATGTTCTCCACGTGTTCTACCAGAAAAGACATCTCGTATTGGGTTTGTTAAGTCTGTTGCAAATGGGTGGATATCTTTATTGATTTCTGATTCCTCAACGTGTTATCTAGATTTAAGCCCTCAAGCCTCCACATTATTATCTGACATAGTTGAAGTGGGGACACTTCCAAGCTTTTCCCAGGAGGATGGACAAACTCGGCATTCATTTTTTATATTAACCAGACAAGGACTTCGATTTGAGTGCTCATCCATTTCTGAGATACAGGTATAGTTTAGTGTTTTTCTAATCCACGTTGCTCCTTAAGATCAAAAGTTTAGTGATGGAGTACATTAGATGGGGGATGATACTTGCTTTAAATAGCCAACAAGTGAAGATATATAATTCAACCTTGTAATGTAGCTCCTCTCTCAAGTCTCTATACCTTCCATATACAGAGATGGCAAGTCACATCTTCAAGATTTCTGAAAGCTAATGATACACGAGCTGTGGGGTGATTTTAGGGGGCACAATTTTTTCTTTTTTTTGAAGTAGTTCCTTATCGTGTGGGATGTGTTTATGATAGATGACTGGTCCACTCATGTAAAACTAACTGATTTGGTGGCCGGCAATAGCTCAAGCATATGACTTGGAAATATGTCTGATTCGACATATTGTCCAAATTGCAGATGAAATCATGGTTGACAGCCTTGGAAAATGATTGCAGTTCAGTATCTGATTCAGCTCCCAGAGAAGGCCATTAAAGCATAGCCTGTGTGCATGGTTACATGTTTAGTCTGTAAATCATGTAAAGTTGCCCACCTTATTTGTTACCGAGTTTACATCACTTTGTTTCATGGGCAGAATGCTTCTGTACATATGATTTTTTTTAGTGTAAAGTTTGTGCATTACTATATAACAGTTGTAGCCAGCAAACAATTTGACTAAAATTATGAGAGTGACTGTTCATATTCAGATGGGAAAAATTGTTTTCCCACTTCTTAAAAAGGGATTTCACATCTTATGCTAACCAAGTGGGTAGAGCTTTTGAGCGCATTTTGGATTAAGTAATCTTTCCCTCCAGCTATTAATAATGATCATAAAAATGGCGGGGGACTGACCAGTCTATTACACTTCGACAAATGAAAAAATGTCTGACTGCACCAGCCATGGAGGTTGCTTTTCTGATTAATGAACGGTCTCAACTCTGAACAGTTGTCGGGTCAATATTTAAAACACTGATGCATAGTAATACTCAGGCCTTCGCCCTCTTATTATGCAGGATGCACAACTCGAATGGGCCTCAAAGACACTACATACAATCTGTTTATTGATTTTCTTATTAGGTTGATGGTTATTTCGGCGGCAAATTACTCCCTCTATCCAATGAAGTCGTTTAGATTGGAAATATGATGAGTCATGGCTGACTTTGCTCCATCACGGCCAATAATACAAATGAAGTAAAAAAAAGCTCTGTTTTTTTTTGTTTTTTTTACTGGCAATGGATATGAGGTTCATTGGACGGAGAGAGTGGATGTTATCAGTTGGTGAAGCTTGCCGGCCGCCATCATACGAAACTGACATTATTTAGCAGCCGGCAAAGATTCACCAGCAGATCATGACTCCCAAGGTTAATGATGTTGGTTCACTTGTTTGGTAGCTATGATGTGCATTAGGGAGGTATGGGTGTAGCTTAAATCGTTAGGTTAGATATATATTAATACTCCTTCCTGTCACTTCGGATACAATTTTTTTTATTCATTTGAAAAAATTAAATATTAAAAATGTGGTTTTAAAACCCAGACCGGCCTGCCCTGTTCCACCTGGTTCGAACTGACCCGATTACTTTTTCGAGCCGAGATAGTCAGGTAGATTGTAGGGTTGCATTTTGGTCAGGTTCTCTCGGGTATAACAGACAGATTTTTAAGCCAAACCCTACCCAAAATAGGAATCGAGATTTTAATAAAATAATTTATATAATTATAAATAATAAAAAAATTATATATATTAAAAAATTAAGAGTTTAAATAATAGAATCGGGTCGGATCAGTTATTGAGTATTTTAAAGTCAAACCCAACCTACCCGGGATAGAAGCGGAGTTTTAAATCTTGGAACCGACCCTCCCCGATATAGGACCTGACACGATCTGGGTCGGTTCCATTCGGGTTGGGTTGGGACGACCCGGGTCGATTCTATTCGGGTTCGGTTGGGTCGAATTTTTTGGTGCAACCCTAATAGATTGACTTGGCTAGTCGAACCAATGACATGTCCGACCGGTCCCCTCCACCCCTCCCACCAGAAGTTATTACTTGCGCGCCGCGCATGGGAACAGTGTGCTCATCACTAATGGGTGATGGGCATGTCTCCCTGCTTGTGGGTCCCTTTGTGACAATCATTCCAAGCAGGGGAGAGGTGCCTATCACCCATTGGTGGTGCCGCCATCCCAGCGACACCCCCCGCCGCGTTGTTGTGTTTAGTCGATTGGTTGGAGTAGCGCCTTCTCTCTCGCCTCCAGGGCGACTGCCATTACCTCCCTGGCCTCGCCAGCTCAGCGGAGCCCACCATGACCTTTGCCCAACCCTCCTTGAACCGCGAATACGACGCCTCCGTTTGGAACACCAGTAGCAGTGCCAGCACTGGCGCCGTCAGCTGGTATGGCAGCGGGGACGAGTGGAGCGGGAGTAACATTGTTTGATGCTACCTATGGTTACCTCAATTTTGCATGCCCAAGCTTGTTCTCCGACTCTCAACAAATGTAAAGAGCCCACCACTTCACTCGTGGTCAGCCATCAGAACTAATGATTGGGTCAAAACGGAAATCCCCATAATGTGGGAGCTCAATCCCAGCCGTCGACCTATAGTCAGTACAAACCCACGGCCATGATTCAACAAATGCATATCTTACCTTCAACCATTCCTCGTCAGTTGCAGCCTCCCCCAACAGACTGAGCTCTCCCGCGACAGATCTCATCTTCCGCAACTCCAAGATGACTTCCCAGATATGCCGCCGATCCGCTTCCAGGGCCCTCAAATCCCTCCTCTCGGTCTCTTCCCAAAGCTCCCCCCTCCTCGCCGCCGGTAACTCTCCGACTTCCCTTCTCCCCATTTCATCCGTCATCCCAGTTGCGAAATCCTTTGGCGAAATCACAGTAGAGTTCACGGCTCAATGAGTTTCCGATTCTGTATTGATTTTGGAAATTGGGTCTTCACAATTGTAGTATTGGTCTTCATGAAATTGGCATTCTTTTAGTGGTTTGGAAGTGGCCTAGCTTACAACATCGCATTTAGGTTGAATTTCGTAGTCTCTGCGTTGCATTGAATTAGGCAATAGGCCTTTTTACTCTATGCGGCGTTGTCAAAATTTTTAATTATACCTATTTGTACTTAAAATAGTCTGCAATCCTTATTTGCTCTTAACGCGAGCGATTTCTTGAATGGTAATATGTTTACTAACTAATCATTTTTATAGTTATATTGATGGACATTATGACTGACATTTTAATTTGCTTGGATTTGGTCCGAGGGTGTTTTGCTTTTAGTTTTTATGGGTTTAATCACCATTTCATTATTCTTGTCCTGATGTCAGTCGCTCGTCTATTGTGCAGAAGGGAGAGCCGTAGCAGCTGCTTCGGCAACGTTATTCAGAGGAAGAGCTTCGTCTCTGACTTCCTCATTCAGAGGAGCATACTCTAACCAGTCTGCCCGCGGATGGATATCTGGTGTTCTTGCTGTTCCGGCGGCAGGTTTGACTTGCCTTCTCACTTTCTTCTATCGTTTCATATTGTTCCCGTATCACTGCCACTCAAGCATAGAATGTGCCATGCCTCAACGGTACTAGAATACCTTCCCCGCCTCTGTTTCGTTGTTCTTGGTGCTTAGGTTTGATCGGCCTCTGCATTTAGCTCTATAAAATTTCCCTGCTTTTGTGTAAAAAGGAGTAGTGCGTTGTATGTGGGGGGAAGGTACATTCTTGTTACGTAGACTGCACTTTTAGAATAATAATCTGAATTTCTACACCAATCATATTATATTCTTTGGCACAACAGGCAAAAAGCAAAAACATGAGCCATACTTTAGGTGTGATTTGCCTACACTTTCTGGGCAGTTTCCACGTTACCCATTTATCCACCAGTTTGATTCCATTTAGTTCCCTATGGCATGATAAAACATATATTTGTGTTTTTTGAAGTCCCTAGTTTACAATACGTTTTGTTCTTCAGCTTATTTTACAATATGACCCTGGTAAAGTGGAGAAAGAAAATGTCAACTTAAGCCATTATAAGTTTACAATACCTTTTGGCGATTGTACCTTTATGTTATTCAACTTATTTTACAAAATTTGACACTTGCAAAAGTGGAGAAAGAAAATTTCGACTTGTGCAATCATTCTTGATGATGGTAACCTTTACATTGATAGTGTTTACCTGGAACTTTCACTACTGCAAAAGGGTGAGAGGTGTTAGTGAAGAGTTGGAAATCATCGGTTTGAACTTTGACATTGTCTTTGTTATAAAAAAAGAAATTAGCAGACTAGGAAGGGCTAGATCAGCATCCCTATTTCCCATGTTTCTTGGAAAGATATCTTTTTTTTTGAAGTCCTTAGTTTACACTACTTTTTGGTTATTCAACATATTGTATATAGTTATCTTTATTTTTATTTACTTTTGTGATATTTTGTGGTGCTAGTTTACATGCTTCAAGAGCAAGAGGCTCATGCTGCAGAGGTATTCTCTTCGGTTTCTTATTTGGTTTGGCCACACATATATTTCAACTCCTGCTTATTGAAAGAAAGTTTGCTAATGCATTTGTGACTTCCTCTCAGCTGGAGCGTACTTTTATAGCAATTAAGCCAGATGGAGTCCAGAGAGGACTGGTATGCATATTGAAGTTCGAGATCAATTTCTCTCACATAAATTCCATTGAAACGTAGTTTTTACCATATTTTGTTTTTCAGATTGCGGAAATTGTATCTCGTTTTGAACGCAAAGGCTTCAAGCTAGTAGCTATTAAGCTAGTCGTGCCTACTAAGGACTTTGCTCAGAAACACTATCATGACCTTAAGGAAAGACCTTTTTTCAGCGGTTTGTGTGATTTCCTCAGCTCTGGCCCTGTCCTCGCCATGGTAAGGATAGTAGAGCTTGTCCTTTGTTGGATATTTTCCTATGGTGAATATTTGATTTATGTACCAGCAACTTTTTGTTGCTTCTGCAGGTTTGGGAGGGTGAAGGAGTCATAAAATATGGTCGAAAACTTATTGGAGCAACAGACCCACAGAAATCAGAGCCAGGAACAATCAGAGGTGATCTTGCTGTTGTAGTTGGAAGGTACTGCTTGAGTTCCACTCTAACAATTTCTTAGCAGATTATAATTATATTCCACTCTTTCTTACCTCGTGAAAAAATGTTGGAAACTACCTCAGTGCAACTCGAGCCTATGTGACAACACAATATAGTTACATATCGTTTGGTGGTCATCCTTTCAGTGTTGCTGCCTCCTCTCCCTGGTTGTAAACATGCCATTCAAACTATGTTCCATACTCATTCTTAGTTGCAAATTTTCATTTGTTATAGTTTGATGATTTAGATTCCATGAATGCTTTTAGTTTGATGATTTAGATTCCATGAATGCTTCCGATGCATGATCCATGTGAGGCATTGTGCACAGTTGCAACTTGCAATTAAATAAATAGTATTGCCAATTAGATGGACTTGAATGCCAAGCCCGATCTGATTTTATTGGAGTTTGATTTCAGTTGGTCTTCATTTATAGCTCAGACTAACTCAAGTCTGAAACTATATCAATTTTGTTGACTAATGTAAGCATCGTAGTAAAAATATAAGAAATTCAATATTCATCACTGTGGGATAATAACAACAGAAACATAACTAACTCAAACTGAAACTTGATGTCTCTCTTTGCGTTGTTTGGCAGCCCTAAGAAATATCCAACGTCACAGCTTTTGAAAGATTGGAACTGTGGGATGGGAAATCTAATACCAATATGGATATGTTTAGTGCTGTAAACTAAATTTGGAAATAGAGACCAGTGAAAAAAATATCAATGAAGAATAGAAAGGTAAGGACTAATGAGAAGAAGGGAGGATGGAGAATTGTGTTCACTAGCCAAAGGCAAAACCATTGGGAACCATGGCATCTCTACTGGGGCTGTAGTGAGGCTGAGGACAAAATGGATGGGCTTGCCTTGGCTCCAGCCTCCCAACCACCCTTGCGAGGGGTGGGTGGGAAGAGCTGAGGCCAAACCAAGAGAGTCTGGGACAGGGCGGGCCCATCCGCACCCAGCCTCCCTGCTACCCCAACGAAGATGCCGGGGGCGAGGGAGAGGCGGTGGTGTTCTGAGGCCAACGCCACTTCCGGGAAAGGGCGCCAGTGACAAGGGTACCTATGTCTTCTAAAATGTCGTGGAGGTATAAGTGTAGTTTTGAAACTTGAGGAGTTTGTTGTCTATTTTCAATAATGGTCAGGGATGAAGTGTAATTTATCCTCATATTTACTGTGGGTCCTTATAAATATAAGTATGAACAACCGAGCCTTTTTCATATTTGCACGGGTTGATGCAATGCTTAGAAGTGCTTGTGCGTGCAGGGGAGTGTTAATATGGGTAATATACTAAGTACTTTCCGCTAGCAGCACATCCTTGTGGATAGAGTTCATCCTAATAGATTGCATTTGTGATCTGGCCAAAAGATCTTTTGTTCAGAGGATCGTATGCCACGAGCCACATTGTTTTTTTGAAAATGGGTAAAAGCAGAATTGAACTTCTACCAGTGGGCATGGATGTCTGCAACGATTCCTCTTGTGAAACCCCTTACCATTTGCTACTTTAATCATTTTTGGTTTCTGTAAGCTAAATTAGCATTACACATTCAAGTGTCTAGAAATTGTTCTTGTTACATGTTCTGGTTACAATTCTGTCTAGAAGTCCCTACGTTTCTCTTTTTTTAATTTATTTCAAGTCCCTGTGTTTCTTTGAGAATGCTTTTTGTTATACTCCCTTGTCTTCATTGAATCTCATTGTGATTACAGGAACATTATTCATGGGAGTGATGGGCCTGAAACAGCCAAGGATGAGATAAGTTTGTGGTTTAAACCAGAGGAATTGGTTAGCTACACCAGCAATGCAGAGAAGTGGGTCTATGGCGCGAATTAATTTCCCGAGGTTTTCTCTAATAATAATTGCATTTAGTTCTCAATATGTATGCTCGCTGATCCAATGTTGATTTTGAGGCAGGCTGCCAGGATATTTTTTTTGCTAATAATTATCAAATGATATGCATGGATTATAAGAAAAGAATAAAGAGGGAGTAAATTTTTTATCCCGACAAAATGTACTTTGGAATCATCAGTGGATTGCTCATTGACACAGCAGACTTAACTGAAAGTTATATGAGGTCATCTTGTTGTCCTTGAAGATATATTTTTCCATTTGTTTCTGGCCATGTAAGTTGGTAGCCGCTATACTGAGAACTGAATATTCCTCACCATCGTTCTTTCAGATCATCCCGATACATTTGCTTTGCATCAACTTCCAACAAGTTCCACTTATAGTGGAAGCTCCAATAAGACCATGATAAGTTCTACATTGCTAGTAAAAACGATAGCGACAGTTCATGAGGTTGTTGAAACTTAGGCGCACATAAGTACAGGCAAAGTTCTCAATGAAAAAAAGTATCCGTGAAGATCAAACCAAACTATACTGCTGTCTTTTTAAGAAAAATACATCAACTAACCCTTTTTACCCCATCTACTAATTGTTATGTAGGGTCTCAAAATCTATAAATTGGGCTGCTGTCCACGTTAGATACGTATAAGCTGTATCAGTTTATTTCTTCTTAAAACGAGAAAGTCAAATACTACCATCTGGTCTTGCTGCTCATACACATTATTTGCTTATGTCTAGATCCTGTGTACTTCACTCCCAAGTTCCTGACTCCTGATTCGGTGTGCTCAATAAGACTTCCGCCTTTCCTGTACCTATGCCATCTGATTCCCAATGTATGTCCGCTTCCATGGCCATATATGTCAAATGAAGTGTCGCACTGGCTTTCTATATTATGATATGTATCTGCTGTGAGCCTGTGACACTGTTTGTTTGTTGTGACGAGCCGATCTACTATCGGACAACCCAAATGAGCTTTACCTCTTATTATAACTTACCAGTTACCAGCAGTTACCACTTCCTATTTCTTCAAAAAAGAAAAAATCTGTTTGTTATTGCAGAGGTAATGGTATTATTACTCCACTTTTCTACTCCATTTTCTTACGCCGCTATGTGGACCCATGTGGAGTAGAGTGGGTTCATGGGTTGATGTGCCAATCAACTTGCGAGCATAAATGAGTAGGACAATGGAGTAGAAAAGTGGAGAAGTAATATCATTACCTAGTTGCAGTTGCGAGCTCAATCAAAGAATCCTTAATAAAGCAGTAGACATGAATTTCGTCTGATCTCCCTTGAAATGGATGCTTCTGACTATGATTCTCATCGATTCACTTTGGGAATTACTAGGCTATCCTATCTAGCAAAGAATGTCCAGAATCTGACGTAGATCGTAACCAAACGCAGTCTTGATGGGAAATGAGAAAAGAGAACCAAGTAGCGACTTCATCAAGATAGTAGGGCTCTGTGTTTATGTTTATGTGTTTTTGTAGTTGCCTGGGCTCCCACAGACTTTCTTGTGTATCAGGTTCCCTGTTTTGTTGGTGTTAATCTATGACTAGCATTTCCAGCCCCCTTTCTGGGGCATTTCCCATAAAAAAAATGAAAAAGATGGTTGCAGACAAGCAGTGTGAACTACATATACACAATATGCATGATATTTACTTATACACAGCCGGCTCACTGATCCAAAATTGGGTGCTTGGGCGGTACAAAGATGGTGGAGGAGGTGTCAAACGATCTATGCTCTATAAAGTGGACAACAATTCGCATTAGCTCCAAATTTGTTTTGGTAGAATAACTAACGGATTACACATATATTCGTGCTTATTCCATGCCTTTCAGGTTTTTAAGTTTGGCAATGCACCAGCCACTTAACTTTTATTAACTGCAATTATAGCTTACTAACCCAATAGTCTTTGTGGTGTGGCCCTTTTAGCCATGATCTCCCTCCGTCCGAAAAAGGTAGATACAGTATCCATCTTTTCAGACACAGAAAAAAGGAAATGTACCTACCATATTCGGACGGAGGGAGAAATTTTTGGTTAAAACTACAATATGGCTGATAGTAAATTAGTGATAATTATGGCCGAAGTCATATGGAAGCTCTATGAATGTACTAAAACACAATTTGCAGAGGGAAGACACCGAGAACACAATCACTCATGGGAATGTCTAGAACTTTTGGCATGTCACTTTGGATGGGGTCCATAGTCGAGAGTGCACGCATAGAGTAATGCTACAAACACTTGCCGGCCACACGTTCAAAGCAATTTTTGCAGCAATTAAAATGCTGTGCAACAATTGTTCTGATATAACACAACTTGCTATTAGAATCAGTTATTAAGAAAAATATAAACATTTTTGTTTCAAGTAATCTTTTGTTACTGCCTTACACCATTTCAAATTAAGCTCAAGGTATCACAGATCATGGACTCGTTCATGTACTGATGATCACTAAAGATGGATCCTTGTAAGCTAGCTGGTTCTTTTCCTGTTGAAGCAGGAAAGGAAAGATGAGAAGATTGGCAACCTAATCTTTATGCTATTAAGAGAAGATTAGAATGACTGTTTTTGTCATGAGGCTGCTCTTCATGCTCCAATTTTTTTTAGAAAATTTACTCCGAGCTTGCTCAAAAAGTAAAGGTAACTCCTTAGCAAAAGTCAAACCTGTACGTCCATTTTTGGCGGACTGTTATTAATATTTGTTTAGAATCACTTGGTGTTATTTATATTTGTTTTAAATTAAATGCAAGGAATAAGTTATTTGTTGCTTACTATTTAGTCAAATTTTGGTTGTTTATATCTTGTGGATAGTTTAAACATACAAGTTTAGAGAAATTGTGCAGAATTTCATGAACCATCAGTGGTCTAAGCATCATATGTAGGTAATAATAAATTAATTCAGCGGTTCTTATTTTCAGGTACATCCTAAGATATTCTTCCATCCTTTTCCATTGTTGGGTTCCTCCATTTGCCAAAAAATACCAAGTAAAAATGCAGGTCTTAGTAAGAGTACATATTAGTAAAGCCCATAAATTGTTTTAATTTTGACTGCTGAACTAATATTTTTTGTGCTAGTGGACTTCTGTTGAGGCTTTACTATTGTTATTACCCTGTCAAAACCTTTTGCTTTTTATTAAGTATTATACAGCTGATTACTGTTATTTGATATACAGGTACTCCTGATGAAAGTACTTCGAAATCAGAATTATTAAAAACCAAGAAGAGAATGATAACCTCTTTACATTGATAATTCTTTACAAATTTGCTCAATTAGATATTTTTTAGAGGAGCTTTTCCCTTGTATCACTCAATAAGTGCATCATAAAAAACTTCAAGCAATAAATGACACTTTTCATGTTGATATTTTGAAACTCAGCTTTGATTCCATTTATCAATGTAGGCTAATACTTTTTTTTCATACATACAATTGCAAGCATCTTGACATGAGCGGCTGTGGTAACCACATGACAAGGGATGTTCCCAATATATAGTATTGGTTCATAATAGAATCCAATGAGGTACAAGTGGTTGAATTTTACAGCCTGGTTGGCCAAGCAAATCCTTGGAACCAATAGATGTTGGGTTTTTGTTTTGGTATGGTGGGCCCAAAAGTATTAGATGGGTTTTGGTTTAGGTAGATGAGCCCAAATTAATTAGTAGTGTGAGCCCACTAATTGAATTCCATCTAAGGCCTATCTTAGGCCCACATTTTATTGATTGATGGAAATATGATTAGTGGTAAATTAATGTTAACATTATGCTAAGTTAATTGAGAAATAGTATATATGAGTGTGATATGGTATATATGAGGATGATTTATTCATCTTATGGGTGTGGAGACTCTCCCCAAATGAAGGTGTACACATTCGTTAATATACTTACTGGTACACACACGCACACGCATGTGGCGTGGGTGAATAAGCGCAATGTGGCGTACTTAGCATTTCGCATCCAGAGCCTTTGATTTTTGATAAATGGTTAATTATTTTGGAGATTACGAGCCAATCGATTGCACAGATGATCTCGACCTAAGTGACAAAGTACGGGTACGGCAATAAAACGGCGAGGTAAGCGTACGGAACAAAACGGCAGAAAACAGAATATACGGGAAAATAACGTGAAAAAAACGGAAAAATAATAAAAATAAAAAATTAATATAATAGGTATAAATGTTAAATAATAATATATTACAAAGTTGCACATTTAAAAAAGGAGTTGCACTTTAAATAAAAAACGTGTTTTACATGTTTAAACGCGTTTATTGGGATAAAACGCGTTTATTTCGGGAAAAACACGTTTTCCCGTTTTAAATGGGGAGTTTTACGGCTGAGTGGCTGAAACGCGTAAAACGCGTTTTATACGCGTTTTAAACCCGTTTCTGGTCACAGAGATCTCGACTGATCGCGTAGTGACTGCAATCAATCGTATCTATTGTAATATTCAATTTTGTGTGTCACGATCGATCGACCCTGAGAACGATCGATCGTATCTATTGTGATGTCGAAAATACTAGCCGCGATTGATCGCAAGCTCTAAAATAACGAAGGAAAACCTGCAGCGATCGATCGCACCGGGGATTACAGTCGGGATTTGGCCATTTTTCTTCTAAAAGTTGCATCCTTTCTTTACAGAATGACCTCAATTGAGTCCCTGTATATATTGTGAACGGAAAAACACAAAGAGAGATAGAAGAACACACTTGGTTCTATTTTTCTCTCTTCTTTTCCTTGATTCTTTCTCCCAAAGGCAACAATTATTTTTCTCTAAGTTCGAGTTTGATGAATTGAAGTGCACTGCTTGTCGACTTGTTCGTTGTATCTCAGGGACAGATTGTCAGAGAAAGCCCGTGCATGAGAGGGCGGCGATATTTGTTTCGAAGTCAGCAGTGCAGAGTCACTATGCCTCGGACGATTGGATTTCAATCTGTAATTTCAAGTTCTATTTGAATACAATTCAATACGAACGGGTAACGTACAATCCCTCTTCAGTACTATATATTATTTTCAACAAGAGAAACCATAACAAAAGTGACAAAAATGCTCTCTCGATTTCTATATATTTCTTCCTGTTTTAATTGTTCAATATGAAAAAAATGTGGATTTTTATTAGATAGTGAAAACCCCAACTAATGGGAGGAAGAACGGGTTCAAAATCCACTTAAATTGACCATATGGAGCATCTTTGTTGCCTTTGGGGCCATTTGGTTCGTGAAAGATCTAGAACATCCACATTGAAAAATCCAATTTCACTACAGATTTTCGGATTTTTCACTAACCAGGCCGAAACACCTTCCGTCAGTGGGATGACCAAGATGTACATCCTGAAACACGAAACCCTCGTTGCCCCCATCCCAAGAAGTACTTCCAGAAACGTGTGTCCCTCGTTGCCTAAAATAGAAGAGTAAATATTATTCTATGAGGTTTTTTTAATAGATATAATTAATTTTCAAAATAAACTAATTTTTGCATCCCAAGAGAGTTTTTTTCCAATTGAAAAAATCTTTTTGTTAATCCAAAAATGCCCCCATAATTGTGGCCGTTTGGAGGCTAGTTACGTAATAAGAACTCTCGAATTTATACAGTCTCATCCAAATGTTTTTTTCATAACGAGGGGTGTCCCATTCCTTGGGACCCGACCTCTTACTCTCTGAGAGCACCACCGAATGCATATAAGCACCCGTTAAATCGGAAATATAATCCGTGTGGGTGCGAGTGGGGGTTCGAACTGAGGACCTCTGGAAGGTCGGTCGGTCGGTCATAGTTCAGTTGGAACTTGGAATCCGCCGACCTCCACAGCTATAGATAGGGTGGGCTCCGCAAACGTCGCGCGCCTGTCGTCGCCATCTCAGTGTCCTTCTGCCCTTCTCAGCCGCTCTTTTCGCGTCTTTGATTCATCCCCAAATTCGGTTCGTAATTCTATCTCAAATTCTGCAGTATTGTTTAATCTCTCCTTTGTTTCGATAAATTTGAATCTTAGTTTTTCTAATAATCGTTGATTTGTTCCTCTGATTTGCTGTCGTCAATCTTAATTTGAATCTTAATAATTGTAATTGTTGATTCTCCGTCTGTTCCGCGGTCGTCAATCTTAATTTAAATGGTAATCACTGTAATTGTTGATTTCTTTATCTGTTCCGCTGTCATCAATCTTAATTTGCATCGTAATGTTTATAGTTGTTGATTTCTTTATCTGTTCTGCTAATTAAGAATTTTAATTTCTTTAATTGTTGGTTTCTTTATCAGTTTTGCTGTCATCAATCTTAATCTGAATCTTAATTTTTCTAATTGTTGATTTCGTCATCTGTTCTGCTGTCGCTACTCTTATTTGAGTCTTAATTTCTCTAATTGTTGCGGAAAATTTGAGTGTTCTTGTAGTATTCTAATTCGGAATGCAAATTAATCCGTCATCTAGTCATTTAGTTGCGGATGTTGTATCGTTGTTGGAAAAAAATGGTAGATGATTCACTTTTAAGGGTTATATGACGGGGAAAGTAGGTTCCTCCTTAAAATGGTTTTTATGAGTGTACTTGATGGGATGATTTTTACAGATGGAGGAGACCGATATGAAGCCGATGTCGCGTGAAGCAATTGCGCTGGCGGAGAAAAAGATGTCCATGACTCTAGGTACTTAGTTAGGTTTTTTGTTTACCTTCCATTCGGATTTCGTAATTGCAGTTCAATTGCTCAAATGATGCAGCAAGTTGAACCTGTTATTGTGTTTTCAGAAGACATAATCAAGATGTCGAAGAAATCTTCATTTAAAGCTAAGAAGAAAGCTCCACAGGGTCCGGTGAGTTTGCTTTCTTTTGCAAATATTATCTCAATTGGTTTTTACTGTTATATATGTGATTGAAGAGCATTTATTGTGTTTGTATTGTATAGATCAAAGGTTGTGGTTCGGGTGGTGCACCTCAAGTGAAATCTGCGAAAGTGCAAAGGTTTATGGAACCTAGGTCGTTTCTTAGGCAGGTAGGGTATCTTATTTGAACGATTTTCAACTGTTGTAGCCCTTGTTTTATGCAAGTCATCCGGTTCTTCTTTGCTTTCACTCTTCTCTTTTAATTCTTAATTGATTCCAATACATTACAGGGTGTCCTTGCCCAGAAGAGGTCCAAATTTCAGGAGAAACATTTTCCACTAGCTTCTGAAGTTGCCAAAACGTTTGTTGCTACTCCTGTTCTGCCGAAAGGTTCTACTCTCAGAAAGCCTGTTAATTGGAGGAAGCCCAGGTATTTTTCTTCTGCACGACATGCCGTTATGTTTTGTTGGTAGCTTTGTTCCGGTTTTTGAAGTTTTTATTGTCCCATTTACAGGTAATTGATGGTTTTTGTATTGTCCCATTTACAGGTAATTGATGGTTTTCTTTTGCCAATGGTGGCATAATACTTTTATGGAAATGTGAATGAAATTTTGAGCCAGTTGAGGCTCCATAGCTGGAGGTCCTCAAACTTAGGCTTTTATTTTTATGAAGGGCCTAGTTTCTGCCTGTGTGCATGGTTATATGCCTATGAATGGGATAGGTACAGGTGGAAGTAGGAAGATCGCATTATGTTTTTATCGTGGCAGACTGGGTTAACAGCAGTTTTGAGCATATTAAATGAATCACAGTTTGGTTGGCGTACAGTAAGAAGTGTGCTGTCTCATGTTGATTTCCAAGTGTGGCAATGTCCGACCTGGTTGGAGTTGATGTCCGTCAATCTGTTCAGGACTTTACAGATGCACTTGTTGTGGGTTTAAAATGTGTCGCATCAAATTGACTTGTACTTGCAGTTTCCTGGGTGATTGTTGTTGGTGGTTCATGATTGATGACATGTTAAGTAATGAGTAGGTTACTAGTATTAAATTATTGCACACTTTGTCTCATGTCCTGTAGAAGATTCTTCTGAGCTGTTCTGCTCTGCAGTTACCAAATGACATTTTGCTTCCATTGTTGATTGACTAGCATAAGTTCATGCTTTAGTTGGTTGATTGGCTTTTAGATCTTTGGAGCAAAACATACTCTTAGAGCTGTAGAGCTCAGTTGTTTGCTTGGGAGCTAATTATTTGGTCATATACTACTAAGAATGTGCTTGTTGGGAGCTCAGATGTCTTGGTTATAACCTGCTTTGGTTGTCACTTATGGTTCTGCACTGGGGAAGCAAATCTCCCATAAAAGATGGTTCGTTTTTTCTCTTGCCAGATATGTTTTTGAGGATTGATGCCAATCGCTGCTGCCTGAGATTATGCAAGGGCAGGTGTTTATGCTTGGATCAGTAGGGACATCGAACGAGTCGAAAACCTGGTCTCTGATCTGCTTAGACTTATTATTCTATCTTGATGGGCTTGTAATTGGCGAAAGATTTTTTTAAGTGTCTTTAAAGTGAGGAAGCTGTTATGCACTTATTCGCGAGGAAGCAACCTGAATTGAAACAGACTTGTATGGCAGTGGAATTGTGGGATCAAAATGAAGATATAGATTCATAACTCTCAGACTCACCAGCATAAGTTGTGAAGAGTTATGATTTCATTCTAGAATTTTCCTTGATGATGAGATTAGGGGGATAAAGTGAAGAAATATATATTTACTGCAATATTGGTTCGTTTTCGATAGTATTTTTGTTTTCTAGCATTGAATCAAGGATCACATCTGCTTGCAGAGAGGTCAGCTAGCTCTTGCTACTTAATGTGAATATCAGTGGTCGTGATTTTGTTTCTCATTACCTATTGCTGCATGGTGAAGCAATTGTCTACTCGCTGTTAGCTTTTGTTATTTGAATGATCAGCAACGATTGCTGTTTGGTTTGCAGAGATTTCACACCACAGACTGAGATAGTTGGTGCATCTTATGAACAAAGGGTAGGCTTGCAAATATTGTTTGTACATTTAATTATTTACTGGAGCAATAGCATCATGATTAATTTGTGGAATCTTTTGCCCCTTATTCAGGGAAAGGCAGGATCAACTACGCAAACACCTAAGACATTAGATTCTCGGTTTGCAAATCTGAAGGAGCTGAGGCGGCGTGCATTGCAGCAGCTGAAGAGTGGCATGTACCTTAATAAGAGAAATGCACCCCGTCAACAGCAATGGGGGCATTGGCTCATAAGCAATGTGAGGAGCAGGGCTGGAAAGGAAAGTGCTTTTGGCAATTGATCTGTGATCTGATTGAGACACGAACTGATCATGATGCTGTAGCTAATCTCTTGGTCCATATTGTTTTTCTTTAGCTGGAATGAGTGCATTTGCGTAAGACATCTTACGTCTTGCCGCTTTTCATCTCAGTTTATTGTGTCAGATATAGTAGTAGGTACTTGCAAAGCTCCATGGTTGATAACTTGATCACAGGTAGAATGTCTGTTATCATTGTTGGGTTTTATTTTCATGCACTGTTATCATTGTTGGCTGGTTTACCTTTGAATTGATGGAATTGATTGAACAATTCACTTTGGTCATCTTTTGTGTGCGAGAACGCTGGTTGGACTACATTTTCCTTTCTGAATGACATGTGACAATTGGTCACTAGTGGCAACTCGCAGGAAAAAATGAGTTGGTAGCGGCAGGGTTGGTTTGCTGGTGGAATAGTTGTCGGGGCGCTTTTGTGTAACATATGGGGCAGTCTAATTACAAATATAGCAAGATTGCCCAAGTAAGAGAAGTAGGCTGTTTTATTGGCACCTTTATGTACATTAGCCGAACCATGTCAGAAGCTAGTATGATTTTGCCTTTGGAACAGAGTGTGAGCCAAGATACTCGAACCAAACAGATCAAGCAACAGGAGCTGTCATGGAGAGCTTGTTCCGTTGGTTTTCTGCAGCTCTGATTGCCGTTGAGAGTATGGATATACCCCTGGCTGAGGTTTAGAAGATTGTTGGCCTATGTAAAGTTTGAGACAGCAGCTTCTTTAATTCTTGCAAACCTGCCTCGCACTCTTGGCTGGCTGTCTGCCAAAGCTTTCCTGCATGCATACTGCAAG
The DNA here is from genome assembly GCA_039654745.1 of Houttuynia cordata. Classification (NCBI taxonomy): domain Eukaryota; kingdom Viridiplantae; phylum Streptophyta; class Magnoliopsida; order Piperales; family Saururaceae; genus Houttuynia; species Houttuynia cordata. The sequence continues at coordinate 29,743,892 of CM077506.1, forward strand.
CAAGAAGAAAACAAGGATTATATTTAAGATTCAAAAGCTTGAGGTTACGATTTCGTAATTCTTATGTATGCTTTTGTGATCAATTAAAATTTTTATTTTAGTGCAGTTTATATATATGAGGAAGCTAAGAACCGGTGACCTGCAAACATGTGAGCCAGCTGAAAAACCTTGATGTACATGTTCAAATTAAGTTGGTTTAGAGCATTCATGCAAGCAAATTCCACTGCTAATACAGAAAAAATATCCTAGGGCAGGCAAATGGCATGTAATTTTGATGTTTTGAATAACACCAAAGACTATATATATGCCTGGATTTTCCTGTTATGTTTTGAATTGCACCTGGAGGTTGCCGTTGCTTTAGTGAGCCAAAGTAATGGCTGGAATTTGTGATAATTACTTAACCACAAATACTGTTTATTGTTGGATGCCTCTTACTAATATGTACAATTGTGCATGCTTGATGGAAACTACCTTGATTTTTCTATCGAAGTTTCTCCTGTTCTTTTTCTTTCTGTATCTTGAAAGCTTTTCTTGGCGCTCCTCGTGGGTACAGTTTTGAATGCTAGACGTTCGAGGTGACTGAACAACAACAGTAGTCATGTTACTAAGAGTCTGTCATGACATAGACAATAGCATGTTTATCCAGTTGTCTTTTTTGTGAGAACTTTCCATAACATGAGCTCCATTATTGGGTCTCCATGAGCATACACATGTTCCGCTGGGGTGTGACCACTTGGGATTGAAAGAGTTAAAAAGGGTGTCCTTGGTGGGGGAGGCTATTAAATTTGTCATTCGCACTCTCTCTCTCTCTCTGGAATCTAGGATCGTAAGTTCGTAACTTGTGAGGGTCGGCAAATTAGCTAGGATCATTTTCATCTAAACCATAGATAGTGATTCGAAAAAAAAACATCCATCTGCTGACCTGGATGTCTCCTTCGCTGAATGCTCTCCTCATTCCGGAAGCAGTAACTAGTTCCTGAAACTCCAGATAGTTTGGTTGAACATACCATTCATCCTTGTTTTTGGTGGATGTCAGATATCGGGAGCTCACACTCTTCTGTATGGCCCCATCAGAAATGGCCGGTATATATTTCTCTTCTGTCAAACCTTCTTCCATCACTACGATCGGAACCTTGATTTCTGAAGCTTCAGGGAAAGATTCATCTATGGCAGTTTTTTCCAGCAAGTCCTTCTTGCACTCATAAAAGACATCACTTAGCAAAGGATCACCTTGCATTGAAACAATGTATGTGACCTCTGTCTGGGAACAGACGGCATCCTCGCCTCCATAAAATAGATGGATATCCAACACTGGTTCCTCTATGATGGTGTTGATTGGTTCCGGAGCTTTGAATAGATCTCCTTCCCCTCCCAGGTCATATTCAGAGACAGTGGAGGTCTGAGTTACCTTGCCCTGCACGATAGAGTGACAAAAACAGAACAAAACAACAGTCAAGAAAGGTCTATCTCGACAATTTTATATGGTATGGGAAGCTGTAAACAGGAAGAGAACTCTTTTATATCAACCCATGTTACAGGCTCATCAGCGGACTAACTGGAACAGTAAACGCACGAATTTTGGAAGAACAGACGCATATCCTTCGAAATTTCTAGAGGTTATAGTGTTCATGGTATTACAAAATTGTAGAAAACATAGATGGTGAGATCAACCATATATTTTGCAAAGAAATCTCGGCTCAAGCTTACAGCCTGTCGAAATACAGGAAAAGAAACTTGGTTATGCATGTACTCACCGTTACATTTGCATTGCCAAAAGGCCATAGTTCGTCAAGGTATTGAATCTCCTGAGAGCAGCTCTGGAAGTAGGGGAAGAGCAGTCCTGCTTCTTCTGCATACATCTTTATTTTGAATTCTCTCCACTCCTTTCTTTCTTCTTGTTGTGGTCTTCTTCTTGTTGTGAAAGATGCTCGCAGAGTAGTGCAGTGAACAGAAGGACAAAAATGAGGAGAAGAATCAATTAATCATCTCCAGTTCCCCACGCCCACTTGCTCTCTCTCTTTTTTGTTGGTTTGCCTGTATGGGCAGGGCTGGTCTCATTCCTGCTACTTATAGCAGCCTCTCACAAATGTCCAAATTGCAGATAGTCGAAAAGGCTTTTGAACATTGGGATTACTGTTTTCTTATGTAAAGGAATAAAAACTGAATTCAAATCATCTTTTCTTTTTGGGGTACAACATTCAATATATCAGTCATGGATGCCCGGTATGGACTTTGAATATTTTCATAATATCATGCATCAATTTGGTGCGTTGCGTTTTCATGTATAATTCATGGGGAACCCATTTCTGTTGATGGGCCCCAGATTATGGGAGAGGACAAAAACAGATCGAGGATGGATGGATCTCTCTCTCTCAAGTATTTTTGTTTTTTTGAGAAGATTTCTCACTCAAAGTTACTATAACGTCATGCAGGACGTGAGGCGATTATCTTCAATGTCTTTTTGTTCAGTATAAGATTGTTGTCAAAACACTTTAGTTGTGGGGAATGCAGCCTGAGGCTGAAGAAAGCAGCTGTAAAATATTATGTAAAAAAGAGGATTCTGTCTGCCAATTACTTGAAATCATTCGAATTCTCTACCTTTTTTTATACAATGAATGCTCTAATTGTTTACTATTCTACAACATATAGCAAAGTCATCTTCAAAATTGTGATGATAGGCTGAGGCCACGATACCAACATAACTACGTACTGGTTTGATCGAGGTGCATGTGGGCACGAACATTTATATTTGATGATGATTCTGTTTGAAAGCCTGTGCCACATCCTTAGTGCAGATACATGATATACAAGTTGGACTGCAATTATATTGATCAACCTAATTTCTTAGAAAGCAATCCGAGGCCACATTGTACATAGATGATTATAACCTGAATGTGTGTCATTAACCTTTTGATACAGCATTAATTGTAGGTGAAATTAACAATTTAAGTATATTCAATCTGAGGTAACCAGTAGGTGCTTACTGAAATAGTTGATGTGTATGAATCCTCATATAGGCTTGTCTGTACAAAGTCAATAACCTTAAAAACTTGTAGCACCTATACATAGATACATTGGCTTGGCGGAATTAGTAATTCACCGATAACCCGATTTACCGATATTAGGAATTAGGATTACGATTCCTTCTGTATCAAGTCGATTTGCTCTAACTTGAGCAGTAATGGTGATAAGTTCATATTATTAATGGTGCTATGGACGAATTAAAGGAATGACGAAAGGAACAAATAAAATATCAGTTGGATTGGACCTAAGAATATGCTTTTTTGTCAAAATGGACCATTCAACTGGTGCAGGGTTGAAAGACATTTGTGGACTGAGACATAAGAGTATTGACAAATAGTTAAGCGAGCACAACTTGCTACTAATGAGGGCACACCTTTAGAATCTTGTCCAATTTATTTATGTCATTATTATTTTTGAAAGAACTAGGAGGGATATGATTATAAATAAGTATGTCTATGAGAACTAAGGGTTGTACATTTAGGGGACAAGCTTTGGAAGTGTAGGTTGCGTTGGTACGAGCACAGTTAAAGAGGACTAATAGATGCTCCGATAAAAAGACTAAAAGATATATATGTAAATGATGACAAGAGAAAGAGAGAGATCTTAGAGAATTTGGATGAAATTAATAAGAAAGAATGTCTTTACTTTCTCTTATAAAATAGATGACACAAAACAAGCTATAATGGAGACGTAAGATTCATATCACCAACCCCAAATTGATGAAAAAATGTGCTACTTGATTATGATTATGGTAATTAGTCTTGAAGGAATACTAGTAATGACATTGATTTATGATGTAAATGTTACTGAATTGTTCTCTAATACACTAGAATAGCACTTAATGCCCACCATTCATCATCCATTGTAGACGTTGGCTCTATCACTACCTCTCATAACAGATACTGATTATGAGAGTTTGCACCTAGATGCCTTATAAAATGAAAACATGAAACTCCAAGAGAAAGAAATGTTTTTGTTCAAACTGTGTATCATGTGCATCAACATCAGCTCTGCATTGTCTCCAGAAAGGAAAGGGGTAGAAGCCAGGGAAAATCGAGGAACGTGGACATAAGCCAAACTAACTTAAAGTCATACAATAGGTGCTCACTACATGTATAAGGGCCGAAAGAAGCCATATATACATACATACAACTACTCTATACCCCACAAAGACCCTCTCGTGATGAGGAAGACCTCGAACTCTGGCTCCGCACATAGTCGCCTAAGGGGTAGCCTTGAGTGATTTTGCTTTGCCAGTAACCAATCGGGCTCCATGACGAACAAAAGGATGTCTCTCCACCCGAAGGCAGGAACACCGTAAACGTGATTCATGCCCCATCGTCATCCCTATCAGAATAAAACTGCCACTTAGCTTAGCCGATGGCGCAGACCACTAATGAGCTTGAGAGTATCGGCTTTCCAATCTCAAACAACTCGGCCAAGGCTCTCCACGACCTCTACCCAATACCCATAGGCGTGATGGACCGATGGCCACGCCGGTGGAGAGGACCGGCCACTAAATTGCCATTGTCAACAAAGCATCTAGCAATCCCGAAATACAACCCCGACTCGCTGCCATAGGCGAACGCCCAAACACCCCCAAAGGGGGAACAACCATCACCCACTTGGGGGAAGACACAAACTTTTGGTATCTAGCACCGTATTCCACACATAACACATAAAAGATACACACAATCCACAAAACAACCATAAACACATAAAAGATAAATGGCCAGCGAAAGCCCCATGACGAAGGAAAGAGGATGGTGGAGATGCACGAGCTGCTTTTGGATCCTTTCCCTCTCATGTGTCCATCGTATAATAGCTTCATTATGGATGAGAGAGACAGGAAAGGTGGTGGTCTACGTAGACTACTGTAACAGCCTACAAGTGGGGTCCTTCGGGTTCAAAGGTTTGCCCAATTTAATCATCCATACTACTAATATATAAGAGTGAAAAGGGCTGGAAAGGACAACTTAGAGTATATGTTGTATAATATGCCTATCAATTTTAAGACAACACGTACAAGAGGGGTGTGTTTGGAAAAAAACATTGAAGTGGGTTTTCTTTGGCTACAAGTCTAAAGGAGTTTGGTTAAAAGATCTAGAAGTATACACCTATTAAAAGTGTGTTTTTATAGCATTCTAAGGTTTAACTATTAGGGGCATATATATTTTTTCGTGACTTTTGTGTGTTTTCTACCGGCCTTCATCAAAATATCTAAACCACTCATAAGTCATACCCGCCTGAGAAGTGACACACGTGCACCATGAAAAAACCCATGAAAAAACCAAGTGACCCTTAATCAAGGAATGTCTATTGGATATCGGTAAAATATCGGTCGACCAAAGAGATAAAATATCAGAGATATTGTGTAAAAAAATATCGGCGGTCTAAAACTAGTTTTTACCATATATTTTCACAATATAACTTCTAAAATAAGTGATACTAATTTAGACAAGTATAAATTTTAAAATATGCATAAAAATACGTATACAATTCAAAATATGTGTTTGCGTTTTAAAATCCTTCCACTCGGCATAGGATGGGAAACAAATGGAAAAGTTATTTTTAAAAAAAAAATATAATTTTTTAAAGTACCGATATATCGGCGATATTTTAAAAAAATTCTAAAATTAGAGTACAAAATATTGTTTTATCGGTTTAACCCTGATATCGATATTTCCATGCCCTTAATTGGAACTAACAATTATATAGCCTCGAGTTATCACATATAAGCGGTTATAAAATTGACTATAGTTATCACTTATAAGAGACATTTTTCTATATTACCTGGCCAATGAGCCTAGAATGCTATATTACCTAGTTTTTTCGGGCTCATGCAATATAACTTAGTTTCGGAACATAATCTTCCCTTTTTGCCCTCCCACCCAATACTTTATGTTATACCAACCCTGAGTCACGCCCCATTTCACACAAGCTTTCCCTGCAGTGATTATATGATGAAGAAGTTGCATGTTAGAGGCAAAGGCTTGCCGGTGGAGAGACGACACTGTGTGGCAAGCACAAACATTTTCGGTAGCTTTCTCGAATCAAACGTCCTCTCTACCCGCGAGCAGGCAAAAGAAGCTTGCCAACGCTGCCCGAAGAAGTACTTTCACAACCTCCCCAATCTATTACGGAAGTGGTTTGACAACTCAGAGTCATTATTTTTATTATTCACACGTTATGGGAATGAAGAAAGTTGAAATTTTGCGTAGAGAAGTGCTTATGGCTGAGAGGTGAACTACTCTTTGTAAATTCGTCATCCCCACAAGGTGTCTTAAGGAAGTCAATATATCCTCATAGGGAGAAAGAAGATAAATATATAAAAAACGTAAAAAGAATGGGAAAAAATGGATGGGAAATGAAGGAGATATGACGAGATTGAATGTTGCCCTCAAATCGTGAATTTAAATACACGATACCACTACTATCATGTCCCCGATGACACGATGTCACTGCTATAGTGTAATCGAGTACACGATACCACTGCTATCATATAATCAATGACACAATACCACTATTATCGTGTAATCAAGTACATGAAAACAGGTCAAAATTCAACGAGTCATATTTCTATCATTTCTTATCTTTTTTGTTCATTCTTTGTGTGTTCTTCTTTATTTTTCTCCTCTCTCTCTAAGAGGATATCCCAAAAATTCTTTACACAACTTCTAGTGGGGATGATGAATTTTTTGTGACTCCAATGTCAATGAATTAAGTATGTGGTGAACATGATTTCATGACAATGAGTACATGATATTTGAATTATAGATATTATATATTCTTGACAATATTTCGTGTTTTTTATCTTAGGGGGTGACTGATAGTAATGGAAAAAGTGTCTGAGCAAGGTTACGACAATACTGCTATTATTTCAAATCGCACCTGGAGGTAACCTCGCAGTGGTATCGTATACTCGATTACACGATAGCATTGATATCGTGTCATCGAAGACACGATAGCAGTGCTATAGTGTATTTAAATACACGATTTTAGGGTAGCACTCAATCTCATTATATCTCCCATATTTCTGATCCATTTTTGCATATTCTCTTTGCGTTCTTTTATATTTTTTCTCATCTTTCTCCCTATGAGAATATCTCAAATTTCTTGAGACACTTCTTGTGGAGATGACGAATTTGAAAAGAGTAGTTCGCCTCTCGGCCATAAGTACTTTTTGGCACAAAATTTTAACTTTCTTCATTCCTGTAACATGTGAATAATAAAAACAATGACTCTGAGTTGTCAAACCACTTCCGTAATAGATTGGGGAGGTTGTGAAAGTACTTCTTCGGGTTGCATTTGCGATCTTCTTCTGCCTGTTCGCGAGTAGAGATGACGTCTTATTCGAAAAAGATGTCGAAAATATTTATGTCTGCCACAAAGTGTCGTCTCTCTACTGGTAAGCCTCTGCTTCTGACATATAACTTTTTTGTCGTATGATCATTGCGGGGAAAGCTTGTGTGAAATGGGGCGCGACTTAGGGCCAGTAAAACATAAAATATTGGGTGAGAGGGCAAAATGGGAAGACCAGGTTTTAAAACCAAGTTATATGGCATGAATATGGAAAAACCAGGTAATATGGCATTCTGGGCTCATTGGCTAGGTAATATGAAAAAATCTTCTTACGAGGATACGGGGTCATTTGTAAGGGACCTGAGTTGTTTAATTATTTTGATTAAGAGTGGTAGATTTTTTAGTATTCTAGTCAAATTTTCTGTCTTTTTTGTTAATTTGCTGAGGTCAAATGTCTTGTTTTTTTAGACATTCGACAAGGACCTCAAGGGAGTGAGGGACTGGCAGCCTAAATGAAGAGGGTTCGTTATTATGAAAGGGATGGATGCATGGAGGACATGTCTCTCTCCTGCCCGCTTCTCCTCCCAAGACATAGGGAAGGGGAGCAGCTCTCCTGAACCACAGGCCTCGTTTATGATCAGCCTGAGAGTGACAAGACTGAGGAGGTTGTGATCATGCCGGCAAGTAGGCAGAGCAATGGTAAAACTCAAATAAAATAAAATGACTTCGTGTTAGGATCATGATTCATAAATGACAGTGTGACTGTGTGATCGATCATCTTCAGGTAATTTTTATGACATTAGTAAACTGATGCCTGATGGGATGCAAATGAACTGATTTAGGAACATAACTTTAAGGTGAAAAGTCAGGTGAAAATTATTTCTTCATTATCAAATGTAAGTGCTGATTACTAGCTACTGAGTGAGTTATTGAAAAATAGTGGAATTAAGAGCCTATTCAGACCCATGCAATAGGAAAAGCTAACATTAAGAATAATGATTTAACCATTCTTGTGAGATGTTAATGTAGTATCTCTTAGAAATGAGTCGGCACAAAAGAGGCCTGAATAGAGGCGTAAGATTTATGTCGTCGACTCCAAATAGCTAGGAAAAAGCACTACTTGATTATGATTACGATCCTTCAAACTATTTCATCTAATTTAAGGCGGATGAACAAGTGCAAAGACCATGGGAGGATGAGAGTCCTCCTTCACAGGGTGAGTACCCTAGATGGGACAAGTGGGTAAAGGATCTTGAGTGAAAGATATGCATCTACTGACTACTGTGGTGTTTGTCTCGAATTCCTTGTCTATTGGTGCACTTCTCCGGGCACTCTTCGCCTCCCGCTTGTCCAGGGAGGTATTTGGAGACTCCCCTTGTGATGTGCACTAGTGGATCCGGTGCAATGTTGGTTCGTGTGATCGGCTTCAACATTTTTGCGTTGTTATGCCTGTTCAGTATCTTACTAGTGTTGGAATATAATTTCCGTTTCCCTATAGGGAAACTTTGTTACATTAGAACTAGACGGGACTCTGATCCTCTATTCTATTTTCTCTTTTTGAGTTTTCTATGTTCTAGCCTGTGTAATTGTGATTTCTTTTTGTGCTAGTTATGTATCGGCTTCGCGTTGTCGCCTATGTTCCTTGTAAAGTGAACTCCTATTGTAAATAAACTTAGTAATATATAAGTTCGAGTTCTTACTTTTAAAAAGGGAAATATTAATTGATTCAGAAGACATTGGAGTTAAAGAATAGTCTCTACAACCCCAAGCTGAAGACACCTCAAGCCTGAATACTAGAAGGGTGCCCTTTCTCCCTGGAAAAAACGAGAATTTACAATGTATTCACTCTTTATATAGTGTTTGCATTTTCATTATTGGTGCCTCAGCCTCTTTATGTAGTGGTTGCTTTTGCACCATTTGTACATCATTTGCTTCTTTACCCTTCCTCTTCCTCTTCCTCTTCCTCCATGATCTTCTACAGCAGAAGTATAACTCCAGACCAAAAAGTGCTACTACGATAATGAAGAAACATACAGCTTGACCTATTCACCAATCATCCCCTGCTCCTGCAACATCAATGCCAGTAATAATGTTCATTGTCCCCACGAACAGAGCAAGCCTCCCTACCCAGTGGCGGTACCAGTTCCAATACTTTCGGACCGGGGCATCTTTTTCGGGACGTATAAAATATGCCAACAGCTGATAATCACACAACATTTAGTATAACCATGTATGTCACTAACTAATCTTAGTCCAAGGAGACTGGCATGTCAGCGCAGATGAATTTTTATAAGGAGGGAAGTACAAAGGGGAGCTGCTCCATGGTGGTCAGCCATTATTACGTTCGAGTTTGAGAGCAGTGTAACACAGAACAGGTATGGTCATGGATTTGAAGTTTTCAAGGGGGAAGTTTGCAAAGGAAGGTGAAGGAAGCAGCAGCGGTTGGCAATCGATCGAGCTTGTCACGTTGTTTTGCAACAGACACATGAAAGAAGATACAAACCGACCGTGTGTTACCTTGTAGTCCTTTCCTGCTTTCAGTTGAAAGTTAAAACGAGACCAAAGAGGGTATAGGCATTGTCCATATGTAGTTTGGCTGATTTGTTGTTTTTTAGGTACAACTCATTTGCTTAATTGCTAATTGAACGTGATTTGCATAGACGCTTAATGGTAAAATCCCTTTATATATCTCAGCTCACACAGAACAGCGTGCACCAGGGCCGAGCAGGCCATCAGACGATCGAGCAGTGCACATAAATAGAGGGACGGGCTTGTTTAATTAACCCACCCCCTTGATTACCTCATGCCATCAGATCTTGCAGTGCCCACTTTTAATTGAGACAATTACTAAAAATAGCATACCAAAATTAGAAATACCGTTTTCTAATTATTCTCACCGGGCGACCAGAGATGGCGACGGCGGCCCCCAATAGTGACCTTAGGTTGAGAGGTCTCCGTGATGAAAGGTGACTCACTCCCTTGAAAAGTCTATCCTTTTATTGTTGACCCACGTCTCAATAAAATTGACCAACCGATTATGGGAAAGTCTCAATTAAAAGTGACAGGAAGGAGTAATTCATATAATTGCATAACTTGGACATAGAACAAAACCCCTATAATATCATTTCAAGCAAACATAAAGAGAAATGGACACTTTCTCGTATCTCAATTAGTTCCAGATCGACAAAAAATATTGCACTTGAACTAGAGATGACCAAAACCTTAAAACTTGAAGTTAACCAAACAAAACTGCCACCCCCATTTAACAACCATTGTCTAAACAACCAACACCAGCTACCCAGACCAAAGATAGTAGGCACATAGTAATATCTTTACGCTATTTTCGCTCTAGAGAAATCCATCTCCGGGTGCTGCAATATTAGAAGCAATAGATCAATCAGGTTTGACTAGGAATTGATATATGCGGAGAAGAGAAGGGGCAGAGAGGAACAGAGCCATACCTGAGCCATGAATTTTTTCAGAATCTCTTGCTTTTGCATCTCATCACTTGTTGGAAGGCCCATGGATTTCTGGCGCTGATCAAACTGCATCCACCAACAAAATAAAAAATGTTAATTGTTGGCACGGCATAGCAAAGATCTAAAGCAGACTTTCTATCTATTTGTACACTTTACTTAAAGGAAATAATCAAATCAGCATAAATGAAGAAGGCAGCATGCAGATATTCAAAGCACAATTCTTGTGAAACCATGTCGATTATTTTGTCTAACTAATTGCATGACATTGTGAAGAGTGGATTTTAAAGACTCGCCAATTTTGTTATCCATTAGTAAGTCTGATATGATAAGGTGTACAGTTTCAGACTAAAGGCTCCGAAGTAACCATAGTTTTTGGAAAGTACCCACAAAACTTCCAGCACAAATTTGTGCAAGTAAACAGGTGGCTGCTCATAACTAGAAACATTCTTTAATTGAAGATTATATCTTTTAACTGACGCATTAAGATAAACATTTGAAAGGTAAAAGCTAATGGAGGAGAAACAAAAGCACATATTTATAAACACATTACCATCATCTTTTCAACAGTCTGTCGAGTTTCTGGATCCAAGTCAGCCAGCTTGCTGTTCTCAGGCTCTACCTTTTGTGTATCAATCTCAGGACCGCCTTTTACCAAACACTTCCACCATTCCATTTGATTGTGCTTGGTTAAGAGAACGGAGATGAACTTCTCATCCTCTGCCACAGATTTTAGCATTGAACAAAATAAATAACAAACTCACTACAGAAAGAACATAGAAACACAAATAACACTGATTCATTTTACTACCTATGCTCCAAAAACAATCATCCACCCTGACTGATTGATAAAGCTCCCCCTGTAATAATTATGAAAAGAAAGTCACTGGTTAAGTGAGTGAAAAAACTGAAAAATGATAAGATGATCAAATGACTTTCGTATACAACCAACAAACAATTCTCAATTAACATATTAGTTACCTATGTCATTAATGATCAAAGGACAAAGATAAAAAATTAGTCACATACGTTCTTCAGTTAGTAGGCCATGCATAGCATCAATGTGCTTAAACCAAAGCAGAATATTGAAAAAACAAATCTTACCTCTACAATAGGAGGTTGCCCCTTGAGTCCAACCTTCAGACGATTTTTTTTAATCTCGCACGCTACGAACCTAGACTTAGTTCCTCGTGGCACCGGAATATTGACTGTAACTTCTTGTAATGTCTGCGTCCATGAATAATTCTCAAGGTCCAGGCCGTTCCCGGAATTGGGAGCTATCGATATCACAAACAAGGAACAGGCAACACAAGTAATTCGTATTCAATTAAACATCCCAACATGAAAGGAGCTTCTTTTGTTAATCAAGCAACCCAGAACCACTGCGATATTCAGAAGAACACTAGTTGGTCGAAAACGTGTAAACATGCATACCATGCTGAACTATACAATTTCCAAATCAAAACATATTCAAGTATGCAGATTACCAATACAATCAGATTGTACCAATCCTCCACATATAAACAATAAATTGGCCATCTTTTTCACATATAATCAATTCACCAGTAAAAAAAGAAACTAAAGTTAGCTAAAAGAACCAACATTGAATCTCAACCAACAGATAGCAAATAAATAAACTTACTTCTCTCAGCCTTCTCCTCCGGCTTCTTCTCGTCACTGGCAACCGTATCGCTCTTCGGCTCCGCCTCCACTTTCTCCATCGCCTTCGATGCCTCCACCTTCGCCTTCTTCTGCGCTGTCTCCGTCTCTTGCTTCACCTTACTCTCCTCGTCCAACCTCCGCTTCTCCGCGGCCTTCCTCGCGGCGGATATTGCAGCGGAGAGGTGCTTTTGGACGGCGTCGTCGGCGAGGAGATCGGACTTGCGGCGGAGGAAGTCGACGGCCACTTCTAGGAAGTCAAGAGGGGTTCGGGTGTCGATGATGGGTTGGAGGATGTCGTCGAAGGGGGAGGATGACCGCATCGCCTGCTCCTCCTCTTCCGGCACTTCCGAGATGATGGCCATGGCTGCTCGCTGCGGATCGAGGGGAGGGAGCTTCAAGTGGGCTTTTCAGAGAGGGCGAGGAGGCTCTTATGGGTTTTTAAAGCGGGGTAAGACGGTAAAGCTACGGAGACATTGTATTTTCTTAAAAAAAAAAATATTTCCTCTGCTCTAAAATACTATGTTTACTGTTTTAAAATATTATACTCCATCCGTTCCATAATACTATGTATATTTGTGAAAATTCTCATTTTTATTGGACCATGAAAACCACAAGGAAATTACATGAGTCCTTCTCCATTATATCCCATCCAACTCGTATGCTCATTCATGAACAAAGTTCTAATCAATCCTTCTAAGTTTCCTCCAATTTTGGAAAGAGGAAGTCACTTGATTTGACAAAATGTACACAATATTTTGGAATAATAATATTTTCAAATGTACATAGTATTTTGGAACAAAGGGAGTATATATTTTGAACAATCACAATGTGACTTTCTCTTTCCAAAATTGGAAGAGATATGAAAAGATTGACTTGAACTTGATATTCTCATGTGATTTCATTGTAGGTTTTGTGGCCCAATAAAAATGAGAATTTTCTCAAATGTACAGAGTACTTTAGAAAAGAAGGAATAATAGAATATGATATAATTAATAAAAAATATTTGTATAATTTTTAAATATATTCTTTGGTATTGCAGCATCTTCATCTAATGTTTTAAAAAATCACCAATGGCCCTTTTTCCACACACGACATTAATCGAATAGTTTGTATACACTTTTCACTTTACACTCAAGGCTAATATATAAACTTCTTTTTTTTCACGCAGGGCATTGATCGAAGAGTTTTACACTTTTCACTTTACACTCCATGCTGATATATAAACTTTTATAGAATCAACAATCAGACTAATAATTGAAATCACTCTTTCTTCCAATCACAACGAAACCAATATACATGTTATTACAACAAGATTTTTATAATCATTGAAATAACCAAATATCATCATAAAAAAAAAAACTCAAAGCAGAAAAATGAGCAATATAATTAATGGGACACACAAAAAGCCATGTCACTGCCATATCCAATATCCGATATGTGTCGGACACGGACATGGGAGCCATTTTGGCGTGTCTGTGCTTTGTAGTGGTAAAGTCAAGAAACGAAGTGAGGGAAGTTATAATGCCCCTGGTTAATCCTTCTAGTAGGCCTATGCAATGAAAGGTTAACCAAGTGAGGGAAGTTCCTAGTTCTTTGTTTTTATATAAAATGAAGTTCCTAGTTCTAGTTGAAAAATAAAATAGTACTTCCACGTGTCACTTTCAATTGAAATAATTAGCAAAGGTATGCCTACCAAAATTAGATGATATTTTTCCATAATTATACTCTGGATAGATGGCTGGAGACGGTGACGACGGCTAGGCAGTGACCCTACGTGGAGAGGCCTCCACAATGAAAGGTGACTTGCTCGCTCGAAAAGTCAATGCTTTTATTGTGGACCCGATATCTCAATATAATTAATCAATTATGTGACTGTCTCAATTAAAAATGATAAGTGGGAGTAAAACATTCGATTACATTGCAACTATAATATAAGTAAACACAACTTATAATGGTGAATATAAACAGACATCATAACAAACATCTCAACTTATACATAAAGAGTCACAACTTAAACTGTAAGAAATAATCACATCGACACAACTACATCACAAGATACGTAAACACAACCTATAATGATCATCATAATATAACATCACAACATTCCTTGCAACTTATACATACTCATTCATAACTTGAACTGTAAGAAATAATCATGCATACGCAACTACATCACAACCACAATATAAGTAGACACAACTTATAATAGTGAACATATATAAGGCATAATATATAACGTACCTCTAAGACAACTCCATAACCAAACAAGTTATAGTGGTCTTTCCTTTCCTCTCTTTCCTCATAAGCGTTATTAACATCATTCCAAAGCATAGTGTAGACATCCCTAGCCCAAGGATATGCATCAAATGTAGCAAGGTTGAACTCATCCATTATTGTCCAAAACTTGCCATCTACCACATCTCCCCTGGGCATGAGGAACACAACAATGTAGTATAGCAAGGCCATTGCCTTGTCATGTGCCTTCAGTTTCTTGTTCCCAGACTTTTCATTTATCATCTTTGCGGTAATTCTACTTACTTTGACACAAGGGAACATCCTCTTCTGGAAAGTGAGGCCCTTGGTGTGTTGCGAGGACTTCCTTACACCTACAAATCCGTTCTAAAGTGACAGCTGCGGTATCATACTCACGTCTATGGGCTTTAGGGTCGTTGACTGCCTGCCATTTGTGAAAGTCAGTCCACTTTCCCGGCCAATTAGTCGATGACAAACCATTATGTGTGGCATCTAGAAGAAGATTATAAAACAAGTTTTCATCACCTGTTCTGTTGTGACGTCAAGCCAGGCCCATAGTATACGTCAGCAGCCCATCACGTCAGACATTAGGATATTTGATTGAACCATATCTTATTGTAATCAGACCTGTTTAGGTTAATTGTTAGGTAACGGGCTAATAGAGAATAATTAGTGCCAATTAGTGGCCCATCAGATTGGACAGATGGGGCACTGGCCTAGGGAGCCGCACCATTTGCTCTCTTTAAAAGGAGGTCGTCCTCCTCATTTGGGGAATGCAATCAAACAAGTTCTCGTTATCCTTTCTATTTCTTCCTCTCTTTGCTGATTCAGTACCTTGTGATTCTTACGGGTCACAACATTGGTATCAGAGCGGTCCCGATCTGTGACAGAGATGTCACCTCGTAAGCAACCGGCGACGGCTAATGAGGCACAGCCAGATCCCGACAGGACCAACGAGGTCACTAGCCCAAAGAAGTCCAGTGAGAATGACATGGCTGAGATCAGGTCCATGCTTGCACAGCTACTGCAGTTGCAGACCACGCAGGCACCAACCACGGCCAACCAAATAGGGGTTCGAGGGGTTATGGTGGATCAGGAACTGGGATTCCTCCACCAAACCACACCATGCAAGGGGTTCGATTTGGATCCCTCAACCAGGCAACTGATGAAGGCCGCTAGGGTGGAGGGGCACGAGGCATACCAGGTGTTCGACAAATTGCCTCTATGACAACGCCTCTTCGAAATATCCAACGGGACTTGGAGGTTTTGCGTGGACTATCATGCTTTGAATGCAATTACAATGAAAGACAAATATCCTATCCCGGTCATTGAGGAGTTATTGGACGAATTGGCTGGTGCTATGTTCTTTAGCAAACTCGACTTGCGCTCTCGTACCATCAGATTCAGATGCAACCGTCAGATGTGCATAAGACGGCCTTTCGCACCCACGACGGTCACTTCGAGTTTCTAGTCATGCCTTTTGGTCTGACCAATGCGCCAGCGTCATTTCAAAGTTTGATGAATGATCTTTTTCGTCCCTTCCTCCGACAGTTTCTTCTGGTTTTCTTTAATGATATTCTCATCTACGACAAGTCATGGGCATCCCACCTGGAGCATTTGAGGTCGGTGTTATCTACTCTACGAGAGCATTCCTTATTTCTTAAATGCTTGAAATGTTCTTTTGGCAGCCAACAGGTGGAGTACTTGGGCCATATTATTGATTGTAATGGGGTAGCCACTGACTCAGCAAAGGTTTCAGCTATGACCTCTTGGCCAGCTCCCACATGTGTGAAGGGCCTTCGTGGCTTTCTGGGCTTAACAGGTTACTACAGCCGGTTCATGAGACAATACGGCGTATTGACCAGCCCACTTACGGCATTGCTAAAAAAGGGGGTCTTCTCCTTTACGGCTGCGGACCAGGATTCATTTGATCGTTTGAAACAGGCCATGGTCACAGCGGTTGTCCTTCACTTGCCGGATTTCACTCTTCCGTTTGTGGTCGAAATGGATGCCTCGGACACGGGCCTGGGGGCGGTCCTATTGCAACAAGACCGACCCGTGGCCTTCTTTAGCAAATCCCTCTCTGGCCGAACGTTGCAACTATCGGTGTATGAAAAAGAAATGCTTGCCATCGTTCATGCAGTGACAAAATGGCGACCATATTTATTGGGGCATCGGTTCTCCATTCGCACGGACCATCAGCCTCTTAAATATTTCCTTGAACATAGGGTATCGACACCAGCACAGCAACGCTGGGTGAGCAAATTACTGGGGTATGATTATGAAATTGTTTACAAGAAAGGATCCGAGAACACAGTAGCTGACGCTTTGTCGCGTCGGGACAGCATGGGCACATGTTTGGCACTCTCCGTTCCGAGTTGTCCATTCCTTTCTGACCTTTGCCAGGCATATCAGGATGATTCCTTCACTCAACGCCTCCTCACACATCTTCAGGAGCAACCTGTGGATGAGCCATCCTACACATAGCATGATGATATTTTATTATGGAGAGGCAGATTATGGGTACCAGATACAGGAGATTTGCGCCAGCGAATTATTTCTCATTTCCATGATACTGTGATGGCGGGTCATGAAGGTGCATTTCGGACGTACAAGAGGGTGAGTCAAAGTTTTCTATGGCCTGGTATTCGATGCGCCATCCAGACCTACGTGGCCGCTTGTGACACTTGTCAGCGAGCCAAGGCGGCAATCACTTCTCCTCGGGGATTGCTTCAGCCCCTTCCTATTCCAGATCAGGTTTGGGAGGACGTTTCGATGGATTTTATTGAAGCACTGCCAGTTGTGTAAGGAAAATCAGTCATTCTAGTTGTGGTGGATCGGTTGTCCAAGTATGCCCACTTTTGCCCTTTGAGCCACCCCTTCACTGTCATGACGGTGGTGGAAATCTACGTCAGCAACATCGCTAAGTTACATGGAATGCTTAGAACTATTGTGTCAGATCGCGATAAGGAATTCCTCTCTAATTTTTGGCACGATTTTTTTGCTCTCCAGGGCACAGCGCTTCACATGAGCACAACCTATCATCCCCAGACCGATGGCCAAACTGAGGTAGTAAACAGGTGTTTGGAGCAGTATTTGAGGTGCTTTGTGGGGGATCGGCCTCACAAATCGTTACAGCTGCTTCCCTGGGCCGAATGGTCATATAATATGGCATACCATACCCAGATGGGCTTTACCCCTTTTGAAGTAGTATATGGCCGACCCCCACCGTTGGTTCTCTCTTATGTACCTTAGCATTCTTCAATTGCGGGGGTGGATTATATGCTCCAATCGAGGGATGAGGTATTATAACAGTTAAAGGCTAATTTGACATCAGCACAGAATCGAATGAAGCAGATATATGATAAAAAGCGCACAAACAAGGAGTTTCAGGAGGGTGATCTGGTCTATGTATCAGTCCTTCCTCAGCGCCAGACTTCCTTGTTTCGGACAGACCAGGCCAAGTTGGCACCCCATTACCATGGACCCTACGCTGTGGTGGAACGTGTTGGCGTAGTGGCTTATCATCTGGCCTTGCCTCCGAAATCGTTGGTCCATCCTGTCTTCCACACTTCACGCCTCTGCAGGTTTGTTGGTGACCCCACGTCCGTGACTATTGGGGAACCTCTTCCACTTCTAGCCCCGGCAGAAGCAGATGCACCTGCTTCAGCGTCAATCATTGATAAACGCCGGGTACAGAGAGCTGGGCGCATTACTACCGAGATTTTGGTCTCATGGCATGGTAAACCGTTTGACGATGCTACATGGGAGTTGGAAGACGATATTATGGCTCATTTTCCGGAGTGGTCGCGGAGCGTGGTGGATTGTTGTGATGTCAGGCCAGGCCCGTTGTATACGTCAGCAGCCCATCACGTCAGACATTAAGATATTTGATTGAACTATATCTTATTGTAATCAGACCCATTTAGGCTAATTGTTAGGTAACAGGCTGATAGAGAATAATTAGTGCCAATTAGTAGCCCATCAAATTGGACAGATGGCACATAGGCCTAGGGAGCCGCGCCATCTGCTCTCTTTAAAAGGAGGTCGTCCTCCTCATTTGGGGACATGCAATCAAACAAGTTCTAGTTATCCTTTCTATTTCTTCCTCTCTTTGCTGATTTGGTACGGATCACAACATGTTCATCCACCCTTCCCTTCAAATCTGGAATGAGGTTGAACACCTTGAAAGTTGAGCATATGCACTCAACTCTGCCAATCTACAAAATATAATGCAATATTAAGCACATATAAAGCACAACCAAACGTAATTAAGGAATAAACACAACTTCACCGCAAACATAACACAACTACAACACATTATCAACATAATCAACATATAACCGATGCATCCCAACCCTGCAAAAGAATCATCACAACGTCACCAAATCCATCAGAGCTCATGACCAATACCCCCAGCCCTCAACTTTTCCCATCACGAGTTCGACAAAACTACTACACATTTCAATCACAACCATAAACGCAATCATCAAAAGCAGTTGAACATGTAGACACATCGCAAGCTATCACCAACCTGTTAAACATCATAAAACAAATACATATAACCCAACACAACCATTACTTTTATCCATCACAACCCATTATGCAATATATTATACAATACATAAAACCCTCAACATGCACAAGCCAAGAGAAAGAATAAACTTTATGCATTCAAGCAATCATGGAAGGCCATCTCCTTTATTTCAAAAATTGAAGGTTGTACTTATTTCTTCTTTACAGATGAAAGAGGAAGAGACATCTGCCATGTTTGTCTGGTGTCGTGAGCAAGGAGAACCACCGAAAAGGATTGTCGTGAGTGGGGAGAGGGACACCTTAGGGGATACAATCGCTACGAGGGGAGACAGCTGCCGCGAAGGGAGAGTGCCACTGCAAGGGGAGAGCGCTGTCGCGAGGGGAGATCGCCGTCGCAAGTGGGGGAGGGTTGTGCTGTGAGAGGGGAACGCCAATGCGAGTGAGAAAGGGTCGCCGCAAGTGAGGGAGGGTCGCCACGATGAGGCGGTCTAGGGTTGCGAGATGCTGGGATGTAAAATGGAGGACACGTTTTAGGGTTGGGATGGAGAAATTTGGAGTTGTGGATTTTAAATACTCATTTAGACAATATTTTATTTTTGAAATGGTGTGGGTAAAGAAGTGGAGAATGACGTTAAAACGGCGTTAATGATGCCTTTTGGTGGGTAGTTACATTGTTCTACTCGTGGAAGGGCACTCTCATCATTTTGAACAAAATTGAGCACATGGGAGTGCGTACAGGACCAAATTGGAAAACAAATTTTATGTCCTTTGTACCAAAATGGATACTATATTTTCAGCTTTATAGTATTTTGGTTAAAATTTACCTAGTTAGACCTCTATGTCCACTAATTCCACAAGTATTCTTTGTGAAATTCATAATTGCTTACTATAACGGAAGAAAATCAGCCTATTACCAATCCATCATCAGTTGCTTATTACACCATACTACTCGTAGTGGGCCTTGGCCCATCAGAGTAATCTGGCCCATCTACCTATGGATCAAATGGTCTCTCCCCTATGTAGTTGCCAGGCGGGTCGTAGTTGCATGTGATGAAAACGTCGCCATTGTTGCACTGCACCCGATCGCAGCCCAGCTTGACGGAGCTCTTCCACACCACCTGCGTGTAGTGCCCGCACATCTTGTCTGGCAAGCACGAGTTGCTGCCCAAGTTGTAGAACGCAGACTCCGCCGACCACAGCTTCACGGCGTCGGTCGGGGTCCACGAGGACCCGCCGCCCCAGAAGATGTTCTCGCCGTAGGGGCCCATGGAGTGACGCATTTCACAGCCGGTGGCGGCCACCGTCGAGGCCCACTGCCGGGCGTAGTGGGCCAGATTCTTATCCCATTGAACGGGCGGGAGGTGGAGCCTGCTGCGCACCGCGTTGTGGTCGTTCACGAACTCCCTCGCCATCAGTCCGCGGTGGCGGTGCTCGTGCGCTGAGTCAGTCTCAATGTCGGACTGATTTAATAAGGCGGCCGCCATCTTCTTTAGCAAAGGCGTAGAGTAGTCGGGGCTGTAAGGGGCGACGAGCTTGAAGGCTCGGCCATTATTGTCCGTTAAGACGTGCACTGCCGGCTTATCGGCGGAGGCGGAGGCGGAGGTGAAGAGGAGGAGGAAGAGGGAGAGGGAGAGGAGAGAGAAGAGCAAGGAAGGGGAGTCTCTCGCCATCCCTCTCCGTTGTAGCAGGGCAACAACAGATGTGGAAGAGGCCAAGGTAGAAGGTCTTATATAAATGGTTCCATGCAACTGCCCTTGTCCCACCGTCCTAATTTTGTCATTTTCTGCTAAGTCTCTTACATGTTCTAGCGCAAATACGTATCTCTCTTTATGTAAAAATGAATGTAATTTTGTTTAGGATGTGCGGAAGAGCGCACCTTCAGGTTGTTTGACAGTTGGTTGACTGGTCAATGCTTTGTACACACCATGATTTTCTTTTCAAGTTCAACTGTCCTACCAGCCTGGAAAGAAGTTCAAATGAATTGGCCCAAATAGTCAACCACTAGAATCTTTAGGGAGATTTCTTTTTGAGGTGTTGACACAATTCATTCATTTAGGATTACCGCAGTAATACCTACACTAGAGAAAACAGTAATCTAGGATACACTAGCTAGGACTTAAACAGTTGATATAACATATGTTGTAGACCATCTAGATTACTAAGGCATGATTTTGTCACTGTGTTGCAGCTACAGCTCTCTTGATAAGGCTGAGGGCGTCGGCGAGGTCTTGACACAGCTGGTGAGGGTCCGGAATGGCTTCTTCGTCGACGGCCAGAACTATCTTCACCTTGTTCATGTAGCTCTGGAAATGGATCGTCAGGGCCTGCCACAAAGAACAGACGATCGACTCAGTCACACAATAGATAGCTAGCCTTGTGTTATACGATTGATTTTGTTATGAGGAAGCTCAAGATGTGGATATGGCGTACATGGGGGTGGCCGTAGGTACTTGGGGCAAGATAGATCATTGGGTGGCCGAGGAAGCTGATCTCTTCAGTAGGTCCAACCACATTTGAGAAGGACATGGTTGTGTTGGAGAGGATTTGATGTGATAAAGTAGCTGCTGCCTGCTTCACATTGCATAACCGCAGGTTAGCAATATCATGGTCTGCAAATTTGGTGAGCTAATTACAAGAGAATATACGGACCTCAAGGCCAAGAGTGTTAGTGAGAAGAGCAGAACTAGAGAATGTGAATAAGGCTTCATAGGAGAGCTTCTTCCTGTCAACAATCTGTTTTGCCTCGCGAACGTAGTCCAGTGGATCATCCCGCAGGGCCATGGGGAAAGGCAGGATAATATAGCCAAGCCAGTTTCCCCATTGAGCTTTCACGTTGCCCTTCTCCATCATGTCAGCCATTGCCTTTTTTGCATTTCCACGACCAAAACACAAAGAGAAAGTGACGTTACAAACCCAATTTCCTTAGAAATCAGATGCTGCTAGTTACATGAATTGAAAAATTAGAACATGAAATTTGGCTAAGTACGCGGATAGAAGAAAACTCACGTGGATTCCCGGTGTGGGTCTTATGTTAACAAGTAGAACTGCTCTAAGGCGAATATTTTTAGGCAAAGATTGCCGTCCGGAAGTGCCAACTATCCCTATATCCATGCGAGTTGCACAGTCAATATAAACTTACACAGCTGATTGCATAAATCCTCTGAGTCACTAGTATAAAGACACTTCCAAAGCTAGGAAGGTTTCCTTTTATCCGTCGTTCTTGTGCATTTGCGGCGCGCGTATTATCGACGGAGTTAGCGGCAGAATGTGTCCGTCGCAATAAGTGTAATAACTACGGAAAAAAGCACTTTCAACGACGGATTTGGCCGTCGCTAAAGGCCATTTTTGTTTGTAGTGAAAGTAGTATAAGAAGGTATACATACCATATCTCCTAGCAAGATAACTAGAAAGACCCGCAGAAGTGACTCCCAACATAACATCGTTCATTGTCTGCATTGTCATCAATGCTTCAAAGTTAAACCCAAAGAAAGACACAGAAAGGGAGAACACGCAAATGCACCCACATAACAAATGAAAATTTTCTACTCCCTCCATCCGGAATTAGTAGTAATATTTGGTTTTTCATAATAAACTAAAATCAGATATTTTGGAAAACCAAATGCTATTACAAATACCGAACGGAGGGAGTATAAGCCTAAAAATGCTAGCATGTCTTTCTTCGTGTCCACATCAATGGCATTATAGTAATTTTGAGAAATTACAGCAATACACATATTGAATGAAAATGTTGTCATGTTCTATCAATAGTCCTAAAACAGAGAACTGACTAAAAATAGTACCGTGTTCATGACGTTTTTCACCAGCTTAAAATCGTCAAAATTCAGTGTCCGGTGGACGAACCGCTTAGGATGGAACTCTACCCCCTCAGCCCCTTTCAACGGCGTTTGTGTATCTTTAAGAAACAAGTATGTGGCAATGAACATCACCAAGTCCACAACCGTGTTCCGGACCATCTGCAGTAACGTCAAGATTCGGACAAGAAATGACAGTAAAAATCCCGTCCCACGATCCACGGTCCGTTTCCTGGCCGTTGGGATGGACGGGAGGGAGTCCGGGTCCGAGGACTTGCGGGTGCAGGCAAGGAGCAGGGAGATGAGCGAGGTCCCGTCCCCGAGCGAGTGGTGGATACGGAAAACCACCACCGCTTCCGCCTCCGAGGTCCGGATGTTCAGCACGTGAACGTCCCACAGCGGCTTGGACATGTCGATGGATGTCCGGGTCAAACCCGAGGCGTAGTCCTCCACAAACTTGTCCGCATCGTCCATGCCCATGTCCGGGTCCACGTCTGGTATCACTATGTGGTCATCCAGCACCACCGTGGTCCTGACCCAATGCCCCACATTCCCATCTTCAAGCACCTGATTCATGCATCTTTAAGTTAAGGATTAGCATAATTATGTATCAACATGACTAATTAAGTGATTAATTAACCTGAATGCTGGAGAAGCGAGGGTGTTTGATGAGGGTGGACTCTAGGCCGGCCTTGCAACGTTCAACATCGATCTTCCGGCCGGAGCCCATGATGGCAATGATGAAGCAGTTGAAATTGGGCTGACGGAACAATCGGGCGGATGGGCTTAGCGGCTCGTCTTCCTCAGCCGCCGTCATGTCCCAACCGTTGTTCTCTTCCATCCCCACTCCTCTCTTGGGTATCACAAGCTCTTTCAGAGCTCCTGATTTCCTCGCCCTCATTTCACAACTATTCATGTCCATAAGGCCGGCCTCCAGTGAGCCACCACCGCCTTTGGCTTAGCTCCCCGGTAAGGCTGACGATGTTGGTTTTATAGAGGTCTTCTGCATAAATGCCCTTGTTGTTTAGAGAACAGCTGAAGTTGACATTCACGTGTAACGTGTCATCTATACCGTGCTCACATTTTGGATTCATTTCCTTCAATTCATAGCTTTTTCAATTCATGTTGCTGCTGTAGTTCCCCCTCATGACGCTCAGCTTCCTGTCATAGGTGACACTTCTATGAACTCTCTCGTCTCTCTCTACAATCTATATGACGACCTCTACCTTGTTTCTGTGTTTACTTTTATCTTTCTTTTCATTTCGAGGTAGTAAAAGCCCTTTGGTCACTTGTAACGTAAGTTGTGAACTTATTGCTACTTATTGTAGTTCAGAACTGCAGGGCACCTTAAAATGATGGGAAGGCGAATTTAAGCTTTTGGACTTGAGTGAGAGCTGGCATATGCTGCTGCCATCATGCCATGCATTGCATGTTTTCGGCTCTACTACGTGCAAGTATGGGTTTTCCTCTTCTAGCTCCAACCCGTGCCTTTCACATTCACAGATTGCACCAGAGAAGAATCAATCAACGCCGATGAAACTACTAGACGCAAACGTCATATGCAGGTGTGCAGGAACTGCAGGTGATTCCTTCACGGAAGAGTCATTTGCATTATTGAAGAAGTGTTGACAAAGAGAGCAGCAGGGGTGGGGAAGATTGACATTGTCCCGTGTAATTGAATTCGGTCAGCTGGCCAATCTAGTAGAAAATGAAAAGAAAGTAGCTGGAATCAGACAATCAGAGTGTTACGTGAGGTCGAATACAGCTTAGTGCTGTAAGAGCAGTGTTTGGTGTATTAGGAGCCGAAGTTGGTCGCGGTTGTGACTTTTGAGCAGCAATTAATGGACGTACAAGCTGCATTATCGTGAGTATGTGACTGAGTCTTATATTAAGACCAAAATAAAAGAGATATGCCTGTGGAGTAATCCTATTCCTCCCGCTTTTTTATCACATCCAACCTCACGTGCTAGCGTGGTGAGAGGAAATGAAATATAGAGCCCACGGCATTTTCATAATGGGCACGTGAGTTGGCCGTGAAAATTAAGCGGGAGAAGAAGCATTTTTTCCTCTCTGTTGGTTGCCATCTGAGGGTACAAGTGGTACTTGGTATGAGGACTTGTTTGGCATTGGCAGATGATTGGCTATCTGACCAAACAATTAGCAGTGATTAATGACTCTAATAAAACCAACCATATTACCTGGGCCTATAGAGGTATAGTGGATATGTTTTTAATTCCATGAAACAAGTTCTGAGAACCCAACAAAAAATAAAAGAAGAAGCTAGTTATCATGATGCTTTTTACATATTACTTGCCGCCAATTTTCGTTTTTCCATATTACCTAGAATCGTTTTCTTTCTTCCATATGACCTGGAAACTATCGAAAATACCATTTTTCCCAAAATGTAACACCAAATGCTTCATTCTTCCCAAAATTAGCGATTTACAGGAGCATCCATTTGGGGAAGAAGACATTTCAGCAAATGTTCGTCCATCATCGCGGTTCAAATCACCGCCGGCACCATCCAACTTTGAAAAAATCAAATTTCATGATGAAAAATTACAAAAACAGCGAAAAAGACGAGAAAAAATCTATAATTAAGGGATTTTGATGTAAGAGCAGCGGGGAAGCTCTCCCAATTACAAAAATTAAGATCTACATGTAAAGAAACACATATAACAGACACTCATTAATACTCGACCGCTTATGGACATCAAATAAGAAAATAAAAATAGGCAAAAACGTGAAATACTCGTCAGCGAGTGATAAGTTCAATTTATATATCTTTTGTGATCTTAATGAAATAGAAGAGGAGGAAAAATAGCAAGAATACAAAAAAATGAGCAAAAATGGATAAAAATATGAGCGAGTTATGATATTTTGAAGAATGCAGTAAAGTCATGTCGTCGAAGATACGACTTGAATTTTAGTCGTGTACTTGACAACACGATTTTACTACAATTTTCAAAATGTCATAACTCACTTATTTTTTATCCGTTTTTTTCCCTCTTTTTTTCTTCCTCATTTTTCCTCTTCTTCCACCTCATTAAGATATATTAGGATAAGAAAATAACAAAAAATAACAAAAAAGAAGAAAGTGGAAGCTTTCCGGTGAAGCTACGGACGTCGGAAAGCATCCACTTTCTTCTTATTTTTTCTTATTTTCTCGTCCTAATATATCTTCATGAGGTGGTAGAGGGGAAAAAATAAGGAAAAATACAAAAAAATGGATAAAAATGAGCAAGTTATGACATTTTAAAGAATGGAGTAAAATTGTGTCGTCGAAGACAGGACTTGAATTTAAGCCGTGTCTTCAACAACATGATTTTATATGTCTTTCTGTGATCCTAATGAAATGGAAGAAGAGGAAAAATAAGGAAGAACGCAAAAAAATGGGAAAAAAACGGATAAAAAATGAGCGAGTTATGACATTTTGAATAATGTAGTAAAATCATGTAGTTGAAGACACGACTTGAATTTGAGTCGTGTCTTTGACAACACGATTTTATATATCTTTTTGTGATCCTAATGAAATGGAAGAGGAGGAAAATAAGGAAGAACGCAAAAAAATAGGCAAAAAATAGATAAAAAATGAGCGAGTTATGACATTTTGAAGAATATAGTAAAATCGTGTTGTCGAAGACAGGACTTGAATTTGAGTCGTGTCTTCAACAACACAATTTTATATATCTTTGTGTGATCCTAATTAAATGGAAGAGTAGGAAAAATAAAGAAGAACGTAAAAAAATGGGCAATAAACGAGTTATCACATTTTGCTACAATTTTTAAAATGTCATAACTCGCTCATTTTTTATCCGTTTTTACTAATTTTTTTCCGGTCTTCTCTATTTTTCCTCCTCTTCCACCTTATGAAAATATATTAAGACTAGAAAATAAGAAGAAAGAGGAAGAAAGAAGAAAGTGGAGCTTCGTCGGAAAGCTTTCACTTTAATCTTTCTTCTTATTTTTTTCTTGTTTTCTTGTCCTAATATATCTTAATGAGGTGGAAGAGGAGGAAAAATGAGGAAGAACAAAAAAAGGGGAAAAACAGATAAAAAATGAGCGAGTTATGACATTTTGAAAATTGCAGTAAACTCATGTTGTCGAAGACACGACTAAAATTGAAATTGTTCATTTTTTTGCGTTCTTCATTCTTCCTTATGTTTCTTCCTCTTCTATTTCATTAGGATAATATAAAGATATATAAAATTGTGTTGTCGAAGACACGACTCAAATTCAAGTCCTGTCTTCGACGACACGATTTTACTGCATTCTTCAAAATGTCATAACTCGCTCATTTTTTATCCGTTTTTGCGCTTTTTTGCGTCTTTATTATTTTTCCTCCTCTTCCACCTCATGAAGATATATTAGGATGAGAAAGTAAGAAAAAATAAGAAGAAAGAGGAAAGTGGAAGCTTTCCGACGTCTTCGACAACACGATTTTACTGCATTCTTTAAAATGTCATAACTCATTCATTTTGTATTCGTTTTCCCTTTTTTATGCCTTCTTCCTTATTTTTCCTCCTCTTCCATTTCATTAGGATCATAGAAAGATATATAAAATCGTGTTGTCGAAGACACGACTCAAATTCAAGTTATGTCTTCGACAATACAATTTTTCTGCATTCTTCAAAATATCATAACTCGCTCATTTTTTATCCGTTTTTGCCCATTTTTGTGTGTTTTCCTTATTTTTCCTCATGTTCCAATTCAGTAGGATCACAGAAAGATATATAAATTGAACTTATCGCTCGTTGACGAGTATTTTATGCTTTTGCCCATTTTTATCCTCTTATTTGATGTCTATAAGCGGTCGAGCACTAATGAGTGTATATGTGTTTCTTTACATGTAGATCTTAATTTTTATAGTAGGGAGGGATTCCGCTGATTTTTTTCTCGTGTTTTCCGTTGATTTTACAGTTTTTTTGCATGAAATTTTATTTTTTCCAGGTTGGATGGCGCTGACGGTGATTTGAACCGCGATGATGGACTGACCTTTTCTGGAATGTCTTCTTCCCCAACTTGATGCTCCCATAAATCGCTAATTTTGGGAAGAATGAAGCATTTAGGATACAAAAAGTATGAAAAAAACGTAAAAAAAAGGGCATTTCCGGTACTCTAGGTGCCGATTCCAGGTCATATGGGATTTCACGGGAAAAATCAGGTAATATGGGAAAACAAAAGTTGGCGCCATGTAATATGGAAAAAGCTCTCAAAATGTAGATGACTTGGTTTTGAACTGCATGACTTAGAAGTTTAGAACAAAATATGTAGCTCTATTTGGATTTTGGTAATTAATTATTTAAAATTCCTATATGAGCTTTAGGCTAATTGTTAGGCCCATTTACAAGTCGCATATTTGTGACCACTAAATGCTTATTTAGAATTGTACACTTACGTAAAGGCTATGCTTTAATTAGTGAAGTTAGAGAGTTAGAGATATTAGAAAATGATCAACATACGTTCCAATATTGGCACTCGCAGCAATCTGCTTTAGTCCAGTGTGTCATCCTGGAGGACTATGGGGAAAGGTAGGTGAGCATAGCCAATTAAGCCAGTTTCCCAACTGAGCTGTGTCATTGCCCCCCTCCATCAAGTCTGGCATGTCCTTTTCATTTTTACAATACCAAAAACAAAGCAAAGTCACATTACAAACTGAACTTCCCAGTGAAATTTAATGCTGCCATAAATATCACTTGAGAAAGAAAAGGGCAATTTCTTAGAATGGTAGAAGTGATAGTAGTAGATTGGCTTAGTTATTTCTCCTTTTTCAAATGAGATAAATAGAGGGAAAAAATAACACTCACAGGAATGCCTGGTGTGGGTCTTATGTTTACAACTAGAGCTGCTCTAAGGCGAATGTTTTTGGGCAAAAATTGACGTCCAAAAGCTCTCTACCTGTACCCATGTCAGTTGCACAGTATCATCAAGTATATCAGCTCAAGAAAAAAAAACTAACATGCACATGGCCAACTGATTGCATGTAATCCCTTAAAGGTTAATTAACAACTTAACTTATGTATGAAGCATAAGAAAGTGTAGATACCATATCCCCTGGCAAGATACCTTGACAGCCTTGCAGAAGGAACTCCCAACATAACATCGTTCATTGTCTGCAGAGTGCACTTCAGTTCATCGAAGCTCAGGGCTATAGAAGCTGTTAATCTGAATATTAATAAAGATAACATATCCATGCTGAATTGGTGTAAAATAGGAATATTGTTTAGTTACTAAATTAAAAATTCGCAATTCAGTCTTAATTTGATAAATCTCCCCGTGAAGATCCTCTTTCAGCCTCATGATTTTTGCCTAAAAAAGAGAACCTCCTCATGTATTGGAGGAGAATTCTCTTTCAGTCTAAATTTTAATTCGGTCCAAATTCATAAACCAAACATGATTCAATCTATGGCCCATTTCTTGGACGTCGGGACGGACGGGGGGAGTCTGGGTCCAAGGACTTGCGGGTACAAGCTAGCAACAAGGAAATGAGCGAGTTCCCATCTCTGAGCGAGTGGTGGATCCGGACAACCGCCACCGCCTCTGAAGTCCTCATGTTCCCACAGAGGCTTGGACAGTTCAATGGTGTTCCGGGTCAGATCTAAGACATTTTCGTCCACGAACTTATCCGCATCGGCCATGTCCGGGTCCACGTCTGGTACCACAATGTGGTCCTCTAGCACCACCTTGGTCCGGACCCAGTGCTCCACTTTGCCATCGTCAAGAACCTAATTCATGCATGAATATTTGGGCTTAAGAAGGAAAAAAAGAAGATCCTAGCTAGGATAATTAGGAAAATTCATGGAGTGGAATGGTTCTACCAAGTGGCGTGTGGAGAGGTCCATTCAGTTTTTGGCACATGCATTAGAGATAGAGAGACAAGATATCATATCTAGACATCTAGCATGCGTTTAAACTTTAAATATGCTAAGCATCCAATGGACCTTTCCATTACTTGTCCCGTGGAACCGTTCCATAGATAATCTCACGATAAGTAGGTATAGTAATATGATCTAATCAAGTGATTAGCCAAGGGGCCATCCATCATGAGCACAAGCTATAGGCACTTTAATGCAACTGATGCATTAGCGTGTGCCCCATCGATCTTCATGATCGACATGATGGGCGGCTGTCATGGCTCCTACATGGTAAGAATTCATGGCGAACACCAGGTAAGAGGACCAAAAATCTTCCTGTGTCACATTATGGATTTTGGACATGAATTGACATGAATTTCCTACTGCATGCTTCTCTGTAGAAAACACAGGAAGTGTGCAATACTACTCCCTCTGGGCACTTTTAATAGCTACAGTTGACATTCAAGTTCAACCATCAACTTGAAAATCAACTGTATCTATTAAAAGTGTCCGGAGTTAGTAGTAGTTTTTAGGGGGAATTATACAGTACTAATACGTGAAAAGGTTATAGGAAATTAGGAATACGTGGGCGACAAAGCTTTGGTGACACCGTTCCATGCAATCTAGGTACGCTTTGTCCAGTGTAATTAAAGGTGGTTGGACTCGGAGAACATACTGGTATGGTCCATGCGGCTCTCAGAATGGGATTAGCAGACTGAAATCTGGGTACGTTTTGTCCACTGTAATTAAAGATAGTTGGACTGGGAGAACATACTGAGATGATACTAGAGTTGGGAAGGGATGAATATCCAGCCTATGGGTGCGGCAACACCAGTGTTATTAGGCCAAGGTTGGTCGCGGTTGTCACTTGCAAGCTACAATTAATGGCTAGAAGCCGCATAAGCATAAATATGGCTGTAGTTGGGTGCCAGCCACATCGCTGCTACAACCACTGAATTTGAATTGTAGACAATTCCCTATCCAGTTTCCTTCCCAGCCTCAGGCCATTAGCAGATAAGTAATGATTAAAATGAATTGGAGACAATTCTCTCTCCAGTTGTCTTTCCAGCCTTACACCATTAGCAGTTAAGTATTGACTAAATTTACGACGAATGACTAATTAGCGTTGGAGCAGGTAGAGTGCTCACTTTGCAATTCGCATGCGAGACCTCCACACTCGTATAAATCACCTTGCTTGCGTCTTGAGGAGATGTTTGTTAATTCCATCGAAACAATTTTGCACAAGAAACCCAACAAGTAAGAGAAAACAAATTAACCATTATCAACATACAAATGACTCGAACAATATATGTACTTGTATTGGGACCTTGGGCTCCCCATAAGCATCAAGGAACTGGATTACCTAACTCGACAGCTTATCCATGGACTCATTCTATCAATCGGGGTACACATACACATGAGGGGGAAATATCAGCCTCATTATATCAATTTGGATACAGAACCCAGTATCAATTTGAAAGATGGAAGAGGCAGATAATATCAAGAGGGAGACTCAGACGTTACCACAAATGACCTAAACGACTTCAGTAGACAATGGGGGGGGGGGGGGACTGAGAAGCCTTTCCACCTCGTCATTTGCCTCGCTTGTATTCTCCACCGCTGCATGAGAAAAAGAGATCGCATAAAATAACTACCATTTAAAAGGTTAACTCTGCTCCCATTTGAATGTATAAAAGTAAGCGTGTGATGATTAGGAAGTACCTCCTCAAGGGTTTCTAGATCCATGATTTGCTCTATCTGTTCTGCAATTGTTTCCTAGAATCCAGATGCATCAAATAACTTGTCAGAGTTCAAATATAAGTAGAAGCAAGCTTGCATGATTATCATCTAAAGCTGTAAGAAATTGAGGTCCTTGACTAGTATGAGAGATTCAAGAATTGAACACACTGTCGATTTAGAAGGTCCTTTCACGTGAAGAACATGATCGAGGGAGAAAGAAAGAGAGATGGAACTCACCGCATTGCTTACTGCTTTGGCAGCAAGAACATCAGAGTCCATTTCCACCTCAATTTCGATCATTGAAGAAATCTGGCAAACCAAATTTCAGGATCCATAAAGTTTTTCTGAAAGAATGATGAATGATCAACGTGAAAAAAAAAAAGAATGCTCCTTCCATTCCATACTAGTAGTCCTACTTGTTTTTGGAAAATGAAATAAAATCAGCTTATTTTTTAAAAACCAAATAAGACTATTTATATGAAACAGAGGGAGTAAATGAATGACTACTTTTTACCCTAACTTACCTTCGAATAGCTGTCAATTAGTTCTAGTCACGCCACAAGTGAATTCTCCAAGCTTTCACGAACCTTTTTTACTCTACTTCTTCGGTTTCTGACAAATAGAAAAAGAACTATGTAATAAACATACCCAATTTTGAAGATTCAATTAAGAGAAAACTTATACCTTAGAAAGATAAAAACGTAAGGTAGAAGGGCATGTTTAAGGATTTTACCGATAAGAAGGTTCTCCCACTGAAACTATTTTATTCTCCAACTGACACATGTGAGCCAACATCCAAATCTGCATTAAGACATTCTGTAGCACTAGGAATCTTTTTATCCAAATTGAACGAGAAATTAAAGTATGGTAATGGGATAACATGCATCACATATACTGGAAATTGGGTGACACAATGATGATAATCCCAGAAATTGGGAGAATGTGGATGACCATTTTATGCTTGAGGGAGTATACCTCTTTTTCTGCAGCCTGTCTAAGAGTCTTGATGCGTTTCTGAAGCAAATCATACTGGGAAAGAAGTTGTTGCTTGAGAGCAAGTGCACCCACCATCCGTTGTGGAAGCTGCAGCGTGGAAATAGGATCAAAGAGAATATACAGAGGATGTCCATTGGAGAAAAAATTCTACTACTACATAAGCACGAGAAAGTCTGCATGCAATAGACATCCATATCTCTTGGAATAAGAGAATCTTAAACCAAGATAGTGCTTGTGTCTTGATTTACCGAAAACCATTTCAGTGCACAGGTTGAAAGTTGAAACTAATCTAAAACAACTGAATAGACTTTACGTTTTGTAACCTTCTTTAGTTGTGGCAGAATGATCTATACATGAAATATGCATTTTATTATCTCCTAAGCTTATGATTATGCTAGTGTTTGATTAGAATAACTACTACTTTAATATAATTTTTGGTTTTTGTAGGAAACAAGAGTAATACACAGAAATGAAGAGAAAAGTAACTCGAATGGTTAAATCATCGTAACTTCGTGTACAAATATCGGATTGAACTGATTCACATCTCATATTAAAGCTCAAGAAGTCAGCTTTCTAACACCACTAACCACGCACAATTCGGAGTTTGGGACAGAAAGTTATAACCATTTGAAGTTTATGAACAGTAACTACGATCGATCGGCTATCAATGCGATCGATCGCCAGAGCCGCTAAAGCAGTGTATTGAAGGACACGATCGATCAGCATAAAAACGATCGATCGTATCTACTGGAATTTTTCAATCGTGCAAGATAGTAACTACGATCGATCGGTATCATACGACGTCGATCGGCAAAGCGATCGATGGGGGTAAAATAACGAAGGAATTACGATCGATCGGATAGCGAACGATCGTCAATACGTACGATCGATCGCCGTATACAGCAAACCGGAATTAAGACCTATTTCGACTTGGATTTGGAAGGGGACTTCGTGGTTTCTCTTCACTATTATAAATAGGCCTTATGGGAGAACGTATTGGGCACCACATATTCAACCTAAAGAGCAATTTGAGACCTTGGAGGCTAGAGCAAAGGAAGAAGAAGATGATGAAGATGAAGATGATGGATTCTCTTCCCATGCTTGGCTAAACTCCTATTCAAGGCGTAGATGAAGCCCAATAATCTGGTTGTGTAGTTTCTTTTCTCTCATATTATTTTTACTCTAGTTGGTGTATGAACCTTTGTTATGCAATTAAAGTTAATTCATTGAGTTTATTCTTTGTGCTTGAGAGAGACAAGAGTGGATTTTATGAATTTCAATCTGAAAGATTACTTGCATGTCTGAGAGGAATGTGAGTGTTCTGATTTGTCATATGTTAATAAAGTTTCATTGATTTATGCTTGAGAGAGATAGATCACAATTCCATATGCTTAATTGATTTATGTGTTACGTCCGAGAGGAGAGCACTATAATTTGAATTGACAGGTGTATGTCTGAGAGGAATACACCAGCCAATTGGAAATCTTTATTTAAAAGAGAGAGAGACTTTACACTAGTTTATTGTGGTGGATTCGAGGCCTTGGTATTCCACATATTGATTAAATCTCAGCTTAGTTTAGTTTAAAGTTCATTGCTTTCTTAGTCTAAAATCAACACTGCTATTTTCTCTTGAATTTGGTAAAAGATTAATCCATCCCTGAGGTTCGACAACCCTTTAATACTCGCCGTAGTACAATTGCCTTGTGCACTTGCAAGGGTTTTAATTTTAAACGATCACAGAACTACACTGTTTACAGCAGGCCAAACACCAAAGATGCAACAGCAACAATTGGAATGATTTTTGAAAGACTTGGATCAATAACACCAGATGCCACATCACCAGAAGCCAGCAATGCAGCTGCCGGAAAAAGAAATGAAGGGTTAAGTAAAAAGGAGGTTCCATTTTTAGATGGAGCTCTTAGTAGCAGTGATTCTTGGCCAGTTATGTGATTTATAAGGCTCATAGGCTCCCCAGGGTTGAATCGGGGGGCAGCAGGCGTAAATTGCAGAGGACCCATCTTTAAATATGCATTTGAGGCTGCTAGCACAATTGTCACTCTTTCTCCTTCTTAGGCAGGAAGTTCAACAGTTTTAGTTGCAATTCTATAAGTCCGAGCAACACCAGTGGGAGATCGAAACTGGTAAAAGAAGAAGAAGTTCCCTAATTAGTTCCTTCCCTGTCTAAAAGAGGATGGGAGATTCCAGACTTCAGTTAATTGCATTTGAGCTATACAGCTCTGTCTCAAAGATTTTTTGTTGTTTTTTTCTTTTTCTTTGGGGGGGGGGGGGGGGGAGGGGGTAGTCTCTATCTCAAAGATTGGAAGCATAAAAGATTGCAATTCAGCAAGAACTTTGCATGATCTCTCGAGTTGAAATTAAATTTTGTGCAACTACACCAAAAATGACAGCAGGAAATTTTTTTTTCGTAAACACCAGTTGGATGTGTTCCACAACTGATTAAGCTGGTGAAAAGGGAGTTGGAGGCTATGGATATGGGCAACAGTGAGGATGACAACCTTAAATACAGAGAATTAAGGCAGTATCTCAATGAGCTTTTTGAAAGGGAGGAAATCTTATGGAAACAACGGTCCAAAGCTTTATGGCTTAAGGAGGGTGACAGAAATACTAGGTTCTTCCATGCAAGAGCCTCTGAGAGGCACCATTTCAACCGGATTCAAGGCCTTGAGAGACCTGATGGGGAGTGGGTCAAGGATAGGAAAGAAGTTATGGAAGTTATTTCTAACTACTTTCACAATATTTTTTCTTCTTCTAATCTATCTTTGGCAAATATGAGCTTAGTTGTGAATACAGTGCCAAGAAAGTGGATGAGAACATGAATAGAGAGCTTTTAGCTGACTTCTATGAAGAGGAGGTTAAGGTGGCTTTTAGCCAAATGGACCCTTGTAAAGCTCCTGGGGAAGATGGTATGCCTGCTTTGTTTTATAAGAGATGTTGGGAAATAGTGGGAGTTGATGTTTGTGATGCAGTTCTTAAGTATTTGAGAACGGGAGCTTATCCTCGGGGTATGCAAAAGACCTGGATTGTTCTTATTCCAAAAGTGCGTCAAGCTAAGAAGATCACATACTTTAGACCAATTAGCTTATGCCAAGTGGCTTACAAGATAGCATCCAAGGTTGGCAAACAGGTTGAAGAGGATTCTTCCAAGTATTATCTCAGAGACTCAGAGTGCTTTTGTTCCTGGGAGGCAAATAACAGATAATGTGATAATTGCTTATGAGATGCTTCATTCTATGAGGAGTAGAACCAAAGGAAAGATGGGGAAAATTGTAATAAAATTGGATATGAGTAAGGCCTATGATAGAGTTGAATGGCTTTTTTTGGAAGCAATTATGAGGAAGTTGGGTTTCCACGATGATTGGACTAGGAGAGTGATGGCTTGTGTATCCTCTGTGGACTACGATGTTATGGTCAATGGACAGCCAACTGTTCATGTCACTCCACATCGGGGTTTGAGATAAGGTGTTCCTCTCTCCCCTTATTTACTTCTTTTATGTAGAGAAGGTTTCACTGGCCTCCTTAATAAGGCAGTTATGGATGGTGACATTACGGGGATTGAGGCGGCTAGAAGTGGACCCAAGATTTCCCACTTATTTTTTGCGGATGATAGTCTTATATTTTGTAAGGCATCGATTGAAGAATGTGAGAAAGTGAAAAACATTTTGGGGATCTATGAGAGGGCATCGGGGCAGCTTGTGAATTTGGAAAAAACTGGGCTTTATTTTAGCAGAAACACTTCAAGAGAAGTTAGAGATGATATCATAAACTTGCTTGGAGTAGAGGAGGGTAGGAGTTTTGACAAATATTTAGGTCTTCCATCTTGGATTGGGAAGGAAAAAATAAGTACTTTCAAGGGGCTTAAAGAGAAAGTTTGGAAAAAGGTGGCAGGGTGGAAGGAGAAAATGCTTTCTCAAGCTGGAAAGGAAATTCTTATCAAATCGGTAACTCAATCCATACCCACTTATGCGATGAGCTGTTTTAAACTCCCTGATACTATATGTGATGAGATCAGGAGGTTAGTTAGTTCATTTTGGTGGGGTGATAAATGAAAAGATAAAAAGATTCATTGGTTGAGTTGGGACAAGCTTTGTAGTCCCAAGGGAGAAGGAGGTCTTGGATTTCGGGATTTGAAGGCTTTCAACATTGCCCTCCTTGTGAAACAAGGATGGCGTATTATTTCTAACCCTCTTTTTCTTTGCTCACAGGTGTTGAAGCCTAAATATTTTTCCAATAAAGACTTCCTTAGAGCACCTAAGAGGCAAAATGCATCATTTGTTTGGCGTAGTATTTTTTTGGGCCGAGACTTGTTGGCTCAAGGTATTGGTTGGAGAATTGGAGATGGCTCATCAATCCGGGTGTGGGAGGATAGGTGGATCCCTTTCGATGGTGCTCACAAGGTGCAGACTTATAGAGGTATGCATCATGAAGATATGAGGGTGGAGGAACTTCTTGAAAAGGACCCTTATGGTTGGCGTGAAGATGTAGTAAGAAGTATTTTCTTTCCAATGGAGGCGGATGAAATTTTAAGTATTCCTTTGTGTGAGACTATGTTAGTAGATGAAGTTGGGTGGGTGACAAATAAAAAGGGTCATTTCTCAGTTAAGAGTGCATATCTCCTTGCACTTAAGCTTCAACAAGATGGCCTAGATGTTGGCTGCTCAAGTGGACATGCAAAGAATAAATTTTGGAACTTGATTTGGATGATGAAACTTTCGGCAAAAATAAAACATTTTGCATGGAGAGCTTCCAACGGTATCTTGCCTACTAAGGAAAATTTGACTAAAAGAACTGCTGTGAAAAAACCAAAATGTGATCAATGTGGGACTGTTGTGGAGAATGTCATTCATGCTCTTTGGACTTGCCCGGAGGTGAAGGATGCTTGGATGGATGAGCAATGGTATAAAGCCATAGATTTTTCTTCAATTTCCAACCCAATGGATATAGTAGACTTCATAAAAAAGGAGTATGGAAGGAGGGAGTTGGAAACAACTTGGGTGATATCATGGGCTTTATGGTTCAATAGAAATGCAAGACGGGTGGGAGACAAATGGAAATCTGTTGGTAAGGTTCGGTCTTGGGCCTTTGAGTATTTTAAAATTGTTAGAAAACCTTATAGAATTGCTATACCAGATGATTTGGCTTGCGCTAGGACTGTTTGGTGTCCACCAAATGAAGATGAACTTAAAGTAAATTTTGATGGATCTGTTTTTGACAAGGAAGGTAAATCAGGTGTTGGTGTTTGCATTAGAAATCACCTGGGAGAGATCACAGAATGTAAGTGTTTCGTAGAGGGTCAATTTCAGGCTGAAGAGGTTGAATTGTTAGCAGCAGTTAGAGCTGTTGTTTTTGCAGCGCAGCATACATCCGACAAAGTCACTTTTGAAGGTGATTGTCTAGAAGTTATTAATCAGCTCAGAAACAGAGAAGAAGGACATTCAGTTCTTGGCAATTTGGTAAAAAATGCTATACAATCTCTTGACAAATTCGAATCAGTTTCTTTTCTTCATGTTCGTAAGGGGGCCAACTCTTTAGCACATTGTCTAGCTAGACATGCGCGAAAGTTGCCCAGCCCGGTGGCTTGGAGTAGACGGGTTCCGTCGTTTGCAAAACTGGCTTGGAGTGTAGATCGATCTTGTTTAATGTAGTATGAACTTGTATTGATCTTACTTTATCATGAAATGAATCAAAAAAAAGTGCAACTTACCTTTCTTTTTTTGCTCCAACCGTCGAGGACATAACTTTGTGTAAAATAGGGCAATTCCATGAGGATGTCGGGTGAGACCAATTATTCAACTCTCCAAGAATGAAGATTCGTTCATGAATAGTTACCGATGTCAACCTTACAGCTCTTCTCGAATAAAAGTTTGATCATAAACCCACATGCAGGTGAGATCCAATGGCCTTTTCTTTGGATGAGCAGTTCACCACCTCTTCCATTCCCTAGCAAACTACCTATCCACAAACAAGTAATATCCACCATCTAGTATACGTGGACGACAAATATACATGGCCTATGTGATGGGGGTGGGATGTAGACAACTCGCCTTTTTCTTTGAAAAAAACTTAATATGAGCTCAGGCTTACACATGGCAACATGAGCTGAAGCGATCTAGCCGTCAGATTGAGTTCTAATGGTGCACAAGGCGATGAGGAATTAAAACCTACCTGCCCCTCCTGGATCCAAATCTGACCGCCTAGATCGTCTCTACTCGTCGGCGCACTCACATCAATAGGATTTTTTTTCTTTTTTTTCTCAGGGTAAAAGTAGTTTGCCAAATGAAGTTTTTTTTAAGGGAAAAGTTTAAATGAGATCGCTCTCATATTGCTTATATGAGACCACTTTAAATCGTAGCCATTGGATCTTGATCTGACAGCTACAAATATC
This sequence comes from Houttuynia cordata, assembly GCA_039654745.1. NCBI lineage: Eukaryota > Viridiplantae > Streptophyta > Magnoliopsida > Piperales > Saururaceae > Houttuynia > Houttuynia cordata. Next base: position 29,782,950 of record CM077506.1, read on the forward strand.
TATAATGATCTCACCCACTCTTTGATGTGACACACTCACCTACCCCTGATTTGATATCTACCCTCCGATCGGAATCTAACGGCAATAAAGATTGACCTCATGCTCCTTATATGAGAACGATCTCATATAAACTCATCTCTTTTTTTAATGGACTTACCTCGAGGGGCAAGAAACTATCTATAACTACATCTATACTATATCTATATATACTATCTATATCTAATCTAATATATATCTATATCTATACTATCTACATCTACATCTATATCTATATTCATATTACCATTAAAAACAAATGGGGTGGAACATAATCATTGTTTCTGCACCGTCAGATTTTATCAACGGCTCGTAGTGAAACCCTCAATTCATGTTCAAGTGTCCGATATATCTTAGTCGCCCTAAATTAGGACTCGAGTAAAATAGTGCTATTAATATAATTAATTACCAATTAAGAGTCTTTTCACATTAAGAGTCTAATTGGATTAGTCTTCTACGAGTCAAATGAGAGAAATAGAAATTAAATCTTATGAAAATTTCATAATTAGAGATACAATAATGGTAACTAATACTCCCTCCAATTGGATTTAGTGTGTAGATCTAGAAAATAATTTTGTTCGGAAATACCCTTCTAATTTGATGAGAATCACGTGACGGTCTCACTATCCCTCCTCTTTTGTTTTCTTCTCTCCCTTTTCCCCTTTTTTCTCATTCACGCTAAAAAAGAGTATTTCTAAAATATTTCCACAAGGGCCGATAAAATAAAGCTAGAGAAGAAGTATTTTTCTATTCTAATTAACTCATAATAAAGAGTGCAATATACCATCTTTTTAGTCGCCCTCAATTAGGACTCTTTCCATATTAGGAGAGTAAATAGTGCAATTAATATTATTAATCAATAATTACAGTATACCATCTTGTTAGTTGCCCTCAATTAGGACTCTTTCCGTATTATGAGAGTATAATTAATCAACAATTGCATTAGGACTCTTTCCATATTATGAGAGTAAAAAGTGCAATTAATATAATTAATCAACAATTGCATTAGGACTCTTTCCATATTATGAGAGTAAAAAGTGCAATTAATATAATTAATCAACAATTCCACTAGGACTCTTTCCATATTATGAGAGTAAAAAGTGCAATTAATATAATTAATCAACAATTGCAATATACCATCTTGTTAGTCGCCCTCAATTAGGACTCTTTTCATATCAGGAGAGTAAAAAGTGCAATTAATATAATTAATCAAAAACTGCAATATACTTCAACTAGGTAGGGCTGCATCACAGGTCGGGTAGGCTAAACCCGACCCTACCCGAGATAGGACCCGAGAAATTAAAACCCGACCTGGACCCGAGATAAAACCCATGAAGCTAAACCCGACCCCGACCTGAGATAAACCCACAATACCCGACCCTACCCGAGAACCCGAGATGAAACCCGAGATTTTAATAAAATAATTAATATAATTATAAAAAATTTTAATTAAATAATTTATATCATTATAATAATAATAATAAATTATATATATTAAAAAATAAGTTATTTAAATAGTATATTTCGGGTCGGGTCGGTTCTTGGGTATTGACCCGAGATAGAACCCGGGTTTTAAAACCTTGGAACCGATCCTACCCAAGATAGGACCCGACCCGACCCGACCCGGGTCAATGTCGGGTCGGTTCCATCCGGGTTGGGTCGGGTCCGGGTTTTTGGTGGGGCCCTACAACTAAGATTCTTTCCATATTAGAAGAGTAAAAAGTGCAATTAATACAATTAATCAACAATTAAATGTCTTTCCATATCAAGAGACTAATTGTATTAGTCCTGTACGAGTCAAAAATGAGAGAAAAGAAATTGACATCCTATGAGAGTTCCATAATTAGAGATACACTAGCTTCAGTAACGACGAATGAAGTTTGCCAGCGAGGGACTGAAAGGAGTATAACGCAAGCACGTGTAGGGGTTTTGTCCTCATTATCCTAGACATACATCTATTATACAGAATCTACAACTTTGGTAGTTTGGTCCACCAGCATGACAGAGAAGTCAAAGAACTCTAGCTTCCCACCTACTTTTGTCCTCCTCACGAGCTAACCCTTACCTTTAACAGGTCATCCACCTCCCCCCGGCTCTGAATGGGTCCCGCTTGGCTCCACCCATTCCTGTCTCCCCGCGTGTACCCAACTGAAAAGCCCAGCGAGTAACGTCTGCTCTCGCCACACTCGCCTCGCCTCTCATTCATTGAATTTCTTCGTCTTTCTTGTTTTAAAAAATTCGGAATATTCTCCACGAGACGAGGAATTTGTCCTATAAATTCTCCTCCCGAGTCCCGTCTTGCGCGGATCCTGTCTTACCTCTTGCTTCTCGATTCTTCTCCTCGCTCCGGTTTCCTGGCCATGGCGCAGAGCATCCTGGTGACCGGCGGGGCCGGGTACATCGGCAGCCACACCGTCCTCCAGCTCCTCCATGGCGGATACAAGGTTGTCGTCATCGATAACCTCGACAATTCCTCAGAATTCGCCATTAAGAGGGTCTCTCAGCTCGCCGCCCATTCTGGCCAAAACCTTCTGTTTCATAAGGTGAACTAGAACTTTGGCTTTGTTTTTTTTTTTTTTTAAATATGGTGGTCTGTCAATATGTGTTGTTTTTTTCATTTGTAATCTTGTTTATCCTAGATATTACTCTTTCCTTTAGGCATTAATTTATTTGAATTTTGTGTGTTAATTTTTGTGGTTTTCTGATAGGAACCTTTTTTCCGGCAGCAACAATCACTGTTAACAGATCAATTACATTGGTTTTGTACTCCCTTCGGTCACTTTTAATAGATACGGTTTTTTTTCGAATGAACTAAATTTTTAGTGTATTCGAAAAAAATTGTATCTATTAAAAGTGACCGGAGGGAGTAAGAACCTCAAAGGACAAAGTTCAAAGTTCATATCAAATTCATCTCCCTTTCTTAATTTTCGATGATACTATTTATACAAGGTCACATGACATAAGCAGTTAAAATTTGTATGCATTATCACGCCTGAGCTCCTGCCATAAATATGTCCAAGATTGCCTTTCGTTATTGTTTCACAATAAAGGATTTGTATCATCTGCTAACTGATATCGTTGTGGACTTTGCAACTGCAAAATGCTATGCTTCTCTGGCAAATTTGTATCAGAGGTTCACAAAATTATATTGCGATTACTGATTCTTAAACTTCTATTATTTCATAGGTTGATCTTCGAGACAAAGAGAGCTTGGATAAAATATTTTCGTCGTCCAAGTAAGTTTTAATACTTCTTCCTTGCAGGTTTCTCTTTCTACATTTCTCATATTAGGTTTCTGTCTGCAAGAGTATATAGTATACAGTATACTCCAAGATCCTAAAACCTTCCGAATTTTATTACATGTCGGATCCAACATCGTTTCCTTGTGGTGAAAATGTGTTTTTCTGGTTTTTGTTTTCTAGAAAGTTTTACATGTCTATTGATGCAGTTCTTACCTGCCAAATTTTCTTGATGCTGGAATTGAGCTTCGTGGAGTAAATTTTGTGATTTGCTATAAAGCTGGTTGTTGTAATGTCCAGCACGTTTCCTTGTGAATGATATATTTCTTGACACCAAACTTTCCAATGGTCATTGCAAGTTGCATAATCGCCTTTTGCATCCCCTCTCTATGACTGCATTAATACAATGAGCGGTCGATGTCAAATTAGTTGACGAATGGTCAATTTCAGAATTTGTTGACGAATGGTCAATGCTAGAGAATACTTTCTATCTCTAAAGGGTGGTACTGTTTCCCAACACGGTCTTCTCTGTCAGCTAGTTGTCATCTTGAAGCTTTACTAATGACAACAACTTCCTGTTATACCAATTGTTGTTTTTTTGCTTTTATTTATTAGCGTATTACTCTTATATCTTGATTTTCCATGGGCAATTCATCTCACTTCTTGTGCATTATTTCTCTTACCTTTGGCTGCATGTCATGCAGTTTTGATGCTGTTATTCACTTTGCTGGATTGAAAGCCGTGGGTGAAAGTGTAGAGAAACCTCTGCTTTATTACAACAATAATATCATCGGGACAATTAATTTATTGGAAACCATGGAAGCCCATGGCTGCAAAAAGGTGATCCTTAATATTTTTCCAACCTTTCATTTCCCTGAATATTACTTCTGGGATGTGTTTATTTTGAGCATTGAAGCTATGCTCTATATTTGCATGAGATTTGAATTTAAGAACTAATACGGTAATTAGCAACATACTTTTCCAATCTGAATATATTTTCTGAGGGGTGAAGCTTTAGAAAAATTGATTAGTCAATCTGAGTATTGAGGCCTGCACACTTGAAGAGTGAAGAGTAAATTCCTCTTCTGTTAACTTAATTTCCAAGTTGTTAAAAATCGTGTAATAAATTGTTTTATACTAATAAAAACTGCTGATTCTTTGTGGCTAGATGACATTTGCAGACTAGCGACCTTTTGAGCAGGTTAATAAAAATCTACCTGGAACAAGGATCATAATCAAGTGGAACTTGAAAAGTTAAACTGTTTGTAGGTCTTGACAAGTTATCATTAAATCTACTGTTTCTAGTATATTAATTAACGGATCAGCCTGATTGGGCTGTCTTTAAATAATTTGAAATTCGTTCGTCACCTTATGAAGCTCAAACAAATGTTGATCATCAGGCTGTATAAAATTGTATAGGTGAGAATTCGCCTGGTCATATGGCTACAATGGATAGGTGTCTCTCTTCATCTTTCTTCTACATTTGACTAGATCTTGTTGCTTAACATTTGTAAATATTTCCAGCTGGTGTTTTCATCATCAGCAACTGTTTACGGCTGGCCAAAAGAGGTTCCCTGTACAGAAGATTTCCCACTCTGTGCTACTAACCCATATGGGCGAACTAAGGTTGTATTTTTTGTGACTTTAAAACTTCTCGATTATGTGTTTGCTTAAAAAACTAATGATATGACAATTGATTTTCAGCTTTTCATTGAAGAAATCTGCCGTGATGTCTATCGTTCAGATCCTGAGTGGAAGATTATATTGCTTCGATACTTCAATCCTGTTGGAGCTCATCCGAGTGGAGATATTGGAGAGGATCCTCGTGGCATTCCAAACAATCTAATGCCTTTTGTCCAACAAGTTGCTGTTGGCAGGAGACCTGCTCTTACTGTTTGGGGGAATGACTATTTAACTGTCGATGGAACCGGGGTTTGTCTTTTTATTCTCCAACTTCACTCAACGGTTTAAGTTTTATCTGTGACCAAAATACAGAACTTGATTGCTTTCTGGGTGTAGTTGTTTGCTAGTTCAGTAGACGAGGATGTAGCTATTTGCAAAAACAAGATTGAATTCCTTTTCTTGTAGGCTCTGTTTTACTGGAGTTTTTTCGTTTGGATTGTAAGTTTTAATGCACAAAAGTTAGATATAAAAAAATTATTGCTCGGAATCGTTATTTGAAGTTTTCAGAACTCTTTCTCAATTAAAAAATTCTGTTTTGAAGGTGTTAAACTTTTCTCCTTCTCCAGATTGTAATCATGAAATTGAGAATTCTTCGATCTAAAAAAACACTCTTTTGACAGTGTTATCTTCCTCATCTGCAAAATTTAATTAATTTTTATATTTATTGGTATTTAGGTTCGGGATTACATTCATGTGGTTGACTTGTCAGATGGGCACATTGCTGCAGTCCGCAAGTTGGCTGACCCTAATATAGGTTTGATTAGCGGCAGTGATAATATATACATATTCTCCTCTTGTATAGCAACATATTTAGCGCAATTTGAAACTATTTTTGCCCTATCATAGTATGATCTTATTTTTTGCTGAAAGTTTCATCATTTTATTGTTTACTCTGCTAACTTTTGTGTTAAATGGGAGAAGTTATGCGTGAAAAGTTCTATTTTCATCAGGTTGTGAAGTTTACAACTTGGGGACTGGCAAGGGAACCTCAGTACTTGAAATGGTAGCTGCTTTTGAGAAAGCGTCTGGGAAGGTAACTCTTGAATAATTGTTATCTAATACTCCCTCCGTACGGAATTATTATTACAATAAGGTAGTTCAAAATGAACTAATTTTAGTTCATTCTGAAAATCCTTATGGTAATAATAATTCCGGATGGAGGGAGTACATTTTCTCTTGGACAACCTATTCCAGCTTTTTTTCAGGCCATTTACGATGAGTCTCTTTTTTGTTGAGATACAATGATGATTTGCTTGATATGCCAAACCATAAAGTGTATATTGCAGTTGATTTGTTGAAGAAATAGAATCCCAGTTACTATTATTAATTGTCTTGCATTAGTTGCTAAAAGAAAAACTGCTCGTCTTCAGAAAATTCCTTTGATTATGGCTGGAAGGCGACCTGGTGATGCAGAAATTGTTTATGCTTCAACTGACAAAGCAGCACGGGAACTAAATTGGACGTAAGTAAATTTTATCCTTCATCTTTTATGTTTGAACAATCATAGGTACGAAATCAGTTCTCATGTAATCGTGAACATATCAGAGCAAAGTATGGCATTGATGAGATGTGTCGAGATCAGTGGAACTGGGCAAGCAAAAACCCCTATGGTTATGAGCCTTCTAACGCTGAGAACTGAAGAATATAGCCTCCCAAACCCAAAGCAAATACTTGTTGACGTAGCTGCAGTAACTAACTCCTCCCCCCAACCACCCAATAAAGCACCTACAAGTGTCCTTTTTGCAATGTAAGTTCCATCTGTTCTACTTCCACTAACTAGTTGTGTGGAAAATGCGTTAATGTAATGCAAATGCTGGAGATGGATGCTTGAAGCTGCCAAACCAGTATACGTTTTGGGATACAAGTATTATAATAATAAAGGTAAATTAAAAAGCTTCAGTTAAATGGTAGTGGCCATTTTGTTGTCGAGGACAGTCTATTGAACAATGTAGACTCTGCTAAACCGAAATGCAACTTATTGATACGTGGATGGAGATGATGCCCGTCAAATATCAGGTTTTTTGGTGTTGAATTTCATCTTTTGCTATAAATTTTTTTTATGAACTTTACCTTCGACACTATTTACAGAATATTAAACTTAAGATGATGTACCTAGCAAAAAGAATAAATATAAGATGACTTGCAAGTATTTCTTTGATTGATGGGATTCTTAATTTTTGGTTCAAAATTTCTTCCCAATGGTATAAACAATGCGAAACATGGTTGCATTTGATTTGCGACTGTAGAAGCTAATTGGAGTTTTGTTGGCAATTTGTTTGCTTTTATGCATACGATTAACCTGTTTGGCCAGTAGTCCCCACTCCCCACTGCCGAATGAGAGTTTTTTTTTGTTATCAGTAGGTTAATCATGCTATTTGATCCATGCAATTCAGGGTGTTATTGATTATGCTATTGGATCCCTGCAATAATTGAGGGGCTTTTGTGTCACCATTGGTTTGTAGTGCCCACGTTTGATGCAATGAAATACTAAGCCTGTGTTGATTTAGTATGGTTGATTTCAAATGAAAACAATAAAAAAGCTGATCACAATGGTGTATGTTCTCCATAGAAAAACTAACACCGGCTGGAAAATGCTAAGGCTACGATAATAAGCTCTTACCATTAAAAAGACTAATGTAAGTATGTGCTCAGTGCGTGCCCACGGTGTGCATTGGGTTCGTTATTTATCACCCCAAATTGCCTGCCCCTTATAACTAGCTTCCTAATTGCCACACCTAGCACAAGCATACAATCACATATAATTAAATTAAAAGTGTCAAGTAGCTCAAGATTTAATTCTAAAATCATTACAAATACATTAATACTAAGTTTTAAAATCTAAAATTCTTCAATAAAATGAAAGAAGCACCTAAATAACTTTATCATAGTCGCAAGCTCGAGCTTGATGTCGTGCTGGCCGGGCTGGAGGGTGAGGGCGCCGGCGAGTTGGCGGTGTCACACTGGCTGGGTGGAGGGTGAGAGACTAAGGGCGCAATGCTGGTGAGCAGGTGGGCGAGCTCTTTCCGCAATAGGTTCTTTCCATCTCCCAACCTGTCAAACAAGAATAATAAGAAATTAATTATACAAGTAATTAAACATACACTGCCGAAATTTCTCCTCCTAGGACTTTTACAAAATTGGCAGCAACTCTAGGCTATTTTGCTCTCTTAACTGTTGTTTATGGGGCAACCAATCAACAACACTCCTATCACTCTATTTAACACTACTAAATAAAGGTTTCCCTCCTCCTTTCTCATCCGAGCTTTGGATCGGCAACGGCAAAGTTAAATTTTTTTTTTAAAAAAATTTATTTAATAAAAAAATAATTTTTTAAAAGCTAATTTGAAGTACCAATTTTAGAAAACTTTTGAAAATAAAAATAAAAGAACATACCTTAGCTATATGCTATTTTGATTTCGATTATTTCCATCTTTTCACTATTAAATTCATCATCAAAATCACCAAAATTGTCAACAACCGTCTTGCCACGTAACCAATCCTATGTGCAAATTAAACATTATACTGTCTCAAGCAAGAGACAACTTCTGTATTGATCAAGAATACTCTCACCGGTGCTAAACGTGGACTCTGAAGCAACAATAGTAATAGGAACAACCAAAATGTCTTAAGCAATTGCAACCAAAATTAGGAACATTCTACCAAGAAAGAATGTCTAAGTCAGTGTCCATGTTAAGAAATTAAGTACTCAGTGACAAAGAGAAGACAAGTATTATTGGCAATTAGTAAGTAAATAACAGAATCACAGAGTCGCGAATGAATTAACTAAATTATAACATTTCCTAAACTCATGGCATTTTGTACAAAGAAAGAACTATCAGAGCCTTTCTAAACGTAAGATCCACTTATGCAAAACCATAGCACTTGTAACTAGTCAAAGAAACAAACAGTTTGCAATTGGATAAAAGATCTACAAACTTATTCACACATAAAAATACATGGATTTTCCATATGGACATGAAAGTAACAACTTCTCATGACAAAAAAACTAAATGGCACAAATTCCACAAGCTAGTATACAGTCTACTTCAACTAAATGGCACAATATCATAGTCCTTGGATGTGCTTTAATGTAAATAAAAGTAGTATCTTATGAGAAAGAAGCAAACACGCAAAGAATGATCCAAAAAATAGAAAAGAAAAACATGTCTACCCTGTGCTTGTCACTAATATTAACCCACAAAAAAAGATCAAAAAAGCATAAATGAAAAAAACAAATAACCTTGCTTTGCCTGTAAACGCTTATGAACTAAATCCTTATAGGAAATAAAGTATTGCATTTTCTGTTATGCACTTTCAGTATAAAAAAGGAAAACAGCTTCATGAAAAGCAATCAATTTAAAGAACTGTAGTAACATTATATAATACTGTAGAATATCAACAACAGTAGAAAATGAAATAGGCATAATAATAACAGTATTGAATGCCTTCACTGTTATAATAATAATAAAAAAATTCTAGGTTTATTAGATAATTCAGTTTCTACCTTCTGTAGTTATACAAAATCAGTATTACAACAGATAAAATGAGTTGCTCGGAGTAACTTGTGCACAAATCACAAGTCAGGCATTATTATCTTATTTTCATTTAGGAGATCATCCCCCTCAAAGTGAACCAGATGAGTAGATAGATACCCATGAAACAATTAAATCTCATTTCTCTGCTTTTCAAGATTTCTACTAAAAGTTTTACTAAATGTCCGCTAAAGTGATGGAAGGTCTGTAGCATTATCACAGAAGCTGGTGTAACCATTTAAACAATACCAATCATACTAGCTTCAATCCTCATCCTCTAGTCAATGACATGAATTTAACATTCAGTTTTTCAGATCCCATTACCCCCAAAATAAGCAGAAACATGCAAACTATGGGTGTGTTTGGAAACTGATAGTGAAAAGTGAAAAAAAAAAATCAGGCTAAAAATAATCAAGGTGATTTTTTTGATTGTAGAAAACCCGTTTGGGAACCTAAAATTAATCATATTTTCAGTCTTTCACCATCAGCCTAATTCTTGATTAGTAACTTGCGTTTGGGAACCTAAAAAAAATCAGATGTAATTTGTGTTTGGTAAAGTCAGTGAAAAATATATGTTTTGGACCGTGGCGGCCGTGGGCGGCGGCGTTGGTGGTGAGTGGTGCCGGCGATGGCGGCAATGGTGGTGGTGGGTGGTGGCCGGTGGCCGACGACGGCGGTGATGGGCAGTGGCCGGTGGCCGGCGATGGTGGTGGGCGAAGGGTGGCGGCGATGATGGTGGTGGGCGGTGGTAGTAGTCAACGGCGGTTAGGCAGTGGGTGGTGGCGACAGCAGTGGCCAGCGATTGGCGGTGGGCGGTGCCGGCGGCAGTAGGAGGTGGCTGGCGATGGTGGTGTGAGGTGGGTGGCGGTGGCCAGCGGGCAGTGCCGGCGGCAGTGGGCGATGGTCAGCGGTGGGTGGAAGCGGCGGTAGGCAGTGGTAGTGGTGGTGGGTAGTGCCGATCGTGGGCGGTGGCGATGGTGGAAGTGACGAGGAAAAAAATTTCAGGCTGATGCTCATTTGAATGAGAATCAGCAAAATCACCTCTTTCAGGGGTGATTTGCTGATTTTTTTCAGTTTTCTCCGTCAGGAGTGAAAATTGAACAAATCAGTAACCAAACACACTATCAGCTGATAGGTGAAAATAAGTAATTTTTTTCACCTATCACTATCAGCAGCTCCTATCAGTAAAATCAGTAAACAAACGGCAATCAGAAGAATTAGGCCGAATCAGCCTGATTTTTTTTTCAGATAATCAGTAAACAAACGCACCCTATATATACTCTTTAGCAGACTCAAAATTTACGGTAGTGTTTATGATTCATAGCTTTTCACCCTCAGACGTAGTCCATGAAATCTAATATTTCACGAGATTTTTTTTCAGGTGGATAAAACACCATCTGTTTGTCAGTGACCTGCAAATAAGAATTAGCTGTTACTGCTTGGAGTTGTTTCGAACGGACTGCTAGGAACAGTCGACTGTAGTGGAACAGTACCCTTTTCAATTTGGTTTAATCTCATATTTGCTGTAAGTTAATTTTATTTCTTTAAATGGAGATGCAGTTTATTAATTATGCATGTGTTTTAGTTATTATGGTTGGCTAGATCTATTGCTAAGGCTAGGATGAGGCTGTAGTAGTTGTAGAGAATGCCTGATATGTGAAAGTTAATGTTTTTCTCCTATAATTATGCGATCATGCTATGCGTTCCTGTGTTAATTGCGTAGTTAGTTTCGGATATAGCATTAATCATGTTTTTTGCTATGATTTGGAATTACTATTGTCAATGCATGCTTATTTTAATTGGTTAAATAACAAATCAGATACTAGTTGTGATTTACTCATAAGTGGATACATCTAGTGATTTGAGCTGTTAATTTAAATAGCATGAGGGACGTGATTTTTGTATGAGTATTTGTACATTAAAGTAAAATCTTCCGTAACAACGTGAATAGGATTCTAGATTGTTACGAGTATTTGGAGAATGATAAATGATTGAAGGGTTAGGGTTCTCTATAATTTATTGCATGCCGATTCCAAAGCCTTAGTATTTTGTTAATTTGATAAAGTTCAGATTTTTATTCCGTTAATTGATTTTAATTAGTCATTAGTTAGTTAATCAATTTCTACAAGTTTCATAGTTTAGTCAAGGGTTTAGTTAGGGTTCGATTAGATTTCCGCTACACAAGTCCCTGTGGGTTCGACCTCGTAAGAATTGTGCGACTATACTCCAAACACGATTCGTACACTTGCGAGTAAAATTAAGAGATTAATTAAAATAACAACAAGTTTTTGGCGCCGTTGCCGGGGACTTATAGGAAATCAAATTCTAAGACTAATTTTACCCTTGCAGTTAATTTTAGGTTAAAAAAAAATCAAAAAAAAGTAAAAATTAAAAAATTTAAACACGTGAGAGTTGATTGACGGTGGATGACCATGTGGACACGTGATCACACACTGCGTCTGGTTAGCAACAATTCTAATCCTTTAGAGAATAGTGAAACAAAAATTGATCTTTCATTCAAAATAGAAGATCAACCTGAGAAATCTCTGAGGGAGTTATTTTCTCCGATCACAATCAACCCTCCATCTTGCATAGTGTTGCCTGCAACCTCTGCAAAGCATTTTGAATTAAAACCTCAGATAATTCAACTTTTGCCCAATTATCATGGTCTTAACAGAGAAAATCCTTACATGCATGTAAAGGATTTTCTAGAAATTTGTGCAACTTTTAGGTTGTGAAAATGTCTAAGCTAGAATAGAAATAAGAAATTAGAGAATATAAATAAAATAGACCACATCCAAATCAGGAATGTGTACAACACATTTTGCATGTTTATCATGATTTTCCAGTGGTACTCAACGAAGGATCTTTATTAAGTACCTGACAATTTCTCATAAAGCCGACGAAGAGAGCTCAAAGCGGTCGGAGGAGATGGTCGATGAGGAAGCCAAAGACGGTCGAGAGCACAAGAGGAGAGCTCAAAGCGGCGATGTTGGAAAGGAGAGCTCAGAGCAGTCAGAGGAGACAGCCGATGAGGAAGCCAGAGACGGTCGAAGGCAGAAGAGGAGAGCTCAGAGCGGCAATGTCAAGAAGGAGAGCTCAGAGTGGCGGTTGGGCTTCAAGGGTTTGGTTTTTAGGTCTTTTTTCTATATATACATATGGGGGAGGAGGTTTTCGGGTAGGGTCGGGTCTTCGGGCTTTTTTTAGCCAAGCCTGTACCTGACCCTATTTGGATAGATGTGGAAATTTTGAGGCCCGAGCACTACCCGTGGCCTAAAATTCCATGCCTTTACCCGCTCTTTTGTAGGTCGGGTAGGGTTGGTGTAACACCCGAAAAATCGGTACGTTTTTGGAAAGTGCTATTTTAGGAAACTGGTCTAAAATAGGAAAGTTTTCGTAACTGTCGTGCCTTTTGATCTGGTATTTCGTTTTGGCCTTGTGAAACCTTATCTTGATGATTTTTGGTCAATAAAATTGTGTAACCAGTTTAGGCAGGTTTTTCCGAGCGCGAGGACTGGGCCTGGCGCCGTGACCTACCTGGCGCCAGCGCCTGATTCACCTGACGCCAGGGCCTGTTACACCTGACGCCAGGGCCAGTCGAGTGACAGGGCTAGGGCTAATCACGTGTGTGTGTACACGTGTGACGGGGCCTAGTGGATGTGTCACCAGGGCAGGACTCGTGCACAGTGGAACTGCTTTGCACGCGTGCAAGTTATCTTAACCGCTCATCTGTGATCTGTGTTGTAAGATGTGCAAGATCCAGGGAAGGGCCACGTGGACCCTGAGGGATCACGCCACCTCATGGGTGACGTGGACGTCTTGGACCCACGATTTGGGAGGCCAAATCATGGGGAGATCTCTTTTAATTTGATTTTCACTAATTTGAATTAATTGATTACCCTAATTTGTAATTGATTTAATTAGGACTTGTTTAAGGAAATTGATTGGTAGTTATGGAAGATGCCAAAGCATATTCCAGCTAACAAGAAATGGGCGCCATTTGTGTGAAGAGCAAATCGTGGGATTGGTGTTAGCAAAGGAAGTTACCTTGACCTATTGGATAATTATCTCATCAATCAACCTCTTAATTGATTTGATTGCAACTAATTTTAGTAGGAGCCAATCAGCCTCAAGGAGAATCTTACCAAAGCTTACCATTCAAATGTGAAGATTGGTGGCTTTTGGTTTGGGCGCCCAAATGGAAGAGCATCCTTGCCTTTTTCGGTTTGGGAAAATCTTGGAGAATAGCTTGACCCCAACTAATTGGCAATCCAAATATTCTGATGAGGCTGGATATGGGGGGCTTGTTGGAATGGAAAGATTGCATTTTTCTGGACTTGTTCGTGGACGTTGGATGGGAGGTAATCGAACGGTCGAGATTGCTTAGCCTAGAAGTTGTTAGCTATTTAAAGGGGACAAAAAGGGGCCGGCTTCCCTTTAGCCTGCGTCCCCTCTTTGTGTGCCTTCACCCCCCTTTCTCACCCCTCTAAATCAGAACCCTTTCCTCTATTATTTTCGTGGTGTGGTGAATCGACGGGCATAGGAGAAAGCGCGAAGCAAAGTGCAAGCTACGCGAGGTAATTTGTGGTTGTCGTAAGAGGTAGGATACTCTTTTCTTTTGATTTATATTTCTGATTTCTTGCACGATCTTGAGAAGGTGTATGACTAATATTGTAGAGTACATCATGTTCTATTCGTGTGTTACAAATTGCTATTACTCGATGCGATTTATATTCATGATTCATATGGTATATGCTAGAGGGTGCAATAATGCTTATGTTCGTGTTCCCATGCCGATCCTAGTTGACTCCCCATTGATTTTGTTGTCATTTATTGCTGATCGTGTCTCGAAGTATTGTCATGTTGATTGCTGTCCAACGAAAGTTGGTTTCTTTATAGTCTCTTACATCGATTCATGTCATGATTCATTGTATATCGCAAATCGATGCCCTGATTTTTGTATCATGCTACTCAATTCATTACTCCTTTGCTTTACAATGCTCTTCGATGTAAAAAGGTGAGACCTTTGCAGCATATCAGTTCATGTTGGTGCGTCTTAGGTCCGGTTTTATGCAATCCATATGGGTATGGATTGTTAATCGATTAATAGTGCAATTATACATGGATCGGGTAATAGAATTAGTGATATGCATACAAATCTAATAAAAGATCAATTTTTATCTACTAATTAGACCCATCTCCGTGGGGCCAGAAGTGGTCTGACGTCATGTCAGAGCCTGTTTGGGTCGTGGAGGTGTCCAAGTTTACTTGGCTTGTTCAATACTTTTGTTATATAAGAATCAAGTTAAAAGATTAGCAATCGGGTGATAAGTGTAACCTAATGCTGAGACTAGATCAATAATTCCAGAACCCTTAGGCTCTGTAAAATACATTATGAAGAGGTTAATAGTGTCAGTAAGGGTAATTAGGGAATTATAAAAGGTTGTACTATTAATTAACGGGTATAACTTATGCTAAGTGGTCTCGGCCAGGGGCAGTCCTGCTCAGACAGACCCCACTCTAAAAATGTATCTAATTGTAGAAAAATCCAAACAGTAAAACGTTTGTCAATCTGTAAACTAGACATCTGAGGGAATCTGGGATAAAAATTTCAGAAGTTATTTCTTTGGGTACAGGGCGTAGTGACCTTCGGAAGTGGGCTGTTCTGTTTGGACAGAACTGGTTTCCTGCGCGTATTAACCCTAAAACCCTAATAATATTAAGAAACTTAATTCAAGATAATAATGAAAGACTTTAATTAAGAGTGATACTACTTATAAGACTTTGGGACCAGTGAGCTTCAAAGTGTAAAGCGGATCCTAGAGTCGAACGGGGTGTCCCTTTTTAATTGTCCTTTGTGTTCTTCTCTTGAGTTATTCACAACTCAAGGGTATTCAATGTGAGAATCTTTTTCAGAATCTCTGACGTGGTCTATTTGAGACATGTCATTTCATTATTTATGTGTCGGGGATTGTCAACCCTAGGATTAGGCACGACGATGAAGACGGCGGAGCATGGACCTTTGGCGAGCCAGTGATGGGTCTCTTTGATGAGTCTTTCGGTCGGGTCTCAACCGAGTTCCCAGACCTAATTGTTCTGAGATGTTCAAACACTCCTTAGTGAGTCTATTTGCATTGTGATCGATAATTGTATTTTACTCCTATGAAGAGTTGAAATTCAGAAAGCTTTGAGTTAAGCCTTTTCAGAATAAAACCCGATGTTCTAAGAAACAGTTTCTCCACTAAGTAGCGTTCCTGAGAGCTCTTAGTCGGAATCATAGTATGCTCACGAGCCATTGCTAGATCCTGCGAGATCTCCGATGATGATGAACCTCTGTAGTTCAGCCGATGACGGCAACCGCGTGCGCTTAGATTGTATGACATTACGGAAGGTCTGCAATCTCCGCCCATTGTGCCCGTAAGCACCGATGGGGCCAGCATCCCTAGACGCATGGCCGGGTTCCACTGTAGAACCTCTAGGATGTTCTGGTATTGTTTTCCATGAAGAAATGGACAGTTTGCGAGCAGAAATTGTTACCTCTGACACTTTAGATGTCCAGAGCTTATATTAATATTTTATCTCCATTACTCTGTGTAAGTTGGAGTCTTTGACCATTAATTCCTAGACTATGATGAGTCGAGGATGTCAGATGTTCAGATACGTGAAATCAGTTTGTTAAACCAAGTCTGTTGACCTATATCTGTTTTGGAGTCATCTCTTGTACCATTTGTTCCACTGTGATTTTTTCTGTATCCTACTGGGTATTTCCTATGGAATACTCATGCATCCTCTGATGCAGGAATTAAGGAGGAGCAGCGGTGACGGC
Source organism: Houttuynia cordata (assembly GCA_039654745.1). Classification (NCBI taxonomy): domain Eukaryota; kingdom Viridiplantae; phylum Streptophyta; class Magnoliopsida; order Piperales; family Saururaceae; genus Houttuynia; species Houttuynia cordata. Next base: position 29,799,266 of record CM077506.1, read on the forward strand.
AATCAGCAACGTGAGTGGACGATGGAGACAGAAGACTTGTTTATTTATTTTATTGTGATTTGGATGCTTGAACTCGCGGCCTGCGCGCCGTTTTACTTTATTTTATGTTGTGTTAAGACGTTTCAAGACTTTGTAATAACAATTTAGATATCTTTTCAGTTATTCCATATTTTGTAAGTAATTATTGTTTAAGTCGTGATGATCCTGCATGTTCCCTGATATTAAAAAGGGATAGTGGAAGTCTCGAGTATTCGGTCCGTCCCTGGTTTCCTACCCTTGACCTTCATTGGAATGTCGCTTCCGCGTAAATAGGGTCTTGGAAATCTGGGGCGTGACAGCTTGGTATCAGAGCGTCATGACGACTTAAGTAATGAGTTACTGTACAAGGAAATCGGATGACTTGAGTGTGAAAGTAAAACCTTAGAATGGGAGTAAAGACTAATAAACCTTTTTTTTTTCTTTAGGAAATGGTGTCAACGCGTAGTGGTCGAATTTACGAGAGGGACCAGCAGGAAGCTGCTCGCCTATGGCTAGACGAGTGGAAACTCCAGAACGTAGGGAGTGGAACTGAGGAAGAGCCTTATCTGATCGACATAGAGGAAGAGCCAGATCTGATGGACTTCGAGGAGGACCCGGAAGAAGATCCGGAGGAGGATCTGGAAGAAGACCCGGAGGAGGATCCCGAGGAAGATCCCGAAGAAGACCCAGAGGAGGACCCTGAAGAGGAGCATGTGGTGGTGATCAACCAAGAGTTTCTGACGGTCTTAAATCATCCAGTCTACATTCGGGCGAGGAACGATCCAGATCTCTTCTATACCCTTTATCTTAGGTTTAAATCCTTAGGGTATAGATGGCCTCACATGACTGAGTGGGAAATAGATTGGTATATGGACCATCTAGTATTTGCACCAATGCACGTGTCTCTTGCTATTCTAGACGAGTACCTCTGAGATGCGGTGTTCAGGGACTCGGTTAGGAAGTTTCTAATTTGAGTAGGAATTTGAATAACCCTGCTTTCTTATCAGGGATTTAGGTGTAATTGCTTTTTCAAAATTGAATAAAAGATCTCGTTTGGATTTCAGTTTTTGTTCGTCCCTTGCGTGTTTGTGTCCTTTGGTTGCGTTGGTTGTGACTGCTTGTTTGTCGCGCTAGGAGTCTCGGATTGGAGGAAGAATTAAAATGAAGCATAGTGTCAAATTCTAATTCTCCTTCTTTCCTTGACTGTAGATTTTCAGAGATGGCAACAGCGGGTGCTCGCGGCAGACGATCTGGAACTGGACCCAATTCCCAGCAGGAGGAGGCATCAAGCCACAACTTGTCTGATGTGGTACGCGAATTAGCCAGGGAATTAAGGAATGACCGGGGAGCTGGCAACACCCCAAACGTGAAACCGCCAACACTGGAGAGATTCAAGAGAGCTGGACCTGCTTTCTCGGGAGACGACAACCCCGAGAAGGCTGAACGCTGGATTGTAGAAGTGGAACGCATCTTTAAGGGGATGAAAGTTCCGTCTGATGAAAGGGTAGTCTTCGCGACCTATTTGTTTGTGGGAGAAGCTGTCTTCTGGTGGGAGTCAGCAGAACGAAATAACTTTGAAGCTGGACAAGACATCTCGTGGGAAGAGTTCAAAGAAGTATTCAACAGAAAATACTTTCCTCCGCATGTGCAACGCCGGAAAGAGAAAGAATTTTTGGAGCTGGTTCAGGGATCGATGTCCGTACTCCAGTACGAGACGAAGTTCGAGCAACTACAACGATTTGCGACGAATGCTTGCCCTACTGATCTGGTGAAGGCTAGAAGATTTGTGGATGGTTTACGTGACGGCTTAAGGGCGAAGGTACTAGTTTCACAACCGGCAACGGTGGCAAAGGCGGTCGAACTTGCTTCGATTTTGGAAGATGACTACAAAAGGACCCAGGAGCGGAAAGGGAATGCCAGTAAGGGTCAGGATGGTACTGTCAAACGATCCGGATTTAAGAGGTTCGGGAATGGTGGACGTTTTAATAATCGGCCAGCCAAACAGCAGAGACAGCAACAACCTCCGCAAAACCGCGGAAATGGGCAGAATCGGGCGATGGTTCCTTACCGTCCGCCTCAGCGTGGGAATGGTCCAGAAACAGGAGGCAAATGCAGATTTTGTGGGCAGCAGTCTCATGCGGGGAAGCCGTGTCCGAGAGACACCCGGAGATGCTACAGCTGCAATGAAGTCGGACATATTTCTCCTCATTGCCCCAACCGCAACGCAAAGACAGGAGGGGAGACTAGCAAGAAGGGCCAAGCAAGAGTCTTCGCCTTGACCTCTGCCGAGCAGGCTCACGCTTCTGATGACGTGATTGAAGGTACTCTCCTTGTTTTGGATAGTTTGGCTAGGGTTTTGATTGACCCTGGATCTTCGAGATCCTTTATTTCTGTGATGTTTGCTGAGAGTCTAGAACGGCAACCTTCTAGACTGGAGTATGATCTTTCTATTTCTACTCCTGTCGGAGACTCAGTCGTGGCTACTGAGTATCTGAAGGAATCCTCTGTTATGATTGATGGTGTGATATTGCATGCTGATTTGGTAGTACTTGCAATGATTGATTTTGATGTTATCCTTGGTATGGACTGGTTAGCTAAGTTTGGTGCTACGGTTGACTGTAGTAAGAAGAGAGTTCATTTTAGAATTCCAGGGAAGAGGGAACTTTTGTTCCAAGGTATTCAAGTAAGAAAAGATAATCGTATCATTTCAGCTATAAAAGTTCGGAAACTAGTAGCTAAAGGTTGTAAAGCCTTTTTAGCGACTGTGCTATCAGTCAAGAAATCTACCCCTAATATAGAGGAAATTGAGGTAGTAAACGAGTTTACCGATGTTCCGGAAGAGTTGCCTGGTTTGCCACCAAAGCGGGATGTTGACTTCACGATAGACCTGATACCGGGAACTGCACCGATATCGAAGGCACCGTATCGGATGGCACCTGCCGAGTTGAAAGAATTGAAGGAACAACTCCAAGAGTTATTGGATAAACGGTTGATTCGTCCGAGTGTGTCTCCTTGGGGAGCACCAGTTCTGTTTGTAAAGAAGAAAGATGGATCCATGTGATTATGCATTGATTACAGAATGCTGAACCAAGTGACCATAAAGAACAAGTATCCGCTACCGAGGATCGATGACTTATTTGATCAACTGCAGTCAGCGAAAGTTTTCTCGAGAATCGATTTGAGGTCGGGATATCATCAGTTGAGGATCAAAGAAGACGATATTTCTAAGACAGCATTCAGAACCAGATACGGGCACTATGAGTTTCTAGTGATGCCGTTTGGTCTGACTAATGCCCCCAGCAGCATTTATGGATATGATGAATCGAATCTTCAAGGCATTGTTAGATCAGTTTGTGATCGTGTTTGTGGACGACATATTGGTCTACTCTGCAAGTCAGGAAGAACACAGAGAGCACTTGGGTCAAGTGTTACAAATTCTGCGAGAGAACCAGTTATATGCTAAGTTTAGCAAGTGTGAATTCTGGTTGGATAAAGTTAACTTCTTGGGTCATGTCATATCGAAGGACGGAGTCTCGGTAGATCCAACGAAAGTAGAAGCGGTTCTTCATTGGGAGCAGCCGAAGAGCGTGACCGAGATCAGAAGCTTTTTGGGATTGGCGGGTTATTATCGGCGATTTATCGAAGGATTTTCCAGCTTAGCCTTGCCAATGACCAAGTTAACAAGGAAGGGAGTGAAGTTCAACTGGAATGTTGACTGTGAAAAGAGCTTCCAGGAGTTGAAGAAAAGATTGACATCTGCACCGATTCTGAAACTTCCATCAGGAACCGGTGGGTTTGTCATCTATAGCGACGCATCGAAATGTGGTCTAGGTTGTGTGTTGATGCAGAACGGACATGTAGTGGCGTATGCGTCAAGACAATTGAAGATCCATGAACAGAATTATCCAACTCATGACTTGGAGTTGGCAGCGGTCGTGTTTGCTCTGAAGATTTGGAGGCATTATCTCTATGGTGAGACGTTCGAGGTATTCACAGATCATAAGAGTCTGAAGTATATTTCTCCCAGAAAGACTTGAATATGAGACAGAGGCGGTGGTTAGAGTATTTGAAGGATTATGATTTTTCCATTCATTATCACCCAGGGAAGGAGAATGTAGTCGCAGATGCACTAAGCAGAAAAACCGGAGTCGTAGCACACTTGATGGTACACGAGTGGAGAATGATGGAAGATTTGGGAAAGTATAATCTGGAATGGCCAACTACCCAGAGAATTTCTTTCCTAGGGAACATATCAGTGAGATCAGTGATCTATGAGAAGGTACTGGAGGCACAGAAGAGTAAACCTCAGTTGCAGAAGCTGCTAGAGAAGCCAAATTTCACGAAAGGAACTGATGAGAGTATCTTATTCCAAGGAAGATTGGTCGTGCCGAAAGATGCAGAATTGAGACAAGAACTTCTTCGAGAGGCGCATAACTCACAATATGCGATTCATCCAGGGAGTACCAAGTTATATCAGGATATGAAGAGGAATTTCTGGTGGAATGGAATGAAGCGAGACATTGGAAAGTTTGTATCCAAATGTTTGACCTGTCAGCAAGTAAAGGCGGAACATCAGAGACCGGCAGGATTATTACAACCTTTGGAGATTCCACAGTGGAAGTGGGACCACATCACAATGGATTTTGTGGTGGCCTTACCAAAGACCCAAAGACAGAAGGATGCAATATGGGTGATCGTTGATCGATTATCAAAGACAGCTCATTTTCTACCAATCAGATGGAAGCAGAATCCGGAGAGTCTAGCTGAGTTGTACATCAAGGAAATAGTGAGATTGCATGGTACGCCAATATCAATAGTATCAGATCGAGATCCAAGGTTTACGTCCAGGACATGGAAAGGAATTCAGGAAGCACTGGGCACTAAACTCAGTTTTAGCACAGCATTTCATCCACAGAGCGATGGGCAGTCAGAAAGAACCATTCAGACTTTAGAAGACATGCTCCGAGCGTGTGCTATTGACTGGAAGGGCAATTGGGATGATCATCTACCATTGATCGAATTCGCCTACAACAACAGCTATCACTCTAGCATTGGAATGGCACCGTTTGAAGCTCTATATGGAAGACCATGCAGATCACCTACGTGCTGGACGGAGGTCGGAGAAAATCAAGTAATGAAGTCGGAACTAGTACAGTACTGCGCAGAGAAGGTGAAACAGATTCGACAAAAACTACAAACAGCACAGAGCAGACAGAAGAGTTATGCGGATAACCGAAGACGGGATTTGGAGTTTCAGGAGGGAGACAACGTATTTCTGAAGGTTTCTCCGTCAAAAGGAGTCATGAGGTTTGGCAAGAAAGGGAAACTTAGCCCGAGGTTTGTTGGACCATTTGAGATCTTAGAACGGGTCGGACCAGTTGCTTACAGATTGGCCTTACCCCCACAACTGGCGGAAGTACACAATACATTTCATGTATCGATGTTGAGGAAATATGTACCGGATGAGTCTCATGTATTGGACTATACAACAATGGAGTTGGAGGCAGACTTGTCTTTTCCGATGAGACCAATCAAGATTTTGGACAAGAAAGATCAGGTGTTACGAAGGAAGACTATTCCATTAGTAAAGGTTCTGTGGCAAAACCAGCACTCCGAGGAAATGACATGGGAAGCGGAAGATGAGATGAAGAAATCTTACCCTCATCTATTTGAAGTTTGATTATCAGCATTTCGAGGACAAAATGTTCTTTTTAGGAGGGGAGGATGTAACACCCGAAAAATCGGTACGTTTTTGGAAAGTGCTATTTTAGGAAACTGGTCTAAAATAGGAAAGTTTTCGTAACTGTCGTGCCTTTTGATCTGGTATTTCGTTTTGGCCTTGTGAAACCTATCTTGATGATTTTTGGTCAATAAAATTGTGTAACCAGTTTAGGCAGGTTTTTCCGAGCGCGAGGACTGGGCCTGGCGCCAGGTAGGGCCTGGCGCCGTGACCTACCTGGCGCCAGCGCCTAATTCACCTGACGCCAGGGCCTGTTACACCTGACGCCAGGGCCAGTCGAGTGACAGGGCTAGGGCTAATCACGTGTGTGTGTACACGTGTGACGGGGCCTAGTGGATGTGTCACCAGGGCAGGACTCGTGCACGGTGGAACTGCTTTGCACGCGTGCAAGTTATCTTAACCGCTCATCTGTGATCTGTGTTGTAAGATGTGCAAGATCCAGGGAAGGGCCACGTGGACCCTGAGGGATCACGCCACCTCATGGGTGACGTGGACGTCTTGGACCCACGATTTGGGAGGCCAAATCGTGGGGAGATCTCTTTTAATTTGATTTTCACTAATTTGAATTAATTGATTACCCTAATTTGTAATTGATTTAATTAGGACTTGTTTAAGGAAATTGATTGGTAGTTATGGAAGATGCCAAAGCATATTCCAGCTAACAAGAAATGGGCGCCATTTGTGTGAAGAGCAAATCGTGGGATTGGTGTTAGCAAAGGAAGTTACCTTGACCTATTGGATAATTATCTCATCAATCAACCTCTTAATTGATTTGATTGCAACTAATTTTAGTAGGAGCCAATCAGCCTCAAGGAGAATCTTACCAAAGCTTACCATTCAAATGTGAAGATTGGTGGCTTTTGGTTTGGGCGCCCAAATGGAAGAGCATCCTTGCCTTTTTCGGTTTGGGAAAATCTTGGAGAATAGCTTGACCCCAACTAATTGGCAATCCAAATATTCTGATGAGGCTGGATATGGGGGGCTTGTTGGAATGGAAAGATTGCATTTTTCTGGACTTGTTCGTGGACGTTGGATGGGAGGTAATCGAACGGTCGAGATTGCTTAGCCTAGAAGTTGAATTAGCTATTTAAAGGGGACAAAAAGGGGCCGGCTTCCCTTTAGCCTGCGTCCCCTCTTTGTGTGCCTTCACCCCCCTTTCTCACCCCTCTAAATCAGAGGAGTCAACTAGGATCGGCATGGGAACACGAACATAAGCATTATTGCACCCTCTAGCATATACCATATGAATCATGAATATAAATCGCATCGAGTAATAGCAATTTGTAACACACGAATAGAACATGATGTACTCTACAATATTAGTCATACACCTTCTCAAGATCGTGCAAGAAATCAGAAATATAAATCAAAAGAAAAGAGTATCCTACCTCTTACGACAACCACAAATTACCTCGCGTAGCTTGCACTTTGCTTCGCGCTTTCTCCTATGCCCGTCGATTCACCACACCACGAAAATAATAGAGGAAAGGGCCGTAAGCACCGATGGGGCCAGCATCCCTAGACGCATGGCCGGGTTCCACTGTAGAACCTCTAGGATGTTCTGGTATTGTTTTCCATGAAGAAATGGACAGTTTGCGAGCAGAAATTGTTACCTCTGACACTTTAGATGTCCAGAGCTTATATTAATATTTTATCTCCATTACTCTGTGTAAGTTGGAGTCTTTGACCATTAATTCCTAGACTATGATGAGTCGAGGATGTCAGATGTTCAGATACGTGAAATCAGTTTGTTAAACCAAGTCTGTTGACCTATATCTGTTTTGGAGTCATCTCTTGTACCATTTGTTCCACTGTGATTTTTTCTGTATCCTACTGGGTATTTCCTATGGAATACTCATGCATCCTCTGATGCAGGAATTAAGGAGGAGCAGCGGTGACGGCAATCAGCAACGTGAGTGGACGATGGAGACAGAAGACTTGTTTATTTATTTTATTGTGATTTGGATGCTTGAACTCGCGGCCTGCGCGCCGTTTTACTTTATTTTATGTTGTGTTAAGACGTTTCAAGACTTTGTAATAACAATTTAGATATCTTTTCAGTTATTCCATATTTTGTAAGTAATTATTGTTTAAGTCGTGATGATCCTGCATGTTCCCTGATATTAAAAAGGGATAGTGGAAGTCTCGAGTATTCGGTCCGTCCCTGGTTTCCTACCCTTGACCTTCATTGGAATGTCGCTTCCGCGTAAATAGGGTCTTGGAAATCTGGGGCGTGACAGTTGGGCCATCGGGCTAGCCCGCAAAATTGACAGCCCCTAGTGCTTTCCTTTCAATTAAATATTTCATCAGACTTTGAGAAAATTATTTTCCTTCACCATGTTCAAGAGGAGATTCTCCAAGAAAGCGGCTTCAAAACAAAGTGCTTTACATTCCCAAACGTGCAACTCAGATTAGTGCACATCCCACCTTGGCGCATATTTTCAAACTATGTTCTCAATGTGTGTCCCAGAGAAGCCCGTTGGTTCTAACTTCTAAGTTGTTACGCCCTAGTTGAATGAGAAAATTATTCATCGCTCCCGGGGCCACACACGCAAAGCGTGGGCTCCAGCAACAACTTGAGCTTTGCTGCGTGTGCTCCGTCGATCTTGAAGATCTACAGTTCTTGTAAGAAGCGCATGAGTTCTATTGGGTTGCGCCTACCGCACCCAATAACAACAAGATCGATAAACGGTAACCTGAACGATTGAGGTGGGCCCATGGATCTTCGGCGCCTCTTTTGTCGCCTATTCACTTCGAAAACCCGAGGGCACTTCCGTCAATCCACTTGCATTGCACCTAACTGGACCCACATACCCAGTTCAAAAACCCGGTGGAGATCGACGCTCCACCTGCCGCTCGATTCGCTGACGTGGACCCCACAACCCAACATGACCAAGCCGTCCACCAGCGTTGCCCAAATGACCAACATACCCCGCACTCGGCCATCTCGTTCAAAATGACCGTATATATACGCGGTCATTTCGGCCCAGATCTCACTCCGAGCCCCTTCCATCCCCACTTTTGAAAACCTATCCGGCGTTTTCGTGGCTCGCCGGCAGCTCCGATCTCCTCCCTCCGCCCTGATCACCGGCTTCCTCGCCGCGATTTGAGGCATAGCTGATTCGGTTTCTAGATTTTCCTGGCGTCGGAGCTGATCGTGCGGAGGAGGCGAGCGCAGAGGAGGGGAGAGGATGGAGAATTTGATTAGTTTGGTTAATAAGTTGCAGAGGGCGTGCACGGCTCTCGGGGATCATGGAGAGGAAAGCGCGCTGCCGACGCTCTGGGACTCGTTGCCGGCTATCGCCGTCGTCGGTGGACAGGTTTAGATCTCGATTTGCGCGCTTCTCCTTTGTACCTCTTTCTCTTCTGGTTGATTCCAAATCCTCTTTCTGTTCTCGTTGGTGGTCTATGGGTTACCATTTTTTTTACGTCGGATTAAGTTGGAAAAGCGCATTATGTTACTTGTTTCGCGTTGTGATTATGATATTTCCGACGTTTATCATGATATCAAGTGCTTTCAGCATGATTGCGTTTGGTAAGAATTGATTTGGGGGTGATTGTGCATTTACAATTGAAAGAAAACCTGAATGGCGTGAAAATTGAAACAGGATAGCTAATATATGAGTGACCTTTGGCGAATGGATGTGTATTTTTTATATAACGTGACGTTTTTTTATTTTCAGAGCTCAGGGAAGTCTTCAGTGTTGGAGAGCATTGTGGGGAAGGATTTCTTGCCCCGTGGGTCTGGTGTGTGATTAACTAGATCGCTCTGTATCATTTTATTGACATTGTTATGCTGGTATATAGCTCATTATTTGTGGTAAAAACATGTGCAGGAATTGTCACTCGACGTCCACTTGTCCTCCAACTTAATAAGATCGATGATGGAAGAGAATATGCAGAGTTTATGCACCTTCCAAGGAAGAGATTCACCGACTTTGGTAATTTTGTCACAAGAAGACTTGCTTAATTTTTTTACCCGTTAGTTGTTTGTCATTTTACCTTTTGGTAGCCGCAACTGATTGCTACTAGGCTAAAGCCTGAAACAAGGCTCTCATTTTTTACCAATTTGATGTCAAATAGTTTGGTAAAATTCTTAGCATAATGCAACTAGCACGTATTCTTCACAAAAATATGGGTATGGTGGTCAGATAGAGTGGATCAGGGACGACTTGGTACCCTCTCTGTATATAGGTTTTAAGAACTTTTCCTTTGGGCAAATTTTTAATTCTTTTTAGTTATTTTGAAATGAGTTCACGAGACAATAGTAATAGGTGCATATCAACTGTTATGGATAAACTTATGTAATTGCTGACATTTATTTCGGAATGAAAAATATCTCAGACAAACTTAACTGATATAATATTTGAAGAAAATTGTAGTTCTTGCTAAATGCTGGTTCATCATTATGCGACTCTCCTAGCCATCATGTCATTTCTACTAACGCTGTATCTTTGTTACTCCATTCTGCGGTGATCATCATTCTAGTTTTTCTTCTTAAACGATTGGCTCATTTTATTCTTGTAGCTGCGGTGAGAAAGGAGATCGCTGATGAGACTGATCGAGAGACAGGTCGTTCAAAACAAATATCTCCCGTGCCCATCCATCTCACTATTTATTCACCAAATGGTATGTCAGAGTGCATTCCTATTTGTACAATGGTGATTTTCAATTTTATGCTTGTAGATATTTAACAATAAATGTTTGTGTTACTGAACTTAATTCTACTTGTGTGCTGTAGTATTAATTTATATTTGGATCTAGAGCTTTTTTGTTGTCACTACAGCTTATAGAAGTTATGGTGGTCTAATTGGAATTGGTGATTTTTAATATCCATGCTCTTGTGAATTACTAGACTTTACTAGACTGAATCATCATCTATACGGATGGCCATGAATGATGCTGAGGCATATGCACAACAAATTAATTTCTGGTTTAGTTTTTAATCTCTCATTTAATTGTCATGTACTAGAACTGATTTTTGTCTTTGGTCTATAGATGCTTATTCTGTAGAAGTTGGTTTTCTTTTTTTCCAATTATTATATGGTGTGTTTTTGAAATTTCTCTCCAGTTTTAACATTTGTGAACTTTAGATGTGTGAGTTGCATGCTAGTTTTAATCTAATCATTTTGGGTACCTAATGATGATTAAACCTGTTACAGTTGTCAACTTGACGTTGATTGATCTTCCTGGACTCACGAAGGTTGCAGTTGGTAAGTTGTGCACCACCTTGGACCATTAGTATGTGCGCATGTTCTGTCAGCTGTTTTTTACGTTTACTTTTTTGTGTTCCCTTCTGATCGTAATTACGTGCCCAATGCTCTTCAGAGGGTCAACCTGACAGCATAGTCCAAGACATAGAGAACATGGTCCGATCCTATATTGAGAAGGTAAATTTTGGGAAGCTGTCATTTTTATAGATAGGGTAAATTGCACCTATGAATTATGGTGAAATTGCACTTAACCCCTATGAATTCTGAGAATATCCACTTAACACATATGCAACTTAATTGTCGGACGATTTTACCCCTGATATCTCCTACCAATTTTACTTCAATTTTAGGGTCTGTGGTAGCCATGGAGACCATGGCAAGTAGCTAACTTTTCTTCTAGGAAGCACGGATATGAATACGGCGATACGATACGACACGATACGGACACAGGGATACAACATTTTCCCAAATAGTAGGGTATGACAAGGCTAATAAAAAACTATATATATAAATTTTAAATATATATTTTTGGTATTGTATTACCACATTTTTTCCTCCTAAACCTTGTAAAAATTATATTTACAAACTTAAAATTATTTTTTGTTCATTATTTCTACAAGCAAGAATGCCACAGAAAAATAATATTGTGTTTGCCCGGACTCGAACCCACTACTACTGCTTAAAAAAACATTACCTTGACTATTGGGCTACTGACGCCTTTTGTGGTAATTCAAATGCGCGAAAAAATATATATTGTATTTCAGATATGGCAGAACGCGCATGCATTCGTGTCTGATATGTATCGGATACGGATACGACAGCGGTTTTGTTGTATCTGTGCTTCCCTGCTTTTCTTACATTGGGAAATCAAGGCCGATGCATTGCCATTGTCGAGTAATATGTTGATGGTTTGTGTGCACTGCCTTTGCCAGGTGAAAAGAGGGGGGATGGCGAATAGAGGAAGAATGTGGATTTATTAGTAAAGAGAAGGGGTAAAATTGTCTCGTTGCATAAGTCATAGGGGTTAAGTGTATATTTTCACAAGTCGGGGTTAAGTGCAATTTCACCATAATACATAGGGGTCAAGTGCAATTTACCCTTATAGATATAAATTTCTTTCTTGAAATTTAAGGCGTCTAGGTTGTTTCTTTGTTTATTAATTTTCCTCTGGAAAAACTGTTATGACCGAGTGCAATATAATGTGAGAATTGTAATTTTCTTCCCTGCAGCCAAATTGTATTATTCTTGCTATATCACCTGCCAATCAAGATCTTGCTACCTCTGATGCAATTAAGATCTCCCGTGAAGTAGACCCTAAAGGTGAACCAATCTTTTCTTGAAAGAGAGAAATAAGTGTCCTGAAGTTTCTTATTAATCTTATGCTAGTTTGTGTCAGCGGTAGACATAGTTAAAGTCTAAAATGAGCATTTTTTCATTGGTAAAGAAAATTGTCATCAGGTTATACATCTTTTAATCTTTGTTTCTGTTTTTTCAAGGTGAGAGGACTTTCGGGGTACTGACAAAGATTGATCTTATGGACAAGGGCACAGATGCTGTTGATGTAAGCCCTCTTAAAAAGTCATGTTAGCCTTTCTTGTTTGGTGGATTATGTTTCATAGGTTCTTACGTAGAACCATGTTGTGTCCTCTAAGAATTATTTGTGTACCTGTCGCTGTAGGTATTATTGGTCATTAATATTGAGTTGCCTGTCAGTTTGTTAGTGCTAACTTTTATTTACATATTGTGTACTTTAAAGTGTTGTGAGCTCTGAACATTGTTTATGCTTGTATGCATGGAATTACAGTTCTTTTATTTGTTTGAATTTATATTTGGTCTACAAGTACATCTAGTTTAAGATTGCACGTCTGTCATTTAAGATTGCACTTAAGCTCTAGTGTCTGGAAAACTGTATTTAGTCTCATCTGGTATATTCCTCTAGATGTTGGAAGGCAAATCATACCGGCTTCAATATCCCTGGATTGGGGTTGTTAATCGAAGTCAGGCAGACATCAACAAGAGTGTAGACATGATTGCTGCTCGGCGTAGAGAACGAGAGTATTTTGCTAATACTCCTGAGTACAAGCATCTTTCACATAGAATGGGTTCTGAGTATCTTGGGAAAGTTATGTCAAAGGTGGAACATAAACTCTGGCTTATTTTGTTTGCGTGCTTTGCGATCATTTTTGTCATTTGCTTTTACTTTTCTTTGAAGTTGAAGTTTTAATAAGTTTGTTTGTCTTTCTCTCTGCAGCATTTGGAAACTGTTATCAAATCCCGAATCCCTGGCATTCAGTCACTTATTAGTAAAAGTATATCTGAAATTGAAACAGAACTAAGTCGTCTTGGTAAACCGATTGCTGCTGATGCTGGTGTGAGTTTCAGAGACTTGATTTACCTTTGAGCTAATTCTTTTTTTATTTTTAGCTAATCAGCAATGCCTTCTGCTTCTTGGAAGAAGATCTATAGGTTGTCAATGGTCTTTTTCACTTTTAGCTAACTACTGATCCAAAAAAAGAAAATTCACCTAACCTGCTCTTTATATTTTGTTATTTTTGTGGTAATATGATACATGCGCATCCAAAATTTGAAAGCATGTAAATGTGATGCACTTTTTATGGAATGTGAATGCATAGCCCAATATAACTTTCTCATGTAATCCTGATAATATGTTTGCTGTCTGCAGGGAAAATTATACATGATTATGGAGATCTGTCGTATTTTTGATCAGATATACAAAGAACATCTTGATGGCGTGTATGTTTCCTGTTCTTAAATCCTTTCCTCCAAATGGGCTATTAAACTTTCTATGAGCTATATATCTTTGGGAAAGCTTATTGTAAATCATTGCAAAGAGGTGAAGTTTCCCCAAATAAAAAGGGTAATAAGAGGTTAAGATCCATAGAGATTGACAAAGTTTTAATAGCTTGCTGTCAAACCTGACGCAAACCCTCCTTTTCCGGGGGCTTAGGATTGGCATTATGAGACAATGGCAGAGTTACAAGGCATTTACTGTACAACCAATTTTTTGCTTATCTCTACATGTGTAACCACATTTGCAACCCGCAGCTCTTAAGATTGGTGAATTGATAAGCCACTTAGACTAAATTATACATATCTTTTTATTTTGTATCTACAAGTTTGTCAATGAAGTTGCTAATTTTTATGTGGAGGCATATTAAAGCCTCTCTTGTTTTAGCTGGTGAACAGACGAGCTCTATGCCAGTGTGCATGTTAAAGTAATGTCTGTGTTTTAATTCAGGCGCCCAGGTGGTGACAAGATCTATAACGTCTTTGATAATCAGCTTCCAGCTGCTCTCAAAAGACTGCAGTTTGATAAGCATCTATCTATGGAGAATGTAAGAAAACTAATTACCGAAGCTGATGGGTACCAGCCTCATTTGATTGCACCTGAACAAGGATATCGCCGACTTATTGAATCTTCTCTAGTTACAATCAGAGGTCCCGCTGAGGCATCTGTGGATGCGGTATAGTATATTTTATGTATCTGTATTCTGTAAAGTAGATATAACTTCTCTATCTCCCTCTTTTCCCTTTCCATTTTTTTAAGCTTGCGTTTTTGCATGTTTTAGATGATAAAGTATCTTGTTAAGTCAAGTTGCTTTTGTTACATTCTTCCTTCCAAGTATATTAACATTACTTGTTTCATCTTTCCACGCAATCTATATGCAACTGAAGTACAAGGCCATAATTGCTATCTTCCTATACAGGTTCATGCTTTACTCAAAGAGCTGGTTCACAAGGCTGTGAGTGAGACCCATGTATGTTATGCTGCTTTTTATCTTCTCATGGTTTTAAATGTATACAGTTACTTTTATGCAATAAATTTCAGAAGTTCTTGTTGCGAAACCATTCGCTATTTCTTAGTTCGGTAAAGGAATATTGAGTTGCAGTTTTGTTGCTTTAGCCTCTACAGGTATAAGTACCCTATTTCAGTTATTTGTTTCATAAATCAACGTACGCCTTGATTTAAAACTTAGAAGCTGCCCTGTGCCTTGCCTTTTTAATAGTTTCTAATAAGTCCTTGCACGAGCCTCCTAAGAATGCTAGCTTTGGAGGAGCATAAAGAAACCTCATAAATTCAAAATCACAATGAGCATTTGAGTTTCTTTTTTAATGGATGAGCGTTTGAGATTCCATAATTGTTTATTAGGAAGAGAATTATTAGACATTTTGAGAAATTGGCTTTTGGGGTTGTTTTTATGTAAGAGTCCTTTTTTGTATGATTTATTATAACGTTATTATGGTTTCTTCAAAGATGGGTACACATTTAAAAATAGAATAATAATGTCTGAGGCCTTGCCTTTTTCCATTCATAACCATGTTGGTGGTACTAAACCATTCATGACTATGAAAGGGCTGTTCATCTTTTCCTCTACACAGGAGCTGAAACAATATCCCACTCTCAGAGTGGAGGTTGGAGCTGCAGCTGTTGAATCATTGGAGAGAATGCGTGATGAGAGCAAAAAAGCTACTCTCAAGCTGGTGGATATGGAGTCTAGTTATCTTACAGTCGACTTTTTCCGGAAGCTTCCTCAAGACATAGAGAAGGGTGGAAATCCTACTCATTCAATTTTTGATAGATATAATGATTCCTACCTCCGGAGAATAGGTAAAAGTTCTCTTTTGAATATAGTACAGACTAACCTAAAAAAAGAGAATATTATACATCCTCTGTTGTAATTTTAGCATTTTCAGACCATGACTTCGATTTATTTCCTTGAATTTATTGCGATCATGTGTTTTGTGCTACTTTCATTAGTAAGTAATACGTTTTTCTCTTTCTTACCCTGATGATTTTAAACAGGAACAACGGTTCTATCTTATGTTAATATGGTTTGTGGAAGCTTAAGAAACTCCATTCCCAAGTCGATTGTTTACTGCCAAGTTCGGGAGGCTAAGAGATCCCTCCTTGACCATTTCTTTGCTGAATTGGGTAAACGAGATGTAAGTTCTATTATCTCTTAGGCTAAGGGTTCCTTTCAACCATAACTTTTTCGATAGGGAGTGTTATCTATATTCATAATTGGCGACTTTGAGGGTTTACGAGGCCAGAAATAGGTGGAATTCTGATATAAATTCTTTTCCTTGATGTTTCTGTTGCAGCCAAAGCAATTAGCCAAACTCCTGGATGAGGATCCGGCGGTGATGGAACGTAGAACTGCCCTTGGTAAGAGACTTGAGTTGTACAGAAGTGCACAGGCGGAGATTGACACAGTTGCATGGTCTAAGTAGGAGGTAGTAGCTAGTTATGTAGAGGATGGTGACAGAAGAGAGTGGAGGTTTATTCATTATTCTTGTAATATGACATCTTTCACATGTGCGTCTTTTTTGGCTGCGTAGACATGTTGGAAATACAAACTCTTGTAACACACGAAATCCGCTCTATTGTATGTATTTAATTGCATATATATTTTTTTTTTGCTAGAGTTTCATTCCCATTATCCTATACACATGAGAATGAAATTCTATTGATGCAACTGTCAACTGCTTCACTTCCGATAGGCTCTCCCTATCATAGGTTTAAACTATGCTGCACGTTAGGGAAATCAAAACTTCATCTGACTAATAATATTCTTTGCCAAGTAAAATATAATTAAACTGTGTCTTGGCTTAAAAAAAATCAGTAAGACTATGGTAGCTTCTTGTGTGCTGCTACTGCAACAGCTCTCTGATCGATGCCTTGATAATCCCACATTGAGGTCCTTAACTAACTTGAATATTTGGAAGCCCTAAACATCAAGTCATGTGTTCTATAAAAAAAAGCTTCAAATAATGTATAGAGGTAGACAAATTTCTTGATTTGACATTTCTATTAAATTTAAGTCAGTGGATCCATGGAATACCAGCTCGCCAATGTATCGGTATCGGCCCCTATCCGATACACCAATACGAGTTAGTATCATTTTTTCAAAAAATCCAAATATCACTGATATATCGGTTTTGCCATTTTTTTAAAAAAATATTTTTTTAAAAAAAAAAGGAAAAGAAAAAAAAAACTTTCCCATTTGTTTCTCATCCTAATATGTAATTTTATGCATATTTTGAAATCTATACTTTGTCTAAATTAGTATAACTCATTTTAGAAGTTAGATTGTGAAAATATTTGGTAAAAACTAATTTTTGACTACCGATATTTTTTTACACAATATCTCCGATATATCTCCGATATTTCATCTCTTTTGTCGACCGATATCCTATACGGCATTCCATGGGTAGATCTGTCAAGAATGTAATGTGTGGAACATAATTACATACGCTATCAATGTTAATAGAGACCGTAGAGGAAATAACTACACTAAGTCCAAATGCGAAACCAACTTCATATGTAATTTTATTTCCATTTAGACGAAAGTTAAGGATTACTCCTCAAAATATCTCACTTTTTTTTTTCTGTAACGAGGGGTATAGAGTCTTTAGGAAATGGCGAGTTAGGTTGGGAGAAGTTATTGGGAGCAATCTAGCAAACAAAAAAAAAGTTATTGGGAGCAGCCCATCAATATTCAAGATCGACAGTGCACACACAAAGTGCGTGTAATTTCTGTTCCAATAAAAACTGCAACATCAGCATTAAAAATTTTGTTAGACAGATTTGTTGGATCACAATCCAACGTGCAGCACCATGGCGCAGCTAACACATGTGAGCCATGCGCATATGAACAAAACTTAGTTTATAGAGGAATATACATGGGGTGATACTTTTCAGTATCCTAAAATTTCTCGGTGACACTACTTACTTTCCTAAAAAGGGTTGGAAAAAGGGAAACGATATTTGTACAGTAGTTTTTTACACATTTTTCATAGGGATGAGTTTACATGAGATCGTTCTCATATAAGGAGCATGAGGCCAATCTTTATAGCCGTTAGATTCTGATCGGAGGGTGGATATCAAATCAGTGGGTAGGTGAGTATGTCACATCAAGGAGTGGGTAAGATCATTATGGATATTTATAGCTGTCAAACCAAGATCCAACGGCCACGATTCAAAGTGGCCTCGTATAAGCAATATGAGAGCGATCTCATTTAAACTTTTCCCTTTTTCATACACAGCTGATGTGTATGAAAATAAGTGGGGAGTAGGTGAACTGACGTAGATTCTGCTGTAGGGTTATCACTGCCCCTCGGAAAAACTATATATTTTCTAGCGTGCTCAGTAACACCTTAAAAATTGCATTTTAGTCGACAAAAATCTCATTATTTGACAATTACGTTCTCCCCGGAGAAAAATGATAATAATTCCACTGACTTCAATATGGTTGTAGAGGGAGGTCTACCATTATATACATGATGGGAAGGTTCTACCTTCAGGATAAGTCAATGTGGTCGTAGAGGTCTACCAGTTATATACACGATGGTAGGGCCCTACCTTGAAGATCGTCAATATGCGACAGTGCAGTGAAGTCCCATCACAAAATCATGATCGAGAATAAAATGGTAAATCATAGCCGAGAATAAAGTAGTAAAAAAAACTTTGGGATACACTGAGCAAACCTGACTGATTTACCTTTTGTCGCCATCGTTGGGGGACAAGCGCATGAATGACACCAGACGCTTTCGCCCTTGCCCCCGTCATCCTCCGTCTTCCGTTAAATCAAATACTAAATCCGTGGGCCCCGTCCCTCACCTTCCCTCCAACCAGAAAAAAATTATTATAAGCACATCCTCCTCCTCTCCGGCCCTGGCGGTCGGACGTCGACCTTCCTGCTCCAACCCATTTAGATCTTCAAATGGTGCATTTCCCTTTTTAAATTTGACCTCTCATTTTTCTCTCAATCTCTTTTGTATAGGTGAATTTGTGGAGTGTTTGTTTCTTGAAATGGGGATGTTGTTTACTGTGTTTATGCTGTTCAAAGCGCGATCTGCGTTTTGCTAGGTCGTTAATTGAACTTAACAATTCCCACTTGTGATTTTAAAATACTTGATGATTGACTTTTGTATTGTTTTTATAAAACTTTGTGAGATTTTATAGTATAATTTTGAAAGTAATGGTGTGATATTCAAATATTGATGGAAGCATGATAAGGTGTTGTTTGCTTGATTCCCTTGGCAATTCTTCTCCTATATTGGGTATGTGTTTTTGGTCAAGAAACTTAGAACAAGGATATTTGACGACATCTTGCTGCTAAAACTTTGGTGTTTCTCTGGTAAGTTTGTAAGGTGTATTGGTGACAAAAGATGGTTAAGAAGGAATCAGTGGGTTACAAGGGATTTTTCCTGATGTTTGGAAGATTTACTTTGCTTATCGAGTATTTTATCTCTTCAATGTTTAGTAGTTTAAGAATATATTGCATATTTTTTCAAGACGAGTTCAATTTATTATATTCGCTTAGTGTATTTGCGTTTATAGGAATTCTGTTCCAAAATTACATTATACAAGAGTGAAAATAGCTGTTTAATATGATAGTCTGCAATTGGGGATAGTTGTTGCCAAGGTCATTCTAAAAAAAGAAGGGTGTTTTGTTAGAACATGCTGCTTTGTCTTCTGTTGAATAACTTCATAAATTAGTCTTGATGTTTTTATTTTGTACTGGAAGCCACTTGTTAGTAGCATAATAATTTGTAACGATGTTTTCGATGTTAGCATTCTGCATGTTTTCACTTTCCCATCCGTTGATTTTCAGTAAACACGGAACAACATATTCAGCAGCTTAGAAATGGCATCTGTGAGGGATATTTTCAGTGTTTCAGGACCCATACATCTTACACATGTGGATTGGTAAATAGTTCTATATTTACTTGCATATGCAAAATTAAATTTTTTTTTCTCCAATTTGTGCTAATCCTTACAGACATTAATTTATAAGAATAAATTATGTGTAGGTTTCTGAGTAGATCAATTACTTTTCCTTTAAATTGTGCATTTAAATGCAGAAATATTTGGTTAAAGATTGGTAAGCTATAGCCTCCTTTTTTTTATCGGTGGAGGGAATTTTTTTTGCTTGTCCTCCTGTTAATTCGTGATGAATGAAAACATATACTTCCTCCGTTCCAAAATACTGTGTACATTTGAGAAAATTCTCATTTTTATTGGACCATGAAGCCCATAAGGAAATCACATGACTTCTTCTCCCTGTATTCCATCCAACTCTTATGCTTGTTCATGAACCAAATTCAAGTCAATCCTTCCAAGTCTCCGCCAATTTTGGAAAGAGGAAGTCATGTGATTTGGCAAAATATACACAGTATTTTGAAACAGTTAATGTTTCCAAATGTACATAGTATTTTGGAACAGAGGGAGTATGTTGTTAGAGAAAATATACTCCAACATATCCTTATAATGTGGTAAACTAATACTAAAGACTTGAACAAGTTGATGAGCAAATATACTCTATCATATATAGCATGTGCTTTAATTTTTCTCTCACGGTATTTTTCTAGTTTCTTTTTTTCGATAGTTGGATGTAGTGGGTATCTCACAGAAAGAGATTCAGTATGGTAAAATGATTATAATTTAGGTGCAGGAACAATTTAAGAATCCTTCTTCTAAGATGTGTCTACTGAGATGATATGTTGAGAAATTAGGATTTTCGTTTTGAGCACATATGGTTCTATCTAAAGGTGTTAAATTACTCCCTCCGATCACTTTTAATAAATATAGTTTTCTTTAATAGATACAGTTTTCTTCAAATGAACTTACCATCTATTAAAGAAAACTGTATCTATTAAAGAAAACTGTATTGATTAAAAGTGACCAGAGGGAGTACTATTTTTTGGTGGAATTGCCTACAACCTTTGTCAAAGGCCTTGAGTAATATCTTTTGCTTTCCTTACCATCTGTTTACAATTTAAATCTTTTCTCCCATTTTGCTTTACAGGAACAATCCAGATCACAGGAGGTCAATCGCTGCTAGCTTGGTTAAGGGTGTCTATGTCCTAGAGCGTGATCGCCAATTGGATCAGGTGGGAGCTGCAGCTCTTGCACCTCCTTGGTGGGAATATTTTCATTTCCAAGTAGTTCGGAAGCTTATTGATGATGCTGACTTCTCCATCTTTGGTGCCATTTTTCAATATATGTGTCCAAACGAAGAGCACTCTTCACCTCAAGCTCCTAAATTTGTGATTGCTTTTCGTGGCACTATAACCAAGCCAAGTTCTGTTTCTCGTGACCTTCAATTGGACCTGTATTTCGTTCAAAACAGGTTCCATCAAACCTCCCGGTGCAATATTGCAATGCAAACAGTTCAAAATGTGGTTGCTACTGTTGGTGCTTCTAGGACATGGTTGGCTGGGCACTCTCTTGGATCAGCCATGGCCTTGCTAGCTGGAAGGAACATGGCTAAAACAGGAGTGTTTATGGAGGCATTTCTGTTCAACCCACCATATTTTTCACCCCCAATTGAGAGAATTAAAGACAAGAAGCTGAAGCATGGAATAAGAATTGCAAGTAGTTTGATCACGGCTGGGCTTGCTGTCGCTGTAAAGGGCCGTCATAACATTCCTAAGTCTGAAGATGTATTTTCTAGGTTATCCCCCTGGTTCCCTTACTTGTATGTGAACCCTCGGGACCATATTTGTTCAGAGTATGTTGGATATTTTGAGCATCGGGAGAAGATGGAGGACATTGGAGCACAGGGCATTGAGAGGCTGGCAACACAGCATTCAATTGGAGATTTGTTTATGAATGCTATTGGGAAAGAATCCGAGGCATTGCACCTCATTCCATCTGCAAATCTCACTGTAAATATGAGCCCTTCTCCAGATTTTAAATCTGCACATGGCATTCACCAGTGGTGGAGACAAGATTTGAATTTGAAGTGTAAGCGTTATCAGTATCTATGACTCGAATTCTGGCATTATTAACTTTCATCTTCAGGTTTTTTGGGAGAGTGGTCCGTTTGTTCATTATAATAGGGTGAAATTCGTATGGGTAATGATCCTGTGTATGTTTAACTTGGAAACGGCTAGCAGTGTTCCTATCGAAGAAAAATCTGCTAGCTGTATTACTGCTTCCAATTGGTGACTGCAATTCACCTTAAGCATGCTAAATTTCCCAAAGACCCCGAAGAGTGAATTTAGTGTGGAAATTCTTGTTGTTGTCTTGCGTATTGTGCGCATACTATATGATTAAGTGTGGTTTATCATATGCATGTTAAGAACATTGTTGAGCTGAAGAAGCTGATGAGATTTGCTTGAACTCTCTAACCATGGGTTGCCTATTCATGGACTTCCTGGATATCTAGGGTAGCAAAAATACTATCAGGCGTGACTTCATTTCAATGTGAAAATTATCACATTGATTTTGTGAAAGGTGAAATCTATTTAGGAACTGAACATAAATCACATTGATTTGTGTTTAGAAAGGAATACTCGACGGCGACGGCTATTGTGTAATCGATTACACGATAGCTTTTAATGGGACAAACTTCAACGATGCATTTCTTATTTATTTCTGATCCATTTTTACTTTTTTTTATTCTTTCTCATTTTTAGTGCTCTTTGTTATAATGATATCGTAAAGATGTTGAACCACCGCATTCTATTTATCGTATATTTTATGATATTTTTTTCGATACGATATCAAGGTCATTAGGATATCATGATGATAAAAAAGAGCATAAAAAATCAAAGAAAAATAAAAAAATGACCGAAAACGGACTAAAAATGAGGGAGATATGGTTCGGGAGAGAGAACGGAGATGGAGCTTATTTTTTCGTTGAAGAGGAGCGATGACTGATTCCTGAGCCTATGAGAATCACGTTTTCAGGGGTGAAAGGTGAAAATTTTCGCTTATCACCGTCACCGACTACTATCAATCTTTTTCCTAATCAAACATTTTTCAGGCATGATAGCAATTTTTCATGTTTGAAAGATGATTTTTTTCAGCACCCCTAGTTGAACTTGTCTTGGGTTGTCTACCTCTAGCATAACTTTCTTAGTCGCTGACTTTGAGCACCATGAAGGTAGATTGAATCACAAGGAGGCGTTTGGTTCGATCCAATGCTAAGAGTTGCATAGCAAAGATTAGAAAGAAAAGAGCTGCCTTAGGGGCCGTTAGGGGCCTTAGGGTCCTCCAGTGTAGCATCCATGTTTTTTCCATATCCAGCTGAAACACCTTAAGTCGTGTTTCACGTTGGATATGGAAAAAATATGGATGCTACAATAGATTTGGAAAATCCACTCTAGATATTTACTTATAATCACGCCCCAAACGGCCCCTTATTATGAGCCCTTGGATTGTGGTCTCACCCGCGCTTAATGTTGTCTTGAAATTCATATGATTGCAGACATAATCATGTAGATGTTCCTACATAGTTTTCTTTTAAAATCATTTTATATATAAAAAAGGATTTATGATCCATTTTCTATATTCGATTCTTAAAATAGAAAATGCTCCCTCTATTCCACATTAGTAGTCTGATTTAAAAAATATTGTTCATTTTGAAAAACAAAATGAACTATTAAAGTGGAATGGATGGAGAAGTCTGTTAGTGTAGAAAGTCTGAAGTATATTTAATTTTTGGAAATTTAAAATTTGTCTATTAATCTCGCCCTTGCACATATTATTAACAAATACAAAAACTCACCATTGGTTGCACCAAAATGCATTAAATCGTTTAATATTTTGTACTCCATCCATATTCACTTGTCTAGATTAGAAAACCATTTTCTAATTCAGATAGGTAATATTGGAGAGAGGGAGTAAATGTTTATCCTCAAAACATTGAAAAAGGAAGAAAAAGAGTTAGTGGAAAATAGAAATAAGTATTCCCTTGATTATGTTGGATAATGGACCTATTCTCTGGTCCCTTTGTTTGACTGACTGAAAGTTGATGGCTTAGTTTTGAAAAAAGTGATGGGCTTTGGGTTGGGTCCACTCCTAAAAAATGGGGCTAAGTTTGTGGCGATACTTACCAAACCACCTCTGAGAACCCACTTCTAGGTGAAACTTTTATGTGCGGTTATGGGCCTTTCTCTTCTAGCCCACTTATTTTAGTACAAACATTATAAGCTCCTACTGGTGGTGCTAGTCCCAGGTTTCCCTGGACATCTGCGAGTTTTTTGGATATGGAATGGGCAGAATGAAAATGAAAAACTCTATTAAATTTATCGCATTGCGGGCAAAATCAACGAAGATATTCGGAAATTTAGCCGAATGAGGGCCTGAAGGCGTATACAGCTGAATTTTCCATTCAGCGCTTATTCACCATCCAGCCGAATAGCCGCCAAATGACAGAGGATTTGGATCCCATTCGTAAGATTCAATCTGGCAGTCAGGAATAGGCCTTGGATAAGGAGTGGTGTCTGATGAGGAGCACTTTCCCACCAAAAGAACTTTGCCTTTGATCCATGTAATTTAGGTAATAAACCAAGCGTGGTAATTTAAGTGCAAGACTCGTAATGGTAATGTACTACAGATGAGTGATGTAATGGAATTAGATAGTCTTTAAATGAGCTAATTTAAGTCAAGAGTAGTGAAGCTACTGACTTGTTTGTCTCAATCTCTTTTTATGGTTTCATTCTGTCTCTAGTCTATGTTGTGTACATACATATGTGGAGGACAGTTATACTAGAATCCGCGTTAAGAGGACTCACATCTCCTTTCTGATGGCAACTTCATTGGTGGTAACTTCATTGGCCCTTTTCCAAAGTCATGTCTATGATGCTGGATAGGACAATGACAGCCCCTAGTGTAAACTCATCCTTTTCTAAAGTCAGAAAAATGTTCACTTTCAATACTCTCATACCCACTTTTTGTTTTGCTCTTTTATCCTTATCGGTCATATTCTTATCATCCACATCCTATGAGTACCGAGAAGACTGAGTTAACTAGCACCCAGAAGTTGTACAGGAAAAAAGGGCAAGATTCAAGCAACAGTCTGAATTCTTAGTTGAACAAATTCAAATTGGGAACTGATTGTTAGCTTCTCCCAATGGGCAAGAATGACCCAAAAAAAGATGGAAGAATGGATTATGATGATGAAGTAGATGTGCACTATCACTTTTTTTTTTGCTACAGATGTGCACTATCTAACAGATGCTTCAATCATGAATATTGACATCATGGATTTCATTAGAGCAATGTAAGAGTGTCTTCAACACTAAATTGATCAGTTACTCTTTCGAGTTAGTTCGTTTATAGCTTTAATGTCACGGCAAGGAACATCACGACTGGCCTACCACAGTTTTCTTTTAGGGCTGGCAAATAGTAGACTCCTCTTCTCCTTGCTAGAGCAACCGACAAGTAGAGTGCCAACCCCTGGGAGGATGGATAGAAAAGGATGTGGGAAGAAGTAAGGAAGCTGCCAACAGAATGAGTTGAACTTGAGGATGACCTACCATTACCAATCCAATTGAACAGCACTGCTCCACTTTATCTAGAAAAAGTTGTACATATGTACAACCAATGTGCTTTCCTGCTTGTAGTTGTTGGAAGTTTTAATCACTTGTCTATCCAACAACCCACCCACTTGACAACTTGTATCCCATGCATGAAGCTAGTAAAAAAGAGTCATGGTATTTGCCATCTCAGATATATAAAAAGCATGCATGGTTTCTCATATATTTTCCTTTTCACACGTCGAGACTATCATCTAAATCCCATGCTTATGCCTTAGCACGGCCGCCATGCAATTTACTAAAATCAGTTCATTTTGAAAACCAAATAAGACACCTAATATGGGATGAAGGCACCTCATGAAAGTAAACAGAAGGAAGCAAATGACCCTCCAACTCCATGTCGAGGAAATGACAGATATATTGCAAACTTGATAAGACAAACTAGGGGAATATTGTTTCATTTACCAAAGATAATAATTCAAGTGTGACATAGCTGTGATGTGATGAGAACTTTAAAGGTGCAATTAGGTTGCAAGAGGGTTTAGGTAACTTGAGATGATATACAATTACTTGCACAAAAGCACTTGGGCATGGAGAGGGGTCCAGATGAGAGTTAAAAATAGGATGAGAATGAGACGGCTCACACGGCAGCAATAGTGGACTTGGGCTCCAAAGTATTATGACTGCGGTCCCCAACATAGCACTATACATGCCACTTGACCGAGCTTAGAATGAATTTTCACGTGAGGTTGAGATACATGGAAACACTGCCCTTAAATGAACAATTAAAAGCAAGAACATGGTCTCTAGCTGGAGGATAGGGTGCATTCCGCTTCTACATATGTACCAATCTTTGTTTCTTTTTCTTAGAAAAAATACATGGGTCCCCGAGAGGGGGTATACCAAGAATTGAACGTCTTTCCTCAAATTTTAGATGGCCTTGAAGCTTGAAGTCAAAGAAAGAAAATGTGATGATCAAAGAGACCATAATTGCACTACAACAAAACGGCTTTTGTAATTTGCGATAATTGAAAACGAAGATTGGCCTACTTCGACAACAAACTACTTGTTGTGTCGCAAATGGTAGCACCTTTAGGGGGTGAAGGTTAGGGAGTATAGGTGGCGTATACAAAGAAGATCAATGGATGCCCGATAAGATGATTGTAAGGTATGCATGTAAATTGTACCAAAAGAGGGAGAGGGGGACCTAGATATACAAATGATATATATTTGCTATATCTTACAAAAGTTGGCACAAAGCTGACCACAATAAAGCCATAATAAGATCCAATCGCTTACTTCAAATTTTTAGGAAAAGACGCTGATTATAATTACGTGGGAGGGACCTTAGGCTGCCTAAGGCCCACCCAAAAAGAAGGCCTCTTAGTCCTCTTTTTCAAGTATATTACAACTATATAAGACTTTATTTGAAATACAATTGCATTTAGATTTTGACTTCTTTATCTCTCATTTTCCTGATTCTATGGTATGGACTTATAATTTTTCCAGAAAAAAAAAAAACCGCCAATGATAAGTCAAGCAACAACCCCTTACTATATATTTCACACCCAAGGCCCAATGGAAGCCTATTAAAAATAGGATTTTCTATAAAACATCAATAAACTGTAGTTTAAATTGAACTACTTCTCTCTTTAAGAACTTAGACAATTCCCCCTTCATGATTGATTGTAATTGAGCTTTGGTTTTCTTCTCTTGTGTATAAAACATCAATATTCGTCACGAATGTTGTACCATTCTTTATTTTGTTAAAAAGCTGGAGAAATCCTAAAATAAACACTTTTTTGTGAAAAACTGCCAAATTCCTTGCAAAATATAACATTATTTTGATGAATCCGTAGCTCGTTGCAAAAAGTTCCCTTTTATTTAAAAAAAAAAAATCCTTAAATCGAAACTTTTCCTTGTTGAAAAAACTCCAGCCCTTCATAAAGCTTTATTTACTTTGTGATTATATACTTAGTCATGGAAGTCAATCTTTGTGGATTCAATCTTGTACGTACCACAACACTACAACACTCCATCCACTTGCAATGCTGAAGCTCAAGCAGTTTAATCAAATTACCACCTTCTAATTATGAATCAAGAGACATAAGAATGTTTTTCTATTCCCTATCAGTTTTCATAGTGTAGAGAAAACCCCTAATGCTTACAACGGCTAGTGGTAGTCCTACAAATTTAATAAGGACACTTAATTTATATAGATAAATTGAATCTTGCAAGAACATACCACAATGAAGGCATATGATGTATGTCACCAACCTCAAATTGCTGGGACAAAGCGCTACTTAATTATGATTATGTGCCAGGGTAGCTGGAGCCTTAGATAGCTAAGAACTATCCAAAAAGAAGGCCTCATATTCCTAATTCTAGGGTATGGACTTTTTTTAAAGAAAAAAATAATTACTTAGGTCAAGCAACAACCCCTTACTCACATCAAAATTAAGCCCAATGGAAGCCTACTAAAAATAGGATTTTCCACAACACATTCTTAAACTGTAGGTTAAATCGAACTCCTCCCTCTCTTTAAGGTCTTAGATAATTCCCCCTTTAGATTGATTATAATTGAGCTTTGGTTTTCCTCTCTAGTATATATCTTAGTTATATTTGTATTCTCTGTTCTGAATCCCACCCCCCTCCACACGCACACACTTAACCTACACAAACGAAGACTGGAACTCCTTTCATTCCATTCCCACACAAGATGCCATAATATTGTCCATTGTTTTATGATTTAATTTGTGTCATTCTTATTTCCTTAGAGTGTTTTTTTAATAATCAAGGTCTTCGTTTTGTTTTTAATTATTTAGTGTACATTAAAAATCAATTAACAGTTAATTTATGAAATTAATATTATATTATATGGTTGTTGGACTCTAGTTATGTGGAGACAGCCATGAAGTAGACTGGTCTCTTCTCTTTGATAGGCTGTCGATATCGCGTCTAATTTCCTCATCCATTTGCCAATCTAGATGCTCATGTTTATTTCAGAAGAGCAAGCTCCCTTGCAGAGAGCTAGCACAACTTGTCAATGGTATTCTCGGGTTTAAAAGCAACTTGTCTAACTTGCTTCAACCAAACTTTCACTGCCGGATCATTGCTATAACAACATGTCAATGGTGTTCTCAGCTAGTCCATCCGAAGGCTCTTCTAGCAAAATTTCTAGTAACACCAAATATGAAGCTGATTTCAGTGTTTTGAGATAAAATTTAGGGAGTATATAGTTGAATAACAAAAATATTAGATTTTTAAGCATTAAACCAACCAAACAACAAAAAATCCCATCTTCCGAAAAAGGAAGAAAATTGAACAATGAATGGACATAGTCACATAGTAGATCCAATCTCTAGACTCTATCCTATATCTCCCATCTAGTTTTCAAAATTAATGTGAAATAAGTCCATTTTACAAAAAACAAACAAACAAACAGGAAACTTAATGTGGGATGGAGGGAGTACATGTGTGGCCAGACCCACTTGTTGTGTCATATAAAAGGCTAGAATTTTTTTGTCTTTGCATTTTCCAGGCCACAAACTCCTGGGCCATATGATCAAAACCCTAATGCCTGACCTATAACCCACCGATGGACCAAGCAAAGTGACCACCCCACATGGCCTGTACCCTTCAATCACATTGGACTAAATGTGATATAGGTATATAAGTCACTAGCTTCCCCAGCTCAAATTTGATCAATCTGTGGTGGGCACATGCAGGGACGGACCTACGTATAACCTATGGGGGTCAGATGACCCCATAGGTTTCTACAATTTCCCTATAGATTATATATACATTTCATATATTTTTTTATAAATGGGCTTAATTTCCTTACCTGACCCCAGTCTCAAAATGGCCTGACCCCTGTCGCTTAAAATCCTACGTCCGCCCCTGGGCACATGGAATTGTCCATGTCTGGCCTCTAAAATCCTGCAAACCATGTTGCCCAAAAATGGTTGCATTACTCAAATGTGATGCTGCTTCTACATCAGCCTAATATAAGACATAAAATCAGAGGATAAGACAACAACTGCTCTCCCATATATTGGCCATGCACTGCCCAAGAAACCGCGTTGATGTCTTAAAGATCTCTTTCAAAAAAACAAGAAGATGAAGAGAAGAAGTGAATGTCTGAAAGAAACATAACTCATCCTATGTCTTATGCCCAAAAAAACCTATTACATCACATGTCCTCCTCATGAAATCTCATAGTCACAGACGCTGAAAGGAACTCAGCAGTTTGCCTGAGGAACGGCTGGCTATTCATTTCAATACTATAGTTTAAAAAAATCATTTAACACAGGTTTTTGAATTGAAAGAAACAAACAGATGAATCTTTTATATGCTGCCAAAAAAATACATGATTTTTCAATTGAAAGATTCTCACCTAAACATGAGATTGTCATGCTTGACAATGCAGGTACTGGACTGTAGTAAGGTTCAATTGAGACAATCAAGATAATTCTTGACTAATCAATGCTTACGTTCAGAAGCTACTGTTCATGAATCTCCACTAGAGTAGGTGCATTTAAGAATGATGAATCCAATTTTTTACTCTTTACTCATTTCTTTAGTTCGTTACACCAATATTCTGTTACATCTACCATCAAATCGCTGTTCAACGCCCACCAGTGGAACACTCTCTAGCAGGGCCGGGGCTCACTCCTATTCTAATACCATTCCCATCCTTGTCCATTTAATATTTCTAAGTGCATCATGTAACGTACCCACCCATCATTTTTCTATATAAATGATCATAAAGGTGAAAGGGGCTGTCCAGACAATCAAGAGTGTGCCAAAACCTTAGAGGAGTTTGATTAGAAGAGGGGATCTACATGTACAAGGAATTCGAATTTAAAATGTATTACGGCAATCTGCACATATTCGCGTAATTAGTGGAATATTAGAGAGTAAAAAAGTTGCAAGTAGTATCTTTTTTTTTTCGGCAACAGAAAAGTTGCAACTATATATGGTATAACAATTTTTTTTCCTATAAACTATAATTTTCTTTCGTTGCAAATCTACTTACAGCTTGATATAAAGTGAAATACCCATATAAACAAGAAGACATGAAAGACCATTTACCAAAAAAAGATATTGTTCAAGACATGCCGGTTTCTCACATGCAATGTCGCCCCCACCTCTTATCTTTTTCTTTTCTGTCTTCCTTTTCAACCTCACTTTTCTTTAATTTCTTAGGTAAACGTTATATAATGAGACCCAAAAAGAAGGTAAATGTTAGATTAAGAAGGGAAAATCTAGTTTTCCGATTAACCAGATTTTGTTTGAGGTAGTTTAGTGATGTTCGTTTGTTGTTTTGTTCATTTCGTCAATCTCAAAAAAGGTACAGAAGAAAAAAGAAGGATGCTTTGCTATTTGCTTCAGATCCTTACAGGTTGGCCTCTACTTTACATGCACTTTAATTACTCTTCCCATTTCTAGATGAGATCCGGCCTTTTGCTTCATGAACGTTCCCTTTTGATGTGCCTGATGATGCACTTAGTAGAATTATGGGTTGATTATGATATGAACAGAAAGGTTTTTTTTTTTGCTGAAAGGAACAACTTAAATTAATCTAGAACGACATAAATTACAAAGTCGGGGGGAACGAGATTTACAATAAAGACAGGCTGAGACTTAAACCAACAACATGACCCCTTCTCAAACACAGAGTTAGCCAAAACATCAGCAACATAATTGCCTTCCCTAAAAGACTGACAAATATCAACCGAATGGAATCAAAATATAGTGAAGGTCCAACTCCCTTCATTAAATTTCTTTGGAATCAAAATACCCCCTTGGTGTTTCAACTCTAAAAACGCATTGGAAACCGGTGGATGACAGAAAGTACGTTTTGGTACCCACTTATTGTGTGGGGTCCGCCAGGAAAAGTTGACTCGTTACACATGTTATTTTTTCAATTCTGAAAAACAATACAAATATACCAAACGTGTTAAAATGCTTGATGGAGCAAATTTGAAAACTAGGATGAAAAGTCATGATGATTTCTGTTGTGGGGACAAAACCATCTTAGATATAAAAACACTTCCAAACAGGGTATTAGACCAATAAGATAAAACGTTTTAAAATCAGGCACAACAATTATTATTTGCCGATTCAAGATATCCCCCGAAAGCAGCAAACCAAAGAGTAAAAACACATAAATCTAGAAAGCTAAAAGAGTTTGCATGGGTGAGAAAAAGGAAAGAAAGAAAAGTATAATGTATTATGGCTAAAAAACATTCACAAGTAGATGGTAATTGTTCTGTTTCCATGGCAGCAGACTGCACTTGATGATAGGTTAACAGAGAACTATTATTTCTGGGGTCACTGCACAAAACTTTCATAAACATTAAGACATGATGGTGATCTTTCATTCGTTTCAAATGGAGTAGGAGACTTTTAGGCAATATTTATGATCAGTGGAAAAGTGGATTACGAGTGGTCTTCCTTCTCTCCTCCCTTTCCTGCTAGCTCATGTGGAGGTGGATGGGAAGAGAACTTTCTTCCCTCTTACGTCTCATCTTAAACAAGTTCAAAGTAAATATAAAACACAGGATTAACAGAATGCAAATTACCCCAATCCTCTCCAACTGCGAATGTTGGCTAATGTAGACTTTTCTAGAAAAGAAAAGACAATACTAGCACTAACAGACAATCGAGGAGGTAGCAACAGGAAGATTAGAGGGGGATTTATCATTAAATGCCGTCTCTCGGCAGTTTTAAGCTATTGGAATTTGGATAGACTGTGCGTAATAGGGGTAATTCAGTAAAAGCGTCCTCTACATGGACATAAAACAGCGGAAGGATAGAGGATTTTGTCTTTGACCGATGGCACTATACTGGTAGTAACACTGAACCACACGGTATAAGAGCTGTCGGTGAGAAGTGGAGTGATGAAAATACCCTCGTGGACCTTCCTTTTGTTTTATGAAACAACAACGAACTTTAGAGCAGCTTTATGAAACTTGCATGGGACTCACGAGGCATATCATACCCATGAACAGAATAAAAGAAAGGAGATTACTAGAAGGACAATGATAGCCCTACATCACTTTTCCTACACATTTCCATACACAGCTGAGGTGTATGGAAATGAGTGGGTGAAGTGATGTCCCCACATCACTTCACCCACTCATTTCCATACACATCAGCTGTGTATGGAAATGTGTAGGAAAAGTGATGTACAAATATCATTTTCCTGATAGCCCTACATCACTTTTCCTACACATTTCCATACACAGCTGAGGTGT
This sequence comes from Houttuynia cordata, assembly GCA_039654745.1. Classification (NCBI taxonomy): domain Eukaryota; kingdom Viridiplantae; phylum Streptophyta; class Magnoliopsida; order Piperales; family Saururaceae; genus Houttuynia; species Houttuynia cordata. Next base: position 29,831,794 of record CM077506.1, read on the forward strand.
ATGGAAATGAGTGGGTGAAGTGATGTCCCCACATCATGTCCCCACATCACTTCACCCACTCATGTCCCCACATCACTTTTCCTACACATTTCCATACACAGCTGAGGTGTATGGAAATGAGTGGGTGAAGTGATGTCCCCACATCATGTCCCCACATCACTTCACCCACTCATTTCCATACACATCAGCTGTGTATGGAAATGTGTAGGAAAAGTGATGTACAAATATCATTTTACTAGAAAAGCAACACACACATGTCACTTAGCTGTTAGCTTACACATGAAACCCTAATTAGTCTCCACTAATTTATTACATTAGCAGATAAGATTAAGATATCCTGTACTTACATGGTTGGATCCATCATCTCCTGACAAGCATAAGTAGGGTGTTCAGTATTTAAGGCAACCTGTCTCTTAAAGTACAATATATTTTTTTGCACATTCTCTTACAGTTCAGTATTTAGACCCCAAGTTAGATAACATAAAAGAAAAAGTTTAAATGAGACTTGTCTTATGCAGTTTGTATGAGATTGAGTAATCTCGAGCTATCGGATCTTGATCGGATGGCTACAAGGGTTGGTGCTCACTTATCCACTAATTTAACGCCCACTGTTAGATCAAGATTTGACGGCTTAAGATTACTTGAGTCGTGTAAGCTGCATGAGACAGGTTAGATATAATCCATGTGGGGCCAACCTTACAAAATTAGTACAACCTCCGGTTCACTTTTAATAGATAGATTTGACGGCTTAAGATTACTTGAGTCGTGTAAGCTGCATGAGACAGGTTAGATATAATCCATGTGGGGCCAACCTTACAAAATTAGTACAACCTCCGGTTCACTTTTAATAGATACATTTTTTAAAAAATATATATATTAAAAGTGACCGAAGGGAGTACAATCATCATTTACAGTTGCAATGTTTTTCTATTAGGTGAGACTCATTATGGAGTATGATTGGTGGACTTCATGATCACACATTCATGGCCAAACCACCGCAACTCAGCTCACCAGACTGCCCAGAGTCGGAGAACCAGCGAATCCAAACCGTATGGCCGATTGTCCCCACGGATTCAAACACGAGAAGGGTATCATACATGAGGGGACCCCTACTGTACCTCTGCAGTATGTGGGCTTGTTTTCACCTGACATGCAGAAGTGTGCGCTCCAGCTCACTATATATCAGCATTTGTGCGATCTGGTTGCGCGGTCAACACAGGGGGCAGACGGGCTTAATCATCTTTTTCACGCGGAAGCCGGACATACATTAACTTCTGTAAAGCGTTATTGCCAACAAAGAGTTCGTAGATTAAGGACGAACCTCAAACGCCCATACATATACTCCCTCTATCCTATCCAATGAAACTCGTCTAAGTTCAAAAAAAAAACAGGTCTAACATTACATTTTTCTTAAATTTCAATCATTTTGTAAAACAGACGAGTTTCTTGAACGGAGGAAGTATATTTTTTTTGGCAATCCTCAAATACCAATAACTAGTTACATTACTTAACCAGACATTTCTGAAGATGTATACATAAATTAAATTCCCACTTCTGTCCAAACTGTTACTAAGAAATGGATAAACAAATGAGGTACTATCAAAAAGGAGACTGACCCATGAGCAAGATCGTGTGGGAGTGCAAAGCATAGTAGAGGCCAGCTAAGGTTGCAGACATGGACTTCACACCAAATTACTCCCTTTCTTCTCCGATATATAAACCCCTCCACTTCCCACAAACACTCCATGCACATTTGTCCAGTGTCTTTCTTCTTCTCTTCTTCGAAGTGGAGTCCAGTTAGCAGCTAGCAGAAAAGCAAGCAAAAACCAAAAATGGGCTACAACAGGCTGGGATCGCCTCAGTCTGCTATTTCTGTCGAATACTCATCTCACGACACCTTAGGCCAAGCCCGGACCACTAACAGGAAGAAGCGCCTCTGCCTCTTCTCCCTCCTCTCCATCCTCCTCCTCCTCGCCTCCGCCGTCTCGGCCGCCCTGCTCCTCCGGTTCAGGTCGGGACATTCGTCCGCGTCCGAACACCCCATCCGGGGACGCCCCACCCAAGCCATCGACCGGACATGCAGCCGGACCACCTACCCCCGCCTATGTGTCAACTCGCTGGTGGACTTCCCCGGCGCGTTGAACGCCGGCGAGCGGGACCTGATTCACATGTCCATGAACGTGACCCTGAAGCGGTTCGGACGGGCGTTGTACGGCGCGTCGGCCATCGCCAGCCAGCCCATGGACGCGCTTTCCCGGTCGGCCTACGACGCCTGCCTGGAGCTGCTGGAGGTGTCCATGGACCAGCTATCCAAGTCCCTGGCGGCGGTGTCCGGATCGTCGGTGAAGGGGGAGGACGTGCTGACGTGGCTGAGCGCGGCGGTGACGAACCAGGACACGTGCGCCGAAGGACTGTCCGCGGCGCAGGGCCGGTTGAGGGTGGAGATGGGGCAGCAGCTCCAGGACCTGGCGGAGCTGGTGAGCAACTGCCTGGCCATCTTCGCGGTGGCGGCCGCGAACAAGGACTTCTCCGGCATCCCGATTGAGAACCGGCGGAGGCTAATGGGGTCGGATGATCAGGAGGCGGAGGAAGGTCTGTTTCCGAGGTGGGTGCGGCAGAGGGAGCGGCGACTGCTGATGCTGCCGGTGACGGCAATGCAGGCGGACTACGTCGTGTCACTTGACGGTAATGGCACCCACAAGACCATCGAGGCGGCCATCAAGGCAGCGCCGGAGTACAGTAGCCGCCGGATCGTCATCTACGTGAAGGCAGGACGGTAAGTAAATACACTTTCTTGAACAAGTCCTCGAGGCTTTTACCTGTGTCCTTTCTATCTTCTTAACACCCACCATCCATCCCTTCCCACTTTCACTCTTTTCTACCCTCCGGTCGCTTTTAATCGATACCGTCTTAAATAGTAGGCAAGCAACCCTTTTTTTTCTGAGCCAACCGACCTAGCGTCGGACTAGGCTGGAGAGCCCTTTTTTAGTTTTTTTTGCCTCGCCAAAAATCCTCATGTCTACCTGGCCGAAAATTAGATGAACTAGTACATATATTTTTGTAATTATCTCAATTAAAAATGACCGGAGGGAATACTTCTTACTATGTAATGAGTTTTTGGCATAAAAACGTAGCTTGGTTCCTTTTAGTAGCTACTGTTTGTGTGTAATCTTTTATCTGGTCCTCAAGCATCATTTAATAAAATTAGTACTCCCTCTAGTTTTAATAGATACAATTTTTTTCAAATACAAACTAGAGGGAGTAACATTTTAAGGCTAATTTTCCTTGTGAGTCAACTTAGTAATCGCCCTGGCTCACGTGTGTTGGTGTGCGATGGGGCATTGCGGGCTGTCGGGTTTCGATCCCGAGTGCGTACTACAGGACGGGTTTAAATCACCTGCACTCATTGTATATTAATGCGCACTGCAAGATCTCAATCTGACGGATCGAGATGCCCAAGCTCAATCACACGAGCCTTTTTCCTTTTTTATAGGGGTACCTTTAAAGCTAGGCAATGTAATTGTCACCTGTCTGCATTTTGTTGAGCCCTGTTTTACCTCCCCACCTTCATAAGATTCCTGTAGTGCCTAAGATCTTCTTTTTCCAACAAGAAAGTATCTAATCTAGATCTGGTAGTAGAAAATGACAGTAAATAATGAGTAAATCATTTGGCATTTATAACTTGGGTAAATTTTCCAAATTATGGATCCTCTTCTTCATTAGTAGGATATGATTTTCAGTATTTGCTTTAACTTTTGGGGTAAAAATTGAAAATGAGTGAGTGGCTTGAATTGGGTATTTACATGAGCTGAAGTGGATACAACTGTTTATAAACAGGTACGACGAGAATCTTAAGGTGGGCCGGAAGAAGACCAACCTCATGTTCGTAGGTGATGGGAAGGGTAAAACAGTCATTGCAGGCAGCCGAAACGTATATCAAAACTTCACCACCTTCCATACTGCTACTTTTGGTAATCTTTCTATGATCAGTCCCTTAACTTGTTTTTGTCCTCTTAAATTCTTATTCCATCCTTAAATCCCTTCATTGCTTTAACTCTGTAAGAAAATATTTCTATAGATTAATCATTAACCTCACCTCTTGTCCAACAATTTTCATTTATCTTTTATATGCTTCCTCAGTCCCATATTAATTGGCTTGATATGGAAAAAGATTTGTCCCATATTAATTGTCCTATCACATCTTATCCTTCTCATACTAATTAATAGATACATTAAATAGGGTTAGTGGATGGAGTACAAAAGTTAATTAAATGTTTACTTGAATATTACACCTTCCATTTCATATTAGTTGTCTGAAATAGAAATCGAAATCGAAATGAACTAATGTGGTCATTTTGGTTTTCTAATCAAGACAATGCATACGCAACAGAGGGAGTACAGTTTTCAATTGTAGACGACCAATATCGCAGGGAGGGATTATAAATTTTCTCCCACTCCAAAGTAACTCACTAACTCCTCTCTGAATCTTCTCCAGTTTACTTCCAAGTTCCATGCTTCCCTCTTGAACAAAAAACAAGAAAAGTTTCCCTCTTGAACTAATCATTGCTTTTGTGTCTAAATACTCTCAAATTGAACATCTTGCACTCTCTTCATGTCATTTTAGCTATCTAATAGATAATAGATTAATACCTACGCGCCACCCCTAAATTCTCTAGATAATGTAGCCATGTCAATAATATATAGACATAGTGGCCTAGATTCACAGACGGCAGCTTCAGTTGGCCCCCCCATGTTACATTTCATATCCATCAGAACATCAATCTAGCTCATACAACTACAACACTGTCTCTACATTCATGAAGCAATGTCATCATGAAGACAGCCAACCCCAAACAGACTTTAATGCACGGCTGGCGCTGTCAGATGCGAGGTCCACCATGACAACTTCCACTTGTGGGCATTCAAATCTGCACTCTCGGACATGGATTCTGAAATATATTACTACCAAGTGATGTAGTTTACTAATTTTGGTCATGAATTGTGGTGTGGCAGCTGCGACCGGGGCCGGGTTCATAGCCAGGGACATGACGTTCGTGAACTGGGCCGGGCCCGAAAAACACCAGGCGGTGGCACTGCGGGTCGGGGCGGACCACGCGGTGGTCTACCGGTGCAATGTTATTGCATATCAGGATTCCCTCTACGTGCACTCGCAGCGCCAGTTCTTCCGGGAATGCGACGTCTACGGGACGGTGGACTTCATCTTCGGTAACGCGGCGGTGGTCTTCCAGAACTGCTCGCTATGGGCCCGGAAGCCATTGCCGATGCAAAAGATCACCATCACGGCCCAGAACCGCAAGGACCCGAACCAAAATACGGGCATCTCCATCCACAATTGTCGGATCCTCGCCATGCCGGATCTCGAGGCCAGCAAGTCCGCTTACCCGACTTACTTGGGCCGTCCGTGGAAGCTATACTCCCGGACGGTGTACATGATGTCCTACATAGGTGACCACGTCCACCCAAGGGGGTGGCTTGAGTGGAATGCCACATTTGCCCTCGACACTCTTTACTACGGGGAGTACATGAACTACGGCCCCGGCGGGGCTGTCGGCCAGCGGGTGCAATGGCCAGGCTATCGGGTCATTACGGTTCCGGAGGAGGCCAGCAAGTTCACGGTGGCCGAGTTCATCTACGGCTCCTCCTGGCTGCCCTCCACCGGGGTGGCGTTTGTGGCCGGCTTGTCGGTGTGACACCTAGTAGGAGGTGTTCTTGTTCGTCTCTAATATTGGTTATAGGATCTGAAGTTTTTCATTTCCATATTATTTTTTTTCCTTTTTTGTTTATTTCATGGGTTCGTATAGAAAAGAAGGAATAACTTGTTGCTGGTCTGCCCAAGTGATTGATGATTTGTAAATGTACTCATCTCCCACTCTAAAGCTAATTGTATACTTTACGTCTTCTTCTGTCTGCTCTTTTTGTCAAGATTCCAGATTAAGAACATCAGCTGAATAGTTTTTTATATACACTACTCACTTGATCTATGTAACTTTTAGATTAAATTACACAATCTAAGATAGATTAGAGACGTCAAGTGTGACAAAATCTAGGTAGTCCACCAATTTCAGACTACATTCATCTCATCGGTGGCTTTGAGGGAGTGAAGGTATGATAAACATTAACTAGTGTATGGACTATGAATTATATATACCAGCTCAAACAACAATAGTGGTACAAAACAAATGCATGTGAGAGGGGGGACCCCCACCAACAGACTTTGAATGCAGACTCCAATTGGTACTTGAGGCTTTTTTTTATATATAAATAATAGTTTCTCATTAAGCGCAATTAGTACTTGAGTTTTGAAGGACTATCTTGCACCTATTTGAGTAATTTGGTGAGCATCCCAAGGTTCCTTGGAGCTGGATCAAACGTCAACTGACCATACAGAAGATTTATGGAAAAAGAAAATCCAAGCTCATTGTGGAAATAGGTAATTTTCTGTGGAGACCATCAACTCATCGTCACAAAACAGAGTTTGTATAGGCTTGTGATCATAAAAAGAAAGAAAATGCTAGTGCATCTGGGTTGTCCACAGCTCATAGGGATTAGAGACTTCGCGTATGGGCCAGAGAAAAGGTCACTAGGACTCACGTAAAGAATGATGAATTAGATGAAGAGTGTGTCGGTGAAAGTTATTTGGGTAAATGCGCCATGGCAAACATCACGAGATGGAGCGGTCTTGATCTGATCTTCTCTCTACACCTTGAGTTGGTAGCTGGTGGGTATGACAGGTATCAATATTCAAGCACAAAAGCTTACGCACGCATATCCTAGATCGAGTCCATCTAGCCTAGTATTGAAAAGTGGTCACCAAAACATTTCCCTCCTAAATCTGCTGAGATGATAACATGAAGAGACAAAATATTGCCGTCATTGCACTGACTCAACAGGCATAGTCCATGGTGACGATGGTGTGTTTTTTTTCCTTGTCGGCGCTTTCAGTTGGCTTTGTTTTTTTTCCCATCTAACAAATACTGTTTGTGTATTGTTATCGTGTGCTTATGTTTTTTTTTTGCGATCAACATCTCGCAGTGCTGGTGGTAATGGACGTCCAGATCATGAAAAATCGTCTCGCCAATATATCGGTATCAGACACAAACCGATATCACTTAATCTCGGTTTTTAAAAAAAATTTAAATATCGGCGATATATTAGTTCGGACCGATATATCGGTATTTTTTGAATTAAAAAATATTTTTTAAAAAAAAAATTCAAAATTTTTTTTAAAAAAAAACTTTAATTTTTGTTTTCTATCCTAATATGCATTTTTATACATATTTTGAAATATATTCTTTGTTTAAATTAGTATAACTTATTTTAGAAGTTAGATTGTGAAAATATATGATAAAAACTAGTTTTTAACGACCGATATTTTTTTACACAATATCTCCGATATATCGTCTCTTTGGCCGACCGATATTTTACCGATATCCGATACGACATTCCATAGTCCAGATGCCAATCACCCAATACTGTGGGCAAACTTCTTGAACAGTCTAATCTCATTTGGTTTAGAAAAATAGTTACTCCCTCCATCCGGAATTTTTATCACAAGGATTTTCAGAATGGACTAAAATAATTTTGGTCGGAAGGAGTACATGAACATTGTTGGGAGGAATTTCGGAGCCCAGCTATCTGCAATGGAGAGGTGGCTGCTGGGAGAGCCGACGTATATGCACTTCAGCACTTGGCCCCATTATATGATGTAGGCTATAGCGGGAGCAACAAGCAGTATCAAGATATCAAGCCAACGGGCAAAAGTTGAATCATCAATGTAATACATGTATAGGCCCACTCACAATGTCTACTGTCCAGGAAATTGGGCATTTATAGCCCACACTGGCACTGTAGCGGCTACAGGCTAGTTTTTTCCTACATTGAAGCCATATGGTTTTTCAAAATGAATTCTGAAAAGCCAAATCGGACTTTTGGTGTGAGCTAAAAATGGCACTATTAATGTGAGACAGACTTGGGTCCTTTTGAAAAACAAAATAAAACTATTAATGCTGGTTTATTTTTAGCTTATGGATAAACTAAATAAAACTATTTATGTGAGACGGACAGAGTATTATTTCTCACGGTCCATGTGTCAAGAAACGCCCTTCGGTCTCTCTCTGATTGGCACAATGACAGTGAGAGTATGGACAAATTCTGCTTTCTCTTCATCTATCGTGCTCCACTGCGCTACCTTGTTTTTATTCAAACATTATGCTCCAGCATCCAGGAGACCAGGAAACGAATCCACACGCCAATTTGCAGTACAATTGGTTGTTCCATGGAAAATCGTCTCGCCGATATATCGGTATCGGACACAAACCGATACACCGAAACCACTTCATCTCGTTTTTTCGAAATTTTCCAAATATCGGTGATATATCGGTTTTGGACCGATATATTGGTATTTTTTGAATTAAAAAAATATTTTTTAAAAAAAAAATTTTCAAAATTTTTTTTTTTTGAAAAAAAAAACTTTCATGTTTGTTTTCTATCTTAATATGCATTTTTATGTATATTTCGAAATGTATTCTTTGTTTAAATTAGTATAACTCATTCTAGAAGTTAGATTGTGAAAATATATGATAAAAACTAGTTTTTAACGACCGATATTTTTTTACATAATATCTCCAATATATCTCCGATATTTCGTCTCTTTGGCCAACCGATATCCGATACGACATTCCATGGGTTGTTCCCATGTTCCCAATATTCAGTGAAGTCTGTCCATGACAAGCAGGGGAGTCTGTCCATCACTAGCAGGTGATGGGTATACGTAATAATTTCTCTTCTTTCAGGTCAAGTGTAAACGCAAGGAGTGTAACTGAGCTGAAATTTGCACCAACGATACTAATCATAAAGGAAACAGAGCATGGTCATTCACATTCAGCTTTCCCCATTCAATAAATCCATTTATGTGAAATCAATGTACTTGCGGGTGCAAGTGCAAGCTAGCAGCAAGGATATTAGCGAATTTCCATCCCCAACTGTGCTGAACGATGACAATCTTTTTCCACATTACCTTGCGCCACTCGTCATTTTCCCATATCACATTACCTAGAATTTACAAAAAACAAAAACTTTCATATCACCTGAAAATGGGATATAAACTTCCCAAAATACCCTTCTTCTCCCTTAAAACATTTTAACTGACGGAATTCTTTAATTTTATCGGCGAGAGAATTCTATTAGCATTCCACTTAGAAAAGGTGGCTTTCCGGCAAAGCTCCGAATGTCGCGGCGATCAAGACCAAAGCCGACGGCCGTCCACGTCTAGAAAAAAATCTTTGATAATAGGATTTTGAGGTAAGAGTAATAAAGAAGTCCGCCCTATTATAAAAGTTGAGATCTACATATAAAGAAATATATGCAACGGCCACCCATTTGTGTTCGAACCGCTCGTAGACATCAAATAAGATGATAAAAATAAACAAAAATATGAAATACTCGTCGGTAAGTGACAAGTATTATTTTATATCCGTCAACCCAACTAAAAGTTGTGTATATAAATTTAGTATATCCTCAGTAGGATAAATAGGAGAAAAGATAAGAAAGAACATAAAAAATGAGTAAGTTATGACATTTTAAAGTGTGTCGTAAAATCATGTATTGTTATACACGACTCCAATTCAAGTCGCGTGTTCGGGCATATGATATCAATTGAGTCGTGTCTAACAACACGCGACTTGAATTTGAGTCATGTATAACAATACACGATTTTATGACAAACTTCAAAATGTCATAACTCACTAATTTTTTATCTATTTTTGCCATTTTTTTATTTTTCCTTATTTTTCCTCATCTTCTATTCCATTAGGATCACCAAAAGATATTGAGATATCATATAGTAGAATGACCAATTTGAAAAAAAAGAGTGACCCCTTATGCAATTGATCTACGATGAGGAAGAAAGAAGAAGAAATAAATGAAATTAATAACGGCTTCATCACATGCTCCCTCTTTAGAAATTTATCATAACCATTGGTAGATGTGTTTTAGAAATTTGGGCTATCCTCATAGAGATAAAGAGGATGAAAAATAAGGAAAAATGAAAAAAAAAAGGGCAAAAATGGATAAAAATGAGTGAGTTCTGACATTTTGAAGTTTGCCATAAAATCTTGTAGTTATTTATACATGACTCCAATTCAAGTCATATGCTCGGACACACGATAACAATGAAGTCGTATCAAATTATGGAAAAACACAAAAAATGGGCGAAAACAGATAAAAATGAGTGAGTTGTGATATTTTGAAGTTTGTCGTAAAGTCGTATATTGTTATACACGACTCAAATTCAACTTGTGTGCTCGGTCACACGATGATAATGGAGTCATGTGCTCATTTTTGCTTATTTTTTACGTTCTTTCTTATTTTTCCTCTTCTTTATCTTACTGAGGATATACTAAATTTATTTACACAACTTTTAGTTAGGTTGACGAATATACAAATAGTATTTGCCGCTTGTCGACAAATATTTCATGCATTTGCCTATTTTTTTCTTCTTATTTGATGTCCACGAGCAGTTCGAGTACCAATGGGTGACAGCTAAATATGTTTCTTTATATGTAGATCTCAGCTTTTGTAGTAGGGCGGGCTCCCCACCACGGTTTTAAAAACCGGACCGGACCGGATCACGTCATATGCTCGGACACACGATAACAATGGAGTCATGTGCTCATTTTTTATTCATTTTTGCTTATTTTTTACGTTCTTTCTTATTTTTCCTCTTCTTTATCTTACTGAGGATATACTAAATTTATTTACACAACTTTTAGTTAGGTTGACGAATATACAAATAGTATTTGCCGCTTGTCGACAAATATTTCATGCATTTGCCTATTTTTTTCTTCTTATTTGATGTCCACGAGCAGTTCGAGTACCAATGGGTGACAGCTAAATATGTTTCTTTATATGTAGATCTCAGCTTTTGTAGTAGGGCGGGCTCCCCACCACGGTTTTAAAAATCGGACCGGACCGGATCACGTCATATGCTCGGACACACGATAACAATGGAGTCATGTGCTCATTTTTTATTCATTTTTGCTTATTTTTTACGTTCTTTCTTATTTTTCCTCTTCTTTATCTTACTGAGGATATACTAAATTTATTTACACAACTTTTAGTTAGGTTGACGAATATACAAATAGTATTTGCCACTTGTCGACAAATATTTCATGCATTTGCCTATTTTTTTCTTCTTATTTGATGTCCACGAGCAGTTCGAGTACCAATGGGTGACAGCTAAATATGTTTCTTTATATGTAGATCTCAGCTTTTGTAGTAGGGCGGGCTCCCCACCACGGTTTTAAAAACCGGACCGGACCGGATCGAAAATAGGTCCGGCTCTTGTCAAACCGGGTCGGTTGACTAGGTCGGGTCATTACAACCCGGCCGGTTGAACCAGAAATCCAGCCGATAGGTCTGTTCCAAGTTTTACCCCCCATCTCCCCTTCTCCCCACTTTCGGCAGCCCCCCTCCCCGCGTCGAAGGCAGGGGGCTCTGCCTCGTCAGGGCAGCCCCGCATCGCACCCTTTGGGGGCTTTGGTTCGAGGCGGGGCTCCCATCGAGGCAAAGCCCCCGCTGAGGGGCCTCCTCGAACCAGAGCCCTCTGCCTCGTCGGGGCGGCCCAGGGGCTCTACCTCGAGGGGAGGATCTGGTTCGAGGCGGAGCCCTCTGCCTCGTCGGGGGGCTCTTTTGAGACGGGGCCGCTGTGCCGGGCTCTGCCTCGACGGATCCTTCCGGTGGCGGCCAGAGGGATCCACCCCCCCCCTCTAGCCCTCTTTTTTTTTTATTGAACTGGGTCAACCTGGGTTGACCCCCGGTTAGACCTACCCCACAGGAATTCCGGGTCGGTCACCGTTTCAGTTTTTAAAACCTTACTCCCCACTGCTCTTACCTCAAAATCCCGCAATCAAATTTTTTTTTTCTAGGCGTGGGCAGCCGTCGGTTTTGGTCTTGATCATCTCGATGTTTGGAGCTTCGCCGGAAAGCCTCTTCCTCCGAGTGGAATGCTACTGGAATACTTCGCTAAATAAAAGTGAAGAATTCCGTTGGTTAAAATGTTTTAAAGCCGAATAGAGGTATTTTGGGAAGTTCAAGTTGATATGGAAGTTTTTTTAGATTCTAGATGATATGGGAAAAAGGCGAATAGCGCCTGATAATGTGGAAAAAACTCACTCCCTTCTCTGAAGAGATTGTCCCTGAATTTGATTTTCAAGTGATTTTTAGTCACTTCTCTTAGTACCATTCTTGCCCAAGCACGCGTAATTGCAGGTGCAAGCTAGTAGCAAGGATATGAGCGAGTTCCCATCCCCGAACATTGCTAAACGCTGACAATACACTACCTCCCTTCTCTGCTTCTCACGTGAGTTGTTAATGAATTTGATTTGTGATCAAATTGGTTTTATTCGCAAGGACTTCCTAGGAGTTGTCCTTGACTATTGCCATGGGATTATTGCTTTATTGCTAGTCGATCGCCTCCATTAGCAATGAAACACAAAACAAAATAAATATTTCATAAAAGAAAAATTGATAGGTCACTTTTAATTGAGATAATTGGCAAAAATAATGTATCAAAATTAGATGACACCGTTCTCTAATTATTTCAAGGTTGGCTAGACGGAGACAACGATGATGGCCATCCGGCAACGACCTTAGGTTGAGGTCAACAGGCCTTCACGACAAAATGTGACTCGCTCGCTCGGAAAGCCTAGGCTTTTACTATGGACCCCACATCGACCGGAGGGAGTACATTAGATAGATATAATGAAGACAAAATTAACGATTTTGTTCTCCTAAACCCAAACTAGCTCCTTTCCTACCAACAAACAGCTGCTCTGTTGCAATAACAAAGACCAAATTTAAGTACACGTGTACAACTCAAGCTTAAAATCCCACTTTCAAATCTAGCAGTGAGCATATAGTCAGTCTTTTTGTCATGCAAAAGAGGCCCAATTAGTTTTTTCCTTTTTACAGTTTCTCTCTTAGAATCCAGGTTTCCAGACAAATTACAATACAAAACCCCTAATTACTAACTGCAGAACCCCACCACGGCCCCACCGCTGACGTCGATGGCTATCAGGCAGCCGGCCCTGGCCTCCGCCCGGTGGGTGAAGAACCTCAGAGCCCTCACCGTGCAGAATAGAGCAGAACCACATTAGAAATTTAAAAAAAAACTTGGGAAAGTATGCCGCGATGGGCAGCATGTCATTATTCATCATCTTCTGTCCATCCTAATTTCCTCAGAAATCCATATTTTGTAAAACACTATTAACGAAGATGGTTATAAATTAAACATCACGATGCTTACCAGGAAAATCACCTAAATATCAAAAGGCAGAAGTCTTTCTCTGGTGAACAAAATGAATTCACGCTATTGGCCAACATTTCTAAGAGACAGATGGAGCCATCAGGAGTAAAATCGGTAATGTTACCTTTCTCCTCTCGTTGATTCATCTTGTGTCAAATGCCAGCATATATGGCTGCGAAGCATGGTCACTTTGCGATCTCGTTCCTCAGAATGAAGTTTACACAGTATGTTTAAAATGTTAAATCTATCACCAAATAACCTATATACAATCTATTGCATGCAGCATAAATCGAACCACCTCCTATACTGACCATGTACTGTGTAAACATATCGACAACAATAAGGCAGGCAGTAATTAACAGCAGCAACTAATAGAGTAAGAGAACAATCTCCACACCCACGCTTACGCTCCACAGTATATTTCATACATACGTCTATAAAGATATTACACTCATATAAAAGAAACAACCTTGAATCCCACAATTCAAATTCTGAAAGCATTCTTTCTTCTTCACATCAGAGATGAATGAACAGCTTGTATAGAAAAAAAAAGATGAATGAACAGGAGAGTATCTGCCTGCCTAAACAATCCTCTCACACCCTCAGGAGCAGAGGCATCTATTCAGTGTTATAGACAAGATTGACCCGCCCCTTTTGGAGTTGACACACACAGCATACAACCGTCTGCCCTCCCAAGGGGCATATGTACATACATAACATATACTGCATCTACATAGTAAGAATGAACTTCAGAAGATACCACCTATGCAGCTGAGTTCGTCGAGGCGACGATCCATTATCAGAGAGACAGACTCAAGGAATGTAGCCTCGCTCATGCCAGGGAGCATACCATCCTCAGCTTCATGGACTATCTCTTCAATCACGGATTCCTTCTTAAGAGCCTCTCTGCACATGATGCTTCCAATTGCAAAAGGAGACAGACCCCTTTCAGTGCCCTTTTTCAGGAGCATGGTGGAAATACGGAGAGTTCGAGCACACTCGAGAGGGAGATTCCAGCCATAAAACCTCAAAATATCGATATCCTTCTCAGCATCCAGAGACTTTATGTAGTCAATGGTGCTAGAGCTAAAAGGTTGGCGGGCTTGGGGCCAGTAGAGCCAATCGAAGGTGCAATCCTCAAACTGCATTTGACAGTGAAAAGTTAGACAAGAAGATAAAGGCCACAACAACTGAATATTAAAAACCATATTTACAAACAACAGAGGGTGTAACTTTAAGCATGTGTGCATCGTTGAAGACTGTAAAACGAAATTCGATGTCAAAGATCAAACCCTTATTCCATTTACTTTCCTCCATTAAAACAATACATAATTTTGAGACTTACAATCTATCCTCAAAAAGCAAGCCGTTAATGATTGGAGTATAATAATACCAAACTCAAAATAACATTTATAACATGCTTCAAAGCCTGTGGAAAACGATTACAGAATATTATTAACCCTCGAGTAAAAACAAACTTTTTCAAGGATAAACAGTTCATATAACGAAGCATTGCGAGTGAAACAAATTTAAAATACAGCACCTCGAAACAACTTATAAACCTATTGGTTAGCATCTTAAATCCGTAAAGATAATAAGCTAATAGATTCAATACTCACAAAAGCAAAGAAAACCAGTATTTAATAAGAGCATATCATGATTGTCTGAACTCAATTCTTGCATCCAATCAGACTAGCACTCCTGAGTGATTCGAAGTACCAGGCAATTCCACGAAAATAGTGAAAAAAATATTTTTAAGAAACTAGCAAGGAACATGTTGCAAATGGATTATTAGAAGCAAACAAAAATCATAAAGGATGCTATTAAGAACTAGAAAGAAGAACCGCAAGCTTACATTGTCAGGTAAGCAATATCCATGGTCAATCGGCACAAGCACAATCCGGCCTTCAGCCCCCTCTCTAGAGACCAAAATATTTCCTGCATGTCGATCAGCATTGGCCAACCTTAAATCTAATACAGCAATCTTATGAACCTCTTCCAATGGAAAATCTCGAGGTCCCATATCCTCACAACTCCCATCATTCTTCACAAACATCTGCAACGAGCCAACTTTAAGACTCTGCTTCGAATACTCAAACCCTTGAGGATAATGAAACCCTTCATGCAAGCATTTGATCATGACCGTTGGGGGAACACCAGAGAAACCGATCGCATTGGTCAAATGTAACCGAGGTCCAGTTGGAGGATAGTCTAAAACATAAGCAGCTACTTCTCTAAGTGCGCCTTCTCCAACCCTTGTTCCTTTCTTCAATCCTTCCCCATTCACTGTTAAAGGCAATCCTTGAGGGTTATTGACAGCCATGGGTTCCTCATCGATCGGTTTGAAAACGCCAACATAATTGTAACCTGAAACATCCGGCATAAGATAAGCACCACCTGATCCCTCCGAAGATCTAACAGGACAATTCCCATTACTCAATCCAGCGAAAGTAGAAGTGATCAGCTCCTTAACCACACTAGGTAACTCGATTTTCAAATTAGCTTTCACAGGTTCCAAATGAAAATCCGTCTCAGGAGGCCTTAGAGCCGCAAGCTGAAGCTCTTTTAATCTCGTCCTCTCACTCTCCAGCTCGGCATCGTTTACTAATTTCTCATCAGGTGCCACAATTGACAATTCCAAATTCTTCTCCACAGGCTTGGTCCTGACTTTGGCAGACTTCTTCACCAACAAATGAATAACCGCATCGTTATCCTTGCAGATGTCCTCAATCAGCTTCTGGTCATCAAGCTTCTCACCCTTACAAATCAGCTCCTGCTCCTTAAGGTTCACAAATTCATTACTCTTCTTGGCAATCTGCTGCTTGATGTACCCAACATTTCTTCCTCTCTCAACTTGGAATTCAAACTCTTTGCCGCAGGCGGTCTTGACAGTGATCACTTGGAGGTCGGACAATCGGAGGACCAAGTGCAGCACATTCCCATCCGACACCCCGTAATCTTTAACCAGGCTATTGTTTCTCGCCAGTTCCCGGCCGCCAAACACCAGTTTCTGCTTCTTCACAACAAACCCTTGGCAGGTCTGGATTCTCAGCTTGACGGACGCAATCGAATCGTACTCCATGACCCGCAGCGGAATGACTGAGCCAGCAACTGTCAGGTAAATCATGATAGACTCCTCCGAGCAGGCGGAAGGCCTATCGATGAACCGAGAGGACGAGAGGACATTGTCTTCTCGGAAATGACTGACGGCAATCCCAGCCGACGACATTTTTGCTCAACTGCCCAAAAGAGGGGTTTTCTCTCTCCGCCGCGCGTTACCACGGATGGAAAGAAAGCCAAACAAAACCCTATAAATCCATTTTCTCAATGCCCAAGTAATCTCTGATCGGCGCAAAAATTTGTCGGATCAAGATCGAGAATAAGCAAAATCTCAATAACAACACCAGAACTGAAAGAACAAACCGTAGTTCAATTGCATTACCAAAATTCACTAATTACGCGCCAAAAGCGCGCAATCTCCTTAACCTGAAATGAACCAAATCAAACCTAAAATTGACAAAAAAATGTGAAAGAAAGAAACGAGCACCGATCAAATTAGGCCGCCGCCCGGCCGGACTCGGGCCCGAACAGACAAAAGCCCAATTTTAACCACAAGAAAAAAAAAACTGATAACTGAGATTAAAGAGAGAAAGAAGAACACAAATGAAATGGAAGGGATTGACGGAGAGAAACGGGGATTGGGAGATTGGAAGAAGGAGAAATAGGATTGAGGGATTGGATTGACTTGGAAAAAAGGGATTGGTGGATTCAAAGGTGCAGGACTTCCGGGAGGTTTCTCTGATCTTGGGTTCGGCACGGTGGTGGAAGATGACGACGAAGGAGGGAGGAAGAAGACGGGACTGGGCCGGGGTTGGGATTATATAGAGTTGGACCGACCGACTTGACGGCAAAGAAATGGTTACGCCGTTTAGTAGATCATGCGACCGTTGCAGAGGGGGTGGGGGGCAGATGTACTGGATTTGCCCCACGAGGCGCCTCGGCAGGTTCCGAGAAATATCTGGATCCTCTAAATGACTAGATTGCCTGATCCATCAAGATTAATAGATTGCCTTGTCGAAAGTTAATTTGCTAGATTGTCTCTTTTTCTTAATTACCATAAGATAATTAACTTTTTTGCCAAAAAGATAATTAACATTCTTTTCTTAATAAAAAAATTAAACAACTTTCATAAAAAAAATTAAATTAAACAACATGTTCATGTTGAGAAAATTTTCAGTGGAATTCTGAGATTAGGGGCTACACTAAAGTGGCGCTTTATGCCAAATAGATAACGTCAATATGGAAAAAAAAAATGGAACTGTTGATACGCGAGGCTCATTTTTTCAATCCAAGGCAGTGATGGGTTTGAACAGAAGAACACATGTAGAACAATAGTTACCAAAAAAAAAGCAAGCAATTTGAGGGGTTGAAGCCGTCCGATCATTTGGGCCCAACCTGATCAAACTTCCAAATCCCTTGTAGACGTGATGGTCAGTTTTTTTTTTAAAAGTAGGTTGTTTATTATTTTGGGGATAAATGATTAGATAAGCGTGCATTACTGGACAACAGCTGCCACAAACTACTGCCATGTTAGCACTTATAGGCTCGAATGCCGTTTCTACTCTTATATTTCTATAGGCTTAATCCCACCTCATAATTTCTCCATTTTTAGAGGTACTTAAATAATTCAATGAAGATAATTTGGTCATTTTGGGGTTTAATACAAATTCATTTTTCGGCTGCAGATTATTTATCACTTAATTTATAAACCATGGAACGAGGTTAAGCATAATTAAAGGCGAAGACGCGTGTATTAACGGCGACGGTGTTGGGAACTAACGGAGGGTCAAACTTGCCTAATCCATTTTGCATTTTCTGGATGTAAGGTGACTCAGCAGGGACACGCAATTTTGTCCATTTAACACAAATCATTGAGTGACACGTGGTGATATAGCAATACGTGTCTCTCACCCGTTGGTGCTCCGACCATATGTCCAAGGGGCTTCAGTTCATCAAATAATTTCTCCCTATTTTTGTTTATTTCCTACTTATCCAGTTTTCGTCTATTTTCCCCTTTTTTAGCAGAAATTTCAAATTTAGTTGCAGAAAAGAAAACGCTTCTACGCGCTTGGTGCACTGACTTTACTTTAAATCCCCTTTTAAAAAAAAGGACATAAAAAAGGCTGCATGCACGGCCTTTTTCCACTTTTTTTCTGCATC
The DNA here is from genome assembly GCA_039654745.1 of Houttuynia cordata. NCBI lineage: Eukaryota > Viridiplantae > Streptophyta > Magnoliopsida > Piperales > Saururaceae > Houttuynia > Houttuynia cordata. The sequence continues at coordinate 29,850,338 of CM077506.1, forward strand.
ATTTACCCTTTCCCTTCAGAAGTAATGATTCTGAATTTGAATTGTTTCATGTACAGTGTATGATCATTGCATATTTGCATGCATCCGTTACAGAGATGCTTGAGATAAATTTGGCTTTTCATGCATTAAGTAAATGCAGGAGCATGGTGCATGCATCAATGCAATTCTTGTGCAGTGGTATTTTTATTTTTTTAAGATGAAGATTCTTGTGTAGTATTATAAACAAATGAAGGGCTGGGAAAGCATGAAAAAGCAAAACTCAGACGCAGAATGCTGTGAACGCTCTTGTGTTCCCTCTCACACTGTTTCAGACCGCTAATCCCCCATCAACTTTGCCGTTGTCCCCTCCTTTCAATTGTATCTTATACTGAAAAACAGTGTGTTACCAAATCTCATATCTATGCCAAAGCCAAGAATCATGCATGTTTAAGATCTTTTGGTTTAGTCGGCTACAAATCCCAACATGGCTTAGGAATTGTAATTGGCTTTAAAGGAAAGTTGCAGAAGTGTCAATAAATGAATCAACAGTAATCTTTTTTGTACAAAAAAAATATAACTCAACATTTTCTTTCATATGCTATGCATACGATAGTGATGTCCACTGTCAAATGAATCAACAGTAATCTTTTTTGTACAAAAAAAATATAACTCAACATTTTCTTTCATATGCTATGCATACGATAGTGATGTCCACTGTCATATGCATATCGCAATTTCTTTCAGGTTCTCTGTCCTTGCTTCATAATGTCGCCATATGGCATTCACTATATTCTTCAAGATGTGGGTCCAAATTCTGGAAGAAGACGATGCATCTCTAAGAACTGCGTAAGATAAAATGGGGAATGTTTCCGTTACAACTCCAAATATTGTGCCATTTCACTTTCATTAATCTCTCCCCCAACCTACCCCGACATGCTTGTTGGAACAAGATCTCTTGACGCCTGAATTTTACATAACATGAAAAACAATGAAGTAGATGAAGAAAAAGATAATTTTTTGCTCTCAATTGGACACACCAATGTAGTAATCGGTTCTCATGCAAATTAATGTTTTCGAACATAAACAAAGGCTGATGGAAATCAGTACGTAGCAATGTGATACTTCGCAAGTTCACACTTTGAAGTATTGTAAATTTGTTGGCATAAGATCACAAGTTCTCTTGAATCACATCTAGATCTTCACATCACTAGGATTACAATTGAACGTCAAACACACCACTATTCAGAGAAAACAAACTAAGATCCTCAAATTGATGCCCCATTAATTGAGTATTAAACGTCTCAATGTGAAAGTGAGATCGATCAAAACAAAGCCATGGCATGCAATGAATAAACAAAGCCCTAGATGAAAAAGAAATTGCCTCACACATCACGAATTACACAATGTTATCTCCAACAAATACACGAACAAATAAAAACTCCAACAAACATGCGAATCAATAAACTGATTCATTTAGATAACACCACACTAATTTTGATTTCTCTTTTGCATAAAAAATAACAAAAGGCTTCAAAGATTTATGATTACAATCTGGGACAGGAGAAGGGTTTAACACCTTTCAAAACAGAATACAAAAAGATGAAGCAGGTATTTCCGAAATCTTCAAATACAGATTTCTAACAATCAAGTCTATATTTTTTTTGCGCATTTAACTTCCAATCCATAATAAAAACTCCAACAAAACATCACCTTCATCAAAAATAAATTTAAAGTGGATTTCTTTTAAGAAAAATAGCTATAGCCTCCATCCTCGTCTACTTCATTACCAAATAAATAACACCTACACAGCAAAGAGTGGCGGTGAATTTACTAACGCTACAGTTAACGGTGTTATTCTGTATACAAAATTTGAGGTAATTAGGCAGACGGGCGTGGGACTGCTGACAAACTCCGTTACCTTTCGCGCTACTAGGACACACGTGTGCATGACACGGACATTCCTCTAGCCGTTGCATGTGGCGGCGACGAGTCAGCTGCGCCACACGATACGTGGCCTCCATCCATTGGTCGCGACATGAGTCTGCCTAAAAAGTCTCGCCCGCCCACCTACTTCACCGACCGCCAACGTTCAAATTTTAAACTTTTGGGCTCTTACTGGGCTTCGTTGCAATCAAACCCAACTAAATCACCAATTGGGCTCAAATCCCCAACTAGAACGGGCCTTCAAAAAGCAAATTTGACATTTCATTTCTTCCCTCCATCGCCAAAAATGGCGCCAAGGAGTCATCCCGTCGCTGTCGTCCTGCTCCTCGCCGTCACCTTCGCCGCCCTTCTCCGGCAGTCTCTCCAGTTTCATCTCGTCCGGGAAGAGCTCAACAAGTCCCGGATTTCGGTGCCGGCGCCGGATGGGAATCCCCTTCTTGCTCGGGTTCCGGCGATGTTCGTGTTCGGGGATTCTTCCGTAGATTGCGGGACCAACAATTTCCTGGGCACGCTCGCAAGAGCTGATTTGCCTCCGTACGGGAGGGATTTCGACACCCATCAGCCCACCGGGAGGTTCTCCAATGGGAGGATCCCGGTAGACTATCTTGGTTCGTTTGATTTTCTCACAAGTTTCCGATTATCCCACATTTTCCGCTCTTGCTGTTTGCTTCACTTTTTTGTGTAGATTGCATGTTCTTCTCAAATTCTTGTGGTGAAATTTTGCGTTTTTTTGAATTTTATAGCTCCTTTAGATGTGTATTTGCATCTTTTCTTTAATTGTTTCGTCCGTCCAATGAAGCTCGTCTGGATTTGAAAAAGAAGAGTCTTCCAATACATGGCTGTCATTGCTCCATCAAGACCCAAAACATGGGAAGAAGGGGGGAAACTCTGTTTTTTTTTGTAGGGGCCCTAGAATCTAATAAATTTTATTTGTTTGCGATGCAGACGAGCTTCATTGGATGGACGTATGATTTAACGGGGTAGAATCACAAATTTACAACAATTTACATTGGATTTGTATGCTTGGTAACGTTTGAGTGATTCTAAGATTTAACCACATTATGCATTAAAATCTGTTTCTTTGGTGATGGGAGGTCGGCTAAGTTTGAGTCTCTTTGAGCACTAGGACAGTTTTGTTGACATATTTCTTCCAAGTTTGAGCTCTTTTACTGTACACTGAGGTTTGGATTTATACGTTCATTACCTAATATTTACTTACAAGCTTCTGTTCTCTAGTAGATTTCCAAAAATACGCATGGTTAGGGTGAATTTTCATAGTGAGGATAACTTTGTAGTAATGCATCAACACCAAGAATCATCTAAGCATTGCACACACACAAAGTGAAAATTGTGTTTTCCACAAGTTGAACTGAAACATGGACTCTAATACTCCCTCTCTCTGAAATCATTATTAAGATAAGGTTTTCCCAAATGAACTAGTTTTAGTTCATTTTTAAAAATCTTATGTTAAAAGTGACGGAGGGAGTACTATATTAGTTAATCAGTCCTGCTAAAACTGTAACTGACATGGTATCAGGGCCCAGTTTGGGGGTTTGGGATTACTCCCTCCTTCCTATATTTAGTGTCCTATTTGGTTTTTCACATGGAACTAAAATCACAGTGAGTATAATTATTTGCTCTTGTGTGCCCCTATGCTTGTTCTTATGCAAAACCATTGGTGTTTCATGTTTTGGGTAGTTGGTGTGTTGACATATACTCCTTCAGTCCCAAAAAACCTGGTCGCATTTGAAAAATAACGGATCCAACATTTGGTGGATGGAACGCCTTTATGTTTATGCTTTCTCACACATTTTAGCTTAATGAATTTGATTTATGCTCATCTTATTTACCTATGTGTGCATTATAATGCGTATGAACTGCTCTTTGATTGCTTAAGATGCTTAAGATGCTAAAAAGTGAGTATCTTGTTTCTGCTACTCATTTTCGTTCAATGAATTTGATATGTACTCACTATGCAATGTGCCATCACGTGAATCAACTGATCTTCAATTGCCTGAGATGCGATAGTTTATCTAGAATGTTGCCTTTGCTGATAAGTGAGTACTATTAAGTACCTAGAACTTGCATTTAGTGGCAGATCTGACTTTAACATGCAATTTTGTTTATGAAACAATACCTACCTGCTCAAAGAATGCTCATATGACTTCTAGTTGTCCTTTGATTGAGTTGGCCTATTATCAATCTAACATTTTGGAGGACTTTTCGTTCAGGGTTCAAGCTTTAAACAATTTACATCTAGAGTAAAGACAACACTAATTAAAACTTCAGATATGCTACGTTATCGTAAATTGAAATTGTTGGTTTGAATTGTGTAAGAGATTTTTACGTTCTTGTTCGAGCACCTTTCTGTATTTTCTACTTTCACTTCTGAATACTTTTTCAGTCATTTTGTGGATTTTTCCACAGCTATACGGCTGGGACTTCCTTTTGTTCCACCATTTCTTGGACAAGGTGGCACAGTTGAGGAAATGATTCATGGAGTAAATTTTGCTTCTGCTGCGGCTGGAATTATCTTCTCAAGTGGGTCTGATCTGGTATTTTGATCCAATTTTATATATTATCATCGATCAAACATAAGTGGTGGGAGCTTAATTTTCCTTTCGGCTTTGTTAGGTCATATTCTTGGCCAATAAAACATTTCTGAAATGCTAGTTGGTTCCAATTCTTAAGGGACCAAATAATTGGCTAGAAGCAACTTAAACTGGCTCATTAACCCTTTTTGCAGGGTCAACGCATCTCCTTAATGCAGCAAATACAACAAGCTACTGATACCTTCCAGCTGTTCATGCTAAGTCTTGGCGAACACAAAGCTCTAGATATGATCTCAAAGTCGATCTGTTATCTTTCAATTGGCAGCAACGACTATATACACTACTATCTGCGGAATGTTTCCAGTGTCCGGTCTCTGTACCGTCCATGGGAATTCAACATGCTGTTGACCAACACAGTCAAGCTGGAATTGAAGGTAAGTAGGCTAAATGAGGCTTTCTCTTTTATAGACTGAGGAGTTTGCTCTTCGCTAAGTGCAGTCGCTGTAATTAATGCAGAAACTCTACAATGCCAATGTTAGAAAAGTTGTAGTCATGGGTCTGGCCCCTCTGGGTTGTGCTCCTCACTACCTATGGCAATATAACAGTCCAGATGGAGAATGCGTAGATGAGATTAATAATCTGGTCATAGAATTTAACTTTGCAATGAGATATATGGTTGCTGAGCTAAATCGGGAACTTCAGGATGCAAACATCACCTTCTGCGATGTCTTTCAGGGTTCAATGGACATATTAAGAAACCACCAGCAATATGGTGAGTTGTCACTTGTCAGATACCTCACTGTTTCCCCACCGTGACAGCATGGATGTTTAACAAGTGTATATATTCTCATCCAGGTTTCAAAACAATCACAGATGCTTGCTGCGGGTTAGGTCAGTACAGAGGTTGGATTATGTGCATATCACCTTCCATGGCCTGTAGTGATGCAACCACTCACATATGGTGGGATCAATTTCATCCAACAGACGCTGTGAACTCTATACTTGCAGACAATGTGTGGTCTGGTTTACATGCTAACATGTGCTATCCAATGAATCTGGAGGATATGATATCATAGCCGGGATATGAACTATTGACCCCTGAGTCAATTTTTAAGCAGCATCGTTTCCTCTTTACTCAGGGAATTTCCTGTACATACGCTGTAAATGTCCTTAACTTTGTTTTGGTTTTTGATGCTCAGATTCTGTCTGAGGGCCGTTTCCCGGTAGTAAATACAAAACAGGCTTGATATTACATATGCACCTTCTGTAAATACTTATGATTTTGAAACGGTAGTAAATACAAAACAGGCTTGATATTACATATGCACCTTCTGTAAATATTTATGATTTCTGTTATGGAGGACTAGTCTGTTAAAGTAGTTGCTCATCTTAATTCTCCCACATCCTATTTTTCCAAATTGAGTTCTTACCATAAGAAGCCTTACATGGAAATCTTAGGACATTCATTTGATGGGTTGCTTACAAAAACTTATACATATTGCCACCCAGGTATGCGTGGAATCATGTTACAGCTGCTTATCGGCAGGTCTGGCAGATGCTCTGAACTGGATATTGCAGCGAGTTGTTTCTGAAAGCTTAACCATGAACGAGACTGATCGAGTCGTCAAAATCTTTAGTTGGATCGCCACCATGTGGGGAGGTTCGATCGGTAGGGTTTATCTTTTTGTTCACCATAGGACTCACTGGAATAGTCCTGGCTAATTCTCGGCTAGACATTGCTTTACATGATACTTCTTATGTGGTTGCACATTTTCATTATGTACTTTCTATGGGAGCCGTTTTTGCTTGATGCTCATTTCTATGCGACCTTTGAGATTGCTTATAGCAGCTAGAGCACCTTTTGCCATCGTACAGAGTGGCGCCACCAGTTCCAAGATGGACATTCCAAACACGTGGTTATGTATTGCTTATGTTGGGATTGTCACATAAAAGAGGGCTAAAATACTACCAAATTATGCACATACAATTGACAAATATACTTATAAAATGCCAGAAAGAGTATTCGAATTAGAACCAGGTTCGAGGCACGGTATGCGTTGTCCTTGAAACAGATACGCCGCCCTCCGTGCACAGGCAAATAATAGTGTTCCGTTCCCGAGATATAACGAACCACACCGTCAGTTTAAAGTTGCACTTCAAATCAAACTGACTGGATTTCGATCAGAGGAGACTCTATTGCTCAATAATGGTTGATGAATTAAAGGAGAAGATGAACAAGTTTTTCCTTGTTTTCTGTAACCCTTTTTCTGTGAAAAATCGTTCTCTATATATAGAAGGACGCTGTAGGTCCTTTTCTGGAAGAAGAGACGCAATTTTTCGCAGAGAAATGGCCATTTACTCGCTGTAACCGTTTAGCCGATCGATCGTGTTCTAAGCCGATCGATCGCCTTATTTAGCCTGAAATTACGATCGATCGTTTTATCGCGATACACAAATCCTAAAATTCTAGTAACTACGATCGATCGTTTTTATACCGATCGATCGGGCCAATGCGGAAACCAAATTACAGAAAATTACAGTAACTACGAACGATCGGTTTATCATGGGCGATCGTTCCACGATCGATCGCGTTATTTTGCCGATCGATCGCTGCATTTTTTAACTTATTTGTTTAATTTCAAGTCAAATTTCAACAAGCCCCACCATGACTTGATATTAAACCAGTCTACACACTAAAATGCATACGACACATGAATGAGACATTGAGCAATAGTACTCTAAGTTTTCAGCAATAGGTACCTTGCAGGTTTGAACCTACACCTAGTTTGGTAGGCCGCCACTCTCACAAGTTCGAAGTGAACTAAGTCTTGAACTTGAACCTTAGAGCAAGAGCTTTGACAAACTTAACAGTTAGAATAACTCCCTTTTCGAGATCATTCGGGGTAGCGCTTTACGGCCATGCGCCTTGTATCTTTTCATGAGTTGCACATTAGAGAACAAGCCCTCGTTCTCCTTAACTTCGACCTCAGTAGCACTCATATAGGTGACAGTCTCCAAGGGTAATCTGCATAACAATACCCTATTTTTTAAGCCTTGACCTCATTAAGACTTTCGTCAACCTGTTTCATATGCAGTAGAGCACTCTCATCATCACACGGGAACAAGCATACAATTTATTATAATAGTGCTCTCCAAGTCACGCATTAGCTTATTGTTACCCATTAAATCTTCGTCGTGGGATCTCCACTCAGAGAGATTGGGTTGCTACTAACGATGACTTAAATCATAGGCTTTCAGCCCCATTCCCCTAGATGAGTTATGGGCTTCTCCTGTCGACAACCCTTTATTGAACGAATCAGCCAAGTTATCCGCTGATTGTATGAAACTTAAGGTAATGACTCCCGATGTAGTCAACTTGCGCAAGATTTTATACCTTAGTTCAATATGCCTAGAGGACCTCTTATTATGATTCTTACTCTTAACGTTATCAAGAGCTGATTGGCTATCACAGTGAATCAAAATTCCAGGAATTGGTTTATTTAACCAGGGTATATCTATTAATAGATCCCTAAGCCATTCCGCCATTCCTCCAGTTTTATCAAGTGCTACTATCTCAGCATCTATAGTAGACCTTGTTATTACAGTTTGCTTAGAAGATTTCTATGCAACTGCCCCACCACCAAGTGTAAACACATAACCACTCGTGGCCTTTGTTTCATCAGAATCTGATACCCAATTCGCATCACTGTATCCTTCTAATATAGCAGGGAACCCGGAATAATATAAACTGTAATTCACACTTCCCTTCAGATATCTGAATACCCTCTCAATGACAATCCAATGAGATTCATTTGGGCTCTTTGTGTATCTACTTAGTCTTTCCACAGCATAGGATATATCCAGTCTACTGCAGTTTGTCAGATAACTCAAACTTCCTATCAGCTGTGAATATCTAAGTTGTGACACACTTTCCCCAGGATTTTTCTTCCGTCGTACACTTGAGTCATACGGCGTACTAACAGGTTTTCTATCGAAGTAACCATATTTCTTTAGAATCTTCTCCACATAATGTGATTGACTCACAACTATTCCATTAGAAGTCATATCAATCTTTAAGCCCAGTATGACTTTGGCAAGACCCAAGTCTTTCATATCAAAATTCTCGTTGAGGAAACCCTTAACCTTATTGATATGATCCAAATTGTTACCAAAAATCAAAATATCATCTACATATAAACATAACATCACAAAACAATCATTAAATGACTTCCAATATTAACATTTATCCGATGTACACACAACAAAATTATTAGAAAGAAGAACATCATCAAACTTTTGATGCCATTGTTTGTTTTAACCCATAGAGAGATCTCACTAACTTCCATACTTTTCTTTCTTGACCAGGAACTACAAAACCTTCAGGCTGCTCTATATAGATTTCCTCCTCCAATTCACCATTTGAAAATGCTGTTTTAACATCCATTTGATGGATCTCGAGGTTATAATGAGCTGCCAATACAATAAGCACTCTAATTATAGTTATCATGGTCATAGGAGAATATGTGTCAAAGAAATCTTGACCTTCCTTTTGACTATACCTTTTAGCCATTAATCTAGCTTTGTACTTTTCAATAGATCTATCAGGATAATATTTTATTTTAAAGATCCACTTGCACCCAATGGGTTTAAACCTTGGAGGTAGATTCGTTAGAACTCACGTCCCATGTGTAAGGATTGAATCCATCTCACTCTGTACCGCTTCCTTCCATAAAGGAGATTCACTAGATGACATAGCCTCACTAAAGGTCAATGGATCCTCATTCTCCACCATGTAAGTATAAAAGTCATCTCCATAATTCTTCTCTATTCTGGTTTTTTTAGATCTCCTAACTTCTACATTGGTATCCGAATATTCAATTCTTGGAATAGAAGATGATGATCCATCTTCTCTATGCACTACAGCTTTACTCTTTTCCTTCATAGGAAATACATTCTCAAAGAATGTTGCATCATCAGACTCTTTAATAGTATTAGGTCCATAATCCTGTCGATCAGACCCAATTACTAAAAACTGATATACTCTACTATTTTGTGCATAACCAATGAACACCGCATCATATGTTTTTGAACCTAGCTTATCCATTTTCACGTTTGGGATTTTCACTTTGGCAATGCATCCCTAAACCTTAATGAACTTCAAGCTCGGTTTTCTTCCTTTCATCAATTCATAAGGGGTTGTATTTTATCCTTTATAAGGCACATGGTTTAAGATCATACAAGCAGAAAGAATTGCTTCTCCCCATAAATTCTTCGGTAGACCCGAAGACGAAAGCATAGAATTAATCATGTCAATGAAAGTTATATTCTTTCTTTCTGCCACTCCATTAGATTGAGGAGAGTAAGGCGATGTGGTCTCATGTATTATTCCTTGATCTTTACAAAACTTAAAAAATTCAAGGGAACAATACTCCCCACCACGATCAGACCTTAGTCTTTTAATCCGCCTCTCAGTTTGATTCTCAACCTCCATCTTATAGGCCTTAAACTTCTCAAAAGCCCCATCTTTAGACTTCAACAAATACACATGACAAAACTTAGTGTAATCATCAATAAAAGTAATGAAATATCTCATACCACCCCTAGTAATTAATCTATTTAACTCACATATATCTGAATGAACTAATTCAAGCAAACATGTAAACCTATCAATAGACCTATAAGGTCTCTTAGGTTGTTTTGCTTGAACACATATTTCACATTTATCACTAGTTACATCATGCAATTTCGGAATCAAATCAAGATTCATCATTCTTCTAATAGTATTTGAATTCACATGTCCAAGTCTCATATGCCACGCATAAAAAAAATCAACATGATAAACCAAAGATTCACCTACTTGAAATAAAGAGTTATTACAAGAAACCAAATTTAGTTAAAAGAGGCCATCACACACATAGCCTTTGCCAATAAAAATACCATGTCTAGTTATTACAACTTTATTTGACTCAAACACTAATTTATATCCTTCTCGACTAAGAAGTACTCCACTAACTAGGTTCTTCCTCACACTAGGCACATGCATCACATTACGAAGAGTCAACGTGTTCCCTGATGTAAATCGGATGTCCACATTTCCAACTCCATAAACTCTAGCCTCAGAGGAGTTCCCCATCGTCATAGTCTATCCTTTACTTCCTGATAGAAAGAAAAAGAAGAAACAAATGTGAACAGTTGCCCCTGTATCAACCCACCAATCGGTAGAATCACATGCCAAGTTAATTTCAGAATTAGTTAATACTAGCCTGTCATCTGAAGTAACCATGTTAACATGAGCAGAAGATGCAGCCCCACCATAACTATGGTCCTTACCTTTCTTCTCTTTGCACTTGTTTGTAAAATGTCTCGATTTCCCACAGACTCAGCAAACTTTCGACTTCTTGTCCTTATGGATACTTGAACCAGGTTTGAAAGACTGAATCTTAAGCTTCTTGTTATTCTTCTTATTGCCATGAAACTTTGGTTTCTCTTCTACAATATTTGCTTGAACACTTTCTTTGACCCCAGAAGATGAGCCTTGTAAGATTTTCATCTTACCTCTATGCTTTTCTTCAATTTGTATGGCCACTATAAGATCATCAACGAACATTGCGTCCTTTTTGTGCTTTAAGTTAACTTGGAAATCCTGCCATGATGGTGGTAGCTTGTCTATAAGCGCCGGAACTTGGAGCCTCTCATCAACGAGAATGCTTTTCCTAATGATTTTTGCTACCAAATTCTGTATCTCAACAACCTGATCTCTAACAGATTTATTATTGACCATCTTATAGTCAAAATACTCGCCTACAACATATTTTTCTTCCCCTTCATGCTCCTTTCTAAATTTCTTATCAAGGGTATCCCATAGTTCTTTAGCAGATTTAGTATTCACATGCAAATCATATAACTCATTGCTCAAGACACTCAATATTTGTCCATAACACAGTTCATCATCTTGTTTGAATTTATCACTATTAACAGGCTTGGTTGTTCCAACATCAGACGAACTAGTAGTCTTGTCAGATTCAGAAGACAGTTTTATCCACAATAGCATCAGAAATTACATAGAATATGTTCAACTGAGTCAACCAAACTTTCATCTTTGTTTGCCATCGCATGAAATTCTTGCCATCAAATTTATCAGGCTTCAATGATTTGTCAACACCCATAATTGCAGTAGTATTCAATCAACAAGAACAAGAATATATTTGTTTCAAGATTGTTGGGATTGTCACATAAAAGAGGGCTAAAATACTACCAAATTATGCACATACAATTGACAAATATACTTATAAAATGCCAGAAAGAGTATTAGAATTAGAACCAGGTTCGAGGCATGCTATGCGTTGTCCTTCAAACAGATACGCCGCCCTCCATGCACAGGCGAATAATAGCGTTCTGTTTCTGAGATACAACGAACCACACCGTCAATTTAAAGTTGCACTTCAAATCAAACTGACTGGATCTCGATCAGAGGAGACTCTATTGCTCAATTATGGATGATGAATTAAAGGAGAAGATGAACAAGTTTTTCCTTGTTTTCTGTAACCATTTTTCTGTGAAAAATCGTTCCCTATATATAGAAGGACGTTGTTGGTCCTTTTCTGGAAGAAGAGACGTAATTTTCTGCAGAGAAATGGCTATTTACTCGCTGTAACCGTTTAGCCCATCGATCGTGTTATAAGCCGATCGATCGCCTTATTTAGCCTGAAATTACGATCGATCGTTTTATCGCGATACACAAATCCTAAAATTCTAGTAACTACGATCGATCGTTGATCGGGCCAATGCGGAAAGTAAATTGTAGAAAATTACAGTAACTACAAACGATCAGTTTATCACGGTTGATCGTTCCACGATCGATCGTGTTATTTTGCCGATCGATCGCTGCATTTTTTAACTTATTTGTTTAATTTCAAGTTAAATTTCAACCGCTTATGTTGTTATATCTTCATTTTCGACCCTTAGTGTACAAAATAAAGCTGGGAAATGCAAGGGGAAATGCAAGGGTTATGTCCCTGACAAAGTCATTCAATGAGAAAAAAAAATGTTATTTGGACATAGAAAAGGAATTAAGAGAGAACACGACAGCAACTCCAAGTATAGGAAATGACGGATTAGTCTGCAATGAGAAACTCAATTTGGAATAAAACTATTAATGACCATCTGGCACTCAGGAGAAAATGTTGACTATTTGGTTTAGAGCTAGGCCAATGGAACTTAGAAATTATATTTTTACTAGTTACATGACAAGAAAAAATCTGCGAAATTAACAACATTCAGCTCTCTGCTAGAGAAAACGAAAGAGCTGTTTTTTGGGGTACAAATGATAGAGCTGTATTTGAGGAGGTAAAATGAATTACTTTTCTTAAAAATATGTTATTTTCCTTTTTCCCTCTTTTTAGTTTGGAATGTTGAACATAACAGTGAATGTGATCAAATTTAAGGAGTATTTAGTTTCAACTAGTATAGCAGATCCATGTTTTGGTATTGAGAAGTAATAGTCCTTTCTATTGTTACATTTATGTCTGGCTATACACTTGAAGATACGGCAATAACAACAGATAGGAAAACAGATAGTCTGGACAAGCTTTAGTTCCATGTAAAAACGGAAGTATATCACAAGTCAAAATGCACATAAGGAATTGGATAAAATCAATAATTGACTCACTTCAAGTACGGAAGAGTCATGATCTTCAGCAATGACGGATTTTTTTTCACAAATTCTTTCCATTCTTCCCGGTCAATTTTGCCATCTCCTTTGGAATCTGCCTCGCTAAAAGTCTACTAGGTATGATTTTAATCACTAGTGAGAAGAATGATTTGGTGAACATCATAAACTAAAATGATGCAAGCGGCAGCTCAGACTCATGGAAATTATGAATATAAACACGGAAGAAAGAAAAAATGAAGTCAGTGTCACAACTTTCCAAATCAACACATCTGCCTGCACTATAAAGTATAAACCCAATGGCAATTTGGACTTCATGATGAAAACAATGTACCCAGAACGTTTAATGAATGCGGTTATCCCAATCTAAGGAAAAAGGAAACTCACTTCTCATTACCGACAGAAATTTGCATTCCCTTTTATGTACATTTTCAGCCCAGTAGACAGTAAGTCAAAACGATGAAATATATTTACTGGATGATTCTTTAATCTGAACGACCACACAATGTAATACAAAACTCTGCTTTCCTTTGTCATATAAATCACATAAAGGAAAGTAACTCGAAACATGATATATATTTTATTTATATGACATAAAGGAAAGCAGAGTTCTGTATTTTCATCCTAGTACTAAATAAATACAAAACTCTGCTTTCCTTTATGCGATATAAATGACTGGAAAAACATAAAACAATGGTCCAGAAATTTACCTCCTCACGATCTATGTACACAGTGCGCCGCTATTAATTTGATTTGCCTAACTGAATTTTGGTTCTCCATTTTACGTCAACTCTAAGTGGTAGAGTTTACCTCGTCTAACACCATAACCAAGAATCTTTCGAGTTAGAATGTCCTGAAAAACACAAAATGAGGGCAAAAAAGTTACAGTGCAAGCAAAAGTGTAGGTAATTTGGTTAATATATAATATTATATTCAAGGAATAGAAAAACAAGGACAATATCTAATGTGAGAGTATTAGATAAAATGACATATCCCTCTCCAGTAAGAGGAGAGGTAACTACCAATAGCTATGGAATAACAGATTGAGGAGAAGGGAGAATGGATTGTAATTGACCAGAGTCCCTAGTCATATGATCGGATGCATCTGTATTAATAATCCAAGTACTATTTTTAGATGTTGCAATGAATACAGATGTCTTACCAACAATACCTGGGTGGGCAACGTTTGTTGTAGGCTGCGATTGATCTTCCTCTGTAGATATCATCATAGCTTTTCATGCAATCTTCTTTCAAGGTTTCTTTGTGAAGTCCCACCACTCAGGATAACTAATGATTTCATAACATTGCTGTTTTGAATTACCTATTTCACCACAATGAGTACATACTAAGCTGGCAGACTTTCCAGTTGATTAATTATTTCGATTTTTCGATGAGCCAGACAATGGTTCTTGTCGAGTTTGGTTGGCCAACATAGCGGAGCTCTTAGAGTTTGAACAAGAGTCTCACATTGTCTGCTCTGTTGATATTATTGCATGACATATGCATATGTGCTCTTCAAATCGAGTATTGGGTCTTTTCTTAAAATTTCTCCACAAACATGATCAAATTCGGAGTTGAGTCCACTCAGAAAAATATGAACTCGAAGCTTAGCCATCGCATAATGCACTTGGACTACCCCTTCAACTATTCCTTCCTGAGAGATAGTCTTGTGATCGATTTCCTAGAAAATAGTTATATGTTCATTATAGTATGTTGATAATGGTCGATTATTTTGCGTGGCAAAGGATCTCTTGTTCAATTCAAACATACAGGTTTCGTCTGATCCATCATTGAAGGTTTTTTATACAACCTCCCATATCTTCTTAGTTGTGGGGAGATGAATAAATCGTTGCATCATCGACAAACTCATTGAGTCAATAAGCCAACTTTTGACTTCGTGATTTTCGATAATCTATGTTCCAAGATTGGGATCTCCTGATGCAAGCTTTTTCGCTTCTCTTGTGAGATATCCAACTTTGTTGCAAGTGCCAATACTCTGAGTTGAGATTATAATAAATAATTGGTCCTATTCAGTGTGATACCAGTAGAAAACATATAATTGTCTTGGTGGACAATAATATGCGATGTTGGTGTTGGGGCTGGTTCAGTTGATATGCATGTAGTGATGGCCATCAAACTTACAACATATTTACAATAATGATATTCAGAATACAAACTTCAAAGAAAAACAAAAGGTATATGATTCTTTATCACAGACTTCCTTAGAATCGAGCGTGCTCTAATACCATTATAAACAATGGTTTATGTGAATAATTCTAATAATTAGTATTTTTCTTTAAATTGGAGGCAATATATATATGCAATTACATCCTATAAAAAAGAAACAATCATAATCTAAGGAAAATTAAATATTCTTATATTTACACACAAGATCTGGTCAACTAACCAAATTCTTAGGATCAATTACAAAATCAATCTAATAATTATATCCAACATACAGCTCATGCAGACAAATTACTTAGAATGTAGATAACTAGCATATTGCTATATTTATGTTTTATGATATTTAAAAGACTCCTTAATCGATTCTATGTTTTATGATACATCAGTTTGATGTCACTGTACTACTAAGATGCTGATTATTAAACTATCACCTAATTACTTTGAGTTTCCATTCTCTCTCTATTTGACATGAATTTTCCCTGCTCTTGCAGTATAGGTGACAAAGTATGTGTACTAAATATAAATACATAATTCATTTTTTCACCCTGACCATTTTTTTTGTTGTATTAAACACATTTAATAATAAGCATCTATTTCCCTAAAGCATACTCTCTCCGTCCAAAATTAACAATTGGGTTTTCAAAATTTTATAATTTTAGTTCATTCTGAGAAAAGAATCTTGAATAGAGGGAGTACGTTTTATTTGTATTATACACAGTTTTTGTGATTTTTTCTGTAGTTTGGACTTTTTTTTTCTTATTTTATCTCCATAATTAAATTTTTTTGTTTTATTTTCCATAATTTTCATTTCTCCCGTATTTTGTAGCGTATTCTTTCATACTTTCTCCCTGGCCATACTATTGTCTTACATGTTCTTTGTCACTTACCTCGCAGTGGATCTTTTTTAAGTTTGAGTAATGGCCCCAAATAGCCCCTTAAATATGAAATGTGGACAGGATCCACAAGTGGTAGGTCCTGAGTCCAGGACTTTGGTGGTCTTCGTCTTGTTCACTGTTCTGAGTCTTCTGACTTGGATTGTCAACACAATAATCTAATCTTACGCGGATCCAATGACCTAGTCTAATGACATGGAACCGGCTCCAATTCAGATTTAATGACATGCACTAGCTCCAATTAAGACATTTCGACACGCATAGCAAAATGCCACCATTGGCAGCTGAAAAACAGGGCTGGTTCTGTGGGGAAAGATATGTTCGAGTAAATGGCTGATAGAACGCCGACAACTACACTGTTGGCAGCAGTAAAATCAGCATCTTGGCCTTTCAGGTACTGCATACGAGCGGCCGTGCATCACGAGATTGCACTGGAGCTGCCCACAAGCACCTGCGATTCTAACAGCCACCATGTCGCATGCTGCGAGCCTGGCACCCCACCCATGTTTCATTAAATGCTTCTACAGATAAGAAAGGCAAGAAGTAGGTCACTTGTAGTTATTAACTTGTTTCTTATAAAAGAGTATTGCAAAGGAGGACTGAGACATTTGATACTAATTGGCGCTTTCAGCATTGCTACTTTCCTTTTTTTCACGTTAGACGAGTAGGGGCCCCTCTTTCAATTATTTGTATTCCTAAGCGTGGAAGATTGGGCATTTGAGATATAACAATAGGTCTCTACAAGTGTCCACGGTGGTTAGCATGTCGAGCAGAGGCACTAGTTGGGGAAGAGGGAAGAGACCATTGTTGTCCCGCACACTTTTTTTGTCGATGGCTGAGGAGTTCTTATGAGGCTTGTACCGCCAAAACTAGAGATGGCACGGGTGAAGTTTTACCTGCTGTCAGATCATACGAATCGACAGCGCACATAGAAAAAGTGTACGCTCCGTCAAAAGACGCGATTTTGACCAAGCGCACATTATGTCTATGTGCACCGTCTATTTTGTATGATCGGCGGCCGGTAAAACTTCACCAGCGACACCAGTAGATCCGGATTCCCAAAACCAGGCTTTATTACAAGATCTTGACCAATAACTTGTGGAACTTTCATTATTCTTACCGGCCACTTCTTTTGAATTTCAATTTGTTTGACAAATAAGTACCCAAAATGTAAGATCGACAAAATAAAAAAAAGTAGATTAGCTGTAAAGGTGAATGTAGACTTTTATTTGGAAAAATAAACATAGATAGATGGATTTAAAAAAGAGGATGTAGAGGTAAATATATTGTATGGAGTTACCATCAAAATGAATGAATAAACATATAAGCTGATTAGTAAATGAGCGCAGATTTCATGTTAACAATAGCAGTGACTTATCTAGGTAGGTCCCTTGATGTTGTAAGGGGTGGGATTGGGGATTGTGGTAAATCAAAAGTGTCAAAGCTTGAGAAAATTTGACCTACTTCTTACCGAATTTTTTTTTTCGACTTGCTCAAGTGGGCACATTATCAACATTTCCAAGCAAGTTTCGAGCCTATGTGACCCCTATAAGCTGTTTTCCGTACATGTATTAAAAAAAAGGTAATACTTACTTTGTTAACTTTTTTTAAAAAATGGCAAAATAACATCATAATATAATAAAAATGCTCCTATTTGGGTATGTGTTTGGCAATGCTCCTATGTGGATTGTCAGTAGATGGGCAATTTAAAACTTTAGCAAGAAGAAAGATGCCCAAGGTAGTGTGCCGAGTCGCATACTCAAATATTTGTGCATGACACATTTTGAGCTGCTGGATCATAATCTAATGACTAGTGTCCAGAGGGCCAGGAGGGCATGGGCAGCCAAACCCGCCTCCCCCCCCCCGGTATTAAAACCCATCGTCAGCAATCAAAATTACGATCCTCGAAAACACCTGACCATAACAAAATGTTTCATATTAATATTTCTATTTACCTTTGTGCTTAATCATACTTTTAATTATATATATATATATATATATAAATAAAACAAGGAGTGTCCGAGTCTTTAGGACCAGACTAGGAGCATGCAGCCAATCCCTGAAGGCGCATACAAGGCCCACCCATCATATGTACCACATAAGTTCGGATATAATCCGAAGTGGGGGTTTGAACTTAGGGCCTCCGCTTCCGTACCTGGCCATCAGGTAGGTACTTTTCATCTTGATTGCACAGTTTAACAATATTTTAATCATCTATAATACTCCATTTCTCAATAAAAAAAGGCTGTAAAAAGTGAAAACATATTTTAGCCATTTGATTAAGCACTAACCACTACCAGTAATTAATCTGATTATTGACCAACCAAAACCAATATACCAGGTACCTTACCTGATAAGATGCCAAAATTCACCAGAAGCAGCCATCTTTTGCTTTTGTGTGATAAAATAAAAGCCAACTTCACCTTTAATTTGTTCTTGAATATGACTTTCTCTATTGGAAGCAGTACCTCATACATTCGTATTCCCAGCTTTTACCTTTAATCGCGAAAAGACCACCTCGATGATAAGACCACAATGGTAGAGCCCTCACATATCACAGCCCTTTTCACCTTTGCACAGTGAATACAAAAGATACCAGAATCTACTTACCCAGTAGTGGTACTTGGTTTATGGAAATCTCACCTTTGTTGGCTTCTGAAGCTAACTACCCAAGAGACGATGTATTGAAGAGCTGCGACTTCCTTGAAAAGTCTTAAGCTTGGAATGGTTCTTCAATGGAAGCTGCTGCTGATAGTTCTGGCAACGTGAGCTTTGCCTGCGTTATAATGGTGAGCTAATTGCGTTTGAAGTCGGAAAGGAGCTATCTTTTGTGTTCTGCTCTGCTGAGGAATGGCGGAGCAGGGGAAAATTCGGGTAGTTCGATGCCCCAAGTGCGAAAAGCTTCTTCCTGAGCTGCCTGATTACCCTGTTTATCGCTGTGGCGGCTGCGATGCAACTCTTCAAGGTATGCAAAGGATTTTGAGTTCTGCGTTTTTCTTAATCTGTTTAATCTGTTCTCATGTCTATGAAAGTTTGTTTTGATTCGGTAGATCGAATAAAAGTCTCTGTGAAGATTGTTTGCTTCTGCTTCGCCTTTTTTGTTCTTCGGTTATATTTATTGGATTGTACTTTGTGATTCGTTAGAGATTTAATTGAACGCGAATGTTACCTTCATAATTTCAGCAAAAAAACTGGTACCCACCGAGGAAGACAGGTCAATGGAGAAATCTGATGAAGAAAGGATTAGGCTTTCTGAAATTACAGAGAGTATATCTGAGGGAAGTGCTTCCCCTTTGAAAGCAGTGCCTGAAGCTGATCAGCAAAGAAAAGAAGGCCCTTTTCCGGAAGCAACAGCGAAGTTTGCTGTTAGTTCTTCACCAACTAGTGAATCTGAAACTTCCTATGCTAGTAGACTTCGGCATCAATCCAAAGCCGCTGCTGGCTCCAATTTGGATGATGTCAAAGCAAACGCTGATAAAGAGAAGAAAATGAAAACCATTGAAGAAACTGATGGCCCTAATAATTGGCAACGCCCTTTTCAGAGGGAAAGAAGAACTGCATTTAGAACTCCTCGAGCTGTGACTGAAGGTATGGAGTTCTCCCGCTACCCGAATGAGGGTCCCTCCAATCGTCTTCCTAGTTCTGATCATAACTATGGTGAGGCTCAAGCTACTTCACAGACACCCACGTACCTCGAACCAGACCGAGCTGAAATCTTAAGGAAGATAGATGAGCTGAGGGACCAGCTTGGTCGATCCCGGGAAATGCTAGAAACACCCCAAGAGAGGGCCCCTGCTAACAACAGGCATTTTGTTCCGCCAAGTTCATATGTTGGCAATCATGGTAGATGGCTTCCTGGTTCCTCATCAGCTTCAGATAATGAGGCTACACGGCTGATTCACCCTCCTGATGTTCGAAGGTCTACATTTTTGAGGAATGAACATGTTCTTATGAGGAGTACGCACGATTTGGATATGCAGAATTTTTATAACTCTTCCATTAACCAGAATGAGGTTCTTGGGCATGGAGACCCTTACATGGGGGTTCCGATGCTGAGAAGAGGTCCTCATGAATCCCGTCAATTCCATCAGACATTGCCAAGAGATTACCTACCTGGGCAATATCATGCTATTGATGATGATCCAATGATTTTATATCCAAGTAATATGATGTATGATCAAGCTGGTTGTTCTTGTTTGAATTGCCGCAACAAGCACTTGCAAGTGCCCGTTCAAGGCCCACCTCCTGTTCTTTATGATCACAGGTTTCCACAAACTGCACTCAATCATATGTTTAATCCGGTGGAAAGATCCACTGCATTCGAATATGATGTAGGTGGTAATGGTTTTCGCAAGCTGCATCCTCATAGGTCGGTTGATGCAAAGGGTAATGCTCGAATGTGTGTTCCTATGTCTGGTGCAGCCCCTTTCATTACATGTAATAATTGTTTTGAATTGCTGCAACTCCCCAAGAAGATGGAGAGGAATAAGCGAAAGTTGCGCTGTGGGGCTTGTTCTGAGGTGATTACTGTAGTTTTTTATGGTAAAAGGCTAGTGTTTTCTGGACTTGCTCAAGCCAAGCACATCCCATCACAAATCACCAGCGATTCCGGAGAGATGATTAAGAAGGGGGGGTTGGCTTCTCATGTAGTAGAGAGAATTTTAAACTCCTCTGATGATGATGGTGATAACTCTGCTGAGCCTTGGCCTGCTTCATCTTCTATGAATGTAGGTCATCCAGCTGAGAGAAAGGATAATGCTGCAAACTTAAGCAAGTCCGAGGATTCAAGAGAGCTTTGTTCAACTTCCATTTCATCAGAGGAAAGTCTTGATAGTATGGTAACTCATGGAAATGGGCTTTTGAATGCAGATGCTTCTTCTTCACTTCCAACTTCCCCTCTGCATGGGCGGCATATTGGCTACTCGCCAACAAATAAGGTAGGTGGTAAGTTTGGAAAAGGAAGTAGGAGTAACAGGTCAGAGCCAGAGAAGGTAGTACTGAGAAAGGGTAACTCAAATACGTCCAGGCAGAACTCTGTTAAAGACACTTCATCTGCGACAGAGCTGGAGTACTCAGTCAATGAGTATCCGAATTCGGGGGTCTCTCAGGATTCTGAGGATGTAAGCAAAGGAGAAGGTCGTCCTCGGTTCGGTAGAGGTGGTGATTCGTTCTTTGCGGGTCTTATCAAGAAGAGTTTTAGAGATTTTGGTAGAACTAATCAGCTGATGGATAATGGAAAATCCAATGTTATAGTAAATGGGCAACCTATTCCAGATCGTCTTGTTAAGAAGGCTGAGAAGCAAGCTGGACCCATCCATCCTGGCCAGTACTGGTAAGTTTGTTCGGATCTACTTACAATCAAGTACTCTCTTTAACTTTGGACACTGAGCTTATGTATGTATACATTTTTAATCTGGCCCAACCAGGTATGACTACAGAGCTGGCTTCTGGGGTGTCATCGGTAATCAATGTCTTGGCATAATTCCTGTGAGTGCATCTGAAAATTCTTATTTGTGGTAGATTAAATAATTAAATTGGTAAAATGCATGATGTGAGAAGATGATCTTTTTTCCTTCTGACTGCTAATAGAAAGATATAACTCTCTCTTATTTCTCGCAGCCATTTATTAAAGAATTCAATCATCCTTTGCCTAAAAACTGTTCTGGCGGAGATACTGGTATATTTGTGAATGGGAGGGAGCTTCATCACAGGGATTTGGAATTGCTTTCTAGTAGAGGACTCCCAATCACCAGAGATAAATCATACACTGTTGAGATTTCTGGAAGGGTGTATGATGAAATCTCTGGGGAAGAGCTGGATTGTCTAGGCAAACTTGCTCCTACGTAAGTTCTCTGTGCAAAAACATTTTATATAGTATTAAAATGGATAAATAAGCTTCAGGAAACTTCCGATTGTACTTCCAACGATGAGTTCGAAATTGTTTAGAGAACTGTTGTTAGCTACATCGATATTTGTCATTTTCCTGACATTACATTCTGCTTGCATGCATGCCTCATTCTTCGGCAAAAACTCACTAAACTTTCCGGCTTTCTAAAATGACAATGCTTAACTTCTGATCAAGAAGTTTCAATTATTAAATACTATTTGTTCAACTTGAGTTGGATGTAACTTGTACACTGAAGTACTGCTATTCTCATTTGGACAGGGTTGTGAAAGCAAAGCATGGTTTTGGCATGAGGGTTCCAAGGGGCATGGCATGAGCACAGCAATATCAGCGGTCCCTTTGAAGTTTCCTTATCTGGTTCATCCAGTAGTGCTCCCATGTATTATCTCACATTTGAGTGGGTAATTTATTTGAAATCATCTTTGATCTTCCCACGTCCATGATGTCATTAAGCTGTTTGTTTAGTTTTAGTCTTTTGTTTATGAGAAACGTCAAGGTGAGAAGTGTCTGGCTCTTTGTTTGGCATCTTTGTGTTTGTACTTAGTATTTCATTCTGCATTTTAGTACTCTAGTTCTCGGCACGCAAGCACACTGTCCATGCTGTATTTCTTCCGCAGCCTGATGACTTTCTGAAGGTAAATCGTAGGCGTCTCTGTTCTGTCACTATGTATAAAGTTTGAGCAGCTTCTTCACTTCAGTTGTAGGAGAAGAAGACATACAAATAGTCAAATTTAGGTAGATGAGACAGTAGCCTTCCATATCAAAATTCAATATTGTACTTTAACAAATGGAGTTAATCCAGATAGATACATTTGCCCCATTAATTTGTTCAAGCTTCTATGTGAAATGTCGTTTCTCAATTGAGCTCCGAGGAAAAAGAGATGCAACATACTGTCTCTCATTCCTTTTAAGTACTCCCGCTCTCCAGAATTATTACACACATAAGGTTTTTTAAATTGAACTAATTTTAGTTCAGTTTGAAAACACATTATGTTAATAATAATTTCGGATGGAGGGAGTAAGTGTTTTGTGCTTTTGGTTTGTTGACTTGTTTAATTGAGCTGAGTTGTTCATAAACTAGCAAAAAATTGTGAAATTTACGTGAAAACTGAAAAGACTGCTCTCCTGACGGTTGGAGATGCATGAAAAAGCTTAGACTTCAACGACCTAACTCCTAAAACTAGATTGTCTGTGGATACTCAACAGCAGTATGTTGGAAAAAATATAGCCCCAGCGGGCAAAGGAAAATGACAGGAGACCTATAATCAAGTGGGTAAGCACTAAGCAAACAGCAAAAAACTCCAACTTCCAGATCAAAGACCACTCAATAGAGAGCAATCATCATGTTGTAACATTGTTAATCCTATTCCCGAGAGGAATTCTATAGTAAAGCTAGAATATTCGTCAGATTCCAGCGAGAACAAATATAGCTTTTCTCCAGCTACACAACACCAAAGCACAAGATACTATTCCTTTAATCCTCTCTTCCCAACTGTCACAGTTGAACTTAACAAAGCCTATTGTAAGAAGAAAACTAATTTATACACGCCGGGTCACATATTCAAAATCAAAAGCCATCTATCATGCGGCCCAACGCGTACGTATGCACATAGCGCATATAAACAAGTCCCTGTTTGTTTATGCGCATACCTACGAGGAAAACGTGGTTACTGTTACAATATATTATAAATTAATAAATATTTCCGTTTCCTAACCGTTCGAGTTTTTGAAAAATTTGGTTATCTTCGAGAAAATTTGGTAATCTTATGTAGTATCATAGCTCAGGTTTGGAAGGTCCTGGGTTCTCTCTATGGAGGCATTTATGCCCGAAATTTGGTTATCTTACGGTTACAACTTCAGTAAGGCATCATGGTTCTCGCATATTCATTCACCAAAATGAGTCTGGCAATAATTTAAAGCTTGTGGGTCCTTTCATGCTCACTCCAATAGTAACCATATGAGACTCTTCTTGTCCAAAATCAGATGAAGTCACTTATTTGGTCTGGTCTGTCACCGACTTTCTGTGTCTTTGGGCAGCTGAATGCTCATTTGGGAAGAAGATTAGCCTTTTTGGACTTTGCTTCTGCTTGATCTATTAAAATGGTGAAGGCGGTGGGAGTTGATTGGAGCACAGTCCAGCCTCGCAAGCACAGACACGTCTGTGTGAAGCTCGGAGTCTTGCTGCTTCTTACGGGCTTCGCCTTTCGTCTCTTCGTTTCCCGCTCCGTTAGCATTCCTCCCGTTTCCGAAACCTCGCATTTGCAGCAATCCGAACCTGCTGCAACGGCAACTCCTGGCAAAGTCCTGAGTCTTGCAGACCGCCAGACGCAGAAAGGTGAGGCATTTTGAATTGTTCTTGTTAAGGGTGTTGGAGCAATTTGATTGCTATGTAGTAAGATTGAACTTGTTTTCAGGTATTTTGTAAGACTTTGTGTTAAGGGTAGGATATCTGAAGTTGCTATATTGGGAAAACTGAGCTTATTTTCTGGACAAAGAATTGCAAATTTTTGTTGTTCCCCTTGAACTTTCTATCCAGATATATAGATCTACTGATCTAAAGAACTCCGCGAGCGAACTGAGTGAGCCATGAGCCGCCTGGCGGTCTCTTGGATTCTGTATTTGGAACTAAGAATTTGATAATTGCCTGCTATATTATACTCCCCCTGTTCCATAGTAATTGTCTGGATTGGAAATCAGAAATGGACTAATAATCATTTTAGTTCATTTTAGATTTTCATTCAGACAATTAATGTGAAGCGGAGGGAGTATTAAAAGGGAAGAAGGTTTCTCAATATGATCGGACAAATATGCATTCAGTGCATTCTTTTTGCAGAAATTTCTTCCTTAGTTCATAGACTGTAATCTGATCCAAATGCTGAAATTAAGACTTTGAAGGTGATCATCTAGTTCAAAGGAAGTCATAATTTAGGGAGTTGTAAGATGCATCAATAACTATATCAGACGAATTTCTGTTTCATTTACATTTCATAGATCTACATTTTGAATGGTGTTGTGCTCTAAAATATAATTTGCACTATACCATTTTTTAACATTTCTGCTTATTATCTATTATTCATGAATTGTTGTATCCAATTAATCTTCTGTCATCTACAACTAATAAGCATTTATGTTAATGCTACTGCAGGTAAATGTGATCTTTTTACTGGAAAGTGGATCCCAAACCCTTCCGGACCCATTTATACTAATGAAAGTTGCCAGGTTGTTGAAGAACACCAAAATTGTATGAAAAATGGCCGTCCTGACTCTGAATATCTGTACTGGAGATGGAAACCTCGTAATTGTGAGTTGCCTCATTTTGATTCACGAAGATTTTTGAAGGCGATGAGAAACAAACACTGGGCCTTTGTTGGGGATTCAATCTCTCGTAATCATGTTCAGTCATTTATTTGCCTTCTATCGCAGGTATTTGTGTTGATGCCCTCTGAGGTGTTAAACTTTTTACCTTTATATGATAGCATAAGCTTTGATCGTGCCTGTAAAACTCTATTTTCAATTAATAGTGATTCAGTTACTTCAAACAATGATAGAGTAAACTGATTTGCTTCATCTATTCAGTAGATAAATAGTAGACTTGACTAGCCTCGCTTCTTTTGAGTAAGCTCAAAAGGGGCATAAACAAAAGTGCTGTTTATTTGTCATTGAATTTGGAGTCTCTCTTGTTAAGTCTATGTTCTTTCCTCGTTTACAAGATTTCTTCCTGTTCTTATTTCCTTACTCCAATAGCAGGTTGCATTGATAGTTTGTAACCTGGTCTTAGAGGAACGAAAAAAAAAACTTTCACAAAGCAAAAAAGAAACATGGTTGCGTTCTTAGTTTGCAACTGTTTGTGTCTTTTCTAATGAGAGCAGTAACAGTTGTGGCAATGGATATAACATGGAAAAAGAACTCTTGCCTTCATGCTTTTTAAGTGACTGATTAAGCATTCAAAAAATAAAAGTGCTCATTAGTGGTCTATTCTTCTGGTAATTTAGCTTCTGTTAGTTATTGCTGCTTCCAGTCAGTGGATCTTTAGAATGAAAATCCTTGGTCTGGCCATGGTAATATTCATGTGTCGACCCAGAACACATTGCATATGCATCATCAAGTACTTATCTCTGGGCAGACTGACGAAGAAAATGAGTGACCATATGCAAGTCTATTTAGGGTGGAGGAAAGTCTGATTAATTAGTTTCAATTTACGCATTGCAGGCAGAAAAAGCAGTTGAAATATACCGCAGAGAGGAGAACAAGTCCAAACGATGGCACTTCCCCACGTACAACGTCACGGTTTCACTAATCTGGTCCCCATTTCTAGTCCAAGCTGCAGTCTTTGAAGACATAAATGGTGTCTCCACTTCTGACACAGAGCTTCATCTTGACTCTCTTGATATGAAATGGTCCCAGCAATATCCCACCTTTGATTATATGGTAATTTCTGGTGGGAAGTGGTTCTTAAAGACTGCCATATACTATGAGAACAACAAAATCGTTGGTTGCCACTATTGCAAAGGGAAGAACCTAAATGAACTTGGTTTTGAGTATGCTTACAAGAAGGCCCTGCAGATGGTCCTCGACTTCATAATTAAATCCAATCACAAGGCAATGGTTTTGTTCCGGACATCGACACCAGACCATTTTGAGAACGGGGAGTGGTTCAGTGGAGGAACCTGTGATAGAACGGTGCCTTTCTTGGAGGGAGGGGGTAGTTTGAATGCTATGGACAAGATACTGAGGGGTATCGAGATACAAGCATTCGATGAGGCTACCGCTTCTGCATCGAAAGGATCAGCTAATATTCGACTCTTGGATATCAGTGGACTTTCAGTGCTGAGGCCGGATGGGCACCCAGGCCCTTACAGACATTATTATCCATTTAGTAAGGATAAAAATGCTAAAGTACAGCAGGATTGTTTGCACTGGTGCTTACCAGGTCCCATAGATACTTGGAATGACTTAATAATGGAGATGGTAAGGACGAAAACCTATGAGGCTTAAGGGTTTGAACTTTCATTTTTAATTGTTCCTAATCCCTTCGTTTTCCATGTTATAGATGAGGTAACGAGAAACATAAAAATGTCTGCTACATATTTGTAATGTGTACAGTTCAGGTTAATTTTTCGATACTGCTAGCGACTTTCTTGTTATCTTGAGCATACAAAGTTTGAGCAAATGATGAAATTTACTCTGAAGTTATAACTGCTAAATCGTTGTGCTCCACATTAGAAATCAAAAACTAAAAAGAAAAATTATATGTAACACCCGTAAAAATCGGTATGTTTATGTTAGGAAGAGTTTCGTGACCTAATGTAAGTATTTGTCATATGGTGTGAATTGAAAATTTCGTAGAAAAATTGCTTGGAAAAAAAATTGTACGCGATTGATTGCCAGACCATACACGATCGATCGGGTTAGTTTCATAAACGAGGAGTAAAACAGACGTGATCGATCACCTAATAGATCGATTGATCGCAAATACTGGAAAAACTGTATACGCGAGCAGGTGATCGATCACCATGAGAGCGATCGATGGTAAATACTGTGATTTCGTGATTTGAATAGAACGATCGGTCGGCTTAAGTCGCGATTGATCACAACGACAGAAATTGAATCCGAAAAGTGCTATTTTTTTAGAAATTTAATCAAGGAAGATATCTAATCTTAACTAATCAAGGAAGATTAGGTTTAGGACGTCCCTTCTAACTATGGGAGCTTCTAATTAGAGGGTTGAGAGATTGGAATGGGAAGGAACCCTAAGGGCAAGATATCCTAGTTGGAATAGTTTTCTAACTATGGGAGCTTCTAATTTGAGGGTTGAGAGATTAGATTGGGAAGGAACCCTAAGAGGAAGATATCCTAGTTAGAATAAGCATGTGGTTTATATAAACACATGAAAGGGGGCTGACCAGTATTTTCTCACACTAAAAAGCTTGTGGACGCCCTAACCTTTTTTCTCTCTCCTTCTCCCTTATTTCAGCAACCCTTTCATCCTTCTTCTTCTTTCAAACCTCGTCAAATTGAAAGAAGTGAAGGTCTTGTTGCGTGGAAAAAAAGAGGAGCTACGATCGAACGTTCAGTTTTCATACTACAAAGGGGGTAGGATGATTTTTCTACTAAATTGATTCTAACTCTTTTAATATATTCTATGATGAATTATTTGATCCTATCTCAGTAATAGAGATTGTGCGAATTATTGATTTGTTGAGAGATTCAATATTGATTATGAGTATGATTATTGATATTCTTGGAGTGATATATCTTCTAATGCTTGCATGCTAGTTTTAGATGGGAATATCATACATCTCTTGATCGTTTGGATGTCAGAAAGTTCTATTTTAATTATGTAAAAGTTTTGATTTAGTTGTACTAGATGATTATAAGTTGTGATTTTTGTGTTAAGGTCGTCACTATACAAAGGGGAGTATCTTTAATTGGTTTATGTAATGAAAGGTGTATAAAAGCATATGATAACTAAATTCCATAATATATAAGGATCAATAATAATCTTACGAGGGGAGTAATTAAGGTTAATAAAGATCCTATTACCATGATTAAGGGTTAATAACACGTAAGTAGTATGTATGATTAAGACTTAGGGGTCTCGGCTAAGATTGTTTCCTACGCTAACAACTTGTAGTATAAAAATCATAACTAATTGCAGAAAAATCAGAAAAATAAACGTGAGTGGGGTTTGAAACTAGACTCATAGGGTTGTCTATTGTTAAAATTTCAGACTTACATTCTTAGTGTGAGGATAGTTGGAAGGGGGCTGTTATCAACAAAATAGTTTATTGTAATTAAGGTTTAAGTCACTAGTGCATATTAATACTTAATGATACAATTTAATCTGATTAAAGTATCATTAATATAAGTTGTAAGATATGATATGGATTACTACTGCAAGACTAGTCGGTCTAAAAGATTATTATTGTGGATAAGTCAATATAGCCTAGAGTCTTATTGTACTAAAAATCTAATTACAGCTTAGTGTCGATTTGAGTTCCAGTTGGAGATCAAACCATTCCAATCATTCTTTCATCTTGAATTCAGTCTCATAAATAGTATAACCTAAATTCCAGATATATTCCTATCTAAGGCTAGACATGAAATATATTGTTTGAAATATGAGTGAGATCTATTATTACTCTTTTGGCGAGTTACCTGTTGATTAAGACGTTGGAATCTCAGCTGTGTTCTTGCGAGGAATCCTATTCTATTGAGATATTGATGATTTAATTGTACTCCATAGAGTGAGTCTATTTCGGTAAAAAATACCTTAAAACCTCATAATTTTGCGACCTCTGAATTCTTTATGATATTGCTCAGCATAATTGTTTCTCCACTAAGAGATTTTAGTGGAGACTGTTGACATTACGGAAGATCTTCAGTCTATGCCCATAGTGTCTGTAAGCACTGGTGGGACCAGCATTCTAGATGCATCGCCACGTTCTTAAGGGAGAACCTCTAGGGTGGTTATGATATTATTTAGCCACTTGAGAGTGGTAAGTTCAGCGAGTAGAAATTATAACTCCTTGCACTATAGATGCCTAAAGCCATTGGTAAAATTATTATTCTCTCCTTACAGATGTGATTTGTTTAGAGTCTTATTAATGTTTTTCCATGTACTTGAGAGTTGGGGATTATGGTTGACTGACTTTTCTGTTCAGGTGAAGTAAATCTTGTGATTAGTCCTTCATATGTTATATATTTCTGTTTCTATTGAGTAAACCTTTCTTCACGCTATTTATTGTGTCTCTGGTTGGTTTTTACATCCTACTGAGTATTTCTATGGTCTATGGAATACTCATGCACCCTTTGATGTAGGCATGAAAGAGTATTGATTCAGGATGATTGCAGGACAGGAAGGTGATGCAGAAGCTCGAGGATGATTAGAGAATTTTTAATTACTTGCTTAGTTTGATAAACTTGAGGATATTACTGACCGTTATGCGCCATAGATTTGATGATTTCTTTTGATTGACAATTTATGTTATTTGCTGTAATAAAAACTAAGTAGGATTCATTTTATATATTTACAATGTTTTATTTTGAGATTAGATGATGAGTTCCCACGTTCATGAGAGTTCCTGTTAATGTCGATTGCACATTCTTTTGAGATGATGTAATTGGCTGGTGGGATCGACTATCCGAGTCGCGCCCCAGAGTTTCTACCTCACCAAAGATGGTATTTACGAAGACTTCCGTACTCCGATCAAGGTCAGAGATTTGGGGGCGTGACAGTATAAGCAAACATTTTGTTAGCCAGATCTTATAATCCTTGAGATAAGCTATTTAACATGAGCCTGTGCACGAAATAGCTATTGTGCTCGGCTCAACCTGTGCTGTTGGATTAAAATCTTATGGCACAAGTATTCAAGAGGGCGGCGGGTGGGTTATACTCCCTCTGGCCTATTTTAGATTCTCCATTGTAAAAAAAACAATGTCCTAAAATAGATGCGTCATTTGGCCCAATTTAAGTTGACTCTAAACCTCTTCTTCCCTCGGAAAGAGTCTCACAACTAAAATTTACACAATTCATTAAAAATCAACTTTTTTAAGATTTCCACAATTCATTAAAAATCAACTTTTTTTAAGATGGAGCTATTAAAACAGGACGGAGGGAGTATAAAACATGCCTCATGCCTGCACTCGCACTCTGTAGTACACACCATGCAATCGAAATTGTATTGCCCTATGCATGCGGCTTTGTACACCCAGTCGCATATTAAGGGTTTTAGAAAAAAATATTGAGAAAAGGAACTTCTTGTAAAATGCATACCATGAACACGTGCACGTTGTTAAGAATTATTTAAAGAGCGCGTCTAGCCTAACCAACTTGGTCACCAAAATTACGTTATCACCAAATAGATTTTGCCACGTCAACCGAGGGAGGAGAAGAAAAGGCTGAATAGAAGGAGAAATTACAACTTTACCAAGATTCCTGAGTCCCCCGCCACTTGTTCCTTGGCCATGCTTATGGATCACATAATGTTGGTTAGTAAACATTTTCCTTCTCTAAAAATGTTACGCAGCCTCGTATCAATGAAAATGATTAGGTATAGGGATGCCACCGGGGTGGGTTTGGGTCGGTTCTTGGCAAACCCGGCCCTAGAACCGTTGTAATTCTTCAAACCCAGAACCACTCCAGACCCACTACGGGTCCAATTTTTGGACCCAGAACCGCCCCGATACCAAACCCGGAACCGCCCCGCCCCCATACCAAATCAAAATTTTTCTATCTATTTTTACTCTTTTTCAAACTTGCATATTAAACTTTGATTATTTTGATTATTTTTCACTCTTTCAAGCTAAAAAAGGGCACTAAAAGAAAAAAAAAAGGAAAAGAAGAGAGACCTAACTTGAGTTGAGTACCTATATATCAGGTCGGGTCGGGTTTTAATATAATACCCAAACCCGCCCCGACCCGGTGCATCGGTTCCTCTTTCAAACCCAGAACCGGAACCGGTACTATGTAAGGTTTCCCAGAACCGGCCGGGTCGGGTAAAAACCTGGCCCCGGTGGCATCCCTAATTAGGTACAACTGCCTGACCACGTCAATTTTATGCCATGGCGCGAGTAAACCGTTGATCTCGAGGTTCAACAGCGCGCACGCACACCATTTCCACAAGGATGGAATCTTTCCAACGGTGACGGATCCGAATCTAGCCGGACACCAAGTCACACTCCAATCTCCTTCATTGTTTTTGAATTTTGAAAAACAAAGCCCTTGATCCCCCCACCCCTCCCCATAAACCCCCCCCATCCCCTCGCCCTAACGGCCATCTCCCTCCCAGTAGCTCTCTGCTTCTCCACTTCTTTCCGCTTTCTCCTCCTTCTTCTCTCCGCCGTCAATGATGGCTAGCCCGGCAACGGAGATTCCCTCGCAAGAAGTCGCGGTTCCGGCGAAGAAGGCCAGGGGCCGGAGGCCACTGAAGCCCAAGAACTCCGCGTCGGATGAGGCCAAAACTGCAGCTTCTCAACTTTCAGCGCCGAGTGCTGGAAAGGAAAATCCAGATCCGTCTCCAATTTTCTCCCCTGGAATCAAGGGCAAGCGCACCGCGCGCAATTCCAAGACTTCTCTGGCGGACGAGATGCAGGATCTACAGAAAATGCTGGAGCAAATGAAGCTTGAGAAGGAGAAGACGGATGTGCTCTTGAAGGAGAAGGACGAGATTCTGGAGAAGAAGGAGCAAGAACTGCAACAGCGGGGTGAGGAGCAGGAGAAGCTTCAGAAGGAGCTCAAGAAGTTGCAGAGGCTCAAGGAGTTCAAGCCCACACTGGTTTGTTTCTCAATTTCATAGACATTTTTCCAAACCGAATTTTCTTGATTCGTTTTGTTGATTTTTTTGCTTTTCCATTTTTCTGTTCTATCACAGACTATCCCGTGCGCTCAAGCCGGAACAGAGGATCAGAAGAAAGGGAAGAAGGATGGACATGAAACCAAGAGGCCATGCCCTCCTTACAGTCTCTGGTGCAAGGATCAGTGGAATGAGGTGTGTCAATGAGTTCTAATTAGATACTTGCTTTTCTCATTTTTGAATTATGGAGAAATTCGTCTCATGGAGCTTTTCTCTGTTTTATTCAGGTGAAAAAGGAGAAACCAGATCTGGATTTCAAGGAGATCTCCAACTTCCTTGGGGCAAAATGGAAGACTTTGAGCACAGAAGAGAAGAAGCCGTATGAAGGAAAATACCAGGTCGAGAAGGAAAAGTACTTGCAGATCGTTGGTAAGGAAAAACGTGAGAAGGAGGCGATGAAGCTCTTAGATGATGAGCAGAAGCAGAAGACTGCAATGGAATTGCTGGAGCAGTATCTTCAGTTCCAACAGGTTTGCCATTCCTAACATCGTTTGGATATTTACAATTAATTATTAGATCTGAGAATACATTGTGATTGTTTCCCTATTTTCATTGCAGGAGGCTGCTAAAGAAGATAAAAAGATAAGGTGAATGGCGCATTTGTACTCTGAATTATTATGACTTCTGAACTTCTAAGTGGATTTGAGTATTGAAAGCCTTGTTTTTTATTCATCGATTTTTAGGAAGCAGAAAGATCCTTTAAAGCCAAAGCATCCTATGTCGGCATTCTTCTTATTTTCAAATGAGCGTCGTGCTGTTCTTCTTGCTCAGAATAAGAATGTTTTGGAGGTATAACTAGTGAGCACAATTTGGCTGGGTTCTGGTTTAGTTACCAAACAATTTGTGAATCAATGGAGTTCGTCTAATAGTCAGAGAGCGCATAAATGACAGATTGCGAAGATCGCAGGAGAGGAATGGAAGAACATGACCGAAGCAAAACGAGCCCCTTATGAAAAGGTTAATTCACAGCACGCGCTCTCTCTCTGTCTAGATAAAACTATATCTTAAGATTGGTATTAATTCTATGTTGTTCAACAAAGATGGCGAAGCAACAGAAGGAAGAGTATTTGAGACAAATGGAAGTTTACAAGCAGAGGAAAGAAGAGGTAAGTTTATTACAAAATAATTCTACAAAGGAAGTGTTTTTTGAAGAAGTAAAATTAAGAATGTTTTTTGTTGCTGTCAATAGGAAGCATTAAATCAGCAAAGAGAGGAGGAGGAACAGATGAAAGTTCACAAACAAGAAGCCTTGCAACTGCTCAAGAAGAAAGAGAAAACAGGGAACATAATTAAGGTTTCTAAATAACTGTTTTATTACATGCGCTGCAGAATTTTTTTCTGAGATAGGTGATTGATATGTCTTATGCAACATGTAGAAAACAAAGGAAGATCAGAAGAAGAAGAAGGAAGGGAAAATTGTTGATCCGAACAAGCCAAAGAAACCCGCAACATCCTTCCTGCTCTATAGGTGATTCAACTTTTTAAACAAAAACCTTTGTTGTCTTTATTTACATCTAGTTATTAGAACTCTAATGCTGCATTTCAGCAATGAGACGAGGAAGCAGCTCCAGCAACAAAAGCCAGGAATTAACAACTCCACTCTCACGGCAATGATTTCAGTGCAGTGGAAGGTATGTTTGTAACTTTTTTCAAGGTGGCTGTAAAGCAATACCATCTTATTTTTCACTGCTGACGGCGAAGGGGATTACATTACATGAAATAGGAACTGGGTGAAGCAGAGAAACAGACATGGAATGACAGGGCAGCTGAGGCAATGGCAAATTACAAGAAGGAAATGGAGGAGTACAACAAATCAGCAGCAGCCTGTCCCAGCCTTGAGGCATGATGGAACAGCATAAGAATTGTGTTTCATTTAGTTTTTCTTTAGTGATTTCTAATGCCATGTTCAAGATGTGTATTTCACAGTACTTGAACATGAGTTAATTGTCGAATTTAGCCATGCTCTTTTTGGCTGTAATGTAGGGCAATGTTATTTCCTACGGTTCAGTAAACTTCATTTCATTTGCTCCATTGGTTTCGCCTCAACAATTTTATTAAGTCTCGTCAAGTCTTCGGAAAAGTTTAAATGAGAACGCTTTCATGTGGCTTATATGCAGTTCCATCAGACTCATAACACATGATAGAACAAAAAAACCTTGTTTCATTTGTTCTTTTTTCCTTGTGCGTATAGCACTCATTATATATAGTTACAAATGAAGCAGATCACACAAATATTGTATACCTTTACATATTACCCCACTTGGACTCGACCAGCTTGGTTTTCTTCCCTACGGATATGATTAAAACTATATGACTATCTAAATAAGGAAGCAAAGAGACCTAATGTAAAGGTATAACTCCGGGCAGACACATGCTTATCCGAAACACCATCAGATGTCAATCCAACAGCTACAACTTGAACTGGGCTCATATGAGCCAAATAAGACCAATCCTCATTTAAGTAAATCCCCAGTTTGATCCTCAATATGACCCAAAGAGAGATTCTTAAGGTTCAGCTTGAGCACATTTAAAGAGCACCAGCTTCAGCTTACTGATCCAGAGTCCAGACTGCTACTGTACTCATTGCCCATTGGTTTATGTCCCCAATAATACTCCCCTAGCTAAATTTCTTCCATTCGATAATAAAAGCAGTAAGAGGGCAGGATAGCCCACGCTGCATCATCTGGCCATCAGAAAATCATTTGACGGGCAGCCAACTAAATCCTGATAGCCTGGGAAAATCAGTGCACTACCCTGCTCAGCAGCAGACAGGCTAGTTTTCGCATTTATATAATTGGAACTCGACAAAAAATTTATTCACTCCAATGTTCAAGTACTAAGAAAAATAAGTATAATTCAAAGAACAATTCTCAAAAGGAGTTATTACATTTCATTTTCAGAAGAGAATGTAAAAGGCAACTATCACATGATGTCCACAATTCCATGTCTTTGACCGCCACCCTAAAAAAACTGGTCTCTTATATCACTTCCTTCTTTAGTGAGGGCTCCTGCTCTCTTATCTTCTTAAAAAATCGCTCCTGCAACGTAGACATATATAACAATAATGAGAATTACTTTTCTTTGGTTTATAAAATTATCTTTATTTCATAAGGAAACCAAACTTATGAAATCAGAATTCAGAACAGGTTTATAATCTTATACTGCCACTCCAATATAAGAAAGCAAATAAGGATAAAAAAGCAATTGTGTTCGCCAAGAGAGTTAACAGAGGTTACAAAGTATAACCTCTCCTTATCAAGATGACATTGCAATACCAGCGTCTTTTTGTTCCACCAAATGTTTCCATGAAGGGGCAACATTACAGACATTAACAAGGCAAAAAAGAGAACCTTAGATTTTCAACTGCTTTTGCGGTCTTTACTCTCCCAAAAATATGGCTTTTATGAACATCTGTGATTCTTTTCCAATGAAGTCTATTCATTGCCACAAAATACGTGTTTCCACCTCTTTCAAGATGGAATTAAGTGACTCTCGAGTCCCTTGATCTCAACATAGATAGACCAAAAAAAATGAGGCTCATTCAAATTATACTTTGTTTCTGGATTGAAAAAACAAATATATGTTGGGACAGCAAAGAAATGCTGTACTTGAGCACCAAAATTATATCTAACAGTGTATAAATAACAAGCAATATACCCAAAATGGGCAAGAGATGTTCTCATATGAAGTTCAAACGAAAAAGACAAAAAATTTGCAAACAGGAGACCTAGGAATATGGGGTTATAATCAGCTTTCAGTTCAATAATAATCATATTTCACAATTTAGTGACCCTGAACATTAGAATTCCTAGACATTGTACTCGGAACAAATTATAATGATATTTACGCCCTTGGGAGGCAATTTTGATTACCCACCAATGAAGAAGCCAGAACCTGTCACCCTCTTAATGTTCACCAAAATAACCGATTCTTGAATTGTGAACCTCCCCCTAAATCCACTTGAGTACTGAACTTTTACAACCAATTCCCATCCATTACTTCTTAAAGTTTGTGGCCTCACCTCTCCAGACAAGGATACCTCATTTTAAATTAATGCTATGACAATCTCCTTTATAAATCTGTCACGTTATTACACGACACCTCATTTTAAATAAATGCCATGACAATCTCCTTTGTTTTTGTTGCCCTTATCATAATAGTAGCATTGCCATCACCTTTCACTTAATGTCAATAAATGTTAACTTTACAATTCACCACCAGTATTAAAATGAACTACTGAAAGGAAAAAAACTTGACGAAAAACCATTGCAATATGCAGGGTTTCGTATTCGAGATGCAAAATTTCTTACTCATAAACAATCCATTTCAAGAACAGATCCTCTCCCTTAATTGAAACGAAAACAGCATCAAACCACATGTAAAAACATCTCCATTTAAATAAATTTTCACTTCAAGACCTATGCAAACACGATATGAGACTCTCACACAGCATTCATATCAGCATAGTCAATAAGGATGATAGATCTTTCCAAACTAAATCAATAGCAGCACAGAACTGCGAAACTAAATATGAAATTGTAGCTCAAGCCCCAGAGAAAGAGACGATCGTATCAACAGTCCAACATAAAGGTGATGACTTGCAATTAATTAGAAAGGTAAACAAGGAATTAGAAAGACGGAGACAGGATCAGGGAGTTGGTAGACATACGTTTCCACCGAGGAAGAAATTGTAGAAAACAGTGGCGGAGACGATGGTGCCAACAATGATAGGAGGCGTGATCAAGAGGCTCCATTTCCTGTAAATCATCTTCTCCACAGCCTTTGCTTTCCTTCGGAATGAACAACTCCTGCAGCGTCGGCGGCTTGCATTGCTTTCTAGCCTCGAAGTTGAGGCTTTTTTTGCAGTCCCGCGTTTTTGGTGGGCCGTAATTGCTAGGTGACGGATTGCCTTCTTGGCCCGTCTTACATTTTAAAGGCAGAGAGAGAGGCCCATAATGATCTTCATGCAATTTCACACCGCTGGTGAATGGTGATTCCTACCTGATAAGTCTTCTACTCCCTCCGGTCATTTTTAATAGATATAATTTTTTATTACTACCTGAGTTAGCTGAAGAACTAAAAGATTACATCTGCACAAAGAGTCCAGCTCTAGAACCCTTGTGCCATAATTTTATTGGTCAATATGAAAAGACGATTTTTTGGCTCAAAATATACATGTTGATTAAACGTGAAGATGATGGTGGCTATCCTGAACATGTTTTAAAATATAAATACAATTATGACCTTATCATAAACTAGTCCTCTCTCTACCTATAAATAGAACATAGTGTATGTATTATTTTCCATCACGAATTGAAGTGTTCTGTAGAATTGAAATGAGGTTAAGGGAGAAAAATAAATTTTTTCATCACAAGCTTGGATCTCTTCAAAGTTCTGTTATGGCTCAAGGTATGTATTCTCAATTTATTCTAAATGTAAATGTAAATGTCATGAAGTTCTAAGATCTATGAATTACGAACAAATATGAATCATGTAAAATCACTAACATCCGCTCCCCCTTGGGAATATGAATCATTTATTATGAATTATGAATGTAAATGTGAATGTCATGAAGTTGTAAGATCCTTAATTTACTTGGGAAGAAAATGTCCAAAAGGACTCTCCCAAGAGTGTATCATTTAGGTAGATTCCAATTGCCGATCCTCGTGAGTGTTCAGTGAGAAAGGAGAAGGATCACTAGTACTCAGCTATAGTCCAAAGATAACTTGATCCGCCTCCAATCAATATATTATATGTTAGAAAATGAGTGAATGAGAAATTATCTCATTATATTTTATGAATGGTCACACGCCGTAGACCTTTGACATCCTGTAGGAGGGTCACGAAGTGCCATCCCTATAAAAGCATTAACCTATTAGAATACATTCATGATTTTTAGAAAAAGGAGTTAGTTTCGAAACAATTGTGTGTGTGAGGCAGAGATTGGGCATGTAGATTGTGGTGTTGCTTTTGCGTGTTGGGAGCCAGACATCCAAGAGATCCTAAGCACCGATGAGAGGACGTAATTCTGTCTTAAGAAAATAATGTTTAACGCTCGATTTAATCTACTTCAAATTTTTGTTTCGTATTTTGTGTAAATCTTTTAATTTCACAAGAGCAACAAGGTACGCAAATAAAATATATACTTTTTATTTTAGAAACGACAATGAACTTTACCACAAATAAAAGTCAAGCCAACGAGTCAAATTTATTGGACTCTTAAAGGCCCATACAGGTACAACAAAGCAGAGTTTTACATCCATTCCCCTCTCTCCTCTCCTATGTCTTTGGCTGGGAGGGGACCATATCACTCTATCTGTATCAGGCATGTAATGAATAATGATGGATCACTGTTTGATCACATGTAGACAGGCTTCAGTGAACGGAGTATCATCAAACGTTCAAGCCGATTAGGCATTTACAACACATATTTACTATTTACACATAAAACTTGATAAATAAACCCTCCAACGTAAAAAGTCTCCACAAAAAAAACACTTCTGTTTCAACTCCTCGAGCTCATCCAAGCGGTCATCCGTATCGTTCCCACGGCGGCCCGACATTGCACTCTTCAACCACCGCGAGCATTCGCATCCGAGCCACCGTCGGAGTGGCCGGACGTAGGCGGAGGGTGATCATCGCCCTTCTTCCGGAAGGAAGGGAGAGGATTGTCGCCCTTGATCATCCATCCAACTGCGAAGGCGGCCGATGTCTTCGCCGTCTGGTTTGGCTCAGTATGGGTTTATCTAGGAAGACGATGAGGGCGGGAAATACGTGACACATGCAGTTGGAGGGTCACACGTGTGATGTCCATTTGTCGGGGTGGAGTTGTTGGGCATAGTGCAATTGGGCTGGGCTGT
This sequence comes from Houttuynia cordata, assembly GCA_039654745.1. Classification (NCBI taxonomy): domain Eukaryota; kingdom Viridiplantae; phylum Streptophyta; class Magnoliopsida; order Piperales; family Saururaceae; genus Houttuynia; species Houttuynia cordata. Next base: position 29,889,678 of record CM077506.1, read on the forward strand.
ATGACAAGAGCTTGGGCCTTTTAAAAGATGTTTTTTTGGTAGAGGCCTTTTAGGAGATGGAGCGTGTCGAAGATTAGAAAAGACATGACATGAGGCCAAAATCAAACAGTGGTTGTGCACTGTTTGATTACCCTTAATTAATCAATTACCTAATTTCCCTTAGTAATTCAATAACAAACTACTAATTAATCTATTGGAGATCAAAGGAGGATCCGACCCCTAGTGCGGAACATAACACAGCCTGATCAATTAACAAAATTTCAGCTGCTTGTGTTAGTCCGTTTTAATGTGGCGATAGTCAATGTTGATTCAGACATGCTATGATAGATGGCAACAAAGAAGAGGAAACCACTTTCGTCTTATACTATTGGCTCTGGCTAACGATTTGGCCACCAACGAAGAGTTTGCAATAGCATGCTATGGACTTGTCATTTAGGTGTGCCTGTTCCATTTAATAGTGCCGTATATACACAGTCTAAATTGCTGTTTCGTTGACACAAGAAGGTTTGCAGTTGATCTTCTACTTTAGTTAACAAGCAAAGCTGAGAGAGAGATAGATAGAGAATTCTAATTGGGGGAAAATTACGTTGTGATGAAGCAAATGGTGTGATGGCAAGGGCACTACTTCTTCAAGTGGAGGTCCTGAGTTCAAACCCCCACTCTATTAGCCACCCACCCAAAATTATATCTTAATTTACTAAGTGCGTATTATGGGTGGCCGGGGATTGGCGGCTAGATATGATGCTCTAAGAGGTCGGTTGCCTGGCCAATCGGGTCCTAAGGACTCGGACACCCCTCGTTATCAAAAAAACTTTTTTATTTAGTTTACATGATAAAACAAATCTAAAACTAGTATATATATGACATCTATTAGCTTTCTTCGCTTTGAGTCTCTGTCAAAAAGGCTAATAATCAACTAAAGTTACCGATCAAAAAAGTAATAATAAACTTAAAAGGATAATTATAACATTACCTATTATTAAGTGATTATGCTCATCCACAACGAATAATCCCATAATAATATTTCCAACGACCAGAACTTTAGAAGAGCCAAGTACGCCACCAAAAAAGAGTACGCCAAAGGTGCTGCACAAATTCTTATGGAAGGAAGAAACTGATTGATGTATCTCGGCCTTGTATGAAGGGTTAATTCAAGGGAAAAGAGGAGAATATGGAGGAGGATAGAGAAGACGAATGGAGGAAGGGAGTTCTCTGTAGGCCAGGTGGCGGCTCTGACAGGGAAGGACGACAGGGTGAAGCAGGAGAAGAGATGAGATTAAGGTAAACACTTACATAATGGTTCAAAGAGGGCATAAACCCTTTACATATTCTCCCACGTCGGGGTCTGACGGCCTTATTACATAATACTTAATAGATTGGGCTACTCCCCTAGGCTGGGCCTAAGGCCAGCAATATAAATAGGCTAAATAACATAAAGGAACAACTAACACTATTGGAACACATCATTCCACTACGCTCCGCTGCTAGCCTTGACCTCAAGGTGACCAACCCGGGTATTGGGACAAAAATTCGTCCTCAGAAAACCAGGAAGCATCCTCTAGTGGACAGTCTTCCCAAGCAATGAGAACTTCAGTGATAATGCGACCGAAAGAATGCACCCGACGAGAATCCATGATAGAAGTGGGCACCAAAGACAGATCGACCGAAACAGTAGGGGGGTGGTGGAGTAGTAACCAGGTGTGAAGGATCACCAACAACGCGGCAGAGTCGGGAAACATGAAAAACTGGGTGAACTGTAGAGTCAGCCGAAAGTTGCAGGCGGTAGGCAACAGGCCCAATGCGTGAAGTAACTTGATATGGGCCATGAAACTGATGGGCTAATTTGACACTGGCTGGTTAGTACAGGGAGAATTGGCGAGCAGGAACAAAACTCACATATACCCAATCGCCGACTTGGAATTCACAGTTTAGTGGCACTTGTCGTAAATCTGTTTCATGCAATTCTGCGCCAATGCCAGATTATGTTTCAATTGACGCAAGATTTCATCACGGTTATGCAAGGCATAATCAACCTCACTGACAGAGGCACACTGCGGCACATAATGAAGAAGTGTTGGAGGAGGCCGGCCATATACAAATTTGAAAAAGAGAAAATCCCGTAGAAGTATGAAAGGCGGTGTTGTAAGACTATTCAGCCCACGGGAGGAATTGTAACCAACGCCGAGGATTTTCACCTGCAAAACAACATAAGTACTGCTCAAGGCAGCGATTAACCACTTCTGTTTGGCCATCTGTTTGTGGGTGATAGGCTGAACTCATGAGAAGGCGAGAGCCCTATAAAGTGAAAAACTCCTGCCATAACTGCGAGATAAACACTCGGTCACGGTCGAAAACAATGGTGTGAGACATCTCGTGGAGTTTGGCAACGTCTCGTACATAAACCTCGGCTACGACTTTGGCCGTATAGGGATGGCCCAAGGCTGAGAAGTGAGCATATTTAGAAAGACAGTCGACCACAACCATCGCTACCGACTTTCCCTGAACGACCAGTAGAGCGTCAATGGAATCCATGGAAACGTCCTCCTAGACCTATTCTGGAATAGGCAACGACTGCAAAAGACCCGAAGGGGCTATAGTTGAAGCTTTGGCACGTTGGCAAACCTCACATTCGGCCACAAAACGTTGAACTGCTCGTTTGATACCATGCCATAAAAAAACATTGAGATACCCGCTTGTAAGTCTAGAAAGTCCCTTCATGACCCATGGCGGGAGTGGAGTGAAAATGCTCCAAAATAGTACAATGGATGCTGTCACAATGAGGAACCCACTGTCGGTTCTTCCAATAAATAATGTTGTCTTTAAGGACAAAAGATGGATCATCTGCGGACTGAGCTTGAAGACGACCCATCAAGGTAACCGTCGCAGGGTCCTCCTGATAAGCTGTTAAGCATGAAAAATACACATTTTTATATGCCTTTTTACCTATTTGTTAGTCATGTTTTCTAATTAAAATGAGGAATAAAGTGAATTTTGGTAATTTTCTAAGTAATTAGGAATTAATTAAATAAGGCTCTCTAAATGGCTCAATTTAACACTATTCCGTAATTTTATAAATATTTGGTGCGTCTAATTTGGGACATGTTTTATTTTGTATAGGTTTGCATGCTCGTACTGCAGAACAGCCAAAAGTGAAGCCATTAGACGTGTTTTAAAGTGCCGAAGTGACCCAGGAGCGGAGATTAAACGTGCAGAGAAGATCTAAGCCGTTGATGTTCACTGATGAAGAAGACGGGCATGGAATTAGAGTACAGAGTCGTTCAGATTTAATCCAGTGGTCGACATTGATACAACGGGTTTTAACCCAAGCAATTGAACAAGCAAAATAAGAGTGGTTCGTTGGGCCGGTTTGGTTCGAAGAAAAAAAAAATAAAAACAAAAGAAAACCCGAGCTTCTGCTCGGGTGTCCTTCAGAACAGAGAGCGCTCGAGCACTCATGACGAAATCAACCCGATGGAGGCCCTGGATTCCGGCGAAGATGGAGGCGACGGTCGACGGCGAGGTTGATGGGTACTTTCGACAGTGCGATGAAGAGGTTGACGGTGATGAGATGGAATCCGGCTTGGCGGCAAAGAACATAACGGCAAAACAGAGCAACAATAGGAAAAAGTTTTGATTTTGGAAAACTTGAGCAGGAAGCCGAGTCGGGAAAGTTAGAGGCGTCAAGGAAGCTTCAGTTTCAATTCGCTTCAGCTATGGTAAGATGCCATTTTCAGTTCAATAGAAGATGTCAAAGAGGTCGGATTTCTGCTCAGAGGGGAAAGATTTAATTTTTGGGCATTTTGGTTCTGTTTTGAGAATGCTAAAAGATAGAATTTTTTTGCTGCAATGGGACGAGAATTCGAATGGAAACTTGCTGGATGTAGAAGAACCGATGGATACAATTGGAAAATTTTATTTTTTTTCTACATGAGATTTGTTGGAAAAGGTCTGATTTTGGGAAGAAAATGGACTGGTTGCAGTATGTATAAAACAGAGCATATGCCAGAAGTAGACGAGTCGAAGAGGAAGACGAGCAACAGTTCTATTTTCATATTTTCTTTTCTTTACAGTTCAATTTGAGTTTTTTTTTCTTTCTTCTATTTTTCTGTTTTGTTTCATTCCGGCTGTTATGTATTGAATCTGCATCGAGTTGTAGGACGGGTCAGACAGAGAAGACGACCAACAATGTTCTTTTCCATTTTTTACAGTTCGAAATTTTATTTTTCTTCTTTTGTTTCACCTTGGCTGTTGTTGCAATCGGTTCCTGTTAATCGAGCAACAAAGGAGACTTGTCTGACAGCAGTGTTTACAATTCCAGTTCAAGAGGAACAGTAACTTTGCTTTTCTATTATCTTAAACTCTTGTAAGTTAATTTAATTTTCATTAAGATGAATTTTAATGTTTTTGCAGTTAAATTCCTTAGTATGAGTAGCTAAATCCTTGTCTAGGGCTGAGATGAGGCCATGATTAGTTGTAGGAATAGTATTCATGTGATGCAATTGCTATTTCAAATTAATGAGCTTTAACGATTGTTATTCTCAAATTAATTGCATTGGGTTATATGTTTAACATGCTATTTGGATATTACTTGTGATTTATCAAATGATGGATACATGTAATGATTTGAATCTCATCTGTTGATATGCAAGAGAATACAAAAATTCTATTTACAAATTTATATGCTTTCATGCTGAAATCTTCCGTACGAGAATAGATTGAATTCCAATTCTCTACAAGATAATCGTGAAAACAATTACTGATTTTAAAAGAAATATTCCTATGATTGTCATGTGCTGATTCTTATGCCCTAGTGTTTTAAATTCTTGATTAAAGTTTCAATTTTTATTTGTCAATTAGTTTCTTTTCCATAGATTATTTAATTGCCTTTAGATTAATTTCTTAGTTAAAGCTGTTTAATTGCATTGAGTCTTCGATTAGTCGTAGTTGTAGTGAATCAAATCAAATTAATTCTTCAACAAGGGTAATAATCTGATCTTCGAATTAGAATTCCAAAAACACAAGTCCCTGTGGGTTCGACCTCGTAAGAATTGTGCGGCTATACTCCAAACACGATTCGTACACTTGCGAGTAAAATTAAGAGATTAATTAAAACAACAACATAAGCTTTCTATAAATCAGCAAGGAAAGGAAATAGTGGAGTGGACACACCGAAATTAGTGGCCTCCGCGAACTGACAAGATAAAGCATCGGCGACGATGTTCTCTAAACCGCGTTTATAAACCAGCTCATAATCATACCCAAGTAATTTAGTCACCAACGCTGTTGCATTGGGATGGCAATCCTCTGGTCCAGGAAATATTTCAGCGGTTGGTGATCCATGCGGATAGTAAAATGGCGTCCCAATAAGTACAACCTCCACTTGGTCACCGCATGGACAATGACCAACATCTCCTTCTCATACGCCGATAGTGACAGAGACCATCCAGATAATGCCTTGCTCCAAAATGATATTGGATGACCGTCTTGCAACAGAACGACACTGAGTCTGTGGTCAGATGCATCAGTTTCAACTACGAAGGGTCGAGAGAAGTCTAGTAGAGCCAAGACAGGGGCCGAACACATAGCAGTCTTGAGAGTCTCAAAAGCCTGCTGGGCAATATCCGTCCAAGCAAATGCACCATGCTTGAGTAGGCTAGTTAGGGGGGCGGCAAGTGATCCATAGTTGGCAACAAACCGGCGGTAGTATCCCGTTAAGCCCAAAAACCCCCGGAGTGCTTTAAGAGATGTTGGTACTGGCTAATTGAGCATAGCGGCCATTTTAGAAGGATTGGTGGACACTTTTCCATTAGTGATCATATGTCCCAAATAGTCAACCTGAGAACAACCAAAAAAGCATTTGGATCATTTGATAAATAAGGAGTGTGCTTGGAGTACCTCAAATACGGAGCGAAGATGCTCTAGATACTACTCCCAAGAAGAGCGATAGGCCAGAATATGATCGAAGAATACAAGTACAAACTAGCGTAGGAAAATTCGAAAGATATCATTCATAAGATATAATTCTGTCATGATCAAACTCCGGTGGGTTGACATTGGACACCAAGTGCACCGCGTACATCATGACGAATATGCCGTAGTCTTTTGAGTTCGATTGCCACAATGCTTTGGCGATCTGACTCATCCTCCAGTCCAAGCAACCCATTCACCCGAGCATGTGTGCCATGATAAGGTTCACGAACTTCCTGAAATGATCTGCTGCGGCCCTGTGATGTGGGTACAGCTGGGACTTGCCAGAGAGCGGATTGTAGAAGCGTCATACACAGTTGGGGAAATGAACATAGAGGAAGCAGAAGTGAGAGCTGGTGCGGATTGGGAAAAAACATAGAACATGTTCTTGTTCAATCCGTTCAATATCCTCCTAAGCTTACGTATCAACTTTAATTATTGTCATCGTCTTTGTACTCCTGCAAAAACGGAGGATGCCATGTAGATTAGAATTAGTAAAGGGGTCAGGAAGGAGAATATAAGGGAACACTTACATTATCGAATATCTCTTTAAATGCATGGGAGCCAAAAAAACAGTACAGATACTTCAACCGGTGTCTTTCATTGCGTGAATGGACGAAATGGTAAATAGTGTTTTCAGCATCTATAATTGTGATCAACCTTTTGTTGATTTGTCTTTCTTTTGCTTTGTCATATAACCCTTTGCCAAATGTTTTTTCTTTTTGCATAGGAAAAAGCAATGGGAAGGGATGTTACTTATATGAAAAGGGGAGAAAACCAAAATCTGATACCGAGGTATAGTCTATAATTGAAGAGTCTAGACGACACCTCATCCTTCTTCACTTCCTTCTCTTTCTTCTCCTCCTCCTTCTCGACCTCCTCCTTCTTCTCCTCGTCCTCGTCCTTGTCCGCCCCGAAATCTGTGGCCTTCAAGGATGATATCACCATATTAATGATATTTGTTGTTTGGTGATTAGAGACAGTCTCCGAGGAATCTGTTTATTCTCTTCTGCTGCTCTACTGGTGTAGCCCATTTCATTGATCTCATCCGGGTCAGTTGCCGTGAATGGGAGCTCCACCACCTTTTCCAATGCCATTCTCCTTATGTGCTCCTTGTAGCGACCGTAAATTTTATATTAATAAAGTGGAATTTTATTGCTCAAAAGGAGTAATTTTGAGTTCTAGAAAACTCATTAAAAATAAATTTAAAAATTTAATTTTTTCGTCAGACCGATCGATCGCGTTAATGATAGATCGATCAGAAGACGATCGATCGCGGTTGTAGCGTATCGATCGTCGGACGATCGATCGCGTATACGGACCCGATCGATCGCCGTTAATTTTGCGATTTTCGAGGCAAATTCATTGGGGAACCTCTTGGGCTGATTTTGGGGGATCTTTGGAGGACGCGTCTTACCTAATTAGCCCTAATCAAAGGATCTAAACCTTGGTAAGTATTTCAAATTTGAAAACCCTAACTAATAGCTAATTGGCAATCTATTTAAATGGGAATTTAATTTCAATTAATTGGGCTTAATTAAGGGGGAATTTATGGGCATGATTAAGAAAGAATCATGGGCCTTTCCATATACATGGAGGGTGCCCTTTTGTCTTGGAATATTTTGGGAAAGATTTTGAATTTTGGGTTTGATTCTCCTCTAACTAATTGATTCGGTTTAGATACTTACCAACTTAGGTGTGTAACTGATTGTGATGATTGGATCACGTCCCTAATTGCCTCACTTCCTCTTTTGGTGGTCAACTTATGGCCATTGGATGATGTGATGATGAGTAGTGGAGATTGAGAGGCCTTATCTATTTAAAGATCTCTTGGGAGGGAGTGGCCATTTCTTTTGAACCGGAAGCCTTGCACTCTTGTGTGGTGAGTTTCCTCCATTTCGTCCTCTCCTCTCCCTTTCCTTCCCAACCAGCAGCAAGCCTTGCCCTTGTGGTGGTAGTGGTGTGAAGAATCGACAAGGTCTTGGTGTGGCACGATCGGTGGCATACTTGCACGTCGAAGTCCGGTTCTTCAAAGCAAGTAGGATGATCTTTTACTACAACTTGTTTCCTTTGATGATCATGCGTGTATGATGTTGCTGATTTTATAGCCTATAGCATGTTCTATTTACATGTTTTAATATTGTTGGTAATGCAATGAAAGTTATATGCTTCGGTTTGCATGTTCTACCGTATTTGACCATACGTATGTTTCAATTCTTCTCGTCCTATGCCTAGATGACATCCCCACTTCACTTGACATGAAAAGATATGTCCTTTATGCTCTGTGAATTGTATTTGACGTCTATCCAAAATTTGTTGTCCCTTTTCCTTGATGGTTGTACATCATGTTGGTTGTAAACGTAACCGATTACCTAAAGTAAACTCTAATCGGAGTGATCCCTTGTCATACATCTTTAAAATATGAACAAAGTACATATCTAAGTCTCTGATGTTGAAAAGTTATGATTTTGGAGTCAGGGTTCAGCATGGATGACCGTTCTAGTGTCTGGGTTTACTTGTCTCAATTGGGGTAACATGTGACTAATGTATGTGGAATAAGCCTTAACTAATCAGGTTGTTAAATCACCTTGGAAAATGAATGAGAATACGAAATATCAGAGCCACTTAGGCTCTGTAAATGATATAAGGATTAATCTAATAATGTCAGTAAGAGATAATAATAAGTTAATTAAGTATATATCATCAATTAATTAACATGGATTAAGATACATGTTCTCGGCTAGGACTAGTCCTGCACCGACGAACCCTAATAAGAAAATGATAACTAATTGTACAGAAATCCAAAAATTATGCCGTCTATCAGATTGTAAACTAGACACCTGGGGTAACCTACAATAAAAATTTCAGAGATTTATTCGCTCTGTACAAGAAGCGGTGATCATTTGAAGTGGACTATTCTGTTTGGGACAGAACACTGTTCTTGGTTCGAGAAACCCTAAACATAATATTACTATTAATTATGGATTAAAATATTATTTAAAACACTAATTAAATGTACTAAGACCTCTAGGACTGTAACAGTAATCATAAAAGTTTACTTTTGGGTCTTGGAGCTGAGAACATCTGTCCGTAATTAATCATCCTTTGTGTCTCTTATCTTGTACGATCCTTGGTTCAAGAGGCCTCATTGCTTGACCTGTATTCAATGCCTATGATATGATCTATTATAGGCATGTCATTCAATCGTTTCAGTGTCGGGGATTGTCAACTCTAGGGCTAGGTACGGTGAACGTGGCAGAGCGTGATCTTTGGCAAATCTTGTGGCGTGTCTTGTTGATGAGTCATTTTATCGGGTCACAGTTGAGTTCCCAGATTCAATCGTTTTAAGATATTGAACACTATTTTTTGAGTCAATTCGAGCTATGTCCGAACATGGTCTTGCACTCCTGCGAAGAGTCGAATTTAGAAAGTCATGTTTCAAGCCTCTTAATAAGATGGCTCAGATGTATTCAATGTCAATCGGTTGAAATATTTGTTTCTCCGCTAAGAGTCATTTATAAGAACTCTTAGTTGGAATCATAGTATGCTCACGAGCCATAGCTAGACCCATGGTGGTCTTAGATTTATTGAACCTCTGTAGTTCAGCCAATGACGGAAATCGCGTGCGCTTTAGATTGTATGACATTACAGAAGGTCTGCAATCTCCGCCCATTGTGCCCGTAAGCACCGATGGGGCCAGCATCCCTAGACGCATAGCCGGGTTCCTATGTAGAACCTCTAGGATGTTCTGGTATTGATGTCCATAGGGGAAGTGGATAGAGCTGAGAGCAGATTGTTATCTCCAACCCTTTGGATGTATGGAGCAAATACTCTTGTGACATCTCCTAACTCTCTATAAGTTTGGAATTATATATATTGATTTTATCCTCCCTTGACCTTTTAGAGTCTCGGATGACGATTGGTTTCCTGGTAAGCGAACTGCCTAATTGCTGATTTTGAGTCTATTTGTACTTGTCTTCAATCTTTGAATCTTTTGGCATTTGAATTATTATTCTATTGTGGATTTTCTTGCATCCTACTGGGTATTTCCTATGGAATACTCATGCATCCTCTGATGTAGGGATTAAGATGGAACGGAAGTGATCGGCTATTACTTTTGATGATGTTGGGCGCTGAAGTCAGAAGACAAGTTACTTTTAATTTATTGTTTATGTTGATGATTGTGGAACTCGCGGCTTGTGTGCCATTTTATTTGTTAATTGTGGAAACTTGTTGAATAATGTAATAATTAAATTAGATTTCGTTTTGTTATTTTATCTCATGTACGTGGATATGGTTTAAGTCTTATCGATCCAGTATGACCCAAGCATGTAAATGGGTATGCGATGATTCGAGTATTCGGTTCGTCCCAGATTCCTACCCTTATAACCTTAATTGGATTATTGCTTCCGCGCATATTGGGGTTGTGGAAATTTGGGGCGTGACACTCCTCTTCCCGTAGCCTATGCAATTCCTTCTCCAAGACAGTCCGCCTTCTCCTCCTTACCACAGATCATGGGGGGAAGAGATTTCGTCTGTACTTCTGACGCTTATCCACTTTTGCAAGCTCCATGTCTTCGTTGAATTCTGGTTGGAGTTTCTTCAATAAGATCTTCGTAGAGGCTCTCTTTGTGGCCTGGTCTACCTTTTCTTCATCATGGGAGCACTTCATTAGAGCTACACGCACAAACAATAAATCATGTCAGTCCACACACGCAAACAATAAATCGTGTATATCTACACACAATAAGTCACAAGTCATGCTTCGCCACACACGACTACTCATGAAGGCGTGTCTGTACAAGCACGTCCAAAAAAAGAAGAGATTTCGTGTCTTACTTACCCTTACCCACTTCAATGAGTCACCGACGGTCTTGTGCGCTAGCTCCTTTCTCCGGATATGCACTGGAGTATTCTTCTCCTCCTTCTCCACGGTTTTCTTCGTGGGATCCTCCTTCTGTTGAGCGGATGTCTTTTTGGGCTCCTCCTCTATTGACTTCTTCTTCATCTCCTCATTCTTCTCGTCCTCCTTGATGCCCTCCAACAGCAGTGATGCTATGTTGGCGGTGGCCTTCATAGAGTGAAGACACTCACGCATACCCATACGTCTAACCCTCATTCCCATCTTCTCATACCTCTCCATGGCGACCTCAATTAATGTCTTAATGCCCTGAAGACAACTCTCCAATCCCCCTATTGGGTTCGACTCACTGGGTGTCCTCAAGGAAGAGGTCTCACCATGAACGGGTGCCCTCTTCATTTCCTGCATCTCTTTCTTCTGTCGTTGAGGAGGAGGGGCCACTGAAGGAGACAAAATGAGTACCTCCTCTTTTGGCAGTGGGCTAATGACGTTGACGACTTCTTCCCATATGTCTAAATGCTTAAACAACCTCTTCCAGTAACCAGCCATATGGTGCTTCTTCAGTGCACCCTGCTTCACTTCCTAATGAGGGTGCCTGATCCTGGCCACCTTCTAACTCTCGGAGTGGTCGGCCCCATTACAACGTGGAAGATTCTTGTGTGCTCAAAAAACCAAATCTGCATAGTTAGTAGGAAAAAACATTAGTAAAATTCGTGTATAACAACCTACAACGATAGTAAGTAGTCATGTGCACGAACACATGACCCAATATGTAGTCATGTACGTATGTACACGACTACATATTGGGTCGTGTTTTCGTGCACACGACTACTCACAATCATGTCTTCGAGCGTGTACATACATACACCACTAAAAAGCTTGAAAAATGGCTTACCTGAGTTACACATGTGGTGCCATTTAGGTAACCGCCGCTCCCTAACTCCACATCTTGCTCCTACTTGTCTACTGGTGTGGGATATACCAGAAACCATCATCTTATGGATTGCTTGGGGCCAATTGTAGAAGCTCAATCTTGAGAGGTCTTCAATGTATTAAAAAAAACACAGTAGCAGCGCTCTAGTGCAGTGTGGAAACATAACTACGGAGAAGAGGAGGCAGATGATCATTTTCGCCATGCCATCCTTTGCAATCTTCATTGCTCCATTGTTAAGCTTGTCGATAATTTCCTCTATGTACTGCTTATCCGATTTCCTCACAGAGAAGTACATCATGTAGAATTCTCCTTGGGGTTGGATGCCCGTAGCGGGACAAATCTCAACTTTTTCGCCCTGTGCGGGCAATCCAGTGATAAGAGCAACTTCTTGCTCTGTCAAATTTACTGACCTACCTTTTATGTTGAAGACCTTGGCATAATCATCCCAATACCTCAACAAATAGTCCAAGAGGTTCCTAGAAACTATGACCCCTTCAGCTTCCAAAATGACAGCAAATCCCGTTTCCTGAATCAGTTCAACGCATCTTCGGTGACGTTGTAGGAGTGCTATACACTTTTTCAGCACTCTGGGTTGACAATACGTCCGAACAACCGGTCGCGATTTATACGTTCTCTTTGGGGGGGGGTCTCTAGGGCACCTTCCTCTCCCTCTTCTTTTGCTCTCGCAGCGTGAAAACAAATTCCTGATCCTCCTCCTCATCCATTGGTATTTCGTCGTTTGTGTAATCTCTTTGTGTATCCATCTGCAATGAGATATGTACAAAAAATGAAACTCAGCGTGTACACAAAAAAAGAACACATTGAAATCGTGTATGTATGCGCACCAAAAAAAACAGATGAGCATGAACACATAAAGGTCGTGTTTTCGGATACACGAACTGGGATATAGTCGTGTATGCACAACAACAAAAAATGGCCTTTAGCGATGACACAATCCGTCGCTAAAAGTGCCTTTTATGTACTTAGTATGACAGACAAATTCCGTTGATAAGTCCCTCGATAATACCCGCGCCGGTATTGTGCAGGAACGACGGATAACGGTGAACCGTTGCTGACTAGCTTTATCGATAGATATAGCGACGGACTTCAAACTGTCGCTAAATATATTTTTGCTACCGTAAATTTTCTGTTGAAAAAGTCTTTAACGACAGTTTTGAAGACGGATTTTAGACTCCGTTAAATACAATTGCGACGGTTTTAGGTCATTTGTGACAGATTTTATCTGTCAGTACAGACTTCTAGAAAATAAAAAAAGAACAGCAGCTTGATGCTGCTACTATGCTAAATTTGGATAACAAGCATTATTCATAAAATAATATCTAAAGCAAGTTACATTGCTTAAATGACAAAAAAAATGCTTTCACAAGTTTATGCCACAAGCGAAAATGGCCATTGAGAAGATATCTTATTGGCATGTGATATAAAATACATATAATACCCCACCATATACAACATTCTTAGTTTTTGAAAATAAGACAAACATCATTTTACATATATATTGGTGGAACATGGAAGCAGACTTGTTGCAACTCGCACCACATCAAGACGTGTTTCACATATGGGAGGGATTGTGAAAAGAGTGCCCCCAAAAGGAATGGAAGGATGAAGCTTAGAGGGTTTTTTACCAACCAGCCAACAAGCCTAGCCTCCTGGTATTTCCTCTTTCTCCCAATAGTTTGCACATCCATGTGCCGATCCCACAAATTTTTTATAGGAAAGGGAAGTACATCAAAATCCCCAGATTCCGTGACTTGACCATATTGAGCCCGCCAATCTTCTTCATCCCAAATGGTATGCATGTACATATTTTAATTTAATATAAGGAGTAATAATAGCTATATACAACTTAAAAGTACACAGCAATAAAGTACATTTTATATAACGTCATAACCTTCAACAAGTTCACTGGGACACAATGTAAGAGAAACAAACCTCTGAAAAAGTTAGAGAAGTGCCCTTTTGCTTCTTGTGGTTGGCAAAAATGAGTGCAGAAATAGCCTCACTGGAGTTAGTAGCCAATGGCATAGCAATGAATGATACGAAGAAAGAAGGTATACTGGTGGCATCAGAGAAACTGTCAACATCTACAAGTGGATCAGCAAAAACTGCTGCAATAAAAGTTCCCATAAGCAAGAGTGATACTGCTTCCAGAGGATAATTTCAATATTCTTGGCATTTTAACAATTAGGAATGGAAGCATAGATATAACCATGATGCATGTAGCATAACTAGTTTGCTGATTTGTGGAAATGCCAAATCCTGCAAAAACAAGAACTCATGTGATTAGGTAAACGTTCCTCAACAAGTCATCAGAAAGTAGATTCCAACATATATTGTCCAAAGTCGCAAGAAGACAATATCCATCTTCATGTTATTCAATTGGAAATTTGTTCATCTGAATCATATGCATTAGCTTCAGCCAGATTTAATCATACTCTATTTATGCTATGACACACATATGCTAGTAGTTTACCCATCACCACCAGCAAGAGAATAATTGGTCATTTAATTATTAAGAGCCAACTTTTATTTTTCCAATTGTACATCAATATTAGCCATAATACTTTTAAAATCCATGACTTGACAATTGCGGCTGAGCTTAACTGAGAGATTCAGCCATGAACTATTTGGAACTAAGATCATTGATCAAGTATGAAGTACATTTTTATGAATAGCTCATGAAAGAAAAAAATTCTATGAAAAATGCTTCACTAGTTGTCAAATAGATAGATTTTATCAAAACAAAGAGTATGTGCACAATTGTTTATAAGATCCAGACCCATTTGCAGGAGGTAGATAGCACGAAAAATAAAAAGCATCCAATTATCCAATATCATCACTTAGTAAACTTCCAACTTGTGAATGCATAGAGGACAATAATGTTTCAAGACAGCCGAACAATAAGAATGAGACATACTATGCTACTAACTAAGCGACAGTTATGTGCTATTAAGTATAACTACTTGACTGGAGAAAGAAGAGACCAGTAATGCTGCAGCCAAAAGCTGGTGAATTGTCTGAGAGATCAACTCTCCTAACCACAACACAAGAACCCCATAGATACCATGATTCACTGGTGCTACATGATTCTCTGAACCAAACCAAAGCTCTATAACAATTTCTGGGAGACCTCTATAGCTGAGATACGTTTTGACATAATCCTGCTTTTAGAATTTTTCCCCAAATGTATCATTTTAGTTCCCGTATCTGCCTGCTGGTAGTTATTTGTAAGCGCAACAGAATAAAACTCTCCCACTGGGTCATCTCCTTCCCACATGTGTCCGTGGTGGACACAGACACTTAGCAGTATAACAAAGGAAGAAAAATAACTTTGTTTCATCAACTAAAAAAAAGTTTGTTTCATCAGTCATCATAAGATCCTTTGTATCCATCACCAAGTAGTACGATGTAATCAATAGGGACGAAATCCCCATCCCTCTCATCTAATTATTTTCATAGCTATACAATTTCTATCACTACCATTAAGTAAGAGCTAAAAGAAAACCACCTGAGGAATGATTGAAACTGCAAGCGGGCGCATTCCATTCACAGCTATATATCTTGTAGAAGACGAGGGAATGTCAAACTATAATAGATGCCACGAGTAAGTAAACTATTAGGATATTGCCTTGGATTACAGGAAGTAAATATGGATCAAGCTGCACACAATGTAAAAAAGGCACGTTAGATTGTTAGTCATCACTGCACTAGATCAATTCCATTTGAACACAAAAACAAAAATAACTTGTTTTCCATGAGCACCTCCAGCATGTAACCATTCCAAAGAAATCCGGGCTCTGCCTAAACAAAATCAACAGGCAGACATTGTGACCAGTTCTAGAGTGTATATGATATGTGGTAACCTATATGAGACAACAAATATACTCGTCTCCACGGAGGAAGCAGCTTTGACTCATTGTCCAAATCATACATTCTTTGAGCACTGCAGAATAATATAACATTATATTGTATATTAGAAGTTATATCGCGTAACAAGTTCACATAAGGACAATATCGATAGTGGTCATTATCCAGAGATAAATCGAAGCTATGTCCAGAATACCTTTTGTAGCATCATGGAATATTATTATCTAATTATCCACCATACTTATGTACCATTGTCACTAAAACATTTATCTTATGATAGTATCTTTGTTATATAGCAACCTGAGTTTCAACAGGAAAATCAGGCACTTCAAGGGAAAAATTCGCCGTCCACAACCATACATGGCAAGAGAAACACTGGTGCTATGCATTAGGGTCGCATTCACTTCCCTGCAAAATTAGCACAACAATATATTGGGCCAAAACTTTCCTTAACAACAACAAATATTCTAACCTAAAACAAACCAAGCAGCAGCCAGAAATAGTGAATCAACTTATTTATGCACAAGTGAACTATAAAGTCCTATTTGCTGCAAAACTTGGCCGTTTTCATGACATTCTCTAATATAATCTTAGCATGATTACCATGACTAAATTACTATGAAAAAGCCCCTGAAGGTGTTACCTCCATATATAGTTGTATATGTACCTAATATTCTTCACAAAATAATTGCAGGAGCTACTACAGATGTACCCATCAAGGAGGCAATGTGAAGAAGCAAGTCCAACGCCTAACAACGGATGGAGGAGTTGTGGTCACGACTTATGAAGGGATGTATGGCCAGCGGACAAACAAGCCTAAAGATTGAGCCTTTCCGACCCAAACCACAAAATCGTACCAAAATCCAACAAATCCACGCCCCCAAATCAGCCTACACACCCAAATCAAACAACCCACACAAATCAACAAAACCCTGGCCACAAGAAACCCGCGCCATACCTTCTTGCAGGTCAAAGGGGAGGCGACGAAGTAGACGAGGCCATTGATCGCAATGGCGCCGGAACCCGCGGGTTCCAGCTATCCCTGATGTTGCCCCGCCAATGAGGATAGGGGACAAAAGGAGGGCGACCCTTCCGATGAAGGGCCTTTGGCCGCTGAAGGAAGAAGCCGGCGGTGGCTCCACCGCCATGGCCCATGGCTGCTGCCACAAAAGGATTAGGAATTCTATATCGCCGATATGTCGATACGGCTAAATATTGATTTCTAATTTTTTTTAGAATATCGCTGATATTTTGGCGATATATAGGTTTCGAACCGATATATCGCTATTTTTTTAAAAAAATCTGAAAAAATTTCAGAAAAAAATTTTTAAAAAGGGAAAAAAATAACTCTCCCATTTGTTTCTCATCCTAATATGCATATTTTAAAATCTATTCTTTGTCTAAATTAGTATAACTCATTTTAGAAGTTAGATTATGAAAATATATGGTAAAAATTAGTTTTTGATCACCGATATTTTTTTACAAATATCTTCAATATAACTCCGATATTTTGTCTCTTAGGCCGACCGATACGATACCGATATCCGATACGGAATTCTTTGGCATCCCCCTTATGAAGTAGACCGGACAAAACTGCGGTTTATTTTAACCACGGATAAAAACTATGGATAATATATATTATCCACAGTTTTTTTAACCACGGATAAAACAACCGTGGAGAATAGTCACCATTATCGACCGGTAGTTTTTTGTCGTAATAAAACATTGCAAATGCTATACCTTTATCCACGGTTTATTTTCTGTCGTAGAAGTATATCTTTATCCCAATTATGTCAGGAGGGCGACTGAAATAAAACCATTGCTTATGCCCGATTTTGTTGCAGTGATGCGTGTACACGCCCTTGGAAAAGTCGTGATTGCGCTTACACGGCCTAATCCAAAATATAAAATCGAAAACTTGGAGCTTCTCATAGAAAAATCAATAAGGATTGTAGTTTACCCGGTGTATTTTACTTCCGACGAGTCGTTGCCTGGGAAACTCTTGCGTTAATGCTGATTTTTGCCTCTTTCCCACTGTTCCTCGGCACCTCGCCGCCAAATGACTATTTCGCCTTCAACCCGCCAGAAACCCTCTAATTTCACCACCAAATTACTCGAAATCGCTCACTACGTCGGTTGCATGCAGTTGAAGGGAGCCGTTGGGGGGGGGGGAGGGCGCGTGAGAGACTCCGATTCACCAGAAAATCACCACACCAGTTGCATGCAGCAACAGGGAGCCAGGGGGAGGGCGTGAGAGACTCCGATTCGTCGAAAAATTGCCACGCCAGTTGCATGCAGCTGCAGGGTGCCGGGGGGGGGGGGGAGACGTGAAAATCACCGAAAAATCACTGTCTTTGCTTCTTATGAACGAGCTGAGGCGATCGTGTCTATATATACACAACCCTATCGCGAATAAGGGCATTTTTGGTATTCTATGTCACAATTCCAGGCTATATGGGATTTCACTGAAAAAATCAGGTAATATGGGAAATCTGATAATGGCGCTAGGTAATATGGAAAAAGCTCGGAGGTAAACTTATATTGGCCATAGTTTCATTGCGTTTCCGAGGTGCATTCAAGACATCTTTGTTACTTTATTTGTAGTTTAATGGTTGTGTTTACCTTCTAACACACCGATTCAAAATTCTACCAATGAGAACACTACACCTTTTCTTAACTTTTTTATGGTTATGCTGCAGGACGAGCTAACCACGATTTTGGACACTAACAGATCAAACGCGATACATGCTCGAGGGGATTGATGGGTGCTGTAAAAGGCAGATTTCCACATCCCTTCTAGAAAATCTCAAACAACCCTTGTTATTAAATGGAAACAGGGAGACTGTGTGATGGGGAAGAGAGGAAAAATTTAAAACAAATAATACGGTAGAAAATAGGAAAATAATTCGTATTTGAATAGTACAGTGTCATGATTCTCATTATTATAAAACCGACTCGACGTTATTACAAAAACATCAGAAACTACGAATTGCACAATTAGGTCTGAAATTTACATGATCCCAAACTTGCTACCATGGAGGTGCTAACTCGGACAGTCTCTTAGGCCGCATATCATCTGCTACATATCTCCTCTAGGGATATGTTCACTATATTATGCAATGAAATCACACTAAAAGAGCAAATGGCAAAAACGAAGAGGGTATCATCATGGAGCACGGCCCTCTTGAGCGTCCATGTTTTACTGATTGCATAACGTTTACGTATCATTTGATTAGCTTCAGCATTTGCATAGCTTCCTCGTCGTCGTCGTCTTCAGTTCTTTGTTTCATTTTAAATTGATGGGTTCATCTCTAATCCAATTTCTTCTTTTCATATGTCAACATCTCTAATCCTATTGGCCATACGGTCGAGCAACATCTTAAAAAACATAATCAATTACAATAAAGTAAATCATAAAAGTCTTAATAAACCTACGTGAGAAATTGCATCATTACCGCCGACGTATATTACAAAGTTGGGAAATATGGCGCCATGACATGGACGTAGGCCACAGGCTGCTCGCTCTAAATCCATCCAACTTCAAAGCAATTTCAAGGGCAGCCAATACCATCATGGAAGAAACAGAGAGCAAAGCGCCTCACGTAGTCCTCCTGCCCACTCCGGGCATAGGCCATCTCATCCCACTCGGCGAGTTCGCCAAGCAACTCGCCCATGACCACGGCTTCTCCGTCACCCTCATCACCATCTCCGCCGGCAAGCCCTCCAAGGCCCAGCTGGCCTACGTCGAATCCCTAAAGAAATCCATCAGCTTCATCCAGCTCCCTCCGGCGCAGCTCGATGACCTCCCTCCTGACGCCAAGATGGAGACACGCATCTTCCTCGCCACCGTCCGCTCTCTCCCCCATCTCCACCAGGCGATCACGGACCTCGCTGCCACCACACGGCTTGTCGCCTTCGTCGGTGACCTCTTTGGCACCGACGCCTTCGACATCGCCCGGGAGTTCGGTGCCAAGCCATACATCTTCTTCACAGCAAACTGCATGTGTTTATCGCTCTTCCTCCACCTCCCCCGGCTTGACGAGACAGTCCCAGGGGAGTACAGGGACATGAAGGAGCCCCTTAAGCTGCCCGGCTGCGTCCCGGTCCAGGGGAGGGACCTCGTGGAACATGATCGCAAAAACGATGGCTACCTCCTGTCTCCTCACTCCTGAATTGATGCTCAACCAATGCCGCCGTTACAAGGAAGCAGAGGGCATATTCGTCAACAGCTTCTTGGACCTGGAGCCGGGGGCCATCAGGGGCCTCAAGGAACTCAAAAAACAGGATTCCCCCTCGGTTTACCGCATCGGTCCGGTCATATGTAGCGGACCTGGTTCAGCCGGCGATGGGACGGAGTGCAGTTTGAAGTGGCTGGAAGAGCACCTGGTGGGCTCAGTGATCTTCGTCTCCTTCGGCAGCGGTGGGACCCTGACGACGGAGCAGCTCAGGGAGCTGGCCATGGGCTTGGAGATGAGCCGGCAGAGGTTTTTGTGGGTCGTGCGGACCCCAAACGACGCGGCGGCCAACTCCAGCTTCTTCAATGCGCAGAGCCAGATGGATCCATTGGACTTCCTGCCGGTGGGTTTCCTGGACAGGACAAAGGGGATAGGCCTGGTGGTGCCTTCATGGGGGCCACAGGTGCAGGTGCTAGCTCACTCGGCCACTGGCGGGTTCTTGACGCACTGCGGGTGGAACTCGACCCTGGAGAGCGTGACTCATGGGGTGCCCCTGGTGGCATGGCCCCTCTACGCTGAGCAGAAGATGAACGCGGTAATGCTGGTGGAGGAGTTGAGGGTGGCGGTCCGGCCCAAGTCCAATGAGAGGGGAGTGGTGGAGAGGGAAGAGGTGGCGCGGGTGGTGAAGGAGCTGATGGAAGGGGAGGAGGGGACACAGCTGCGGGGCAAGATGAGAGAGCTGAAGGAGTGTGCAGCCAGGGCTCTGCATGCAGGTGGGTCATCTTACAAGGCTCTGACTGAGGTGATTAGAGACTGGAGGAAGCCCAACCTAAAGGAAGAGTAATTGGAGCCTCTTAGAAATTTAAGCATGATCGACATCATCGGCCGCCGCATCCCGTCCTCGTCTCCCAAGCCCCAAAGTGCCATCCAATGCTGCCACAAGATTGAGAAGCTCTGCAAGCTATACCATGTCGAGAAGTGTTGCCTCCTCTCCGCTGGGCTACTGTCCTCCTCTAGAGCTCCTTTGTCTTCGTCTTGGCTTTACTTTTGCAAAATCGACGCCATGAAGCTGAAGGCTCCGGCTTCCGCATCTGCTGCCACCTCGATTGTCACCATTGCTCGCTCGCCTCCCCCCTGCGTCATCCTGTGATGACGAGCGTAATGAAGACTCAATTTGAATAAGGGATTATGGCGAAGATTTAAGTTAAAATGTGATTGACTGCCTTGGTGCCTCAATTAGAACTGCGAGATTGGATATGAACGATCACGATTACTACGGCTCAAGTGGCTCACCATAACCTGCGGCAAAAGGTACTATACAACCGATAGAAGAGACCCTTTCACCAACCGAATGGTGGACAACTATTAGATCCTAATCTAATGGTTATATGCTATCCTATTACTTTAAGACAAACTCAACCACATTTAACCCTTGGTTAGTCTCCAACCGACTGGTGGGCCTGGTGGCCTTCCCACCATTATTCAAGGCAGACCCCTTCGATGAGGCCTGACCGACCGACCTCTACAACTCTATCCAAGATCCCAACAACGCCCTCTGCAACTAGTCCAATACCACCTTTGCCGCCCCATGTAGCAGCTTCTTCTGCAACCTCCAAGATGCCACCTACAACAATGGCCGCAACCTCAAGCTCTCCCTTCCCTGTCTCTCCCTCTCCGACACCCTCTCCTCCTTCCCTCTCCAACTGCACCAACCTCTAGAAGAAGAGTAACTTGATCTATACATGAAATATGCATTATATTATCTCCTAAACTTATGTTTATACTGGTGTTTGATTAGAATTTCTACTACTTTAATATAGTTTTTGGTTTTTGTAGGAAACAAGAGTAATACACATAAATGAAGAGAAAAACAACTTGAATGGTTAAATTATCATAACTCCGTGTACAAATGTCAGATTGGACTGATTCAAGTCTAATGTTAAAGTTCAAGAAGTCAGCTTTCCAACACCACAAACCACGTGCAATTTGGAGTTCGGGACAGAAAGTTATAGCCATTTTAATTTCATAAATAGTAACTACGATCGATCGGCTATCAATACGATCGATTGCTAGAGCCGTAAAAGCAGTGTATTGAAGAAAACGATCGATCGTATCTACTGGAATTTTTCAATCGAGCAAGACAGTAACTACGATCGATCGGTATCATACGGCGTCGATCGGCAAAGCGATCGATCGGAGGAAAATAACGAAGGAATTGGGATCGATCGGATAGCAAACGATCGTCAATACGGAGCGATCGATCGCCGTATGCGGCAAATCGAAATAAGACCTATTTCGATTCGGATTTGGAAGGGGACTTTGTAGTTTTCCTTCACTATTATAAATAGGCCTTATGGGAGAACGTTTTGGGCACCACATATTCAACCCTTGGAGAATCTAGAGCTAAATTGGAGGCTAGAGCAAAGGAGAGAAGAAGATGAAGAACATGAAGAACATAATAGTGATTTCTCTTTCGATGTGAGGCTAAATACCTTTCCAAGGCGTAGATGAAACCCAATAATCTGGTTGTGTAGTTTCTTTTCTCTCATCTTATGTTTTTACTCTAGTTGGTGTATGGATTTTATTGTGTAATCACCGTTAATTCAATAAAGGTTTGTTCTTTGTACTCGAGAGAGACAAGAGTGAATTCTTGTGAGTTTCAATCCGAAGAATACTTGTGTATCCAAGAGGAACGTGAGTAGACTGAGATGTTATATATCAATAAAATTTCATTGGTTTATACTCGAGAGAGATAGATCACAATTCCATGTTTTAATTATTTTATGTGTTATATCCGAGAGGAGAGCACTATATTTTGAGTTGACAAGTGTATGTCCGAGAGGAATATGCTAGCCAATTGGAAATATTTATTTAAAAGAGAGAGAGAAACGATACACTAGTTATTTGGTGGATTCGAAGCCTTGGTCTTCTCCACATTGATTAAAACTCAGCTTAGTAGTTAAAGTTCATAGCTTTATTTAGATTAAATAAAAACTGCAACTTTCTTCTCTTGAATTTAGTAAAAAATTAATCCGTCCCTGAGGTTCGACAACCCTTTAATACTCACTGTAGTACAATTGCCTTGTGCACTTGCAAGGGTTTTATATTTTAAACGATCATAACTCTCTCTCTAACCACCCCATCCCGTTGACCTCCACTCCCTCCTCAACCTCGTTGTCTTCAACCCCTCCTCCAACTCCCTCTCTGGCCCCATCCCCCACAGCAGTTCGGCCTCCTCGTCTCTCTTATTAACTTCGACGTCTCTGAGATGGGTGCTTTCTGATTAAGTAAGAAAAATATTCAATTTTTATGGTGAAAAAGATGGAAACTTTGAGATGAGTGCTTTCTTATTATACTTCTTTGATTGATTTGAGCTGACTTTTGAGATGAGTTCTTCTTCTAGTTCTTCATCTTCTTTTTCATTAGAAGGTCGTCGACCGTTGATAGAGTTAAAGAGGAAAGTGGTGCACAAGAGGGTTAGAACTTAGAAGTTCCACATTGTTTTTTTATGGGCATATGATGTTGAAATTTGACTTGAAATTAAACAAAAAATTAATTTTTAAAAACGATCGATCAACAATAATGACGCGATCGATCGTGTAAGTAACTGCGATCGATCGTGACGAAATCGATCAATCGTATCTACTGTGATTTTCGAAAAGTTGTTTTGTATTGAAATCGATCGATCGTACTAAACCGATCGATCGTATCTACTGGAATTTTGAGGAATTGTGCACCGCAATAAACCGATCGACCGGCTTGAAACAGGCTAAATGAGCGATCGATTGCAAAGCGATCGATCGGCTTATAATGCGATCAATCGGCTATACGGTTACAGTTGGGAAAATGGCCATTTTTCTGCGAAAAATTACGTCTCTTCTTCCAGACTAGGCCTTACAGAGTCCCTATATAAATTGAGAATGAAATTCTTAGAAAAAGAGTTACAGAAACAACAAAAGAACTCATTCTTCTTCTCTCTCAATTCTTGTTCTATCATTGAGCAATAGAATCTCCTCTGATCGTGATCCAATCAGTTTGATTTGAAGTGCACCTTTAAACTGATAGTGTGGTTCGTTGTATCTCGGGAACGGAACGTCATTGATTGCCTATGCACAGAGGGCGGTGTATCTATTTCAAGGACAGCGCATAGCGTGCCTCGAATCGGGTTTTAATTTTTTCATCTCTTTCTGGTATTTCATATAACTATTTGTCAATTGAATGTGAATATTTGGTAGTATTCTTGCACTCTTATATTTGACAATCCCAACAATCTTAAAGCAGATATTTTGTTCTTGTTGATTGAATACTTCTGCAATTATAGGTGTTGACAAAGCGTTGAAACTTGAGAAATTTGATGGCAAGAATTTCATGCGATGGCAAACAAAGATGAAATTTTGGTTGACTCAATTGAACATATTGTATGTGATTTCTGATGCTCTTGTGGATAAAATTGTCTTCTGAATCCAACAAGACTGCTAGTTCTTCTGATGTTGGAATTGTTAAGCCTATTGATAGTGATAAATTCAAACAAGATGATGAACTGTGTCATGGGCAAATTTTGAGTGTTTTAAGCAATGAATTGTATGATCTGCATGTGAACACTAAATCTGGTAAAGAACTATGGGATACCCTTGATAAGAAATTTGGAAATGAGCATGAAGGGGAAGAGAAATACGTCGTAGGCGAGTATTTTGACTACAAGATGGTTGATAACAAATCTGTTAGAGACCAAGTAGTCGAAATACATAATTTGGTGGCTAAGATTATTGGGAAATGAATTTCTGTTGATGAGAGGCTCCAAGTTCCTGCACTTATCGACAAACTACCACCCTCATGGCAGGATTTCCAAGTTAACTTGAAGCACAAGAAGGATGCAATGTTCGTTGATGATCTTATGGTGGCCATACAAATTGAAGAAAAGCATAGAGGTAAGATGAAAATCTTACAAGGTTCATCTTCTGGGGTCAAACATTATGCTCAAGCAAATGTTGTGGAAGGGAAACCGAAGTTTCATGGCAATAAGAAGAACAACAAGAAGTTTAAGAATCGTTCTTTCAAACCTAGGTTTAATATCCATAAGGACAAGAAGTCAAAGGTTTGCTGGAACTGTGGGAAACCTGAACATTTTACAAATACGTGCAAAGAGAAGAAAGGCTAGGACCATAGTCATGGTGGGGCTCCATCTTCTGCTCAGGCTAACATGGTTATTTCAGATGACAGGTTAGTATTAACTAATTCTGAAATTAACTTGGCATGTGAATCTACCGATTGGTGGGTTGATACAGCGGCTACTGTTCACATCATGGTTTTCAAAACCGGACCAGACCGGCCGGTCCGACCGCGGAGAACCGGAACCGGGCTGGAAACCGGTTCGGTTCACCCGGTTTACCCCGGTCTGGTAAACCGGCCGGTTTTTTTCAAACCGGCCGGTTAAACCGGCCGGTTTGTCTTAAACCGGACCGGTCACGGATTTTTTTTTTTTTTTTTGAAAAAAGTTGTTGTTTGAGGTGGGATTCGAACCCCCCCCCTCCTCCCAAACCAACAGCCTTAACCACCTGGGCTACCTGGGCTCTTGTGTTAATATGATACAAATTAACTATTTAATATATATTTACCATTTATACTTCAAAACCGGGTCATTCCGGTTTGACCCCGGTTTGACCGTGGTCAAACCGCGGTCCAACCGGACCGGCCATCGATCCGGGTCGATGGCCGGTCCGGTTTTGAAAACCTTGGTTCACATCGGTGTTGATGTTTCTTCTTTTTCTTTCTATCAGAGAGTAAAGGATAGGACAGTGAAGATGGAGAACTCCTCTGAGACTAAAGTTTATGGAGTTGGAAATGTGGATATCCGGTTTACATCAGGGAACACGTTGACTCTTCGTAATGTGTTGCATTTGCCTAGTGTGAAGAAGAACCTTGTTAGTGGAGTACTTCTTAGTCGAGAAGGATATAAATTAGTGTTTGAGTCTAATAAAGTTGTAATAACTAGACATGGTACTTTTATTGGTAAAGGCTATGTGTGTGATAGTCTTTTTAAATTTAATTTGGTTTCTTATATTAACTCTTTATTTCAAGTAGATGACTCTCTCGTTTATTATGTTGATTCTTTTGATGTGTGGCATATGAGACTAGGATATATGAATTCAAATACTATGAAAATGATGATGAATCTTGATTTGATTCCGAAATTGCATGATGAATCTCTTGATAAATGTGAAATATGTGTTCAAGCTAAACAACCTAGGAAACCTTATAAGTCTATTCATAGGTCTACATGTTTGCTTGATTTAGTTCATTCAGATATTTGTGAATTGAATGGATTGATTACTAGGGGTGGTAAGAGATACTTCATTACATTTATTGATGATTACTCTAAGTTTTTTTATGTGTACTTGTTAAAGTCTAAAGATGAGGCTTTTGAGAAGATTAAGATATATAAGATGGAGGTTGAGAATCAAACTGAGAGGCAGATCAAGAGACTTAAGTCTGATCGTAGTAGGGAGTATTGTTCCCTTGAATTTTGCAAGTTTTATGAAAATCAAGGAATAATACATGAGACCACAGCGCCTTACTCTCCTCTGTCTAATGGTGTGGCAGAAAGAAAGAATAAAACTTTCATTGACATGATTAATTATATGCTTTCCTCTTTGGGTTGATCGAAGAATTTATAGGGAGAAGCGATTCTTTCTGCATGTGTGATCTTAAACCGTGTGCCTCATAAATGACAAAATACAACCTCTTATGAATTAATGAGAGGAAGAAAACCAAGCTTAAAATTTATTAATATTTGGGGATGTCTTGCCAAAGTGAAAATCCCAAACGTGAAAATGGATAAGCTAGGTTCGAAAACATATGATGCAGTGTTCATTAGTTATGCTCAAAATAGTAGAGCATATCGGTTTTTAGTAATTGTGTCTGATCGGCAAGATTATGCACCTAATATTATTAAAGAGTCTGATGATGCAACATTCTTTGAGAATGTGTTTTCTATGAAGAAAAAGGGTAAGGTTATTGTGCATGAAGAAGATGATTCATCGTCTTCTATCCCTAGAATTGAAGATTCGGATACCAATGTAGAGGTTAGGAGATCTAAAAGAACCATAATAGAGAAAAACTTTGGAAATGACATTTTGATTTTTGGTGATAATATGGATCATATCAATAAGGTTAAGGGTTTCTTCAATGAGAATTTTGATATGAAAGATTTGGGCCTTGCCAAGGTTATACTGGGCTTGAAGATTGATAGGACTTCTCAAGGAATAGTTGTGAGTCAATCACACTATGTGGAGAAGATTCTAAAGAAGTATGGTTACTTCAATAGAAAACATATATCAGTACGCCGTATGATTCAAGTGTAAGACTAAAGAAAAATTGTGGGGTGAGTGTGTCACAACTTAGATATTCACAGCTGATAGGAAGTTTGAGTTATTTGGCTAACTACAGTAGACCGGATATATCCTATGATGTGGGAAGACTAAGTAGATACACTAAGCGCCCAAATGAATCTCATTGAATTTCCATTGAGAGAGTATTCAGATATCTGAAGGGAAGTGTAAATTCCAGTTTACATTATTCCGGGTTCCCTGGTGTATTAGAAGGATACAGTGATGAAAATTGGGTATCCGATTCTGATGAAACAAAGGCCACGAGTGGTTATGTGTTTACACTTGGTGGTGGGGCAATTGCATGGAAATCTTCCAAGCAAACTGTAATAATAAGGTCTACTATGGATGTTGAGATAGTAGCACTTGATAAAACTGGAGGAATTACGGAATGGCTTAGGGA